>NC_047567.1:11476439-12676439 GCF_902806645.1 Magallana gigas | reverse complement strand
TTATCGCAAAAATTACTGGATATACGGTAATTTCAGTGCAGCCTTGGTTCATTACTGAAGACTAATTTTCAAGCTCCAAGCCCACAGGCAGGGCATTTGTCGGATGTTGAGGTATGGAAAAACAACCCTCAGTCCCGCGGATTCCTGAGAAAATTTCATCACGGCTTCCGATCCCAACAAGGTCACGTTGGAGACGGGAATATCCTTGAGCGCTCCCAGCGTAACCTCGTTATCAACTGGCCAGTCCAGGAGCAGGGAGTAGATGGTGCTCTTGTCCTTCTTTGATGCTGTGTACCTTAAAAGAAAATAACAAGTGAAAAGCTGTCAATGTGACAGCAAACCGGGTTTTCTTTTATGTAAACTGTATCCATAATCCATGTCAACCCTTATCCAGTGAAATGGAGTACCCTACATGTTTATGCAAAATCCTAGCAATATGCACACCTCTGATATATGTACAATTGATCTGCAAAAGAACAACTTCCTATCTTGAGAACTGTAGGAGGAGTTATCCGTACAATGAGGGTACCCTATATGCAATATTTTGCCAAAAAATGACTAAGTTCAAAAGTTGGTATTTTTTTCATAAATTATCGGAAATCAAAATTCTAGCAATATGCACACCTCTGATATATGTACAATTGATCTGCAAAAGAACAACTTCCTATCTTGAAAACTGTAGGAGGAGTTATCCGTACAATGAGGGTACCCTATATGCAATATTTTGCCAAAAAATGACTAAGTTCAAAGCTAGTATTTTTTTCATAAATTATCGGAAATCAAAATCCTAGCAATATGCACACCTCTGATATATGTACAATTGATCTGCAAAAGAACAACTTCCTATCTTGAGAACTGTAGGAGGAGTTATCCGTACAATGAGGGTACCCTATATGCAATATTTTGCCAAAAAATGACTAAGTTCAAAAGCTGGTATTTTTTCGATAAATTATCAGAAATCAAAATCCTAGCAATATGCACACCTCTGATATATGTACAATTGATCTGCAAAAGAACAACTTCCTATCTTGAGAACTGTAGCAGGAGTTATCCGTACAATGAGGGTACCCTTTTGGCAGCCGCCCGCCCGCCCGCCAATCCGCCCGCCCGCCATTTTCACCATTTTAATAACCGGATTTTTCCGTTGGAAAACCCGGTTAAAAACATTCACACAAAAGAATATTCAATACTGTACATTTCTAATTAAACAAATTTAAAGGAATTCAGTAATACCCTTGTAAATTCGAGAGAAACTGCTCTTGCTGATTCCTAAATCTCTCTTCTATTTTTTATAGTTTTATACTTTATGTTAATTTCAATAGATAATATACTGCTCTCTCTCTCTCTCATAATTTTCCATCATTTTCTGTTTATATAACCTACCAGACCCGGTTGGACAAGGTGTCATTCTGGTGGATCCATGGCGTGGTCTTATAAATGGCCTCTCCGTTCACCTTCAGCCAGGAACCCAACTGTCCGAACCTCTCCTCGTAGATCGGGGCCAGGGTCCCCCAAGACGTGGGTCCAACATTGATCAAAATGTTTCCACCAAAACTGTTCACAAACGCAATTGAGTACATTTATACATGTATCTATTAAATTTCTTATCTTATTTTTAAATTTATTGTAGATTCCTTTGAAAAGATAAGGAATTCCTATTCGCATAAAATTTGCCGAAAGCCAACCATCACAGATTTTAGAATCTTGGTTTTATTTGGCAGTTGTAAACTTTATAAATTATACCAAAATTTATTTACTTACATAAAATAATGAATGTACAGCAATTGTTTTGTGAACAATTCACTTCTTTTTGTAAGAAGAATCTTTTACATTATTCCAAATTATCAAATCTGACATTACAGATCTAAGCGATCTGACAACAACCCAGTTTAGCGGGTCATGCTCCGTGACATCACAATATCACTTAACTTGCCATCTGATTGGTTAAATCAAAATTCATTCTGACATCACAGAACAACACTCTCAATGGATCATTGTGAGATCTCTATATATATTTACATTTTCCAGTGTCTTTGCCTGTGATAACACTACGTATCGATTTTGTACTATATAACTCATAAAGGCAAATTGAGGCGCCAGCGGGGTTTGGTTATTTATATTCAATATATAAACGTACGATGGTTTAAAATTATATAAATATAAGTAATAAGGAATCATTCTTTGAATATTATGAGGTGATAATTTCGGTCGGGCGTGATCGAATCTATCATAAAGCCCTTCGGGCTTTATTGGATTTGATCACGCCCCGACCAAATTGATCACCTCATAATACTCAAAGAATGATTCCTTATTCCTTAAGTCATTCGCATTGCTGAGGTAGAGATCTGTATTATACATGGTATAATCAGATAGAAGTTATCAGATCAATCGACCAATCAGAGACCGGCTTGCTAAGGACTCCCGTACCTGATTGTGTAGATCACTTCCTTCAGTAGTTCCTCTATTGTGTAGAAATCCCTCAGGTCAGCATTCCTTCTGTAGCCCCATGACCCTTTGTCAATTGTCATAGCGTTGACCCACTTATGAGGCATAACATGTCCTAACGAAAAAACAAAACAAAAAATCTTGAATGCATCCCATATTATTAACTTCTTTAATATCGTGCCTTAAAATCACCAATTTAGATCTCAAATATGCCAAAGTGTATATTTATTGATACCCTTGAATCAAATTCAAGTAACAATACGTCATGTATAACTTATACATACATCGTAAGACATGCATGTATTAAACTGTCCCAACTTATTTGTTGAGTATAACATAAAGAGAAATTAGATTCAGTTGTTATAATTTTATTTCTATTACTAATTTAATTACTAAGTTTAAACAACATGACTCATTTTAAAAAAAAATTATCTATAATAAAGTGATTGATGTTATTTTGTATAAAAGTTAAATGTAAAGTCAAACTTTTTGCATGTGCATCATATTGTGATGTAGGCAAGATATGTTACATGTAAACAAAGTAGAAAAATTTGTTTATCCAATCCAAAAGTCATGAGCAATAAGCATTGTTGTTTTAGTTGGTACGTACCAGGATGAAAGCGGTCGGAGCAGGTCCACACCCCGCCATGTTTACAGAAACAGTCGGATCCCCACCGGTCGTTGGTCAGGATGTAGTCCTTCACGGGGCTATAAACACACAGAAAACATACACTGTAAGTAGGTCATCAAATATAAAAATTAAAACAACCAAGACAAATAGGTCATCAAACTTGAGAGGGAATATAAATTGCAGTGTTTGCTATAATTTGGTAAATTTTGGGATAGTGAACATTATACTTAAAATCATGATACATTGTCAATTTGTGTCTGCTCTTAATTATCAACTAAATACAGAGGTGTAATAATAGCAAGTCAAGTTGAACTACTAGTACATGTAAGATATTTTTCTAAACTTTAAGGAGATATGGCTGTTATGAAAATGAACACTTTCAAATGGGAAAAGAAGTACCTTTTTTGAATAGGGAACAGGTCAATGGGGCCCTTAAACAGCCCCAATTATGGACAATCTAAAGCCCAGTCAGAGTAACCCATAAGAATAACCCACAAGCAAGGAACTACACTGTACAATACCTTTCATTGTAGAGCCATGCCAAGAACACAGTGGCATTCCAGTACCAGCTAGGAGCCAGCCACCCAGCGTCATTCCACAGCATGTCTGGCTTGTAGGTGTTGATTATCTCACGGAGTTGAGGAAATATGTAGTCCTGAATCATAGAAATAAGGAATAATACATGTGCATATTATAAAAGCATCCATTTTATTTAATGGTGTCATTCATGTGACTTTATAATATACTGTATACAGGTAAATACATGTAATCGCCTCTATTTTACATGTATTTTTGCCCCTTTCATTCGTCTAGACATTAGGCAAAATAAGTACAGGTGTACTGACCTTGACATAATGTTGAGTGGTTAAGTTATTCCTCTGGTCAGCTAGCCATATAGGATTAAACCACTCTATCATGGCATGATAGAGTCCAAATCTGACCCCTGACCCCTTCAACGCAACCTGTAAATCACCTGTGAGGAAAATATATATTCACTACTGAATCACTTCCTATAAACCATGTTCACCAGTAGAACTTTGGTATCATCGCAATTTACCTTGTACATGTTTATCATGTATACATGTACATGTATGTTGAACCAAGTTGAAAACCCAAACTTTTTTCTTTATGTATTTTTAACTTTTAATAAAGTTACATATTACATGTCCAATCTTTAACCATGCACGAAGTTTTTTTTTCTCTATACATTTAAGTTTGAGATAACAATTAAGCCTTGAATATATATACTTACCGATAAGATCTCTCTTTGCACCAACATCCCTCGAGTTCCACTGGTAGGTGACATTTGTTGGATACAAACTGTAGCCATCACTGTGCTTGGAAGTAAATACTATGTACCTAATTAAAGATTAGTATAAGTATAAAATTAAAATTAATGGAACCATTAGTGCATTTTTTAAAAATTAGTTAACAATTAGGCTGCTTTAATACATATGAAGCTAAATAGCTAGTCAATCCACTAAATAAAACACTGAAATAACTATTATATTTATTAATCTTACTTTGCTCCTGAGGAGACAATTATGTCCCTCCATTTCTTTGGGTTGTAAAACTCTGCTCGGAAATCCTTAGCAAAGTCTGCATACGTCCACTTTGGGGGGTAGTATTTTTTCATGAAGTCCACAATGTAAGATTGAGGCTGCCCTTTCCAAAACCACCAAAACCATTCACTGCTCATAGATGGGACGGAATAGACTCCCCATGTTATGAACATTCCAATCTTGGCATCGTCGTACCATTCCGGAATCGGCCGAGAATCAATGCTCTCCCATGTTGGTTTGTATTTTTGAGATTCGGTTAGTGTGACAACAAAGATGCAGAGTAAACACAGAAGGAAGGATATTTTCAATGCAGACTTCGACATTCTTACTATTATTATTTATATAACCCCATAGATGTCGCTGCGCTACAACTTCTCGGGTTTTTTTGTTTTCACCACAATCGAGCAGAAAAAAGCCCGAGAGGTTGCGACCAGGTAGAAAACAAACCGGGTAAGGAAATATGGCAGGACTTCATTTGTCAAACCGACGTACATCGAATGCGCCAGTTAACCTTATGTTGCTAATTTATTAATAAATGTTATCTAACGTTACTTTTTTCATCTCAGTTACGTAATGTTTAATGAGATGAAAAATGTAGATAACAATTGTTAATGAATTAGCATTCTCATCATTTGAATCACCCAGAGACATAAATAAACAGTCATACATCGAAAAATTCTACCCCTACTATAGTCTGTCCCAAGATATTTTTGCCGCATATTTTCTTAAATTATTCAATATTTATAAATACCTCTTGGTTCAGACGATGTTCATTGAATAGTATGAAAAAATCCCAAGATTTCCCCTTTGAAACGCCCCCTCTAGCTTGTCGGCTTAAAATAAATAGTCTACGAGGTTTTTCCATTGCCAAGGAGATGAAGACGCCCGGATGATAACGTTGAAAAATTGCGCGAGGGGTCCCGAGTATTTCCGAATGGAGAAAAGATGTCAACATTCCCCATTATAAATCTCCGTAGGAAATCTGTTTTCGTTCCTGTGAATTTTTACGAGGGAAAAATGATAATGTGTGAATGAAGTTATCTTGGGAAAATTCCCTTTCATCGATTTTAATTGCACTTCAGTCACAGGTATGTGTATTTTTATTAAAAATCGTTCAAATATGCAGCATAAATATCTTGGGACAGACTATATATATAAATACACTTATATATAGTAGGGGTAGGATTTTTCGATATATGACTTATTAAGCGACTGATTGATAAAAATTCAGGTGCCTGTGGAATCAGAGACATAAATAACATGTTTCTGATTGAATGTATGGATTTAACAATTTTTTGTAATTTTGCGCAGAAAACCCTAGCCTATAAAAAACTCTTTACTTGTAGTAATTTTGATGAAATATTTTTATCTAACGTATGTAACGGTAGGAGTTCTAGCAAAGCTGACAAAGAAAGATGTCTTTTTGGAATTGTGTCATCGTTACTCTGGTTACACCAACAGCTGTTATATAAAGCATGTGATATGGTCCTCTATTTTTGTTTATATGACCAGAGACATAAATAATATAATTTTAACATGTTTGAATAATAATATTATTTATGTCTCTGATATAACCGGCGCATTTCGGCGTACGCCGTTATGGGACAAACGAAGTCCGCCCTATTATTTGCATAATCTTCGTTGCATAATATCATTTCGGTAGGCGTCGGGTTTTTACATCAGATAATACCTAAAAGCAAGACAGACTTTCATCAAAGTGAAAGTAGAAATCTCGTGACTCTTGCTACTTATACAACAACCTCTTATCTATCTCCGATGTCGCGTGGACAGTCAGATAAATATAAAATCCTAGGAAGTCGTCGCTCTAACACTTCTATTTGCTGCCCGTGTTGGACAAGAAAGCCTTGGTATTTTAAGATGGCGGTGGGAATCTCGGGATTTTTGGCCTTGGCTGTAGTAGGAGTTTTAGTTGGCCTGGCAGTTTCTGGCCCTCTACATGCCTCCTGTAAAATAGACTGGTTTGTGTTAATTTGTGTACTTTTCTCTAGTGGTTGGGGTGAACATGTAATATTTTTTAACAAAGTGTAACGTGCAACTACAAGTTGAAGGTGCATTATAAATCTGTATGATATTATTTCAAAATTTATATGCATTTTCAACTTCGAGCCATAAACAGGCAAATATGAGCTACAATGATTAAAAAAGACGCGCCGATTAATAGAATATTACAATCAGTTTCTGTCATATTTGCTTATTTTTACCAGAGACATAAATAACAGAGATTGACAACTTCGCCACTATCAGGTCCAGTACAATCTCTTGATTTAGCTATATAGCTTGAAAAAGCTATATAGCTTTATAAAGCTATTCAAAATAGCTTGATAAGTAGCTTGATAAAGCTATTTATGTGCAGTTTTTTGTAGAAAATATTTATTGTAAGAAATGGACAAAAAATCGCAATTAACTTGTTACTCATATTCGCACAATTGACCATTATAAACTTGACCACAATTAAAGATAATTCTAACACTGTAGCTTTTAAACACTTATAAGCAAAAAATATATTTCCATTGTTTGGGTAACTGTTTACCACTTTGTGTGCAATGAGGCGTGGATAAGTATGATTTCTTCTCATTTTGATAAATTATTACCAATCAATTATCTTGTTTACCATAACTGACCTCCTTTATATTTCATTCAAGAGGTAACTGTGTGGTCATGAATCAGTTGCCCCAAAACTTTTAGTGCAAAGTCTCTTAAGGAGACGCAAATTGATGAGTAATCTTTACATGCATCGTTCACAGAACAGTTCAAAGTTGAAAACTATCACTGGACTAAAAAGGCGATTTTATATACTTACTTATAAAATTACAAATTTAAGAAAAATGTATGACAAAATAGCTAAATGAAGCTACACTGAATAGCTTAATAAAGCTATTTAGCTTATTCAAGCTATATAGCTAAATCTGGAGATTGTACTGGACCTGACTATAGCGTGTTTTGTTGTTGAAAAATGGTACGGTAACAACCTTACTTTGAGAACTACATTTTAGTAAACTGAGATAATGATCTTAAACCAAAAGTACATTGTTTTAATGAAAAGTGTGCATAGGTTTTAGACATTTTTGAAATAAAAAATTGAAAAAATACTTTAAGATTAATATATAGAAAATATATTGGCAAGCTGTAAAACATCGACAAAATCTCGGACAACGGGTAGCCAACTGCCTCCTAAAACTTCTCTTTTAATATTGTTTATATGACAAACTCTTGAAAATATACTATTTTGAATGTTTTGGTAATAGGTGTTGGCTGTTTATATTTCAATATATAATTGTTAATTAGAAAGATATACTGATTTAAACTGGGAACACTTTACAATATACATGTAAAGGGACCGCTAGATTTTGCAAGATTTCAATCAGTGGCCAATCTCTGTTATTTATGTCTCTGTTTTTACTTATTACATGTAATATGACAAGAGTGGTCTTGTATTTTGTATGCAGGTTCAGAGTGTTATCTTCGCAAAGTAACATCTACAATAACATTGAAGACAGCCACATATGATTTAGATTACTTAGTTTAATGAGCCAGTGTCCAACTATTGTCTCAAACTGTTGGAAGCTTGTCTCTTGACTTGTCTAAACTAACCGCATAGCAAGCATGCACTAATGAAAATGAATATTTTTGGTAATTCTGGCAGTTGACCTTATTTTAGTATTTTACTCATTCATTTTGACGATTTACAGTCAAGTCTTACACAGACCAACTCGTATACAGGTCAACTCGTATACAAACATTTCCGCATAAAAAGCCAAAAGTCAGCTCGTATACAAGGTATTTTTGAGTCATTAACGTTAGCCTATACTAATCACCGTTCTAGACAATGAAAGTCATCTTTTGCTGTAACATATTATATAATATTTTTTTTAAATACATCATCTGTTGTAAGAATATTTGACTCATGACTGGTGTGCAGCATTTGTTATATTATCATATTTAGTATTTGACATAGATTATATAGGCATATGAAATTTTTGTATACGAGTTGACTTTTGGTTAAACACACCAGGAATTTTTGTATACGAGCTGATTTTTGGTTGTTTATACGGAAATTTTTGTATACGAGTTGACCTGTATAGGAGTTGGTCTGTGTACGACTTGACCGGACTCCATTTTGACATAAAAATTAAATCATTCCACATGTTCAACAAACCAAATTTCTTAGTTATTTTTTAAAAACCCATGCTTGTTCTCTGTTGTCCAAAGCTTAATTACTTATTGAAACATGTGTTCATCTATGATTCTATTATGATTAATATACGTGACATATTATCTTTGTATATTGTACTAGATACTCAACTTGCTTTGATTCATATTTGTAGGACTTTTGGAGTTTCTTGTGACAGTGTGAAGTCTAAACTGAAGAATCAAATCAGTGCTTGGACTACTGCAGACAACTGTAAAAATGGAGGAGAGAAATGCTTGTACAAGGTTTGTATCACTAATCCCTTGCAGAGCTATATTGTTTTACTAGTAGTTTTAACAGAGTGAATAAGCCAATATGGAGCAAATGGTTCAGTGGTTATAGGTGTTAGGCCAGTAACCCAAAGGTTACTGGTTCAAGTCCTCCTGTGGTCACTTGATGTTATGTGTTGTGTCCTTATAGACATTGTCTTAGTCTACCAAGCTGCAGTTGGATATCGGCTTATGCTTGGGGGTCAACTTGTGATGGACTGATGTCCCATCCAGGGGTAGCCAATGAATCATCCACTAGCAGTACCAAGGAAATCATTGACCTTTCTGTGCCTTAATGCTGTGGAGAAGAATCTAACTTAACTAAATAGGTCAACGAAAAAAAACATGTCATTGATTAAAAGTTAAAATTTTCCAGGTGTTTTTCATGCCACAAATGAATTTGAAAATGACTTTTCAGGGCTGCAATTGTCACAAAAAATTGTGACAAAGTCCTGATCAAACCTTTCAGTCTCATAGAATAATCACTAAAATTGCAAAATGAATTCTTCAAAAATACTCTACTGCCATAAAGTCTAATTCTACCTTAATAATAGCCTAAATATTTTATTAATAATTATAATAAGTTAAGACAAAAATTTTAATATTTACATTCCGAATATTTTTTGCACGTAAAGTGTGTGAAAAGATACCGCAGTTATAAGACCGCAACACACACAGGGTACCCAAAGGTTAAAATGACTAGTTTATTATGACGTCACAAACGTTGAACGCTATAAAATGCAACGTCACAAGCGAGAATCAAAGTTCACGCTTGTGGCTGTTCCGGCAGTGGCTCTTCCATTAATTTGAACTTACCCTTAGAATAAATCAGAAATTTTAACGTATAAATCACATTTGCAGACAAGGAAAGAAGTTTTAAAAAATGTAAATATAAGCATTAAATCATTATTTTTTGAAAGATATAGTCTCATAACTGCAGCGGTGTGTGCATACAAATTTTCATAACGCGCTAACGCGCGTTACTCAATTTGTATCATTATATACACTGCTGCAGTTATGAGACTATATCTTTCAAAAAATAATGATTCAATGCTTAAATGTAGTTTATGAAATTGATCTTGTCAAGAATGTCTACATGTCATTTTGATGTCAAGTAAGTGGAGGCCATACACAATACTAATTGAAAACAACAGGAAGGAAATAAAGATTTAAAACCCAAACCCCCCCCCCCCCCCCCCCTCCAAATATGATGATAACATATACATGTACATGTAAACGTAAGTAATGTTTCTCAATTTTGTATCACATGTTCTAAATCTGATATTTTTTTAACAGTTTGTGAGTGAGTCAGGGAATGAGCTAAGAGCAATACACGAGACCCCAGTGAAACATTATAAAGATGATCTGACCTTCACCTTTGGACCTTCAAGTTCGGCTAGCAGTTGCAATGTCCACGTAAGTACTATACGATTTGTCATCAATGACTATACACTAGAGTACACTTAATTATAAAATAAATGTTTTTGTCATCCATGGCTATACGAAACAAACTGGGATTTTCTCTAACACTCATTACATATACATCAGTTTTATGTCACATCAAAATAACCCACAATATATAGTTAGAATTTTTGAAGCTCGATATTTGTTAGATGATTTCCATATGATTATGTTGCACAATGATTATCTGTGTAGAATTAAAAAGTTTATATTCTCCATGTGTAATGTTTTTAGGGTTTTTCAACCTCCGAGACCTGGTACGCCCTGCTTGACTATGGCACAAACTACTGCAATCTCCACAACTTAGTCACAGGTTAGTGCTCCAAAGTTACTGGTACAACAAATCAAATACAATCCTATAATTAATATACTAATGAGGTTAAAATTATCATTATCATAACTGTAGTTTCCTTATTTCCTTCTTTAGATTTATTTTTTAATGTACCTAATTCCGTGTTTTAATTGTTGTGCATCAAGCCCGAAAAATAAATTAAAGCAATAATGAGATGTTTCTTCTCATGATTTTATGCAAAGTTTTATTTCTAGCGTTTAATGTACGGAATCTACCGTACATACAATTAGAGGTGTCGTATTTATACAGAGAGGGTTAGATTGTGAAGGTTTTTCCTACATTTTAGGATCAGGACTTGATAAAACCACAGGATATACCGAGAAGACTAGCGACAGTGTGTGTACACAGTACTCCTCAGCCAACTGTACCGTTTACTAATTACAGTACATCTATGTGTGTTATGTTTATTTGTAAAAGTACATGTAGCTATTGCACAGTATACTAAATGTACTGTGGGTACTACTATAACTATACATGTACATTACTTGTTATGTATTTAAAATTTTATAAGCTAGACGTAAACATCTATTGTACACTATTCTTACAGTTTGGTGCTTACTTAGCAATTGTTAACATTCCATCAGCCTACAAAACATTTACATGGTATAATGGGTTTTTTTTCACCTGAAATATCTGTTTACCTAGTACATGTATTAAGTAACTATTATCTATTATTGGAAAATTGAATCAACTGTTTGTACCATAATAGTTTATATTTATATATTTATAATAAATATATTATATTATGTATGAACAGTTCTTTCAAAATTCTTTTTTTTTATTAAATGAAAAATCAGTACTTTTACTGTGTATACTATGGTTAATTATGAATATGTTCAAAATGTAAAATCGATATATATATATACATGCCTAAATACATTTGTTGACCTAGATATCGTGTCTTAATTCTGTTATCATATATAAAGCTGTGATGTTCTCTGACGCATATTAACTATGTATATTTGCCTTCATATCTATTAATACATGATAAATACATGTACATACATACATATTACATACATTATGTTTCTCCATTCCCATTATCACACTCCTAAATCAGCTTTCTTTACATTTATAACACAGTTTTTTTGCAAATAATCATTCAATTTTATCCAGTCCATCAAGTTCACAATGCAATCACATTTCAGATTCAGACTTTAACTATGGAGAAGTCTAAAATTTCAATTTCATACTAGTATACCATATATACAGCGAAAATAAATTTTCTTAAAGTTTTTTATAAGGTTTATGTAAATACACTGTGCCAATTTTTTTTCCATTTCAAATAATCTTAATATAGAGTTCCCTTTTCTTGACTATCGTATTTTGTATTGTATATGAATCTTCTCAAATTTTGTTTATATTTTCAAAGATAATGTTGCCATTTTTTGGCTTATTTTTTGTATTTAAAGGGTATTGTTGTATTAAATTCTTCAAAAATGTTTCCTTTGTTCAATGTTATTATATTGTTCAGTCTCGTGCGCGGATCCAAATATTATTCTGTGGAGGATCCATTGTATAAGTTTGTTTTGCTGGGGGGGGGGGGGGGGGGGGGAGGCGACTTCAAAACCCCTCTCTCGTTAGATCTGCACAGACCATATCTCCTTTACTTGGTACATGTATTATGTTACTTTTATTAGTCCTGCAAAACTATATGCTAATTGTTTAATGCGTTAAGTTCAAATTTTACAACCAATATTAATGTAAGCCAAGAAGCATTTGATCCTAGTCACTTCTGATTTTAAGAAAACTTTGTTATCATCATAAAAAAAAATCCCCAAAATATGTATTCATGCAGTGCATCTGAAATGTTTCAGGCATGGCCATTTTACTATCCAAATTCGAATTCAGCAAAAAAATGTTGAAATAAAAATGCATCTCCTAAGTAACCCTTTTTCTTAATAATAGATTGGTTTGTAAAAAAAAACCCAAAAAACTCTATATCTATTTATAGACTACACGTGACTTGATACCCCCTCGACAATCCCTCCAGCCTAGTGAATTAAAGGACGCCTTACTTGTTGAATTTACATGTACTAAGTGTAAAAACAGCATGCATAGCTTATCAATTGACAGTATCGATTAATATGGAGTAAATATTAGATTAATTACAGCACCTCAATGCTTGTTTTTTGCAAATGGATGATGGTGCTAACAAGCTGATATTACAGAATACTGATCATAATGCAAATTGTTTTATGTTTTCATTTTTATTTCATTGGGAGTTTGACCGTCTTAGTCAAGTTAAAGACCATATTCAATCTTTTAGCTGCCAATCGATTGTCAAGTCATTTAAAAATGGGGTTCAATTGTAATTGTGCACGACAGCGTGCGCGCTTGTTTTGTTGTGTATTGCTCGTGAATCCAATTAAGGATTTAATTTTAACACCCAACCTGTTAGAAATAAGATTTCAGAACCGTTACTTATCAATTAAAACGTAACGGCGATTTTCAGAAGAAATATTTTAAATTACTAAACGCAAGAAAAGCTCACATAGCCCCATATATACAGTTGAAAGTGTGTGAATAAAAAAGGTTGGAAGACCCTTCGTCGCCAATTAAATAAGTTACATATATATATACATCCTACCATTCATCAAAAACATCATAGCATTCTTTTTATTCTCTCTCTCTCTCTCTCTCTCTCTCTCTCTCTCTCTCTCTCTCTCTCTCTCTCTCTCTCTCTCTCTCTCTCTCTCTCTCTCTCTGTTGGTAAAGGGATGGTAAGGATTGCGTATTAAAATATTTGTATCAATATATTTCTCCTATTCAACATCAGACGCTTATCTTCATTATTAGATTTAATCCTTCGCCATTTAAACGCCACCGTGTCCATGTTTCAAAAGTTATGAATGAAAGAATCCCATTTAATTTGACAAATTATTGGGTCCTTTGTCAAGCCTTGTCGATGTAATCTTATAGGGGGGATACCCAAGGAACAATTTACTTATTGTCGTTTAATCCCATACCTGGGGTCGGAAATTTAATAAGTAACAAATTTCGATTTTTCCCTGATGAATGCAGCTTGGAAACAAGCAATTTTTTTTTTCTTCATGCAAATGAAAGTTATCGAAAGGGGGATTTAAAATTTTTATTAGCCTTATAGTTATGCCTGATATAGGGCTAGTGTTTGCATTATTGCCCGGCTTATGGTATAGAAGGACTCTAGCTATATAATGGTTAAATGACCATGATGACTCCCATACGCCTTTGTTTGTATTTGTTTATCCGGGATTTTGTTAAATGTATTTAACCCCTGTACACTTCGTACGTGCACTCAATAATACGCGTGCAGTCATAATGCGAAGCGGAGCATGCCAGTTGGATATTTAATTTGTGATATGGAAACAGCGATATATCCGAACGGGAACTGGATACCATTTTGACGAAGGTTAGTCAACGTGCATTAATATTTCAAATAAAATACATAAAGTGATGTGTAAACTGTTCGTAAGAGAGTTTGTTTCTTATGTTAGTAATCAATATATATATATTTACCACGAATCAATCAATTCATACAGTGTGCCTTCACGCTATTCAAGGCATATTGTTGTTGTTAATGAATTTTATTGAAAGTTCTTCCCGAGCTGAAATTGATCGTAATTGAACCATATTCCAATGTATAAGCTGTGTCTCAGTTAAAGAACACCCCCCCCCCCCCAAAAAAAAAAATCATCAAAATGATCGATTAAAATTAATGAATTGTCTAGTGCTTTACATTTCACATTTTACAGTTTTTCTCATCTCTTGGCCTATAATACATGTAACGACTTCAGTTGCCATGCAGGCACGTAGCATCAGGGGGGGCCAGGGGGGGCCTGGCCCCCCCACTTTTTCTCGCAGCAACAAATTTTTTAAAATTTACATATAAAAAAATGAATCATAATGGAGTTGGCCCCCCCACTTTTTTGGAAGTTAGGAAAAAATTGATATGAAAATAAGGAAATGAGTAGTGAAATTGAAGTTAACCCCCCCCCCCCCCCCCCACGGATTAGGAATTTCATGATTTGGAGGGAAAAAAATTTTGGTAGGGAAGAATTTTTTTTTGGAAGTATAGTTGATTCCCCCCCCCCCCCCCCCCCCCCCACGGATTAGGATTTTGAAAATTTTTGGAAACTTTAAATTTCCTTTCTTTTTTTTTTTTTTTTTTGCTTGTCAATATTTTTTGGATGGGTCTGGCCCCCCCACTTTCAAAAACGATGCTACGTGCCTGCCATGTACATAAATAACGCCAAAATATTGGACAGATATATTATGCATGTAATATATAAATCATTGCTGATCTCTTTATAGTTTTATGATCGCTTTTAAATCGATTCCCGCCCCAATCACCGTTTTTGAAGTGTTTTACAAGTACTGTTATCGCATTTCAGGCCTAGATAGCGAACATCACTTACAACGTATCATCAGTGGTTATAGCAACAATCTCAACCCAAAAAAGGACTTAACAAAGTCTGGCCGTCTTGACTTATACAAAATGAATATCTTTATCATTTTAACGAGGGAGGGAGCTTGACTGAGAACAACATGAGGCCAAGTATAGACTTATCCGATTTACGGTTCGATTTTGATGAGGAAGAGACCCAACTTCCGCCGATCGAGGTTCGTCACGTGGCGACGTTCGAGCATCGTCTCGACAGCGTCATTTCAGCCATTTGTCCGAGTTCCAGCAACGTTGCTTGGGTTGCTTGCAACAGTGACTCCGTCGTCGCCCAATATCAAAGAGACGGACGGGAGACTAAGAGGATATATACGGACTTCTACGTAGACGACATGAAAGTTTCCCAATCAGGCAACCTTCTCGTTGCGCCCGATCTGGGAACTTCTATCAAATTTGTGAACGTTCAAGATCCCAGTACGCTTGACTTTACCTCGTTTTATCCTTTTGTGACAAGAGGGGTGTTTATTTCCAAGGAAAACGATATCTACGTCAGTTTACGCAACGAGACTTCGGCAAAAGTGGTGAAAATGACGTCACAGGGTGAGATTGTACGAGAGTTGCAACGAGACCGTGGCAACCAGCCGTTGTATTCCGATCCGGACAAAATTGCCGTCAACAGTGTCGGCGACGTCGTTGTGCTAGACTGGGCGACCAAATGTGTGATATCTGTGGATATCTACGGGAGATATCGCTTCAAATACAACGGCAGGATAAAAAGAAAGGTGAATTGTGAAATATTTACCCCCACCGATCTAGTCTGTGATAAATACGACAACATTTTGATCTGTGACTGCGACAACAGCGCTGTCCATATGTTGGACAGACACGGACAGTTTCTGCGGTTTTTGGTGTCCGTAGAAAACGGCGTGAGTTGTCCGTGTTCTCTTGCTTTGGACGAGGAAGGCCAACTCTGGCTGGGAGAGATGAATGGACAGGTGCATGTCATAGAGTACTACTGTGGCAAATAATCGCAAATCTTGTACTTTTGTATAGAAGTAGGGTGCTCGCCTATACGATTTGGAGATATGAATGGACAGGTGCTTGATATATTTGTTACTATGGTACTACAACAACTGTAAAAAAACCGTGTAATGTAGGCTATGCTTCATATTTGGTAATTCGTGACGTAACGTGGTACACAAACTGTCTGAAATTTAATCACGTACTGTAGGCTATTGCAAACAAACATATAGGTACGGAAAACATTCATTTTTGCTCCGAAAACTAAAAGATATATTCCTGAATGAATCAAATTAGTTTCTTCTAGCTGTGAATATAATAATCCTTCTTCGATTCGAAAATATAATATGGGAAATTATATATCAATTTATTACATAATCTCAGCGAGTGCTTTCTCGAAATTCTTCATGATTTATGTATGAAAATGAAAGCTTATTAAAATAAAATGAGAAATCAGTTTACATATATAATTGCAACAAGTGCTTTTTCGAAACCCTCCACGATATAAATTTTATGCATGAAATGAAAATGTAAGCTTATTCAAATAAATAAATAAATCCATTGTTTTTTTTTTTATAATGTGTAAAAAGAAAAAGAAGAGTGTATATAAGCAACACTTGTCTTTATTTTGTATGAGACAGGAAAGTCAGGCTATATTAACACGTTGCTTCTGAATACTGGGTACATATTTTATCCGAGGAGACTTCATTGTATCCAGTATCCTTGTCCAAGGACGAGCCTAGATTGAAAAGAAAAACGTATGAAGTCTTAATTAAAGAGGCTGAAATGAATGGTCGTGGACAATTTTAGACCATAAATATCTCTTGGCTAAAGAGCTCTGAATAAAATACATAAAACAAGATAAAATAAAAAGTATTTGGATGCTTTCTCTACTATAATATTATAATAGTTTATACGCATAGTAAAAAATATCCTAATTAATTTAAAATTATTTAGGAGGCATGATTGTCAACAATTTAACCATCAGATTTATCACCTAGAATTTTAAGATATTGTCCTCTCCGATATATATCATTTTATCAAATAAAATACACGACATGACTACTTTATCGTATGTAGTCATGTTGTATATCTATTTTATTTGATAAAATGAAAATCAATATATCGGAGAGGATGAAAAATGAAATATATCGGAAAGGACAATATGATTCGTTTAGCTATACACTTTATATTATTAACTAAAGTAAAGAAAAATATCCATATGAATTATAACCTTTTAATTAAATTTTTGGGTATTTTCCATATTTTAATACAGAACTCTTCTTCTGCAGGAGATCAATATAGTCTAAAAATCACCACGACCATCGAGCCATCTTAAGTAAAATCTTGTAGGTAATTCGTTGACCATACAGTCTTCTGAACTAATTGCACACTAATACATTAATAGTCATACACCGTGACCATTACTGACTTATGGCCAGAAATCAACAAGTCAAGCACTGTTGATTTTTAAAAATTTTCATTTTGCAGTTGTCAACCACATAAACATAGCTTATCGAGGATTAAGAAAAACAAACAAAAAATTGAACAAACGGTGTAAAAACAATGGATATGAAATAGATGAAATTTTTAAGAGCTTGGCTTTAAAGGCTTTAAATAAATATTTGATTGGCACCAGATCCACAAAGTGTGCCGAAATAGGTAGACTAATTAAAAAGCAAATATTTATTTTTATGAACCCATATAACGCTCTGAAAATAAATTTATACAGTATGTCAATTATGAGCGCTGTTTTCGTATTTGTTTAGCATGTCGTAACAGTTTTTGAAGTTCCAAATGCAATTTCAAAAGTGTCTCTTGTTTCCACATTGTTTCCGATCCATTGTAGATACATGTACCATACCATTGTGACACAATTACTTTCAGTTTCTACATTAACGAAGGTTATTTTTAACAAAAACGTATTTATTCCATCTGTGAGCAAGCTCGAAACAGAAGTTAAATGCATACAAAAAATTTGACCGTTAAAAGAAAAAAATTATGGTGTATTTTTTAAAGATTGTAAATTTTGGTACATGCCAAAGATTTTACAATTCAGAAAGACATTTTTGGGGATTGCAGTTAATTGACTCATTCAAGTTCGTATTGATCAGATTTGACCGGTATTCAAAAAAAAAACTGTACAAAGTTATATTTCCTCTAAAATAAAAAAAAACTTATGAAAACATAATATTATGTCATGATCACTATCACGTAATGATACCCAACTGTTTCAACACGTCTCCACAACATTTTACACAACTATTAAATTCACACTGTCTTAAATTTTTAATTAATGAATTACCAAATTACTTACCTTACCGTAAAGTGAAAATTTTGATTTGGTTACAAAAGTGCAAAATAGCACTTTAAAAACATGCAAAGTGTTGTATGCATGATTTGATACATTTAAATGCCTACTTAATTTCGGTGCAAACTGCAGATAATCCATCTGAAATTATTTGATAATCCATCTCAAGTTTTCTTATCAAATACACTCGAGCGGAGCAGTCAACTTGAAATTAACTGTCGTAAGTTTCCATCTCTAAGCTGACCTTTAATTTCATTGTTATATAAATCATAGTTGATGAATATGTTATCGTTCTCCTCTCCAACACCATTGAAATATTGTTCATAGGCGTCGGAACCGGGGGGGGGGACTTTTTTGCAAAGTTAGACCTAACTATTAGGCACATAGCATCATAGAGAGTTCAGCCCCCTTACTTTTTCTCGCAGCAAACATAATTGTTCCTAAATGTACCTTGAAAAGAATAAACTATTGGGAAGTTGAAGTCATTGGTATGCTAGTAGCCCCCCCCCCCCCACCCCCGGATTAGGAATTTCATGATCTGGGGGAAAAAAATTTGTAATGGTTGATTAGAATTTTTTTTGGAACTATCGGTAACCCCCCCCCCCCCCCCCCTTACGGATTAGGATTTTCGTGATTTTGGAATTAGGTTTGTTTGCTGTTTTTTTTTAATTTATGAGGATGGGTCTAGCCTACCCCCCTTTTATTTTGCTTCCGACGCTACTGTTGTTGGATACTAAAATTGATACCCATGAATATTAATGATTAATGAACCACAGTAAGTAGTATCATTTTTTAGACTAGTTTATATAAATCTTCTTGAAGGAGAACGTTAACTTTGTATAAATGTGAATGAAATAATTATGCAAATTTTAAAGCTCAAATATTAAGATATTTACTTTACTTAATAATACCAGTATTTTATGGGTAAATAAACCATCCATATTTAAATGTTTAAGTTTTATCTGATGGGTAAGGACTAAGTGCGGTTTTATGCAATTTTTGCCCCCCAAAATCAAAGTTTTAGAAAGAGCTTTAAAATAAGGTGAAAGATAGTTAAAATCATATTGGAAATAAAGGTGTAAAAGGTTATCACCACAGTGACGTCATAATGTAGAAATGACGTCATGAATATTGCATGATTTTGATAAATTGATGTTTTGTAGCAAAATATGGGTGTTTTCCGATGGTTTTTCGACTGGGAAACATCGAGCGCAGGCTTGCTCAAGTACCATATTTTAGTATAATGTGTATAACTATCTAAAGAAAAGCATATGTTAAAATCGCACTTGAGCAGACCTGCGCTCTATACTTCCGAATGCAAAATATAGAGCAAAAATGAGAATATTTTCATTTGTTTGCAAATTTGCGGGAATTGGGCCATTTAGGTGACGTCATAGATACACAGCGAATGAGCAATGATGACTAAAATCAGTATTAAAGTTATTGGCATCCTCTTTACAATGATTTGTGAAGATTTCATTTTTATACGATACTATTTAAAATTGATGTTGTATACTTCAGTATGATGTATCCTACCTGTGATGAGCATGTGCATGCCACAGTAATTAGTGCTGCCATCAAAGTAAGCTAATGGATCTTCAGCTCTTGAAAAACCCTGCGCAAAGAAACTATATCAATAAGATTTATGCATTTACATGTACATGAATATAAACTACATGCAGAAATGCAGGGAATTACTTTTAAAGGCCGATCTGTACATATATGCTCTCTCTCTCTCTCTCTCTCTCTCTCTCTCTCTCTCTCTCTCTCTCTCTCTCTCTCTCTCATATACGTATCTGCATACGTACATGGACTTTACAATCGTTTGTCCCGTTGATAAAGATGAATTCTATGTCGTTGACGTAGTGAAATGAAGTCGCTGTGTGCTTTGCCCGTAGAGTATCAACATCTTCTAACAACAACTGAAACAGATTTTTAATTCTTTAAAAAAAAAATGAAAATAAGTCCACCACATTGAATCATCGTTAAAAAAAATATAATTCTTTACTTTGAATGTAACATTTAAAATGAATCGGCCTTTAAGAGGGCTCAATGGTCGCGGCAATTTTAAAACTGTATAGATCTCCTTTATAAGAAGAGCTCCATATGGAAATATAGAAAAATTTAAAAAAAATCTGATGGTTGAATTGTTGACCACCCAGCCTCCTTAATGGCAACCGTGAACGCATAAAATATTATAATCATTTTACATATTGTTCATATTTTTTCTCGTTGTTCAAAATGCACGTAAATCAACTATACGCGCATGACTGAATATACTTGCCTCGTATTTACATCGGTCGTCATGGCAACTATGTTGCGTGGACCACTGCATAATCTGAGATCGTAACCTTGCTCGCACTTCATCACATTGTATGCCAAAATCCCTGAACATGAGATATCACATGATCGATGTTATATATCAAACTGAAATGACTATGAACACTTACCCAAAAAGTAAAAGAAAAGTTTTTTATTCAGATCAAAAGTTATCATTTGAAATTGAAAATCTTTCTAATATATCTTTTTAAACCATGCATAAACTTTAATACTGGATCTATCGTTATACCAAAGGTAACGTATTAATAACAGAGTTATATTCCCTTCCTTGCAAAGATTTAAACGCGCCACAGATAATTAAAGATAGTTATACTTTTATAGAATGAAAAGTATTCTGAAACGTGTCTAACTCTTCCAATCAGAAAAGCTTAACTTTACTTTTCCTTTGAATTACATGGGTTTTTTTCCTTTACAATCCTTAAACTTCTCTGCTTATCAAGGTCCAAGTCAAACATTCAAAATTGGTTGCAGATATTTTTAATTACGAAAGAGTTATATACATAGTTACATCCCATACTCTGCATTTTCTCAAGAGATTTTCCATTTTTTTCTTCACTTTTTAGTTTTCTTTAACCACTACTCTACAATAAAAACGCTTTTAAATCTGCAAATCGATAACATGAGAGATGCATGTTCAGAAAGCATAGTGTAAAAAAAAGGGAGCTAAAACTCATTGAAACCGTCATAAGACTTGAAAAAGTCTATATACATTAAAAGGGAGTTGTTATAGATACATGTAATAAAATAAGAGGTACGTTTCATCGTCGGATGTCTCTTTTTTTTGCGTCTTGAAGAATATTAATGCTTTTTAAACACCTCTGGTTTATATGTACTATATAAAGAAATAATGTTATTTAAACCATTGCCATGTACTTAACTCACGTTTTATGACATGAGGTAACATTTAATGACATCGAACTGAACTCGAAAGATGAGAATTAAACTCCTTTGCTTCAAGCATAAAATGCATGTATCTATAGTAATGTAATTTCATCGTGTACACGTAAAAAAAATTTATATAAAAAATTTATATAAACGAAACACAATCTGTTCTACGAACTTTCGTGATATGTTAAACGAGACAACAGCTAGCCGACAAATTAAATTGAAAAATCTGTAAGATTTGACCAATATAGCTCATTCATTCATAGCTCTAGAGAAACTGCCAGACTGAAATCTACACTCCCCGTTTATCGATTGGTCTAAACCCACAGCGCCTGCATGAAACTGACAAGAAAATGAAAGGGGTGAAATCTACACGCCCGTTCATCGATTGGTTGAAACCTACACACCCCTGCGAATGTTATTGTCATTTAAATTTTAGACCACGTGTTTTTATTTGACCCTTTCAGTTTCGCAGTAAAAACCATGCCCCTTATTTATAGCCTATTTCATAGAGTCTACATGTAGGTACGTGTAATCAAATATAATATCTAGAGGTTTATTATATTGATTTTAAAATTTATCTTCATTAATTGGTGGATAAGATTTGTTCTAGAAATAAATGTGACAATAAAAAACAATAGTTTTTTTCTGCTGTTGCAAATTTAACATGCTTAGTAGAGATCCCCCTTAAGGGTTAATTTTCGATCCGCGCCTGACCTAGTAATAGCATCAATAGTGAAACAGAATATATTATTTTATGCAGAATGTTCCTTGAAAATGTCTCAATATACTAAGTTCTTATGCAAAACAGACACTCATTATCTTTTTTAAAACATGATATTGCACACAACAAGCATCAAACATGGCTATGATTTTTTTAAGCAACCCAATGTTTATATTTTCAACCACTCTACACGTGGTTGAACACGAACGATAACTCTGTTCTGAATATCATCGTTTAATTCAAATAACCGCTAGATGGTGAAAAAAAAACACTTAAAAGATTTTCATGTTGTAACATAAATCAAAGTAGGATATGGTATGAAAACGACCAGAACTTACGTATTTTGAGAATATTATCCAAACACATTATACTTCCGCTCGAAATTTCACAGGAACTGAACAAATCTCGGTGAAGTCTCGTGAACTTTCATTCGAAAACCTCTCAATTTATTATATACTTAGCAACGATAAATAAAACATCCCGAACACATTCGCAGGGGTGTACAGCGACCTAAGAAAATTTCACGGACTGCATGAAATAATCATGATAATGTCAGACTCAGATTTCTAGGAGACGACTTGGCTGTTTCTTTTAGCTAACGTACTGATGTACATTATCAGCAATTTGTGAATTTTACTTACTTTTACAATCAATTTATTTATTTGTTAAAAGAAAGATGTAAACATAAACAATAAAATGCTTTTTGCATATTCATGCGGGTTATGAAGGTGGCGATGATTGCATAAATAATTTACATAACCCGCTAACACGGGTTACGTATCATTTCTGCAATGTCACCACCTTCATATCCCGCATATCACCGGCAGTTGAAAAGTAAAAATGTTATTTTGTTTATACGAGCTGTTCCTTGTTTACTAAACACCTTTAAAGAACGATCATGACACAATAAAGTTTTAAATGTCTTAATATTTATATATATTAATATTTAACATTTGAAGAAGGTTTCTATCTTTCCGTGAATGTTTACTCAAAAATAAAATATTATTAATAGCGTTATGACTATGTTAAGTCATTACGCCGACTTCAACATTTGTGGGAAGACATTCATATCACTCTTTCTGAACATATCTTGAGATAATCGATGTAGATGTAGATTTACAATAGCACCATTGAAAAAAAATGGGAAGAATACGGCTGAAGGTTAATAGCCCCAACAATTCCGCGTCTGTGAATAAAGAGGGAAAGGAATTTATCATACTTCTTTAAACAACTCTTGACAAAAATTCATAATTCTCCGCTAAAGCACATCAAAACAAAATGTCGGCACGTGTAACAGTAGATGGTCATTAGTTTAATACATATGGGTTTTTTTTGTGGAATTTTGGGGGGGGGGGCTATTGGAAAAAGAGGGAAGGTGAAACTGCAAAAGAAGACGACTTACCATTCAACCTTGCACGACGCATGATGAGGTCTGTCGTTCGTTAGAAACAAACCGGAAGTTTCCACAAATAGCAGGGTGACAGCGAAGAGGAGGTGTAACATTTTCTTTAAGTCAGCCCATTTGTGTCATTGAAGGCTACCGAATGGAATATTACTTCAGAATATGCCTAGTAGATAAGATAATTTTTACCATATTGTCAGAACTTTCACGATCGAATCGCGGTAATCTGTGAATCCTATATCTCATGAGTGCACATCGCGGTTTTTAGACAATAAGATAAAATTGGTTTGTCAAGAAACATGTCAAGTTTATTACGCATTAATTCCAATCAGATCCAATGAAGTTGATAGAGAAGAGTTAAACGAATTTAGTATATAAGGAAGCCAGCGCATTTTTAACCAGCTATATAAATTTTTCATTCGTTTACACTTTATCTACATATTCTTGGGTTGGGTTTTTTTCCTGAACGGACAAGTGACCATCTCAAAACTATAAAATTCTTTCTTTGGTGATTTATTCGGGATATGAAGGTAGCGACATTGCAGAAAAAAATACACAACCCGCGTTTCTGCAATGATCGCTACCTTCATAACCCGCATGAATCATCAAAGAAAGCATTTCATTGTTCATATTAACATCTTCGTTTTAACTAATTAATAACTTGATTATGAAAAGTTACTAAAATTATCTAAATTATTGTTAATGTACATGAGTACGTTAGCTTAATAACTTGATTATGAAAAGTTACTAAAATTATCTAAATTATTGTTAATGTACATGAGTACGTTAGCTTAAATCGTCCGGCCAAATCATCTGCCGTAAGACATTGAGTCTGAAATCATTATGATTATTTCATGCAGTCCGTGATTTTTCTTAGGTCGCTATAGGTTTCGACCAATCGATAAACAGGGGGTGTCAATTTCAGTCTTGTCAGTTTCTGTATGTTTCACCCGCTGTAGATTTCGACCAATCGATAAACGGGGCATGTAGTTTCAGTCAGGGTGTTTCTATTGAGTTATTAATTACACTGTATCTAAGTTTCCGTAAGCAACAGAAAATAATACTTGGTAGACGTAAATATCTATACAAGTAGCTGTTTATCATTGGTATATAGATACATGTACAACTTATCTCATCGAGGAGGCTGTATTGTTAACAAATTCAAAATATGATATTTTTGGCAATAAAGTTAAAAATACCTGATATAACGTTAAGTTAAAAAAAAAATCAAATGCTAGTAGTTTAGGTTAATGATTAAAACATTTCACCTATATCATTATGAAGAATTCTTTATAATATACCCATCAATTTTCCTTTCTTGAAAATGTCAATTTTACACAGTGTGATCCGATTTTCTGGTTTTCCGATTCCTTATCACCACTCTCTGAAACTGATGATGAAGTACGCATTAAATAAAGTCTGTATTTTAGCGCGTTTTAAAAGAGTTTGTTTCAAATTAAATCGCTT
This sequence comes from Magallana gigas, assembly GCF_902806645.1. Lineage (NCBI taxonomy): Eukaryota > Metazoa > Mollusca > Bivalvia > Ostreida > Ostreidae > Magallana > Magallana gigas. The sequence continues at coordinate 12,650,979 of NC_047567.1, read as the reverse complement.
TGTTATATAAGTATAGGTTGATTACAAAAAGAAGGTTTTGTAATTAAAAGTTTTAAGTAAACAAGGATACATGTATATGATAAATTTATCGTTATAACAGTAACTCGATCATCCAGCTTAGCGTATCGTTTGATCAGATGATCCGCGCCTGGCAGCTCGACGTGATCCGACCCTTTGGTTCAAATTACTGTTATAATAATATATATCTCTTCTACATGTACAGTCAATCTGCAAAACAACAACTTCTTATCTTGAAAACTGTTGAAGGAGTAATCCAGACAATAGGGATACGCTATTTGCAATATTTTGCCAAAATATGTCTAAGTGTAACAGCTGCTGTTTTTATCATAAGTTATCAGAAATCAAAAAATATGCACACCTCTGATATATAAACAATTTATCTGCAATAGAACAACTTCATATCTTGAAAACTGTAGGAGGAGTTATCCGTACAATAATGGTACCCTTTTGGTAGCAGCCCGCCCGCCATTTTCACCATTTCAATAACGAAACAATTGCGTAATCAAGGTTGTTTTTTTCCCATTATTAATATTAGAACCATTATAACAAGACTTTGGACTTTCAGTTGGGCGTAGCTGTCTATTTCTTGCGTCAAAACAAGTTAAAAATGACGCGGTTTCAAGCGAAATATGCACCGTTTGCGTAGTCATGGCTTAAAAGCCAGACAAATCTTGTTGATTTCAAAGAGCAATGGCTGAGTGGCCAGCAATGAAATAGACAGGCCTACGTCACATTGCTGTTTGACACAACTACCCAAAGTCCAAGCTCTTGTTAAAATGGTTCTATGTTTTAGTCGCAAATTGCAATTAAAACTCGTTAACATAAATTACACATGAATTGATTGCCTTTTTATGCCAATCGAGAATTCTACTAGCGTGAGTGAATTAATAATCAGCAAAACCAATCAAAATAATCCGGAATTCAAACTAGAATGTGAATTTTGTAATATTGCCATGACCCAAGCTTCTGCGTTAAATGGAGCGGATCCACATTTACGGTTTAGAATAATTTACAAGTTCTTCAAATGATCTCGCCGCCCATCGATGTATTAAGAATATAAAAACGTCGTTTTTCATAAAGTTAAGTAGAAAAGTTAATTTTGGGATAAAATTTTTTTAATAAAAAAAAAAATGACTGTGATTACGCAAACAAGCATTAATGCCTTTGGAATACTGTACTTTTATTGCAAAATTTGCATTTCTGTAAAAAATTGATATTAATGCGAACTTTGTACTTATATTGTTTCAACTTGATTTTATCAATAATGACTAAATGCATGTAATTATTTAAATGCCAAGTGTTAATCATGTAAGGGCTTTTCCATCCAAGTTACATGTACTGTTTAATAAAGAGAAATTTATGATGTTTTACTACTATCTTCATGTCGATTGCAAAAGTTTATATTAAAAAAGAATGATATTTATGTCTGAAACCTTAACTTAAGGTGTAGTCAAATGTAATACAAAACAAAAAGCTTTTCATAATTCAAATAACTAAATAATAACGAAAACAGAAGGTACATTTTTGGTTTACATATTCTTTATTCTTAATATTTCTCACAGTTAGCAGTTGAGTATTGAGTGCAGATCTTGTCTGAAGTGGTCTCGGTATACCCAGCTACTTGGTGTAGGGCAGAGCCTGCGAAAGTAAATGCATCAAAGCTGTGAATGTTCCTTTCAGTAGATAATATGATTACAATTTGTATGTTTATTTTCATTTATGACATGAAAATGAAGGATATATGATAATGAAGTCTAGATACAATGTAATATCATTTATATACACAAATTTTAAAATATATCACAGGATGAATCTCTGCCATTCAGTCAACTGAATGATAACTGAATGGTCTGGAAAGGTGACTGAATGGCACACATATGCCATTCAGTCACATTTCAGTTACCTTTCAGTCACCTTTCAATTGACTGAATGGCAGAGATTCATCCTGTGTATACTATCGAAAATAACTGGCATTTCGCAGCTTGTTTCTGTTGTAGAATTAAAACACCAAACTGATATTGAAAATGTAATTTATTGCTATTCAATTAAATGACGAAATCAAAAAAAAAGGACATACAACATATCATTTTTTGTTGTGAGGAAAGTATCTCTAGAAGGAAATATTATTTTTCTAACGTAAAACTTTCTTCTTGCATAAAATTTAATATTTTTGCTATACTGTTTACATGTATTATACATCTCACGAAAGAGAGCAAGTTTTCAGCTGATAATTTCCAAACAAGTTTCAGAAAGTGATCACACAACATGTATTTTTCTCAAGACGAAATAATCGCCAGGTGTTAACAAAACAATTTCTAGGTCGAAGAAGTAATTTCCTTACCTGTAATCAGGTTGTTGAGATTACAGTAGTTTGTGCTGTAATCCAAGTGGGCATACCAGGTTTCAGAGGTAGAATATCCCTAAGTTAATAGATACAGGTTAATGCCGCACACAAAATGCAGTTTGTTCGTATATGTTTGCGCAATTAAGGCCTTAATTCAATTTTCAGATGTACATCAATAATAGTATATAAAAGAAATAGCTAATTATTCATCTTTGCAATGGTCTTTACACATGAATATACAGTCAAGTAGTTGCATTTGAATTTCTTGCTATGATACTTACATGAACTTTGCAGTTACTGCTGTCAACAGCCGTGAAGGTGAAGGTCAGATCATCAACGTAGTGTTTGACTGGGGTAGAGTGAGTTGCTTTTAATACGGTGGCAGCCTCAGACGTGAACTGTTTAATCACAATACAGACAAAAGTGTCATTAAGTACCAAGAGATGTTATTTTTTGCACAAATTCGGATTTTGCATCACTTTTGACCTTTTTTCCCAAAGCACAACTTTAAAAAACCTTTGATTGCAGCTAAAATCAAATTAAGTGCATTTTGAAAAAAAAAATTGCATTTAGAGGACTTTGATAATATTGCAAAACAAAAAAAATTATTTGCGCAAAAACATTACTTAAGCTCATTGCATGATGTGTATGGAATTTCATTGGTGCACTCTATCAAATTTTGCTATTAATAATACAATATATAAATAGTGCCTGTTTGGGAGGGTAACAGTTGAAATTGGCACCCCGAGAAAACCATTGTCAACCGACGCGAAGCGGAGGTTGACAATGGTTTCCGAGGGGTGTCAATTTCAACTGTTATCCTCCCAAACAGGCACTATTTATTTTGTTATACTGAATTTCTTAATTTCTAAGAAAATTTTACTGCTTTTATATAGGAATAACGTGAATTCTACAGCGAACCGTACGCGCATAATTTTCGTGTATGTAACATTTTTTAATGTTACCCGTTGCTAAGTGCGTTGCTAACGCTGAGGGTAATAGAAAGGATTATGACCTGCGTCTTAACCAATCAGATTTCAGTATTTAACATGAAAGTATAACAATCCTATTTAACATAGCCAACTCTTTTCAGTGTTAATTTAACATGTGGTGAGAAATGCGATTTTCTGATTAATATCAAATAATCAATCAATCAACCAATCAATCAATAAAAATATCATTTAACAAAATAATCAATCAATTAAATCAATGAAAAAATTCAATAAATCTACCAGTAACTTTAATTAATTATTTATCAATCAACTAATTAACAAATCAATTAATAAAATATAAATTTACCAAGCCATCAATCAATTATTCAATCAATTAATCAATCGATCAGTTATAAATAACCAACTAACTACTGTAAACGTATTATATTTTGCGTGTATGATATTTGGCGGAAAACAGTTTTTGAACAAGTTTGCGTGGATTTAAATAAGCGTATTCCTGAATGTGACTATTCTTGTACATATATGCATTTCATTTAGCGATGTACTTGAATTAGCGGAAGCCGCATTCTGCTAAAAAAACGCCAAAAAGAATACACAGCCAAATGTAATACGTTTACAGTAATAGGTCGGTGACGTTGACTTACGGTGTACAGACATTTCTCGCCACCGTTGGCACAGTTATCAGCACTTGTCCACGCCGTGATCTGGGCCTTAATCTTGGTCTTGACCTCATCACAAGAAAGTCCAAAGGTCCTATCAGCAAAAACAGAACCACAACTTTAATACGCACTATATCAGAGGGGCCATGTCAGAAAATAATATGGAGTTTTGTACATTAGCTATTTATTTATATGGTACAAATAGTACTGTTCTGAATCTGTTCAATCTGTATATGTATTAATAATATTAGAAATTGTTCATATTTTAAAGCTATAATTAAGACGTGAAAAATTTCATTCATCACTACTAGAAACTATTAAGACAAGGTAAGTCTGGGTAAATTGTTTTCCATGTACCCTCAACAATTAAAAAAAATAATTAATTACTTAGAGACATTCCTTAAAATGGATTTTGAGAAATTTTACCGGTAAGTTTTTTTTTATCAATGGCATCTTTGTTATTCCATAAAACTCTGATTTAAACATTTTTTCTTACATAAAGATTCAGGCGACAAAAAAAATATCAGTGACACTTTAGTAACAAAAAGTGATACCATCTTAAAATGTATAATAATCCTTGAAGCAATAAAAAATATATGAACATGTATTTGATAACTAAACTACGTAATTTTCATATAACATTGTTAATCATGCATTTCAACAAAATTTTTCAAATATGATTGAGAACACATTTTTTTAAAAGACATGTTTTACTTCTTCAAAGATTTTGTAAGGTGTTTTCTCTCAAAATTTGAACAGACAGAATATCAGTTCAATTAACTTAAATAAAGAAAATAGAATAAGTCTACTAATGACGCCACCTTATTTTATTTTATTTTTATTTTTTTACAAATTTAAAGAAAAAAAAAACAGTTCTAAAGAGAAAATACTGATTTGGCTTCAAATAAATGAATACAAAATTAAGAACTTACCAATCTACTTTGCAAGATGCATGGACGGGGCCATCTCCCAGAAGAAAGGCAGAAGAGGCGCCAAACACGGCCAGAAGTGTACAAAAGACAAGAGACTGCATTGTGGGTATCAATGTACTTTGTATGTGAGCAAGGTCGACTAATCGCGGACTATATAAACCATTGACAGCAAGGCAGAGATAAGAGTCTTGGTCCATAATTTAGAACAATTCAAAAACACGCCCAGTAAACCAGAATTTTATAATATTTCGTAACCGATTATAAATTGGCATTCATTTTGCTCCAATATAGAACTTTTAAGGACCAAGAAACTTTTTTTAGATAAACATTTTTAAAACAAAATTACAAAAAAAATTTATATATGTGTTGAATAGCATATAAGTTGTGAATAGTTGACCAATATCAGAATGTTAGAAGGCTAGTAATAAGAGGAATGCAGAGGTAAGAATCCGTTTTTATGTGAACAAAGCTTGAATCAAATAATGTAAGGTAAAGAATTACCATATCTTTGACATACCGACTCGTGGTAAACAAGATAAACTGTTTTATCTGTTGGTAAAAATATATATTATTGTAACAGTAACTTGATCCAAAGGGTCGGATCACGTCGAGTTGCCAGGCGCGGATCATCAGATCGAACGGGACACGAAGCAACGAGACGTGATCCGGCTTTTTTGGATCAAGTTATTGTTAAATGATAAATTTATCATTTGTCCATTTAAAAGTTTTAATTACAAAACTATCTTCTTTTGAAAATCAACTGTATGACATTAACTTATACCAAAAAGCTATTTTGAAACGAACCCTTTTAAAACGCGCAAAAATACAAACTTTATCTAATGCGTACTACGTCATCGGTTTCAGAGAGTGTTGATACGGAATCGGAAAATCACGGTGTGGTGATCCGGAAAATCGAATCACACTTTGTAAAATTGACAATATCAAGAAGGGAAAATTGATGGGTATATGATAAATAACCATATTAACTATTCTTAACATTAAAGACGGATATGTCGGGAGTTCGAATCACACTTGGGGTTTAAAAATGTTTACCTTTCCAAAAATGTTGATAACTTTTTTTGGTTAAATATTGAGAGATTTGCAAATTCTAAACCGGTGAAAGTATTTCATTTAAAATAGTTTCTATATTCCACATTCATATCGACAGATGTCCCATACCACCTTAATAAGTAAGTCATTAATGTAGATATATTTATCATGTTGAGATACATAATTAAATCCTATAAATTAATTTATTTGACTTATTTTTTCATTAAAGCGAATATATATTCACTTATATAGGCCCATGATGAAATATGGTATACAAGTATTTATTATCCCAACACAATATTTAGGAAATTTTCTTCAACTAAAAAATTCAAGGTGTTTGGGACTTGGGAACGATAACTCTTAACTGCGGGACTTTCATACCAAATAGTTTTTGTGTGTGTTTATTTGTATTGATTTTCATTTATTTTTATGTCACATTTATTAAAATACATTTTCTCATAACACCAAGCAGATTTTTCAGATGATCTGTCAACAGAGAAAGAAAATATGAAAATTATATGTTTTTGGAGAAATGTACTAAAAAAAATTGCAATCATAAAATTTTGTGAATGCTATATTTTTTATGGGTCTGAAGGAAATATCATTTGACAAACAATTTTCTTTCAATTTGTTAATAGCTAACTTTTTAAAAATTATTTAACTAAAACACTAAAAACATTTATGAAAATTCTTTAAAGATACCGAATAGTATCACTTCATGTATCGTCATTTTAATATTTGAATAAGTATATCTTTCGTGGTCTTCTATTGAAAATTGGAATAAAATGTGGGTGTTTAGAGCCACCTTAATTAATTAAGTTACATACAACAATATAAACTTAGCATAAGAAGTTTAAAACCCTACTACGTGGACAATTTTGATCTTGTTTTCAAATGTTCAAGCGTAGATCATTACACAGAATACGTGTAAAACTAACAGAAGATTTCGATATTAAAGACATATCCGTCTCTATAATAATATTTATTTTTCTCTTACGATGACGAACTTCCCCCTCTATGTTCATTAGTTTCGATGACGAAGAAATTGAACAATATTATATCAAAATGATGTAATTCATTCACAGTTTGAATAATATCAAGGAAAAATGGAGCCAAGGGATTGATGATTCAATAGAGAAAAATAATTATCAACATGATCTTCTATTCAATCAATACCCGGTATAGGTTTGGAAGGTGGCAAAATATATTTTTTTTAAATGTCAACGTTGTTTCAAACTTGGCCACTCAGATGTTTCTTACAGATGATAGTGGATTTTTTTAAGTCGATGGGTACAAAAATAAGAATTTCAAACTCATTTTCGAAACAGATGATAAATCGGGAACTTCATTCGGTTACATGTAGGTTTAAGTAATACAGGTAAACTTGGTATATGGGTCATTCTCAAAATATGCAGCCTTTTGTGTCAGTGTCAATTTAAAGGGGGAAAAATAATGTTCTGGGGAATATATACAGTACCATTGGATTTTAGAAACTTAAACCTATATTGTTGAACAAATTAATCGACAATTTTACTGCTTAAAGTATAAAAAAAATATTATTTGTGATGAGATTACAGTGAATTTATGTTGTCATTAAATTTTTCCAACGTCTTTACCCTACAATATCTTCAATAATATTGATGTTTTATTCCAAAAATCACCGTTAATTTTCAAAACAACATTCATATTTTAATTTCTGCTATGCTCCTTAACAAGTTCTCTTTTAAAAACAATGAATTTGATGAGATGTATGCTTGTACAAAAAATTTTTGTCATTGGTGTTACAAGGCAAATTATATAAAAATATCTTAAAATACATCAAGTAAATAATATTGTACTACAGTTGGAATCCCCCAGATCATAGTGATATCATTCCCTGCTACTAAAAAGATAAATGTATCAGTGATGACATCATTGTGATAGAAAATATGACAGAAAATGTTAGTATGCTCCGAAAAATACAATGTAAACTGTGTCAGTGGGATAACGTGCTATTTAAGGTTTTCTAATATGAAAGAACAAAAACGTTTTTCACATAAATGATGAATGTTTATCACATTATAACATAGGCTATGTAGCTTTGTGTAGTATCTGTTCTCTTGGGTCATACTGCTACATTTACTATGGATACATCAGTGGTATAACGGTCAGTGGCGTAACCAAAAATTGTTGTTACACCACTGAAAAAACTGTTACACCACATGACATTATTTAATTATTTTACTTTTCCTTCCATTTCATTTATATTTTGAGCATTTTGAACAATTGTTATTTATCAATTTTACAAGTTAGACACTGTCACAATAAAGAAAGCTTGACTATTTAATTGCAATTGTGTTTTCTTAATCTGGAAAATGAGACCTGTTACACCATTTACATTATTTGAAACACCATTGACATTTTGTATGCTCTAATTATGTTTTACTCATTTAAATACTTGATTAAAAGATAAAAGTAAAAACAAATTTATTCTAATAAAGAATTGAAATTATCCACATTTTATTTTTATTAAAAAATCAAACTTTTTAATGACTTATAGTGTATTATAAGATATGTTATTCCACTGACATTTCACATTCCCTATTATGTTATACTAAAATCTTTCAAATTCTTAAAGGTAACAAATGCTAGCTGAGCTTCAAGAAACATATACAAACAAAGAGGAAGTTTATACGAGTTGTATGCATAGATTTTGGAGAAAATTGGAGAAAATTCAATTTTATTGTCCAAAATGTATGATTGATATGAGCTGGTATAGTATTGACGATGTTGTTTGTGAGATTGATGAGCCAAAGAAAGTTCGAACTCGATACAAGGTAGATAAAAGTGTGTGGATGCCAATAGTATGAAATATAACATCAAAGAATGAGTGAATTCGTGTAAAAAACATCTACATGCCGTTTTTGTGTCAGTGGTGTAACACTGATTATAAGTGGTGTAACAGTGTATCTCTCTTCAGATTATGAAAGAATGAGGTACGAAAACTTTTATTTAAGATCAAATTTATCATGTTTTAAATGCAATCAAAAATAGAGATTAGTTTATTTTACAAAATTTAATGCGCTTATCTCTTATTTATTATCGCTAGGTCATTGGTGTAACTTTAAGTCAGTGGTAAAACATAATAATCAGTGGTGTAACATGTACATTTTTCTCCAAATAAATTTAACTGGCAATGATACATGTATATTTGAAAACACCAGTGCATTTATAGTAATGTCTTTTTTATGCTCCATAAAAAGAAAAATCTAGTTGTGTTCTTTTTAATGCTCAAATTAAAAATTTGTTGAGTAACATCAAGACTTTGTCTCAAATGTTATGTTGGTCAATATGTAAATGTGTCAAATATTTTCTGTTATCTAATTCTGATAACTTTAAATGAAGTTTGTTGATATAAACTTTATGTCCATCATTTTAAAAGAATTATTTTATTTTATTTAAGAATTTTTTTCCTATACTATATGCCTGTTACACCACTGACCAAATTTTTACAGTTCATTACATTTTAGTCTAATTATCAGCTAAATGGTAGATTCCAATGTTTGCAAATTTTTAGATGCTATACTTCATTGTTTGTTAAATGTGTTTTTTGCAATCAAAGTAATTTTTTCAGCAATAATTTTCTCATGTTTTACATTTTTCAAAAGTCTGCATATTTTGAAAATGACCCATAGACACTTATAACGACCAGGCCGTTCTGATAAAGAAAACAAAAGTATGTTCTAAAGTGTTTCCAACAATACAAAATTGATATACAACAATGGATTTAAGGTTAAGATACACCTGGAAACGTAGTTATACTAATTTCTGAGGATTCGTAGTTTGGGGATGCAGAAAATGCATTTACTGTTAATGTACACCATCACGTAAGCTAAACGAAACAGCGAAATCGTCTCTTATTTGAATTTTAGTCTGACATCATCAAGATTATTTCAGCAGGCCGGGATTTTTCTTAGGTCGATGAAGGATTTGACCACTCGGTAAACGGGCATCTGGATTTTGCCATGTCAGTTTCTACAAAGCTATGAATGACAATAAATTTCTGTAAGAAATAGGGGGATTCATAATTGACGAATGTACATGTAAATAGATAGAACCATTTTAAGAAGAGCTTGGACTTGTGATATGGTTGTGTCAAACAGTAATGTGACGTAGATCTGTCTATTTCATTGCTGGACTCTCATCCATGGCTATATGTAATCAAAAAGATTTGTCTGGCTTTTGAGCTAGAACCATTTTGACAAGACCTTGGACTTTCGGTAGGTCATTTATATCTTTTTCTTGCGTCAAAACAAGTTTAAAAAAGACGCTGTCTGCAAGTGAAACATACAAAGACAGCATAGTCTCAGCTCAAAAGCCAGAAAGATCTTGTTTTCATGGCTGAGTGGCCAGCAATGAAATAGACAGGCCTGTGTCACATTGCAGTTTGATACAACCACGCAAAGTCCAAGCCCCTGTTAAAAGGGTGTTAAGACTACGCAATCGATGCACTATTCGCTTGAAACCAGCGTCATTTGTTACTTGTTTTGACGCAAGAATTACTACTAGTTACGTCCTACCGAAAGTCAAGGTCTTACTAAAATGGTTTTAAACGCAAATTAAAATAAAAAGACGACGCAATCGCATATATCGCGTCAATTATTTGCATCTAAATATAAGTGGGTGTAATCTATTTAAAAAAAAAGGCGTTTCGCGTCAAGATATATAAAATATTTTAATGGGGCATGGTCACGATTTTGGTCTAATTCTATTTTTCTGTTTTTAATAGTTACAATGCTTTAGCAATGCATTGATAATTATCAAATGAAATCTGAGAGTCAGTCATAGAGTTATAAGCAAGATGGCTCAAAATACCGGGCTTTGGCTAGAAAACAAGGCTCGTGCCCTGTGTTTGTTTACAAAGGATCAATATATCATTAAAATCTATTTCAAGCTGATTTGTCTATCTTGTAATTGATTTTAAGCTTTAAAAAAAAACAGTTTCTAAAGTTTAACACATTTATTTCAGGACAAAAATTGAACTTCGCAGTACAGTTAAGGCGGTCAATAAAAATATGGGCAAATTTTTGTGATGAAAACACGTATACTTTAGTTAAACTGGCATGTCCTTTTTAAAATCAATAACAGTCACTCAAATGCAATATATTTCTATAATATATATATAACAGTACAATATTTTATGTTCATAGTGGTCACGTGATATGGCAGTCGCATGGTACAAGCAGATGTATTTGTGGTTTTGAGGTCATTTAAAAAATTCAATATTGCAAGGGCATAATCATGTCAAAATTCACAACTGAATTATAAAATAACTTGATGTTATATCGTAGATTTTGAAAAACGGTGCGAACTTTTTAAGATAAGAATATTTGTTAGTAGAAACCGTAATTTATAATGCATATGTTGAATAATTTTGAAGGTCACAGGGTTAATTTCATTAAAAAATAATTAATTTGTAAGATTTTACAAGGATCGTAGAAGTTTTTAAGTTACATAGCATATTTCAAATTCACATGTAAAAGTTTGTCGGGATCAGGTAAGTGTATGCCCTTGCAATTAAGTGATTTATTTAGGTACTCAGATTTTAGATATACGATATTTTATACAAAACCGAGGTGGCTTCTTTATACGATGCATACTTTTAACAAAATGAAAATAAGACTATATAGGTAGCATTCTACTAATAATAATTTTGAACAAAATCTTCATTTATACTTTTCCGTTAATGTTTGACATTTATTTTTCTTCGCTATAAAACTGCACGATAGCCTTCAATGATTTAACTTAATGCGTCATTGTGAAGCATATGACGTCATATTTTGTAGTACAGCGAGAACGACATCTCGCTTATTTTTCAGTGTGTACGATATAACGGACATCAAAATTGTAAGTTATAGCATTTGTTGTTTTTAATTCAAAGAGTAGTATAAGTTAATTTTACTAATAAATAGATAAATAAGTACTTTCGAGGTTTGTAATATACTGTGATGTCATAATGCACATTTCCCGTACTTTTTGTCTGAACGGAGTTTATTGACAGCCTTAACTGTGCTGCGTTGTCACTTCAACGTTCAAATGTAAACAAAAGCTTTGTAAACATAGCAATAAATTGTAAGCTCTATATCTCGCTTATAACTCTACAGATGACTCTCAAACTTTTGTTTTCTATCAAAAATGCCTTACAAATGCAATGAGAACATTAAAATCGGAAAAATAATGTGTGGTATTTTTTCGACGGAGGTGGGTAGGTCGAGGGGATAATTTTTGACATGATAGGGAAAGGGGTTCCGGCCTTTTGGTTTTTTTTTTTTAGCAAATTACGATGTGAATTGATTAAGTTTCAATTTTCCATGGGGAGGAGGTCTAAAAACCCTTCCTCGACCCCCCCCCCCCCCCCCCCCCCCCCGATCCGTGCATGCATTCGTTTTTAAAAGGACGCACAACAGAGCTGGTGTAGCAGTTTATTTCTTAAAGATACGTGCATTACAGGAGGAATATACATGTAAAACAGCCGTTGCATGTCGGGTATTTCATTCCCCTCATGTTTGCCCTTTTTATTGTAATACATGTAAGACTGATTGATACTTCGGGAATAAAACATGTTCCTTAAATCTAACTCGATTCCAAAAAATAACAACCTCCTTTAAAAGTTTTAACCTGGGGATTAAAAAATAGTTAAAATACATTGTCAGGTAACTGTTATAATAAAGACGCTTATATGTACATTCCATACAACTCAAATCATATTGTAACGTGTAAGAAATATGATATTTTATTTAAGGCTGGTATCAATTTTCAATTTTACGCTACCTTAGTATAAATAATTTTACCCGAGAATGAAGGATTAGTTTTACAAAAAGGACTTGATATATTTGGCGACGTGGGCGGGTAACCGGCACCTGCACCATGTTTCTATAACAGCTAGAGTTCATATTGTGTCGTGAAGTATCACGTTAGAACATCCTTGCTCCGGATTACTTCATCGGCACCCCACCATAATTCCTTGGCTCTACACTATTTCTAGCATTGGGGCTACTTGCACATGTACATAATAAGATACATACATGAATTCCCGAGTACTTCCGAATGGAAAAAAGATGCAAACATTTCCCATTATAAATCTCCGTAAGAAATTTGTTTTCGTTTCTGTGAATTTTTATGAGTGAAAAATGATAATTTTTCGGCAATGAAGATATCTTGAATATATTCCCTTTTATCGATTTTAACTATACTTCTTTCACAGGTATGTGTATTTTTATTAAAAATCACCAAAAAGTGATGGAAGCAATAGCTTGGGACAGACTATAACCAAATGTTCATGTCTGTCCTACCTCTTTCAGTCATACAACTCTTTCTCTCTTGTATATGTTTATTGAATGTACAATCATCATGTTGCCCCTTTAGGGCCCTTAATTGGTCACTAAACTTAAAGAAAATTGTAACAGACGAACACTCAGACAACATATATCCTTTTAGACCATTAGACCATTCTATTAACCAAAGGGGTGAACAGGCCTCTTTGAGAGTCCACTGCGGTCTCAACAGATTACAAGTAATTATTTTTTAGCTCACCTGAACCGAACGATCAAGTGAGCTTTTCTGACCACCTGTCTGTCTGTTTGTAAACTTTTCACATTTATCACTTCTTTTCTAGAACAAATGGTCCACATTTAACCAAAACTTAGTAAACATCAGTCTAATGGGAAGGGGATTCTAAGCTCAATACTTGTAATCAAAGGTTGTTTTAAAAACACAAAATAACAATGTAAGAAACAAATATTGATAATGACATCAACGTTTTGTTTATTTGAGGAAGATATCTACGACATAGATAGATTTATATTGAAACAGAGGAAATTCAGACTTTTTTCTTTTAAAAACTTTCTGTAGCTATGTAATTGCAAAAATTAAGTTTCTACGTAATTTTTTTTTCATATCATTTTACATATTCCATAATTGCTGTATTATGATTAATCTTGTGTATAATCTAATCACTGTCTGGCACGCGATTCATAAATCTGTAAAATACATAAAATTAATTTCAGACAGAATATCTCAAAGATTAGATCATTGACATTATATACGTACAAAAGTAGGTCTACACTGTACATTAAGTAGTTTTGTTAATATGGGTGGAGTTTATTTTCGCTCCTGAGTAAACGTAATCCTAAAAGGGAAATAATTGCGAAACAGTGAAAATAGGGTATATGTCTATAAAAATCTTCAAGAACCACTTCATCAGAAATGGCAATGTATACAATAATGCTTGAATGTAAAGTTAAGATTCTAAAATGTTAAAATCGTGACCCCGGGATCAATACTGGGACCCAAGAGGGGTTAAAGTTTAACATTAAAATATAAATGGAACATCTTCTTCTTAAGAACTGCAATGCTACTGTTTATTAAAATACCATGCAAGCATCCACAGACAATGTAAATTCTAATTTGTTATAATTGTAATTCTGGACCAATACTGGGGCCTAAGAGGGATTCAAAGATAAACATAGAAATATATTTAGGGAACAAAGTAAAAAAAAGCCTCCTTCTCAAGAACTTCTATGCTACAATTTGTGAAATTGTTATGCAAATACAAAAAAAGATATGTTTGATAATTTTCTCAAGAACTACAACGCTTCTGTAAACAGGCGGTAAAAAGGTCAAATCTCAACCGGGACTCGAACTCAGGACCTCTGCATGGCGTACCGTGCATGCGTTTTAACCACTAAGCTTTTCAGACCAGGTATATTGACTGACAGTCACACATCTGTTAACCCGATGTTTATACAATTTGTGAGATTACTATGCAAGCATTATTAGTTATTGTAGATTCTAAATTGTTAAAAATGAGACCCCGGACAAATACTTGGGCCCCGAGAAGAATTTAAAGTTTAACATATAAAAATTGGGAAAATGTTTTATAAACTGAAATAGAATGCTACAACGAACTGTTGATCAGGTGAGCGTTGTGGTCCATGGGTCTCTTGTCTATAAGATGGGGCCCAATTTTTCACTATTACAAGAATATAGGACAAAGAGTAGTTGAAAATAAAACTGTTTCAAAATCCGACGCCGAGAAAATAAGCCCTTCCAAAATTAAGTCGAAGTTACCCAAAACCCAGCTATTAATCAATTCAACAACGGACTTACAGCTATTTATTTCAATTTATTTTGTCAACAAAATAATAATAATCCCAAATGCGATGAAAGTTTTGCACGGAGAACGTCATCCAAGAAGAGGGCGCCATTTGTAATACCATGGCAACGAGGAATCTGGATTATATTTAGACCTGATTAAAAGTTTGATGACCTCCCGCTCTAAAGCATTACGGAACTGTGCAACACGGCGGGTGGGGATGGAAAGGGTGGACGTCCGGTTTCCATGTGGCAGGGGGTGCATGACTGATAGCTGGATCATCCCAAGTAAAAGGATCCAAAACAGTGGTCTTATGTCCATTGTCACTGAAAAACCCAAAGAAAACACTATAGAGTATTTATAAAACAACATTCCGATATCTGTATGAAAAATGGAAATGCATTTCCGCACAAACCGGGGATTGAACTCTAGACCTTCAGAACTCCCTTTCTAGCGATGCGCACTTTAAGCATTCTGTCATATGAGGAAGTGAAACAACATTTAGCGAGATACTCGAATTAGCGGACGCTTTGTTCCGCCAGAGTATCATTTTACTGTAACTAGCATCATGCCACTCTATCCCCATAGCAATCGTAGATGGTTGTCTTGCATCTTTATTAAACATAGCGTAACGAAATATGAAATAATATGAAAATTGGCGACAATGCGTGAGATACAACTTTTGGCATTTACATAAAACCGTTTTTAATGTAGACACGAGGGAAAAAAGTGTTTTGAAGTGTCATTTCTAATGAAAAAGTCACGAATCTTAAAGTTGTTTTCGTTTTCGACAAATGAAATACTATATAGTAGGACTGAGGATCAAATACAGCCCTACAATGACTCTACACAGAGGCCAGCTTAAAGGGGCATATGGTCGCGATTTTTGTCAGGTTTTATTTTGCTGTTTTTATTGTTTACGGAGCATTATTAATGCATTTCTAATGAAAAATCAAAATTTGAGTGTCAGTCGAAGAGTTCTAAGGAAGATACAGAGCTCACATTTCTTTGCTGTGTAAACAAGGCTCGTGTCATGTTTTTGTTTACATTATTTCAATGTACATGTATCGGTTAAATTCTTTTTCAAGCTGGTTTTTTTCCTTCGTTTTAATTCGTTTTCAACATAAATAAATCGTTGCTAGCGTTTGTAACAATCATTTTAAGTCTAAACCTGGAACTTTTAAAATGTAAACAAAAAATATAACATGAGCTTTGTTTACATAACAAAGAATTGTACGCTCTGCATCTTTATTAAAACTCGACGCCTGACACTCAGATATTGGCTAACTATTATGGTGCGGTCACACGATGCGATTTTTCATCCGATTTTCAATCGACTTGCTCAGGTAAGTCGATTGGAGTCGATTGTTGAGATGGTCACACGATTCGATTTTACAATCGATTTTCGATTTATACATGTAAAACCTATTCAGTATTTTTGTTGTACAGGAAAAATGATTGTGACGTCACGATTCTCACCAGAGAGTCGATTGAAAATCGGACGCACTTAAGATTTTCAATCGACTTCAGACTTTTCTTTCGACTTAGGTGATCACACGGTACGATTTTTAAAGTCGAAAGACGAATCGTATGAGAAAATCGGATGGAAAAATCGGATGGAAAATCGCATCGTGTGACCGCACCTTAAGAGATCCCTTACTGTTGCATTGTAAACAGTAAATGTTGACCCTAAATCGTGACAATGCCACTTTAAATATACTGTATGCAGGGTTATCTTTACTTTAATGGATTTTATCCTTATCAATTATAAAATTAACTCGCTGTCATCAACTCCATTAATTTATAGCAGTGCGAGTGAAATGTAGAAAACATGATTTATGCACAAAAAATCAATTAAAATTGGACACACCTGTTCCAGAGAAACAAAAATAAGTTTATCAAATGATAGACTTATCAAATTTAGAATCATTTTAACAAGAGCTTGGACTTTGGGTAGTTGATGTCAAACAGCAATTGTGACGTAGGCCTGTTTGCTTCATTGTAGGCCACTCAGTCATAATGATTGCTCTTTGAAATCAACAAGATTTGTCTGGCTTTTGAGCTAAGACTACTCAACCGTGTATATTTCACCTGAATCCAGTGACGTCATTTTTAACTTGTTTTGGCGAAAGCAGTAAATAGTTATGTCGTACAGAAATTCTAAGGCCTTGTTAAAATGGTTCTTAAGTAGAAACTAGCATTTGAGTTTCGTTGTTCATGTAGTAATTACGGATAGGTACAAATCATGTGCTTAATAAAAGCAAGCGTTTATCTAATTTATCTATTTGGCTTTTAATAAAGGGGAAAAATTCAACTTTACACATTATCGTGCTTTTTTAAGTATAATCTTCATCTGGCAAAAATCGACTCTTTTGACACAAATGAAGTAATTCTACAATATGTACATTTAATTAATATTATTCGGTAGTCCTAATCATGGACTTAGTATCAATTTTCAAATATTTAAAGCAGTACATACAAAAAATATATACCTTATACAGGGAAATATTCGCCCCGTTTTATTTTCGCCCCTTTCGCCCTCGTTGTGCAAGGGCAAATTTAAGAGTAGGCGAACTCTATATAACAAATAGTATCCCTGTTAACACAACTGCATCTGGGCGAATTAAAAACGGGGCGAAACCGTTTTCAAGTGTAAATCAAAGGCGAGAATTACACGGGGCGAAAATAACCCTGTATACAGTATGCAGTGTCTGTCTTAATTTCCTTTCGGAACCGGTATCAGAATATTTTTTTCTCTCTTTATTTTGTTTATATTCTTTCTGTACTCTGAGTTGTATTATATTTAATATTTCATAACCTTGATATATGGAAAAGGCAATAAATAGGCTGTGGCTGCTGCTTAATCTCATTCAATATATATTGAGTAAAATATTGTTTAAATAAATAACATACCACCTGAGAGAAGGCTCGGATAGGCAAAGTGTCTGTTGCCCAATCATATTTCTATTATACACAATTTATAAATATAGTACCTGTTTAGGAGGGTAAAAGTTGAAATTGACACCCCGAGAAAACCATTGTCAACCGACGCACAGCGGAAGTTCACAATGGTTTAGAGGGGTATCACACCATTATAGGGTATTGACACAGGATAAGGCATAATGTAGTTTGGCTTGCTGTGGAGAGAGAGAGAGAGAGAGAGAGAGAGAGAGAGAGAGAGAGAGAGAGAGAGAGAGAGAGAGAGAGAGAGAGGTGTGTACTACTTTTAAAGTCAAAGAGGCCCATAACAAATGATCTGAATCATTATACGACACTCTAACCGAGATGACCCGAATGGATGAAAAAGCACCCCCCTCCCCCCGGCCAATAAAATGGTTGAGTTATGTAATTGAACTTGTGGTTTACATGCAGCTACATTTCGCACTTTGTTTGTACATTTTATGTAAAGTACTCGAGAAAATGATTTGAATTGAAAAATGAAATAAACTTTTAATATACATAATTTTATAAAGGTAATTCGAAAATTTAAAAAAAAGAAAAAATTAATGATCGACATGCAGAGTTAAGATCAGACGATTAAATTATGTGTTGAAATTAACATTATTCTTATCTAATTCCGTCGATATCATAAAAGATGTAAGCATTAATATGTAATAGACAAAATATAATAAAATAACATCAAATCATGAAAATAGGAGTGCGATATATAACTTCTTACCCGTAAAGTTGAATATACCGTATTGTCCAAGATCGGTCGGATATCAGCTTTTATCTCTGACGGTGATGTTATATATATCAATAATGGTATATTAAGTTCTACATGTACACACACCCTCTCTCGGTCTATCTTACTCTGGGAGTGATCAAGTTTACTTTATATCAGAGCAGCTAATATTCCTGGGTTTTTTATGCTAAAAAAACACAAACCGTAAGACGTCCATTTGTCGCCCGTTGAGCATTGCTAAATGTGATTAAAGACCTCAGATAAATATATATTTCATCCTGTGAGTTGACGCTAATCAATGTTTTTTCTCCCCCTTTTCGTTTCCTGGTGGAACGTGCCTAGCATCGGGGTGGGTGGGGAGATAGGGAGGTGGTGCCCCCACTTTTTTCAAAACAGACATTTTTTTCTTAAATTTACTTATGAAAAAAGGATATTTAATTTGAACGAATTGGTTCATTTATTTCCCCCTTTTTCTGGACAGTGTTAAAAATAGATGAAATTTAAAACAAGAGGCACATGGGCCACAACACTCACCTTAAAACAATAGGTATGATAAAATCAGCTAAATGGAGTCATAATACAAACTAACTGGACAATGTTGTAAAATACATGTAGATCCTGTATAAATACAAGAGACCAATTGGCTTTAACGGTCCCCTGAGTAGCATATATCCCATACACAAACTTGTCATGGAGTCTCATATATATGCATTTAATTAGGTTTCATTCTGGAGAAGAAAATTTATAAATTTGTAATGATGACCACCTCCCTGCCTGAAATCTTTCAAAAAGAACTATGAAACCTATAGTTTTGGTGAAAAACTTAAAGATCTGGTCTACATAATCATGAATTCAGTTTTCTTTTCAGGTGTGTGGGAGTAACGAAGATAACTTTTCAATATTATATATATATGCATTAACACCTATACATCCATTTTGGCCCTGCCCTAGAATCAAAACCTATACTCCAGGGGACATGAAATGTAAAATTTTAGTAGCGGACTTCCTGCATGGTAAACAAAATTATGAAGTCAGTTCGTCAAACAGATGTGTGAGAATAGAGAATAAGATTTTAAACTTTATGTGCATCAACAATATATTGCCTCCCCTCCCCATGTGCTGAACCCCTAACCCAGGGGCCATAAATTTCACAATTTTGGTAGAGAAGATAGTGGACATCATAACCATGTATTCAGTTTTTTGCCCACATGTGTGGGAGTAAAGAAGAAGATTTTCTAAGTTTTAATACATTTTAACGATATTGCCATATTGGCCCCACCCTAGAGCCTGAACCCCTGAGACAGGGGTAAAAAATTTCACAATTTTGGTTGAGGGCCCCATGGACATCGTAATCATGCATTTAGTTTTTAACAAATATATATGGGAGTAGAGAAGAAGATTTTCTAAGATTCAAAACATTTTTACTATATGGCCATATTGGCCCCACCCCAGAGCCAGAACCCCTGACCAACGGGCCACAAATTTCACAATTTTGGTAGAGGGCTTCATGGACATCATAACCATGCAACCAGTTTTTTCCTCACATGTGTGGGAGTAGAGAAGATTTGTGAAAATTTGGTCCTTTTTTGCATATTCAGCCCTGCCTGTGGTGCCCCGGGGTGGTAAGGCCACGAATTTCACAATTTAGATTCCTCTTACCATAGAGATGCCTCACATCAAAAATGGTAACAATTGGACTTGTAGTTTTTTAAGAAGAAGTTAAAAATGTAAAATTTTAAACGCACGACGGACAACGACGGACGAAAACGGATATAGCAATAGGTCACCTGAGTTTATAATTTATCATTAGTCATATTTCTAACAGTATGATTTAATAGTCATATCAGATGTTGAGCATTGCAGTTTTCAAAAAGATCTTAAACAACTGTTTATATATATACGGGATATAAATTAACCTTCATCAAACTTTGAACTCCTTGTGAGGCCCAAGAATCGTCCAGGTGCCAAAGTCGAAACCATTTAAAACAATCAGCAATTTGTCAAAATGATTGCATATAAATAAACATACATATCAAGAAGGTCAATAAAAAATACGAAGACTTTTGTCGTAGATTCATATCATCACAAAACTTGATAGACATAATTTAACAATAATTTCCATTAATTTGAGCTAAAAAAATTGAATTCATTGCTTCATATCTAAGTTTAATTCAAAATAAAATTTAAAACAGTTACTGCAAAATGAGGTCACGGCACATGGTCAAATACAGTGTAGTATGTTATACAAACAATAAACTACCTATATAATATCGAAATTCATATTTCTAAAAATTTTGGCCTAAACCAAATAATATTTACACATCATATTAGGTATTTCATAATATTTTTTGTACAAAATTATGATTGGATATATTGTTTAACTGAACAGAAATCGTTCATTTAAGACAGGTAATCTTTATTAAATAAATGATAAAAAGATGCCATCGCCGGTGTAACGAAGAATATTGACCCGGGTTGAAAATTGACCCGGGGGTCATTTTTCAACGTTGAATATTGACCCGGGGGGTCATTTTTCAACGTTGAAAATTGAGACCAAAATCGTGAAATTTATACCCGGGGTCATTTTTCAACGGTATGAGAAAGAGTTTTCTAAACTCTGATGACATCGACCCGTTGAAAATTGATCCTGTTGAGAATTGACCCAAACCTCAGAGTTTTGATCTGAACTGGAACTTACTCTACACGGTTTAAATGTACAATCATGCACATATTTGAAAGTTTCAGTTTTAAAATGTACATACTGTCCGATACATATGCGGACGTGGCTAATTTCTTTTAGGCTGATATGTCCAATTAATCATTTTGTTTTTAGATTAAAAATATGATATCCATTTATTATTACAATACTATGTAAATAAAGCTAAGAAGATGACCGTTTGCTTCGGAATGGAGCAGGCGAGTAGGGCTAGAATACTTTTTGACATATATGACATGGTTTTCATTCCCTCATGTGACAGAATTTTAAGTTAAAACTTGTTACAATCTCTGATAAATATATCAAACACACATATTGCCCGTTATCGTCACTTTTAAGGCAATTCAACAGAGCTCTTTTCGACAGGCACCTGACGTTGTATATTTTTCTAATAATTGAAAATATATAACCTCTATACTGCTTTATTGGGTAAAAGGTATATATATAAGAAAAAAGGATATAATGGCAGAAACCTATGCTTAATTTGAAGAAGTCAGAATATTTCACTGACAAAATAATAAATAAATGGTTGTCATATTTTTATACATATGTATACAGCATATACATATTTACACATGTTTTTAATTTTTTACGACTTAAAAATAATTTTTCATAAACTTGTCTGATTAACTTTATTGAAGCACCATCCAATTTTCTGCATATACAGTCATAGTTCTTCTTTAAAATGCAATTTATTTCTATTATTTTGAGTTTTCAATTCTATTATTTACCTGTAAATTAGAAATACAGGCAACTGACGTAATATATTTTCTCAAAATTAAAAACATATACCCTCTACAGCAAAAATGATAACAATTTTTAAAAAAGTAGGTTTGCATCTAAATATACAGTCGGAGGATGGATGATCTTATTATATTAATGGTATATACATGAAAAGGTATGCGAAAAGTATACAACTGATAGATATGTTGTTTGGAGCAGCTGTATCAAGGAAAAATCCGAATTGCTTAAACATGTACAAATTAAAGCAACCAGGACAGTGCCAGGGATCAGAGTTAATTCTTCTGAAATGATTTTATATAGTGAGATTAATTTGGAAACCTTGCAATCTCGAAGGGATAGCTATAAACTAATTATATTCTACAAGAATATAAATGGTTTAGCACCACAAGATATGTTAGATTGAATTCAATCATATTTTCTTACTGGACATGCATATAATCATAGATCAAATTAGCTTTTTTTACTATCTACCACTATATACTTATTACAATAGCTTTGCTCCGTCTACATGTAAATTATGAAATAATCTTCATGCAGAAAAGAAAATTTCATCAACTTTATCTTTCTTTTAAGTCAAAACTTAAAAAACAAAATACACCTAGAGCTTACAAACCTTTCAGTTAAGACAATAGGAAATATTATTTTACGCCAATTACGGAATAAAGCTAGTAAAGCTTACTTATTTAAGGATTTTTTTTATCTGATGTGAGTCGATGTTTATACTGTGGGTCTGAATCTGAAGGAAATGTGATTTTCCCCCTGGATATCCAAGATACACTCAACAAAGAGACGAACTTCTTAAACAACGTATTGACATTAGTGTACCATTTTATATGAACTATATACTTTATGGTAGTTCTGATTTTTCATATAGATAAAATTGAAAAACTGTTTCCCATGTTTATACTTATATTAGATCTCCAAAGCGTTTTTGATTCTCTTAAGGTACACTGTTTAAACCTATTTAAGTATTATACCTGTATATTTACTTATTATACAGTTCCCTTTTATTTACTGTTCTTTTCAAATGGGCTGGATCATGAAAATCTCATTCTTATGTTTGTATCTCTGCAGGTATAAATAAAGATGATATGTTTGTTAATATAGGTGTGAGTGAACATGTCTACCAACAATATGTAATACAATCATTTATGATAAATATTCAGATAATTATTTAATATTCAAGTACCTGATCATGTCTTATATACACATAATATACACATTTAACACGTTTAAATTAAATTAATAATGTAGGTGGCTGTGATAGGAAGGTCAATCATCTACTCCAACGCTGCTGTATGATCTTCCACTACTTATTTCTATTCAAAAAATGCAAGTTACCAATATATTGACGAAAACAATTACTGTGAGCAAATTTATGATAAATGTTTGTGATCAAAGCAATTTAAAACTTTAAAGCAAAATTCTATTGTCATCCTGTACAAAAATTAGGTTGCTGGGTCATTCTCAAAATATGCAGCCTTTTGTGTCAGTGTCAATTTAAAGGGGGGAAAATAATGTTCTGGGGAATATATACAGTACTATTGGATTTTAGAAACTGAAACCTATATTGATGAACAAATTAATCGACAATTTTACTGCTTAAAGTATAAAAAAAATATTATTTGTTATGAGATTTCAGTGAATTTATGTTGTCATTAAATTTTTCCAACGTCTTTACCCTACAATATCTTCAATAATATTGATGTTTTATTCCAAAAATCACCGTTAATTTTCAAAACAACATTCATATTTTAATTTCTGCTATGCTCCTTAACAAGTTCTCTTTTAAAAATAATGAATTTGATGAGATATATGCTTGTACAAAAAATTTTTGTCATTGGTGTTACAAGGCAAATTATATAAAAATATCTTAAAATACATCAAGTAAATAATATTGTACTACAGTTGGAATCCCCCACATCATAGTGACATCATTCCCTGCTACTAAAAAGATAAATGTATCAGTGATGACATCATTGTGATAGAAAATATGGCAGAAAATGTTAGTATACTCCGAAAAATACAATGTAAACTGTGTCAGTGGGATAACGTGCTATTTAAGGTTTTCTAATATGAAAGAACAAAAAAGTTTTACACATAAATGATGAATGTTTATCACATTATAACATAGGCTATGTAGCTTTTTGTAGTATCTGTTCTCTTGGGTCATACTGCTACATTTACTATGGATACATCAGTGGTATAACGGTCAGTGGTGTAACCAAAAATTGTTGTTACACCACTGAAAAAACTGTTACACCACATGACATTATTTAATTATTTTACTTTTCCTTCCATTTCATTTATATTTTGAGCATTTTGAACAATTGTTATTTATCAATTTTACAAGTTAGACACTGTCACAATAAAGAAAGCTTGACTATTTAATTGCAATTGTGTTTTCTTAATCTGGAAAATGGGACCTGTTACACAATTGACATTATTTGAAACACCATTGACATTTTGTATGCTCTAATTATGTTTTACTCATTTAAATACTTGATTAAAAGATAAAAGTAAAAACAAATTTATTCTAATAAAGAAATGAAATTATCCACATTTTATTTTTATTAAAAAATCAAACTTTTTAATGACTTATAGTGTATTATAAGATATGTTATTCCACTGACATTTCACATTCCCTATTATGTTATATTAAAATCTTTCAAATTCTTAAAGGTAACAAATGCTAGCTGAGCTTCAAGAAACATATATAAACAAAGAGGAAGTGAATACGAGTTGTATGCATAGATTTTGGAGAAAATTGGAGAAATTTCAATATTATTATCCAAAATGTATGATTGATATGAGCTGGTATAGTATTGACGATGTTGTTTGTGAGATTGATGAGCCAAAGAAAGTTCGAACTCGATACAAGGTAGATAAAAGTGTGTGGATGCCAATAGTATGAAATATAACATCAAAGAATGAGTGAATTCGTGTAAAAAAACATCTACATGCCGTTTTTGTTTCAGTGGTGTAACACTGATTATAAGTGGTGTAACAGTGTATCTCTCTTCAGATTATGAAAGAATGAGGTACGAAAACTTTTATTTAAGATCAAATTTATCATGTTTTAAATGCAATCAAAAATAGAGATTAGTTTATTTTACAAAATTTAATGCGCTTATCTCCTATTTATTATCGCTAGGTCATTGGTGTAACTTTAAGTCAGTGGTAAAACATAATAATCAGTGGTGTAACATGTACATTTTTCTCCAAATAAATTTAACTGGCAATGATACATGTATATTTGAAAACACCAGTGCATTTATAGTAATGTCTTTTTTATGCTCCACTAAAAAAAAAATCCAGTTGTGTTCTTTTTAATGCTCAAATTAAAAATATGTTGAGTAACATCAAGACTTTGTCTCAAATGTTATGTTGGTCACTATGTAAATGTGTCAAATATTTTCTGTTATCTAATTCTGATAACTTTAAATGAAGTTTGTTGATATAAACTTTATGTCCATCATTTTAAAAGAATTATTTTATTTTATTTAAGAATTTTTTCCTATACTATATGCCTGTTACACCACTGACCAAATTTTTACAGTTCATTACATTTTAGTCTAATTATCAGCTAAATGGTAGATTCCAATGTTTGCAAATTTTTAGATGTTATACTTTATTGTTTGTTAAATGTGTTTTTTGCAATCAAAGTATTTTTTTCAGCAATAATTTTCTCATGTTTTACATTTTTCAAAAGTCTGCATATTTTGATAATGACCCTGCTAACTTGCTACAGATTCCATGGAGCAGAATTGCTAATGCCTAGAAAAATTAGCGATTTGATGATATTTAGTTACATCAGAAGTTATTCTAACGGAACAAATAAAACACCAAAAAATCGGCTTCAAGATATAGTTACTACAGCATTGTTCATGAAAGAGTACAATCATGTTAGCATATCATCATTTTGTAAACTGTTATTGGTGGATGGGTGTTAATACAAAATTCAGATAGGCACAGTTTTAACAAACTGAGTGGGTGCAAACACAAAAATCTCAATATGACATACTGTAATTTTTGGGAGTTGATTTTAATCAAATCTCCTTTGCAGTTACTCCGGCAAACCGAAAGTGAAACCGTGTTTGGACCTAAGAACAAATCAACACCGCTGACAACATTTAGTTCTAATCAATAAATTCGATGAAATGAGTTCTTAGGCATTGTTTTTCAAGGAAACTAATTTATAGATACCTTGTAAATAGTCAGATTTTAAATGATACGAACAATTTAGATATTTTTTGAAGTCGTACATTTTATGCATTCCTACGCCAGAGTTCAATATAGTCTCGTTCAACCAGACGCTCGGCTGTCTCCGTAAATCTCCGACAAGTAGAGAGTCTCTCTTGCTTGTCGGAGATTAACGAATACAGCTGAGAGTCTGGTTGAACGAGACTAGAGTTCAATTTTGCTTGGATCCATAAAATTTCTCATAACTATTTCGATTACTGATACGCAGTTTGATGGACTAATTCTTTGAATATTACACAACATGATTGATATTGGAATTTCACGAATTTCCTGTAGGAAATATTACATGTAAAAAAAAATATTACATAAAAAATGTGCGTAATTCAAATACTTACAGGAACTTACTTGCCATGCATGCACAGTTACAAATCGTTGATTTAAAATAAAAAATAATCGATAAAATCACCTCCCGTCAGTACTTCAGTACTTTGATTTTTATTTACACCCACTCAGAAAATTTTCAATGAACAATATCAAAGTTTCAATTTACTGGGTGAACGTAAAACCAAAATCAAATAATATGACATATTGTAATTTTTTAAAATTATTTATATTTGTACACTTCTCCAGCAAATAAAAAAAAAATAGTTTTACTGAATTGAATATTTTAACGTGTAACCATGTATACTAATATTATTAAAAAAACACATATTTCTTTAAAAATATATAGATATCACACAAAACAGCATTATACGCGATAAGTTTATTATGAATAAAATAGTTATTACATGTACATATTTAAAGGGATACTATGTAAATTCAAAAAATAGTTATTTAAGTCTCATTTTAACGCAGTTTGTGCATGCATTTCAACGGACGGGGGTGGAAGGGGGTTCCACCCCCGTCCGTTGAAATATGTGAACATATAAATCTAAAGAATGAATATATAAAAACTGATAATTTTTAATTAAATAAACTCAAGTTATAATATTGATTCGTTAATTTGTGCTTCTTTGCTGTTGAATTTTGAACCGGTTTCATGATCAAAATTCCACGATGCGGGTCAATTTTCAACGATTTAGGGTCTTTATTCAACACCTTTGGTCTCAATATTCAACGTTGAAAAATGATCCCCGGGTCAATTTTCAACGCGGGTCAAAATTCTTCGTTACACCGGACGTCACGCAGCAGCTAAAAGTGATAAAAGTATAGGAATTCAACTCTGAAAAACACCGATGCAAGCTGTGATAATGCATGGTGATGCAAACAATATTTCAAAAGTTATCAGCGCATTTGTGTTTTAACGTTACACAATCTTTAGATGGTGAAAACTGTGATTTTGACAACACATGAGCCCGAAATTTGTCGAAATAAGGAATAAGGAATCAGTCTTTGAGTACTATGAGGTGATAATTTCGGTCGGGGGGGGGGGGGGGGGGGGGGGGGGGGGGGGGTGATCAAATCCAATAAAGCCCGAAGGGCTTTAAGATAGATTTGATCACGCCCCGACCGAAATTATCACCTCATAATACTCAAAGACTGATTCCTTATTACTTATATTTATATAATTTTAAGCCATCGTACGATTAAATATTTAAATAAGCAAACCCCGCTGGCGCCTCAATTTGGCGTCATTTGAAGTTATGCATGGGTTTTATAGTACAAAATCGATACGTAGTGTTATCACAGGCAAAGACACTAGTAAATGTAAATATTAGTTAATAACGTCATTATACTTTCAAGATTTTCCTCTATTTTAAACGAAGATAACACGGTTAAAAAAATTAAAACTTTAAAAAACTGACTTCTGATTCTGGATCAATTGTGAGCAAATAAGATACTAAGTCGTATAGAGTCGTTTCAATCTAATTAAAATTAGATGTTAGATCCGCTCGCTTACTCGCTACACAAACGTTTGTGTAGCAAGTAAGCAAGCGGGTCTAACGTCCAATTTTAATAAGATTGGAGTCGTTTCAAAATACAATAGGAAAGACACGAGATATTATAAATATGAAATAAACTGTACATTTTTTCGACATGGCTCCATGTTTACACGTAGCCTTGCTCCGTGGTGACGAACCATGATGCTTTTAACATAAGGTAACAAACATACCTTAAGCTTATCAATGAAATAAATGTTTGTGGATTAATTAATATGTTTGATGTGACTTTCATGAAAACATTGTGACAGACAGCGAAATTGTCTTCGTATATTTTGATTGACCCTCGTAAAACATTTCAGCTTTTTTATACAATTAAAATGTTTTCCTTCGCAAAATTTGATCCCCAATGTGGCACCAATCTTCTTCTCAAGATTTTGATTTGTCTACATTATTTGAGGTTGCTTTCACTAAAGTTACAGTTTTTCTACGGAAATCGTTTTTTCGAAAAAGATTTGAAAATGTTTCCCCTACATATTCCAATATAAATTGTTGCCCCCCCCCCCCCCCCCCACCTTGTGACCCCGTCTTTTCCCCATGGTCATGAATCTACCGTACCTGAGGATACTTACACACAAGTTCAGCTTTTCTGGCCCATTGGTTTCTAAGAAGATTTTTAGATATTTTTTCTACATATTTTTTTTTTAAAAGTTCGACTCCTATTGTGGCCCAACCTTACCCCAAGGGATCAGGATTTTCACAACTTTGAATCTACACTACCTGAGGATGCTTACACTTAGATTTAATTATTCCTGGCCAATTGGTTTGTAGGAAATTTTTTTTTAAATATTTACTCTATATAATCCTATGTAAAAATCCGAACCCCCCCCCCCCCCATCGTGGCGCCTCTCTACCCCTAGGGATCATGATTTCACAACTTTGAATCTACACTACCTGAGGATGCTTCCACACAAGTTTCAGCTTTCCTGGCCGATTAGTTTCTGAGAAGAATATTTTTAAAGATTTACACTATAAATTCCTAGTATGTAAAAAGTCGACCCCCATTGTGGCCCCATCCTACCTCCGGGGATTATGATTTTCAACGTTGGATCTAC
The DNA here is from genome assembly GCF_902806645.1 of Magallana gigas. NCBI lineage: Eukaryota > Metazoa > Mollusca > Bivalvia > Ostreida > Ostreidae > Magallana > Magallana gigas. The sequence goes on along the minus strand of NC_047567.1, from coordinate 12,621,544 downwards.
ATTACCTGAGAATGATTCCACAGAAGTTTCAGCTTTTTGGCATAAAGGTTTCTGAGAAAAAGATTTTTAAAGATTTACTCTGTATAATTCTATGTAAAAATTCGACTCCCAATTGCTTTCAAAATATTACACAAAAGGGAATATAATAATATCGAATTAATGAAATCTCAAATATTGCAATTACGTCATCAAAATTGAAATATCTTAAAATTTGTTGCATAAATCCAGGAAATCTTCATTTTCTCAACAAAGTAAATTATAATAAGTGTTCAATGTAAAAAACAAACAAAAAACAACTTTAAAATACATAAATCAATATATTAGTTAAAACCTAATTAAGTATTTAAAGTATGCATGTAATCATATAAATGTTAAAGCATAAAGTATCTGACAACAGGCACGTGTACTTGGTATATGTGTGCAAGAACTGCACGTGAGTTTTACAGGAATAAATAAGAAATGTATACATGTACTTAGACCTATATGTCATAACCAAGTTGAACCAGCGCACGATCAAATTACTACATGTATCGGGTGTATAACCATGTCACAGAACTGTACATTTTTTACGCTTGTGGTATTCATTGATTTATGTAGTAGCAAGGCAAAGGGGCCAAGCCCGTTTTGACATTAATTTCTATGTTACCGTAATATGTATCTATAATTACATTGAAATTAATGTTAAAACGTGCTTGTCTCTTGTGTAACAAGGCAAACGATTGTATGTGACTAATTGGATTGCATTTTCACGAAAGATTACACGTCCCTTCCTAAATTCACCTTCTATGTGTAATAGATCCAGTTCCGTGTTTAATTATCATTCACATAAAATCATACGTAGCATTTAACATTAACACTTATATCAATGTGTTATGGCAAAAAATTAAAATTAAAAACACCATTAGACATATATATATATACATGCATACTGTCGTAGATTGCGTTGAATCTGAGATTAGATTCTGAAATTGACACTTTCTTTTTGTATTTCTAAAACAATGTGGACGAATGCTCGAACAGAATAGCATATAATTATGTTAAGCTAATCGAAAATTCTAAATAGCTGTACAGTTCATGGGCGGAGAGCAGAAACATTTTCCAGGATAGAGGGTGGGTCCGGAACACCCCCCCCCCTTCCGGAAAAATCAAATTTCTTAAATTTACAAAATTAATTACCGAAAATTTGCCTCAGACCTCGTCTGGCAAACATAAATATCCCTACTGAGAGAGAGAGAGAGAGAGAGAGAGAGAGAGAGAGAGAGAGAGAGAGCTATTTAATTTCAATTCAATCAGAATTGTTCAGTTGTCACATGTCTGCATATTATATTGCTTACAATCATAACAACAGCAACTTTATATAATTTTTTATGTATTTGGTAATCTTAGATTTTCATGAGGTACTAGCATAGCACAATAAATTCATCATAATCAAAGACCAAGAGACCGATGTTTGATGATTTACCGTTTATTTTCATGTCGACAAAATTGCATGTTATTACAATGACTGACAAATAATCAATTCACAACTTTCTCCACGTTACATGAAAGAAAACGGGGCTCTTATAATCAACTTCAGATAATTACTATTGTTGAAGATAATAAATATTTAGGTCTGAAAGATGAAAGGGTGAAGAAGTGGATGACCTTTCAGTTTTGTGAATAATAATACATCACTCATCAATGTATTAGCAAATCTCTATTATATGTCTTTGGAATGAAAAAAAAAAAACCTATGAAGATCATGATTATAAGACACTTTCTCCTTTTTTGTTTGGAATCACCAATTAGCATGTCTTTTTAAACATCGTGAGCCAATTTTTTGTTTTCACTATAGACTGACGAAGAAAATGAAGATGAACAAAATGAAACACAGTGGACACGGATCCTTTTTTTTAAAAAGTTGAATAATATTCATACTACATTAAATCAACTTTAATAAATCTAAATCCCTCATTGTCCACGATCAATAGAGAGTTTAACACACATCTACTTTAAACAAGCTGCTGTTTTTGTCTCCAGACATCATGTCTAAGTGTCATCTTTTTTTCTTTCACAAAATAGAACGACGACAGCAAAGTCGCACAAATGCTGCTAGTAATCTCCCTTTATAAGATATAATCCAGTTCGTAGCGGACGTAGTTGTTCTTCTGATCGTTAGGAACCCTGGGATAGGCGGGAATCATTCCGTCCTGGGCCCCGATGTACACTGTGTTGTAAACTTTCCAGTAAACGTCTCGCACCTTACGGGCTGGGTGAAACAGACCCTGAAAAATATTAAAAGAACGAGCTGATGAATAGAAAAGTTACTATTCAGCATGTATTTTGAGAAATTTTAAATCTTGAAGTAAGACACCCTTGAAGATTGCAAAGTTAAGGCGTGTTCTTATCAAATACAGACCCACTCTAATGTTGGTTGAGTTTGAATAATAAAAACTTAAAAACATTTGCTTACTTGACCCCTTCTTAATTACTAAAAATTTAATATTCATATCAAAGAGTAAAATACTGGAAAGGGAAGACATCATATTTATCTATATGTCAAAGGAATGAGATCTAAATGTCACAGGAATGAGAACAATTTACTATTTGCAAGATTATCATATGATTTTGAACTTGCCCATGACAGCAAGGGTCTTCTCATTCGCAAGCAAATTCACCCCCCCCCCCAATGTTTTCACCCACCCTTAAAAAGTTGTTTTATAGTCCTCACCTGTAGGGCATATTGTAAAATCTTGCTTGGACCGATTCCCACCCTCATGCCTTCAATGGAGCCCATGAACGCCTGCACAACGTGAGGGGATGTCTCAAAAATGTTTGGCCACACATAGTTCAACAGATGAGTGAGAGCATCCTCACAGCCGAAGCCATATACCCCGAGGGCAATGTGCTGTATTGCTGACATCGAAGTCTGTCTGTGCACGAGATCTCTACAAATGAACAAAAAAAGAAAAATGAAATTTTTTCCAAGAACACTGTCCACTGAATCAACATAAACAAAAGAAAGAGACTTTTTTTTTATATTTAATACCTCCATGTTTTCATAAGATTCTGATTCAGTCAGTCTTAGTTCAATAATTGAGTGGAATTTGTGTAAGCATTAGATTTAATAAATAAGAAATCCAAGAACTGAAATCAAGTACAAGTAACTCAAAGATGTGATTAGATTGGTTCTAACAATATTTGTGGGCATCAATTTCTGTAGATTTAATTACCGGTAATATTACAGTTTCAAGGAAACGTAATTTGGAAGACAATGACCCTATCAATACAACAAGCTATTGGAAATGGCACTCAATTAACACTTAATTTCATAGATCAACTCAACTACGAAATCGATGAAAGTTGACATCCATGCATATAAGGTATCCGCGGTACTAGTATAGAATTGCTGGGTACCAGTATAGAATGATAAAATTACCTGTCCATCAAAGCATCTTCAAGAAGTGGAGCAACCGCGTAGATGTAGTCTTTGCCCATTTCTCCGATGTACTCGAACATGAATGAGAGGGATTTTAACACACCGTTCTGAACGTTGAGTTCGGGCACTCGATACTCGTTCATCAGTGCAGGGAGCACGGTGAAGGGGGAGCAGGTCTCCGCTACGATCGCTATGGCAACAGTAGTACACACTCGGTTCTGTCTCTCTTGGACCTTGAGATTATTGAGGAGAGTGGCCAACACATCGTGTGGACTGGAAAACAAATTACACCACATTAAATAATATAATAACACAATATGTTAATTCAACAATATCTAACAACATTTTCTGTAGTGTCACCTCAGAGTGACCTTGCAATAAGCCAATGAACTCATCGCTGCTGAAATCTTGGCTGGTTGTTTGAACACTTATAAACCTAGATGCCTGAGGTGTCTTGTGTAGTAAATAAAGTCATGGCAAAGTACATGAATTGATGCTAAGTTTGTGTTTAAGTTGTTTGACTGATTTGGGTTGAACAGATTTTATACACAATTTTGGCATGAAAAAATTCATCTTGCCATAAAATGAACAACGAAGCATTAGAGTTGTTGGAGATAAATCTATTAGGCTATTCCAAGATTTGATCTAAGAAGCTTGGATCTGATTGGCTATCATTCTTATGTATATTCATACTTAATAGGTCACTCTGAGGTTACCTTGTTTGGGATGTTGTTGTATGAACTTGTATCATAGAAAAGAGATTTTACAAGTCTAATAACCAAAAATAGTCAGTCTGTAATTTAACCAGAACTCACCCGATAGCTTTGGCGATGTAGCCGAACGTGTTGACGGTGGCCCTACGGATGGCCTTCTTGTGAGCCTTCAGCAGCTCCAGTAACTCGAAGCAGATCCTCATCCACTCGCGAGCAGACACGTACTCGGCCCCACGGTCAGCGATCCGACCCACCAGGTCTATACAGTTCTCTTGTACCTTCTCGTGCCTGTCAACAAACAACATGGACATAATCAATTAAGCATGCATAACAGAAGTACTGTGCATCCACATCAACCAAAATTTTTAAAAATTGGGTATATAAATGTGTGTAACTCTTTTTTTTTGTTTCATTCATTTTGAGCAATTGTTACTTCATGTTATTGTAAATAATGTTGGACGTAATTTCCCCACCAAATTCACATCAAGTCAAATCAAATGAATCTCTGGTGATTTGTTTTAAGAGGCCTTCATCAAATTTTACATCAGGTTTATAACAATGTGCATTTTATATTACATTGTGAAAAGGCACTGACGAATTTATTTGATGATAGTATCTATTATCACACTGTCATACTGACCTATTTTTGAGGATGGGGGTGAGACGGGGGAGGAGATCTTTGATGGGTGGGGTCATCTTGGTCATTCCGATCACATTGACAATGCCCTTCAGGGCCCCCAGGATACTGCCCAGTACCTCGGGGTACTCCTCTCCCAGGTACTCGTACAGCACCACTCCCAAGTGACCCATTAGTCGCTCCTGTAGGAAAACAAAAGAAAAATTATGAATAACCTGTGAAGTGTGATGAATATATAATATTATAACAGTAACTTGATCCAAAGTGTCGGATCACGTCGAGTTGCGAGGCGCGAATCATCAGATCAAACGAGACGCCGATCGGTGTCTGGCAACGAGACTTGATCCGGCTCTTTGGATCAAATTACTGTTATAATGATAAATTTATTACATACCCTTGTCTATTTAAAAGTTTTAATTACAAAACTTTGCTTTTAAAATCAACTGTATGACATTTACTTGTATAACAATGCTATTTTGAAAGGAACTCTTTTTAAAATGTGCTAAAATACAGACGTTATTTAATGCGTACTACGTCATCAATTTCAGAGAAACTAGATTTGGAATCGGAAAACCACAGTGTGGTGATCTGGAAAATCGGATCACACTCTGTAAATTTGACAGTATCAAGAAGAGAAAATTGATGGGCATATAATAATTCTATCTATTATACACATGTAATCCTATTAACTTGGATTACTGAGGATGTTAAGGCTTTCCTATACTGAACATGATTTTAAACTGAAACAAATATTTTACATCCTACAGTCCATCAAACTAGGGACATATGTTCTAACTTAGGATATAAAACTATCGCAAGTCTTGTTATACGAGATTTTTAAAATAAAGGTCAATTTTAACTTCCAATATCTATTATGCTATTAAATATGTAACAATTCATTACCATTAAAAAGCAATCATGAAATAATCCTAAAATGTTGCTTGTACTTTATCATATCCCTTACTTATCTGGTTATAAATATGATTAGGTTTCTAAAACCTAAAAGCCCTTTTGAGCCCTATTTCCAAGACTACATACAAATAGATGTTTGTATTCATTATAATATTTATATCTAAATCATTTTACCACATACATGTATAATCTAAAATTCATCCAAAAGCAATTCTTATTAATAAGGGGCAATAAATAATTTGATCAAAATCAATATATTTCACTGGGACTTAACTTAGTCATCAAAACTTGTAGAGTTAGGCTCCTGTCATAGTTTGGGAAGGTAGTAGTTGCCCTATCTTAATAGTAAACACTTCCCTGATCTTGCGATATTTTGGAAAGTACAATGGGGAATGTAAAAGTTGCCCTATCCCATTTATACATATGTCCCTGATCAAACAAACGTTCTGTTGACTAACCTCCTGACAGGTCTTCATGACGACGGCGATCCTAGAGATGAGATCGGCGGCCTGCTGTCGGACTTTGGCCGACTTGTTGTTGAGACGCCAGAGAATCGTACCACAAATCTGGGGTAGGTACGGCTTCACCCGCTTGCCCAGGGCGTTCACCACTGTACCGAAACCGTTCAACATCACCACATCCTGCAAATCAACAACAGACACAACATTATATATTGTTGTTTCATAGATATTCCTTGGCATCAATTTCCGTGAATTTCGTTTAAATGACAGTCACATGGATAAGTAAGTTCCTGGTGAATAATTCCTTAAGTTTAATCTGTTTTAAGATATTGCACTCAAAATTCAGTTTCCTTCATCATTTTAGTTAATTAATCAAGAGAGATAACTCTTATTGGAATAAGTCTCCTATAAAAGGAGATAGTTTTAATCAGTCACCTCTGTGGTCTGTTCCTGAAAGGCGTACAAGATGCCGTCAATCAGCTGTTCCTCCAGTCGAGAGTCAATGTCGGCCGCTCCGAGGTTCCCCATGATCTTCTCGATGGTTTCCATCACCATCTTCCTGTACTGTTCAGCCTCATCCTTCAGATCATCCACAATCCGCTGGATGATTTCCGCTGCTCCGACCTTGTTGGCAATCTCCACAGTGGTGTCCACCAACTGAAAAATTAACAAGCGTCAGTTTGAAATACATGATATTGATTTACCTATTTAACATTGATACAATGTACGACTAGCTTGTACATGAATACAAATTAAATTTTTCTCCCGAAATTACTGAATCAAAATTTAGTAAGTATCACATCTATATTCGAATCCTCACCAAAAAAACACCCTTTAGTATTTACTATACACATGATAAAATCATTGTGTACTAGCATTTGAATGACATTTTTCTCTAAATTACTGCATCAAATATTTTCAAATTGCCACAATTTAAGTCCTTACAAATTAGCCCAAGGCTTTTCCTCCCCAAACAACCTCTTTTAAATTGTGTTTAAAGAACAAGGTTATTCAATCTCTATACATGGACTTATTTTCTGATACAACAATCTTACACTAACTCCCTTATAAGATACAGGTATTTTTATACATGAAAGAGATGGCCCCTAAATAAAATACAGATGTTGTCAAACCAAATCATGTGACTGGACTGACCTGTCTGTAGTTCCTTCTGTCCAAAGCCATCCTCTGGTTCCAGAAATGTTTGAAGAATGTGGGCAAGATCTCATCCTTAATGTACTGGGGTTCCACACCATCGGTAGCACAGCACTGCTTCACCACCTATTTTAACAAAAGATGACACACAGATTACAAATATGTACATGACTTTATATAATAACGCCTTATACCAACAGTACATGGAGATTACCACAAATTTAATACTGATTTCAAATTAACAAATTTATTAATTATTTAATATTAAAATCATATGAATCTCAAGGCTTCTAAAATGAAAATGATGGTTACTCTTGCGTATACAAAAAGTGATACACACAAATCAAGACCGCTTCTTCAGAGTGGTAAATTTTTTTCAAAAATACAATGAAGCATGTTCACAATTGTATATGATAGCACTGCTTTCTTTTTGTTTCTCTCCCTTACCTTCAGTACGATTTTCTTCATCTCTTCGTCGGGAGACTGGAACTCTCTCTTCAGAATGAGCATCACTTCCCTAGTGTAGTAGTTGGCGTACTCGGCATCCATGAGAGGGATCAGATAACCGATGGCCTTCAGGAAGGCAGCCAGACCCTGAGAAATACAACATGTACAAAACTCAATCATTTTTGTGTTTTTAGATTCTTGTACACAATATGCTCAGGTGTGCGAATTTAAAATGTTTCAGATAGAAATTGAAAAATTTGACCATCGCGAAAGTTACCAGATACACATACAGTATTACACTGGTGCATATACATGGTGTAATACCAGTAATTAAACATAACACTATCAGCCTTACCTTTCCTCTGTGCTGTCGGATACCCTTCCACAGTGGTTTGAGCACGCTGTCGAAGGACTCGATACCGTAGGGGGTGGCAGCTTCAGCCAGCGCAGCCAAGGCCAGGGCAGTGATGGTACGGACCTTCTGTTGCTCATCCACCAGTCCTAGGGGGGAGAGGACAAAATATATAGTACAATACAGTTCATTAGTCTATGCAGCAACTAAACTGTACAAATTGAACTGTAAGCAGAAATTAACTACCGTACCATTTTTTTTCTAGAGCAATGCAACAGTGTACAAATTGAACTTTTTGAAAATCCCTTAAAATATTGTGTTTTGTTTCACATTTTTCTTTTTAATCAGTCAATAAAACAAACATCAATGTGTGACTGTTTTCTCTATATTCACATATTCAGAAAAAAAAAATGTTGGATTTGATTTTTGATTTCTCTCTTATTCAACATTTCTTTTTTCTGTTTTATATCTCTTACATTATAAACTCTCCAAAACTTTGAATAGTTTTTCCAACTCACCATGTTCAATAATCTCTACCAAGTTCTTCAGATGGGGAAGAATAGCACACCCCATGAGGATAGCGATCTGCTGGACGATCTTGATTCCCGTGTGTCTGGCTTGCCACGACTTCTTGCTCTTACACACAGCTTTCAAGAAAGGCAGCAGGGAGGGGATCCCCAGGGCCGAGGCTACGACAGCAAAGGCCCTGGCGGTTGTGTTACGGACGTACTCGTCCAAGTTGTCAATGTCAGGTCTCATTGTGGAGATCATGGTGGCCAAACCTGCAGCCTGAAAAACAAAAAAAAAGTTGTTTGTTTTGTTTTTTTTTTTACTTAAATTTTACCATTTTATTGATTTAAAGCTATTGTTTACTATTTGATTTTAATCTATGTGATCAATGTATCTTGAAAATGCTTTTAGTTGGAATATTGTTACTGTTTCATAATCTATAGTATAAGCATAGAGCAGCAACAATATTTTATCTATTTATTATGATGATGAAAAGACTTATTCATGTTATTTATGAGTCAAGACTTATAAAATAATGTAAATAATTCAATGAAAGTTAGACTGTAAGTTTGTACCCAAAAATACTACATGAAGGGATGAATGTTTGAATTTCAAGACACCATTAAATACAAAAATTCAGAAAATAAATTTCTTTATTCACGTCGATTCTTGGTTCACCATCTTGTGTTTACTGTAAACCAACTATTATTCGCGACGACTTCATTTCACGATTTACCTAAGTGAACTGGTTTGTGACAACTAATTGACATTTAATTGCGATGAGGCCAAATCTAAACTTGTTTTTTTTTTTTTATAATAACTATATGGCAAATACTGGTGTGCTGCTAGAAATATTCGCAACAATAAGGCTCTCGCTAACCTCGCGAAAATTTCTCGCATGCGAATAAATTTGGTTTACAGTATATAATTTTATTTCATAATTATTTCATTATGATGTTGAACGTACAAGTAAAATATCAGATACACCTAGTAAATAAACAAGTGCCTACCTTTGCCAAGTTAGAGATGATTTCCCTGCCCTCCACTCTGGCGTAGTAGTCCTCGTCGATCAGCAGCGGCTCGATGACGACCAGGATCTTGTGGACGTAGGGCCGCACCAGGTCGTCCAGTTTGTACAGGATGCGGTCGATGACCTTGACCAGCAGGTGACGCTCCTGGTCCTCCAGTGTAGGGGACATCAAGAGGGGCAGGATCTGATTGAACAGCGGCCCCGCCCCAAACTCGCGAGCCTTGTCTGTGATCTGTCGGAGGGCAGCCTATGGAAAAAAAGAAGTTTGTAGTTTGAAACTTTTGAAAAAAAATCTAAATGACAACAGTGTTGTAGCCAATGAATATGTAGAGAAATATTTGTAAATTTGCAACCTACAAAATCTTTTACATCTCAGTTTAGGAGGCATTAATAAACTTCTTCAATTTTCAAAACTGTCCTTCTATGCTATGTACATGTATGACAAAAGTAATTTCTGTAAACTCTGTCTTTCTTGAAGTCTAACTTATCTTTCTTAAAGTCTATTTTCCTTTTTGAAAGCAAAATATATAAGCTGAAAAATATGCATAATTATTTTCCAAACTTCGTCTTGTTATATTCAAATTGGAAGCAGAGCAAATTCTTGAAGTATAAAGTGAATTATTTGAACTCTGCATTTTCACAGTCCTACCTTTCTCATTGGAGGAGTTCCATTCTTGATCTTTAGTAGAAGTTTCATGATTTTTCTCTCTTTCTGTTCCTCTGGTGATAACGTCTCTTCATCCACTTCAACCTAAGGAACACAAATTTTACCTCGTTAAAACAACTGAACACTTATGAGAGAGAGCGAGAGAGAGGAAAGATTTATAAATTATTTCTATCTTTCCATATGAACATATTGTTTGTCCAAGACGTGTGACAGCAACCATTTTTCTTTTTCCCATTTACTCTTTCACCTTTGTACCAGTTAAATTTGACCATAAAGTCAATTTTCACATTACTTTTCATTATTCTAGCTTTAAAATTTGAATATTTTCTGACATTTTCATGAAGACTCTTCTTTTCTTTTTCTTAAGAATATTTTTTAACATTTTTATACAAGCCTCTTCTTCTTAAAAGATCAATAAATTAGTCTTAAAATCATCACAACCACTCAGCCCTTTTTAAGTACTCTCTACACTAGGTACTTACCAGCAGCTTGTCAAAGTACTGCATGTCGTCTGGCTTCATCATGGGCAGGTTCCCCTTGGGCTGCATGTCCACAATCTGGGTCTTTGTGTCGGGGGTCTGCATCCTGAACCCGGCCGGAGTCCCAGCCATGGGGGTGGGGGTCGCGATCAGCTTACGGGCCGGCGTACGAATGGGGATGTACCCTGCTGGGGGTTGGAGAACCTGGATTGCAATAAAAGAAGGTAATGTTAATTTGTATTAATTCTTGTAATTTTCAGTTGATCCACATTCACAACAATTGTTTGTCAACATTTTTTTGACCTATAAAAGTCAAAATTTCTTAAATTTGTACAAGATTTCCAAAGGCATAACACTTTCTTTTTATTTGTACCACTCAAATTCTTGTACATGAACATGTGTCTTTCTTAATCAGTCCATAAGAAGTCCGTTAACTCTACATCAGTACATTATTGCCAAAGAAAAATGCCACCTAAAAACTGACCTTGTATCCCGGCGGGAACAGCGAGTCCAACTCGTCGTCGGAGAGGGGGCGGTTCCTCTCGTCTATCTCCCTCTGCCAGGTGTACGCCTGTAGCTGCTCCGGGGTCATGGACATCAGGTGACCTGGGGTGGGTGTGGCCATCGCCATAGCTTTGGCTCCAGTAGGTGTTGTCCCGCTTGGAGTGATGCCGCCTGGGGTAAACCCACTGGGGGTGGAACCTCCGGGGGTGAAACCACTTGGAGTTGATCCTCCAGGTGTCTGATTACCTGGAAAAAGATTTGAAAGTAATCACAGAGGCAAAGTTTGTTTCTTAATGAGCCAAGATACTTTAATATGAGATTTCACATTTTTGTTTTTATAATGAACAATAATTTCACAAACTTAGTCTTTTAAAAATAAATTTGTTTTAAAACACTAAAAACAAACAATATTTCACAATTTTCTCCTAAAATTACTTTGAAGAAAATCAATACAATTCACATATACAGACAAAAAAATGCTTAGTCCAAGAAAAAGTCCTTCAATTCTAAAACAGAGAGATTCAGACATTGGCTTACCTGGGGTCATGCTAGGAGTCATTGCACTGGGGGTCATTGAGGGGGTCTGTGCCCCAGGGGTTTCGTCCCATCTGGACCTTCTCTTGCTGGCCCCTGGGGTGGGGGTGTCCTGTATCAGGTCTCCTCCCCGGTCAGTTTTAGGGGTCTCCGCCCATCCACTGCCATGTCCGGGAGTCTCTGTTAAAAATGTAATAACATTGTAAAATCATATTACATGTACCTTTTAATGCAATAACATTGCAAAATCAAATTACAAACATGTACAATGTAATAGCATTGTAATATCAAATTGCATGTACAATGTAAAATCATTTTACATGTAAAACATCTTTCAATGATAGAACAAATATTTTAAAAGAAGAAAATTACTACATGTTATAAAATCAACAATAATCATTCACAAACTAAACTTTGCATACTGTGGAATCATTTAACTTCAACAATTTTAATGGATTGTGGATTTTTTTTGCTTATTTGTGGGGATGTAATTTTGTGGATGCGTCGGTTTTCAGTTTCAGTAAAAAAGATAACTCTTTCTAAATTTGTTTTTTGTCAATGATATAAATTCGTGGGGATGGCTACCCACGAATACCATGAAAATTGAGCCACCACGACTTCTAATGATTCCATACTATTAATAATGTATACTAATAGTAACACATTCCTTGGAATACTTGGCCTTACCTCTTTCGGTTCTGGGAGTCTCATCCCATCTGTTCCTCCTGGCGCTAGAAGCTTGATGCCCGGGAGTACCAGCATCCCTCCCTGGGGTGGTGGCTCCAGGGGTCAGGTGACCAGGTGTGGCATCCCACATCCTTGTACTCTGACCAGGAGTGGCACCAGGTGTTTCAGCCCCCGTTTTTCGGCCTGGAGTTTCATCCCAGCGTGTGTTGGAGGGGGTCTCAGCAGACTCCCAGGACGTTTTGGCTTTCTTGCCCCCAGAGTCTTCTGCGGCTTGATCCCATCGGCGTTTCTTTTTTTCTGCGGCGGCTGCAGCAGCCGCTTTCTGGGCATCGCCGCCATTCACCACACGCAGTTCCCCAGCTTTCGCTTTCTCTTTTATTTGTTTCTCATACGCATCCTAGGTAAAGAGAGATTTTAGCATTTGTTAGCATTCTTTATTTTCCCAACAACTTGTTTCCTAAAAACAATTTACTCCATAAAATATCAGTTCTGATTAAAAACATTCAAGTAGTCATAATTTTTTTTTTTCAAATGTTAGATTCATACACACAACAAATCACTTCATAAAAAATCAATTATGGATATATATCTATAATCAGGAAATTAAAATGAATGCCATTTTTAGTAAATACATGTAGATTAGTTTCCATTAACTCTTTTCCTCATACAATAATTTTTTTCATAGAATATCAGTTCTCAATTTATAAACGTAAAGAAAATTGCAATGAGCATTTGTTTTGGTCAATATTCTAATTTCCATTAATTCTACTCCGCATACAATAGTTTTTTCTTCTGTAAAATAAAGATACCTTTTCTCTGTCCAAAGCAGAGCTTCTCATGACATTGGCAAATGTTCTGTCGTTGACATCAGGTGTTTTTCCGCCTGCAAGTAGAAAGCAGAATGTCACAGCGAAGCCGTGACATGAACAATAATAAGTAAAGTTCATATGAGCCATTCATTAAGACACGTTTTCTTCTCATGGAGTTTGACAAAAGCTGACAATCAGTTGAGCTTGAAGTAATTTTTTTAAGAGCAAAGATTTCAACTCATGCAGTCGAATACATTTGATCACCTCCTCCCCTCCCCCAACCTTAAAATGATATTTCCTTCCTAGAGCTCAGACATTCTCAGTTTGTCTTAGATATGAATTTTTCTGCCTTTTGTCAAACTGCCATGGAAACATTTCATATGTGCACATATTGGTCATCTGGATTCTTGGGAGATGTACATATGACATGAAATTAACCATTTCACATCTATAGACCAATGTATGCACACGTCATTTAGTTCTACACAATACAATGTATAGCATCACATCTTTTTCATACGTACGCTACGGCTAGGTTCACATGGTGCCTTCAGTCAACGGAGAAAAGCATGGCCTAAAATTAGTCGTCCATTAATATTAGTCTATCAACATACAAGCCTAATATATGTAAAAAATGCTCCAACTTCATATAAAAAAAAATATAAAGTAAAAATATTGTGCAATATTTAAAATAAAACATGGATTTTGCATTTTTCAAATATCAATGCAGAGGCTTATTATATTTTGAAGCAAATTGTTCATTTTTTGTCAATTAATTTTTTTTCTTTATTCACTCTGACTGCAGAGTGTTTCTTTAGATAACCTCTCTAATTCTCGTCAACAATATCTGCTCAAATCTCCAGAAGAGCTGTCAAAGGAAAGATAACTGCTATTAGTCTCGAGTTTTGTTGAAGGGAAAAATGGTAATGACAAAAGTTTTACAAAACATTTTTTTTTCATTTCCAGAATAAACATGTCTTTGATCCACCATGAAGTAAAATTAAAATTCAACAATTTCGCTCTGTACTCCAACAAATTTCTAGATGAGACATGTTTAACCTTCACATATATCAAATAAATGTCCTACAAAACCAAACTATTTCCCTTTCCACACAATCTGCAGACAGTGTCTTAACTATACAAAGAAAAATATATACAAAAGACATAACAGCCTTTTGATTCAGCCTTTAAAATCATTGTAATGTTATTTAATAACTGCCATAAAAAAATTTAACTTTTTTTGCTTATCACAACTTGGTGAGAAATTACTATCTTGAGACGAAGGGTTCGAACTTCAATCAAATGTGTTGCATGCTGTAAGCCTGGCTACTCTGTTGTTCACAAATATTTGGTCATAATTCTACTTTCCTTCATAACAGTATGGAAAATCCGTAAAATGTACCATTCGATTTAAAACCTAGCATACTGCACAGGACTGAGGTATATACATCAATGACAAAAAAAAAAACACATTGTCTCTGTAACGTCATATGGGCAACTATAACAAGACTGACAATGAACATAAATCATCGATAAAAAAAATATCCAGGCAAATATACTACCAAAACAGTATATATACCCGTCTTCGTCTTCAAGCATTAAATAAATTACAAATCCATATTGTACACTAATATGTAGCAAATTATTTATTTTCTACTCAATTCCAGTAAGTCATTCAAAAACTAAATCTCTGGTTTATCTTGTTCTTCAGAGTGTAAGAGTAATCCAAGTACTTAATGCTTGAAGATGATCATACACGAGACGTTTACAAACAAAGTTTAGTTGGACAAATACTGACCATTAGCGAACGGGTCGTAACGCTCAGGGGAGATGATCCTGTTCTTCAGTTGAGCTCTGTATGTTCCTTCTCTGTCTCGAACTCTTTGTGGTCTGTGCTCTTGCATGGGATCAAAATCCTGTGGGAGAAAGTTAATTTTTTCAACAACATATTCTACAAGCTGCAACTGAGCAGTTCCCAAAGTTGTGAAGTACATGTAACAGCTGGCAAAGGGGTCCTAGATTCCGATTTGCAAGTAAAATTCAAAATCAGTCAACATTCAACAACACTATGTGCAGTAAAATGATGCATTTTCATTTGATTCTAATTGCCTTGCCCAGGGAAGTCGATTGTGGGAGTCATCCCATGATATGATTTTACTATGGATTTTCGATTGATAAAACCTCTAATATTATTGTTGCACAGGAAAAAGTCATTGTGACGTTAAGATTCTCAATAGAGAGTCGATTGAAAATCATTTTTTATTTTTAACAAAGCATTAAATGTATCTTTTTTGGTTTTTTTCACCAATTAACAATTCCTTTCTTACCTTGTCATTCAGTGTGTCGTTTAGGAAATTGAGTGGGGCTGTGTAAGACGACATCTTCGGTTGAAAGACTGTGCTTGAGTCGTCCTCATCCTAAAATTAAGTACATGATCATGATGATTAGAAAAATACTTCAATCATATAAAAAAAGCTTCGAACATAAATGTTTGAACATGTTGGATTTGAGTAAATTTTATATATATATATCAGGTTGACTGTATTCTCTTTCAAAATGAAATGTTTCACTTTAACAATAAACAATGAGTAAACAATATGGTATATACCATGTCTCTTACCAAAACAGAAATTTTAGTTAGGCGTCTTTAATGTTTTCTTCATGATTTAGTAAGTTAAAAAACCGATTCTCCAATACTTACATCTCTCTCTTCGCTTGCTGCAATGGATGTGTCATATCCAAGCAGGGACGTCTTTCCACTGTTGCTATAAATGTCCTGGTCATAATGGCCTGTCGCCCCCAAACCGACCCTTTCTGCCTCCTCTTCATCCAACTCAACGCCTTTGGTTTCTAAGGCCTTTTTCTTATTTTGAATGTTTCGCACTTCTTCCTCAATGGCTGTTTTATGAAAAAAATTATTGCAATATTAACAAATTGAAAATGCAGGTTAAGTTTTATCAAATCAATCAAAACAAGTTTTTGCAATAGTAAATGCTTTAATTTTTAAGGGTGACTAAATTGATCATGATCAATTTGGAATTTGAATACATCAAATGCAACTTAATCAATCTTAACAAATAAGAAAATGAGATTTCTCTGTAATTCGTTATCTGGAAGTTTGTGTCGTGTTAAAAACGTCGATTTAAAATGTCAGATTTTAAATAAAATCATGTGGTAAAATGGTAAGCCGACACAAAACATAATGCATTAGTCAAGAAAGTAGTCAAGCCTGATAACAACGGATGTTTCTAGATATTGACAAAACAATTCATTGTAACAATTCGTTGTCAATATTACTATTGTAGGCTGTTTTAAATTGGCTAAGATCAAAATTTACTTGCCTTCCCGTGTGAGGGCAGCCATTTTGTTTATCTTTTTCTTTCTTAATCGTTCCCACAATGCATTGCGACGCTTTCCCGACGTTTTACTTTCGCAACCCCTTGGGTTGTTTTTCAGTTTATGGGAAAGGCCCGAGAAGATGCGATTGTTATTTTGGTCTTATATAGTCTAATCAGCACCCGTCATTTTGAAACCCTGTATTAGCAATTCATACTCCGTGAAAACGATGGAGATATATGCATGAAGCTTTAATTTGTATATAAATGAGGTAGTTAAGAAAGTTCGAAATTTTTATTCTCTGAAATTTATTGTTACAATGCAAAGTGTGCAAAATTTACGCTAATTCAGGGACCCACAGTTCTGTTGATACATGTTTATAAATTAAAAGTAACATTACATAGTATAATACACTATCCTCGGAGGTTCATGAGTCGTTACCCTAAGAATGTCTGCCACTTTAATCACTTAATGAAAATTTTGACACTATATTATTTATATCATATCTAAAGTACATCTATTTCTTCGTAAAACTTTACACTGTATTCATTATTTTTTATTTGATAAACAAATAAGTGAGCAGTCTAAGCACCAATGAAGCGGAGACGGCCATTTTGAAAACTGGTCCTAGAGTCGTGACGTCAGATTTAAACAAAACTATGAGGCCAAAACAATCTAAACATTAGTTAATAATGGACAATAGTGCTAACAATAACGAATTGCACAATATAGCAAATTATGAAAATAAATTATAAATATTTTATAACAAATTGAACGATATAATAAAACCGTAACACAATAACACCGGACTCTTTCAAAAAACTGTAGTCTCTGAGTCAACTTTATGTAAAACTCTATCTCTGAGAGTAGCATTTGGCACTTTTAATATCCTTGATGCCTTTTTCACTGAAATTTTCATGTTCTTTAACCATTTTGTATGTATTTGTGAAATTTGTTGGGGAATACATTCTGTTATTGTTTCTTTTTGGAAACGGGATTAACCTAACAATAACACAAAACAAACTTCAAATGCTATTAGGAACTTTACTTCTCGTAACTTAAAATTATCCTTCTTTGGCCTTGAATATTTAAATCAGATCACATGACTTTCATTGACTGAATGTCAAGAAAAGAGACAACAGCTGTTATATTCTTAAATTTTAGGTTTAGACGAGTATTTGGCCATTTTCATCTGTAACTTTATTTAGGAATAAGAAATCTCAGCAATAGTTGAAGATAAAATTTGAAATAAAAAATGTTACCTTTTGTGATCGCATTATCGGCTGCTGTATAGTAAGAAGTGATGTCACATATCGTAGTAAATTTTTTTTTCACGGAATGCCTAGCCTAGAACCTAATCTCGAGAAATACGCGCAGAAAACAAAAGGGACACGACTCAAGGACCGTAACGAATTTAGGACCTCCGACGATATAATTAGTAGTAGTACGTATAGAAAAATTAGCGCTTCGGTCAAAATTTTCAAACAAGTTTAAACAGTATACATACAAAATAAGTAGTATCTTTATAAATATTGTTAATATTCTTCTCCTTAATTATATATAATGACGATAGATATTAATTTTTTTTACATAGGGTCATTGCTTGCAATAATTACAATATGATTTGCAAGATTGATACAAGTTTCAAATTTTGTACAGTTTACTGGCGCCCACGGTTTATCGTCATTAACGAGAAGAAAGTGGAAATCAGTACTAGTATTTGAAACAGTGACTTGATTGAATCGAAATAACCCTGAAAGTTCGGGACATTCAGTAAGTTTAGAGGAAAAAGTTTCTCTGCTCACATTAATAGTGACTGCTGTCTCATCTGATCCCATTGTTATTAATGTCCATCTTTGGCAGCCCTCTTATTATCACATTTTATAATAAATTTAATGTTCAGCAAAACAAATTGATGTTGTGA
The DNA here is from genome assembly GCF_902806645.1 of Magallana gigas. Lineage (NCBI taxonomy): Eukaryota > Metazoa > Mollusca > Bivalvia > Ostreida > Ostreidae > Magallana > Magallana gigas. Next base: position 12,602,969 of record NC_047567.1, on the reverse strand, counting down.
TATGTCATGACGCACGTTAAGTACAGAACAATTTTGTAGATTGGCAATTAAAGAATTTAAGTGGTCTAATGGGTTTTCCTGATATCTGAATTTTTCAGAAATAATATGCGTGGGATAATCACAATCACATGACGTATGGTCGCAATACTTTCCCGCCTCGGAGTTTTCTGATATTATTTTAAAAGTTCTTGTCTCTATATTTGGTAACTTAATTTTAGCTATACCAATGGTTGTTTTTCACAACCAATCGGCTTTTGGACAGCAATGGTAGCATCATACATTGTATTAGAATCGTTTTAACAAGAGCTTGGACTTTCTGTGGGATGTTACTATAGTTTGCTCATCAAAACGCCTTCGTCGAATCGGAGTTTATCATGTACATGTACTGCCCAAAGTCCAAGATCTTGTTAAAACGGTTCTAATCAATGTAAGCTATTATACTAGTATAAACTACTGAAGAAACTATCTGAATATTTTTCATATTTTATGCTTTTAAGCGGATTTCTTTTTTTCAACATCCCCCTTTGAAAATAAATAAAATATCCCGCATGTGAAAGGTTAATATACATGTAGATTATATTACTTACAGTGCAATATAATTACTTAGCACATTTAAAAACTAAGTTGTTTTAAGGTATACGTTTACTCAGAATGAAAAAAAATTCCACTGATGATAATGAAATACCATCTATTGTATGTTAAAGACCTATCATTGTAGTGCTATTTTCCATTTTCAAAAAAGTAGGTCAATGACCTACTTTTTGAGATAATGGCCACTGAATATTTTTTGAAAATATAAGAAAAGTCCTAAAAATTTTATACCATGATTGAAATTTTCTAAATTGTGAAAATATATTAAATTGCTTTACTCTTTTAAAAATGAAATACAGTTTATGAATGGCAGTGACACTGAACAGACACAAAGCATTAAGTTTTTATCCACAATTTTTTTGAATATTCCAGTCCGAATTTCCTCTATCAGTTTTCAAATTCCTACCCTTTTTTGATTCAATTTTACAAAAAATTGAATGATGATAATACCAAAACATTTATAGCTTTAAACTAGGCATATTGACCTTACTCTGCTGGTATAAAAGTTATATGAGGTCAGTGATCAAAATTTTGAGATATGTTGTCTTTTATCGTTTTTAAGCATTTTTCATTATTTTTGTAGTGTGTGCCATTCAAATATCTAAAAGAAAAAGTGAGATAAAACCAACAGAAAATATGCAAAATTATGTTCACTAACAAATAAAATCTTAACTTTGAATATTACAGCACTGCCAAATATATTTAAGTGAAAAACAAAATCTGAAAATTTTAGTCTGAATTTCCTCTGCTTTGCTAAAAGTCCAACTTTTGTTTGAGCCTAATTCCAGGATATAGTAAAAATATCGAATGGTTTGTCAATAATAATTCATTTCATAAATACTTTTAGTGTTTAGAACAAATTTTACTCATGTCATTGAACTTTTTAACAATCCGGATTTTGAGAACTCAAACCCTGAGTAAACGACGTCCTTAATTGTTGGTTTGATTTTACTCCATGCACGGCCCATAATAAACTACTTCAACATGATTTGAGCTCAAATTTGTCATTTTTTTGTGTTTTTGCTTACATATATAAATTCATTCATTGCAAATTACCGCATCATAAACAACAAAATTCTTGATGAACGCCGTTTTCACAAGGACTTATCTGTGAATTAAAAAAAATCCTTAGATTTCATTTTATATTTTTGATGCCATACCAATATCTGTTTCTATTTGTTGCTCGAAAAACGCATCTATGCCTAAGATACACATTCTAGTTCTTTAAATAGAAGAAAAGAAAGTACTTTAAAAAGACGAATAACTATCATTGAATTTGAATAGAACTCTCGGAGAGAGAGAGAGAGAGAGAGAGAGAGAGAGAGAGAGAGATTTATAATTAAAAAAAAATTAAAATGCAAATGATTTATCTTTTAAAGGTTTAAAATACAAAACTACAAGGAGGCACGTGATAAATTACGTAACACAGTCAATAGCAAAACTGCTGTGTAGCACGTATACTTTACGAAATCGAAACTGAAACTGTAGAGTAAATCCCTAGCTTCAGCTGCATATCTCGTATATTCTAGAAAATGAATCAAAGCAAACAAGTGTTATCTGTATGAGTTTAAAACATGGACTGGCGAGTATAAACTTGATATGCATTTGATTTTACGACACTAAACATTTAAATTATTGATATTATATAAAATTTTATCATTAGAAACTGGAAAATATATAATCTTAAATTTTTGATATAATTAAGTTTTTGTCTAATTCTAATTTCTGAAGAATTATAAATACATGTATTTATTAATAAAGGTTTATTAAATGTATAAAACACATATCAACAGACATGCAGTGTAACTTTCTGTGTGTTTCTTTTTGTAGAAATCTAAGAAACAAATGCTCAAAAGGGGCAATTTATTGACATTATAACAAAGCTAGATAAAATAAATACACTTTAATTAACAAATGCAAACAGCAGATACTTGTATATAACATGTCTTAGTTATTGAGGCAATGACCGTACTTATGTTAGACCCAGCGTTTTAGAAATGTATGTCAAACCAAACTTGTTTTATTTGAACAGTTAAAATAACTTATAAACTTACTACAGAGGCCAAAATATTTATACCTTTGCATGTTTATTTTCCTACAGTGATCTTAAGCTCACAATGTCCAAAAATTCAACAACTAAATTTTAACACAATGAAGCATAATCTCATAATTTATTAAATTGTGAACCAAAATGTATTATACCGGGGTATAAGGTTATAATTTAAGAAAATCTAATCACTCTAATGATAGTCGTTTAATGAAAAAAAGTCTTATTGATTTTCTGCAAAAATATACAAAATATATTACATTTATTATTTATACTATTTTCCAAAACAAGAATCACAAAATTTCGCATTTTGGAAATTTTTCATATAATCAGAAATTTATTACGCTGCATAAAAAGAGAAACGGACACGAAAGCTGGTGGGTCTACCTTAAATATTCTAATGATATTAAACACACCCAAAGTATATTTGTGCTAGCCTTTTTTTTTGTTACTAGGAAGGCTAGCTAGGTGGCAAAAAAGAATTCACTCACTCATAATTAAGATTTACAATAAAACTTTCAATGAATAATATACCGGTATTTTGGGTCATAAACTATATATTTATTTACTTAGTGAAGAACAAATCCAAAGAATTTAAAATTTGAATATGTTCCATTATCATTAATAGAGCTCTGTTTCAAAGAAATTCATATAGTTTTAAAATATCCAACCTTCTGAAAAGAAACTTATTCATGAATAATTGTTATTTAGACTCAAATCAAAATTTCAATCATTCATCAAATTAAAAAGAAAATCATTAAATTACGCTCAAAATTTGTAACTCTCAATGTAATATATTTACATTCAATGCTAATTTCCCTTTTGTTTGCATTGGAAATCTGCAACGTTCATTTTTCTGTAAAAAAAAAAAACTTCTTAACAACCTGTTCACGACGCATAAGTTAATCATATCTACATTTGTACTCGCTAATAAAAACGATTTTTCACAACATCGTTTCTGGCAGTATGTTTTTAGTCACGGAAGCAAACTAAATAGCATGTTAATAAGGCTGTTTCATGTATAAATTACATATCCCTGACGTATAATGGCTTAAAAGCAATGATATACAAAAAATTCATACAAAGAAACATCAATATCAAATTAAGCTGCATTAAATGCTTATATTTGGATGTCGTTTGTCCTACAATACACCAAAGCTGTGCAGACAAAATTAATAAGGACCGACGACATCCAAAAATAAGCACTCAATGCATGCTTGAATAGAAACACATTTTAAAAGCATATCATTTTTTATAGTTTTCATTCAAAAGACAAAACGACAGTGTACACGTTTTGACAACCATATAAGTCTAAGACTGCTCCATAATCCTGGACCCTGGTTATTTTAAGACTGTATCAAATCCCTTTGAAAAAAAGCTCTGTATCACTATAAAAGCATAGGAAAAGATTTAATTTTTAAAGCATAAATATTTCGAATTTTTCTTTATTTATTAAAGGGACCAGGACACGATTTAAGATCAATAACTTTATTTTTTTTTTTTTTTGTATAGACTGGTTTTCTGGTTCATTTTAAATGATTGACCAAAATATTGAATGCTTAAGTCAAGTTACAAGCAAGATACAGAAGTAAGAATTGGTTGTTATGTAAACAAAGCTCGAGTCTTATAGTTGTTTACACAAAATGTTATGTAGAGAATTACCATTTCTTATACAAAATGACATGCAAAAAAACCCAATTAAAACTAATTCAATATCTTTATAAATACTATTATCAACAAAGGAAAGATACATTTGATTCGAACTTACACCAATACAACACATATGTAAAAAATGACAATATTCAGGCTTTGTTTACAAAACAAAGAATTATGAACTCTGTATCTTGCTTATCACTTGATATTTGACTTTCAAATTTTGACATAGCATTATAAACGTCTATACATTAATCAGTATAAACATTGGAAATGGAAAAATGAAATTAGAAAATTTTATGTCAGATCGTGTCTAAATCCCTTAAAATAAAACTAAAAAGCATAATTATCATTCTCCTAAATTCGAATAAGATAAATCTGATGGGTGCATATAATTTGCTGCCCACTCACCTTTCTTAAAAAGGTTTATTTAGTGCATTTCGTCAAAGAAGTTTAAACGTCAATCTTAATGTGCGTTTGTAACTTTACCTCACGTAACAGAGTTAATAGACTATGTCATTTATTTTGGGTCGACATGGTGTTTGACCTGCTTTAAAGGCTGTTTTGCAACAATAAACTTTAAGGAGATACATGTGTAGCTTATCATTATTCGTTCGGCTTATTACGTAATTCTTTTTTTTTTGCGCATTACTTTTTTATCATTTTTTTTTAGTTTTCTGTAAAAGGGCAAAATAAGAAAATATTAATGATGTCGTTTTACAAATGATAACCTAGAAAAAGGACAACACAACAATAGAAGCATTTGCTCCGATTATTAGACGCAAAAAAAATTCATATTGCAAGGAAGTAAGAACGTGCGACTGTTTTAATCCTTCTCCTTTTAACATGTGTAGAAATTTATGTTTTAATGTAAGTGAACAAATAAAATATATAATATAAGTATTTTGGACTTTGGAAACTTTGAATTTTATGATCAAAAGAGTTCATGAACATTAGTGAAAAAAACCCGACACAATAGAACGCATAAATAGCTTGACAAAAGGCTAATTGATAAAAATATGCTTTGCAGTCTGTCACACTCGCTTTCACACAAACATTAATTCACTGCATGGTCTGTGAGGTAAGTGTCACTGGTACATGTACAACTATATAGTTAAACATTTATTTGAGAAGATGATAGCCTTATGCACTGCAAAGAAATATACATATTTCAAACTGCAAACATTGCAATAACTCTTAAATTAACATATATCTATGGTCAGCAAACAAAAAAACCAACATGTTAATGATCATTGCTTTTTAAAAAACATTTAAAAATACGTTCTCGTATAATCTAGAGAACTTTTGCATCGATCTATTTATGTTCCCAAACCTTACCGATCAATAGTGTTATTGAGCAATACCTTTAAACACAATGGGGCGTGTTGCATATCCTTTTTACAAACCTGCTTATTGCATACCCTTTTCACGAACCGGCTTATTGAAAAAACTTTAACAACCCTACTATGCAAGTCATGGCAGGTTCATTCATTTAAGCATAACACAAAATCTGTCATCAACATTTGCAAGTGTACATATTTTAAATACAAAAATACGTTATTTAACGTTAATGTCTTTTCACAATCTGATGTAAACAATAGCACAATGTAGTCCTAGTTGCATGCCTCTATATTATTTTTCTCTTAATAGAGTTATTGTTTCAGTTCACTAGTTAATGACTTTAGGAGAGTCATTGCTCTTTTCCAATTAAACCTACGATAAAAGAGAACTTTGCTGATTTTGCAGTTGTTTAACGTTAATTTCTCTTCACATTCTGATGTACACAATAGTTCAATTTAATCCTTGATGCATGCCTCTATATTGTTTCACTCTAAAGTAGTTATAGTTTCTGTTTTTTCATTTGTTTAGTAATTATACTTCCTTTGTAATTCTTCTGTATGAAAAATGGGCCAAAACCGGTCAAAACACAAAATAGACCAAAGTGCATTAAATCATTATGTCATACGATGTTTACTACTGTATTTTACCGTGCTTTCTACGCACTAAGTTTTTAGCATAGAAATTTAAACAGAACGCATAGCTCTAGAATAGACACACACACAAAAGGTTGATCTGAAAGTACATGAAAATCCACTGCATAAAATCCTTGCATAATAGTTCATTATGTTCAGAATCCAAAATGTAGAATATGTAAATAGGATGCAAAAATACATGTATCAGCGTATTTCTTCAATTTTGAGTGTTTTATTGATCAATCTAGAATGATTAAATGATTGGCCAATTATATGCTTCACAAGAGTCACATGACCTGGGTGCTTTAGTTTTCTATAAATTGCGTCGAAATATGTGCACTATTTAGTGCATTATTTGCAAAGATGACCACTGTAGTAGAAAAATGTCCCGTTGCAGAGAATTTACACAAGGACGACGTAGGCAACTTCTTGTTCACATCAGAATCCGTCGGACAAGGGCATCCAGGTAAAAGAAATACCTACTTATTTAAGCAATCATAATTTTTTCTATGCACACTAAAAATACAAAATATGTATTTCAAAAAAAAAATAAAACAAAATAAGGGTACTTTTCAGTGAAGTCTTAAATTGCAGACAAAATCTGCGACCAAGTAAGTGATGCCATATTGGACGCCCACCTGAAACAAGACCCACACGCTAAAGTGGCATGCGAGACTGCAACAAAGACTGGAATGATACTGGTGTTTGGAGAAATAACATCGAAAGCTGTTGTTGACTACCAGGATGTGATACGTAGCACCATAAAGAGAATTGGATACGATGATTCGAGCAAAGGTAAAATCATATCCTTAACAAGAGCATTCAAAGCAAAAGTGAAGCAACGTTAAAATTCACGGAGACTGATTGTAATTATATTATTATTTGGGTTTAATCGAACGATTTGAATACAAGACTGACTATGTTCTGATTGCTGTGGAAAAGGTATATGATGAGATGGCCTTAAAGCATTAAGAGCTGCAATCTCCGTGTCAGATATTTCTATTGCGATTGTTTTTTTTACTGCAAAAAATGACCCCACCCCAACCCCCTCAACAAAAACAAACAAATTAAAAAACAAACTCAAACAACCGATTATGGGTCATGAACTTTTACTTGTGATATTTTCGTAGAAAATCAAATGACAGTCTTCGATTGAAGAATAATTGCACTATTGTCGTCTCGATTAAAATGATTTGATCTCTGACGCTCAGAAGACAAAAATATCTGCAAATAAAATTTATTTAATTATTTTTTGGTGTTATTTATCATAAATGTATGAATTATTCAGAATTATCAAAATTAATGGCATTTTCTTGCAGTAAAACAAAGTTTTATATATATAAAAAAAAACCCATATGGCGTTAAGCTGCAAAATAAAAATGATATAAGTAGTAAAATTAGTTAATCTGGTTATTTTGAATTTGTTTAAAGGTTTTGACTACAAGACGTGTAATGTACTGGTTGCTCTGGAACAGCAAAGTCCTGACATTGCACAGGGTGTGCACATTGACAGAGACGAGGACGATATTGGAGCCGGTGACCAGGTATATAAATATCTGTTATTGCCAATGTCTAAATCTAGAATGTTCTGGGGTTTAAAAAACAAATCATTTAAATGCCTTACATCATGGCACATATATATGTATTCTCAAAAATGTGAAACTTTTTAAAGTGGTCGATATTAGTGTGGATATAAGTACATTATTATCAAAATACTTTCACCGGTCTAGAATTTTCAAATTTTACAACAAACTGACCATAAAAATACTATAGAAAATTTTTTGGATAGGTAAAAAGTTTTAAATCTCCAGCTGGCTTCCAACTCATAATCTACAGGTTCGTAGTGAATGCTCTAACTCACTGCGCTACGCTGTAAGATGGCAATATTTGGAGAGAAAATAACATTGCACCTAATTTTGTAGTTTACTAGTATTTCGATAAATAATACTTCACAACATGTAGGTGTCCCATACCGTCTCAATTTTTGTCACTGAATTGAAGACATATTACATTTGTTTCTTATTTCCTAAATAAGGTTTATATAAGTTTATATAAGTTGCATATTTTTTTTAAGCCAATGATTATCGATGTATATGTACAACTCTACAATGGATATCTTTATATTTATAGGGACTTATGTTTGGGTATGCTACAGATGAGACAGAAGAATGTATGCCCTTGACCCTTGTCTTGGCCCATAAACTGAATGAACGAATTGGACATCTTAGGAGATCAGGAGAATTAAAATGGGCAAGACCAGATACAAAGACACAGGTAAAAACTTGATAAACATAAAGTCCATTATATAATGAATAATCGTGTACTTCAAACTTGCACCACAAAATGCATCTCTGCCATTTAGTAGCTAATGACTGAATAGTGACTGGATTGTTGCTAAAATGTGATTGAAGGGTTACTGAAAAGTTACTGAAATGTTACTGAATGGGTACTGAAATGAAACTGACTGATATTATTCTGCATTCAGTCACTTCCGAAGACCATTAAGTTAACATTTAGTTGACTGAATGGCGGATGTTTATGTTATTTACGCTTCATAGAAAATGTGTACTATTAAAACAATCAAAATAACATCACATGTTTTATACTGTCCACCTTTAGGTTACAATAGAGTACAAATATGACCAAGGAACTTGTGTTCCTCTACGAGTTCATTCAGTTGTGATCTCTGCTCAACATGATGAAAATGTGACTTTGGATCAACTAAGGACAGATTTAATGGAAAAGGTCGTGAAAGTTGTTGTTCCTAAAAAATACTTAGACAATGAAACAAAGTACCATATGCAACCATCAGGGAAATTTGTAATCGGTGGACCACAGGTATTCTTGTTTTCCTCATCTTTTAAGTCAATGGCAGTTCATTTGATTAAAAAAAATGTCACGGAAACTCGCGTTTATATGAAACTACCACAGTGACTATATTGTTTTATCCTGGAAAATCGCATTTATATGAAACTACTATTATATTGTTTTATCATGTTGTTAAAAAAAAATTCATTTATAAAATGTTCAAACAAAGGGTGATGCAGGTGTAACGGGTAGAAAGATAATTGTTGACACGTATGGAGGGTGGGGCGCCCACGGGGGAGGGGCGTTCTCCGGAAAGGACTTCTCCAAAGTGGACCGTTCCGCTGGATATGCTGCCAGATGGGTGGCCAAGTCTCTTGTCAAAGCTGGTCTGTGCAAACGTGTGTTGGTTCAGGTAGGTGGGTAGGTAGGTAGGTAGGTAGGTAGGTGTAGTCTGACTGCTTCAAATGTAGCTATTCGATTTCGTACATATCATTGATACAATAGAACTTAAAACATATTTATGTTATCTCATCAATGTCTGATGTTTTTCGGAAAGTTTTATGTTGGATAACATTATTTTTTGTTGTTGTATAGTTGAAGATTATTTTTTTAATTTAATTTTTTTAATTTGAAAGTTATCCTATGCCATTGGGATTTCTGAGCCGATTTCAATCACAGTGTTTAGTTATAACACATCAAAATATCCAGAGGAAAGACTCCTGGAAATCATCAACAAAAATTTTGATTTGAGGCCAGGGAAAATTGTCAAGTAAGTTATCAAATATCTCTTATTGGAGTTTAAGGAGGTTGGATGATCCACACATTACTCATTAGATCTATTTTAACATATTAAATATGATACGTTTAGTCATAAAGTTATTTATCATTTCAGAAAGAAACATTCGACATATTTAATCTCTAAAATTTGAACATTTGCAATGGCTTTATTTATCGCTCTTCATCTAAAGAAGATAAATAAAGTCTTAAAATGGCCACGGTCAGCCAGCCTTTTAAATCAAAATTGAAGGACCTAATTATGTAAGAATCGTTGCTATTTAACAGGGAACTGAATTTAAGGAAGCCAATCTACGAGAAGACAGCATGCTATGGACATTTTGGTCGTCCCGAATTCTCATGGGAAGTACCAAAGAAGCTTATCATATAAATGCTGAGTAAAAGTAGTGTGTACAATGTACACGTGTTTAATAATTATTTACAGCTAATATTAGCTTCACTAGTATTTGATAGATAATTGTTCGATTGAATATTTATCAATTTGGTTTTGTGTTGCTTGTGCATGTACGTTTATCTGACGGATTTCACCAGAAACATTTGATTGTATGAATATTGAATGACGTTGTATTGTGACGTTTTGACATATGCGAATACCCGTTGTGCAATCAGAAGATTGAATGGTCGTGATATTAATTGCAAGACTTAATAGAACAGTTTATGTATTGTCGCCTCAACAACGTAGAGGCCTGAAAGGCCTCGTCAACGAACGTATCGTCTTGAACTTGCCTTTTTCCTGAAAGCGGCATGTTCCTGTCCTATTCGATCACTTTTTCAGAGGAGGTAAATCAAAGTGACTCTATCTTAATATTTTCTAACGACCATCAGTCTAACGCAATCGATTGCTAGGATGAAAATGACTGTATTGAGAGTACGTTATTTTTTTACTTCACGTCTTTATTTTTCCATGACGAGATTAAAATACACACAAGTTCTGGTACATGTATCCAAAAAGACTCAGGAGATATTCAGTAAGTGATAGTAATAGTTTGTGATTTTTGATTTCTGCCTTTGTATTAATTGTAGAATAAACAATAGATATCTAATACCTGGGTTTTTTGTTGTTTTATGGCATGTAGTAAGTATGTCCACGATTGAAGATCTGAATTGAACATATTTTAATATATAAAACAAGTACATAAGGATTAGAAACACGTTTATACAACTTTGAGTTCTTCTCCTCAAAGGCCAGGAACCTATTTAGTGTAAGGAGCCTACAAATTTATGAAATTTAAGAAGTATTAATTTTTTCATTGATGCTTAATAAAAAAAAAAGCGAAGATAAATGTATTTCAAAGGTAAACACGTTAACAAACTTGCGTTTGTAATCGTAATTTTAATAGAAAATGTGACATTTGCTGCAATGCAGTTGATTTGCATTAAAACTTCTATTTGCAGCGTAATTTAATAAAAATCAACTGCAGCATATACCACATTTTTTCCCTTGTTTAACGAATGATACCGGTATATACATGTATGTAAAATGCATGAAGTGTCTTTAAAAGTATTTCCCTTGTTCTTGACATCTTATTTTAACGAATATATTTAAGTATCCGGATTTCTTTTAACATAATTCCAAATAGAATATCATAAACATTTTCTCTATTATTGCCTTGAAGTCATATGGGATAACGATATATCAAATCAATTATGACATCATTATAGATCTAGCAGTAAAAACATTCTAAAATGATTAACTAAATCTTGAATTTGCTTGAAAAAATTGTACATTATTATAATATTATCTAGAGTTCCTAATAACTAACTTTCTTCACATATGATGTCTTCTCTTTTCCCGATTCAGTAACATCATAAATTTTCAAATTAAAAGACTTCAGCCACCAGTTTAAATGATGTCTTAAATGAGTTTATGTGAAAGTATGCAGCACCTATACATGTAAAATATCCTTCATCAGATAACATCAGGCCTAAAAAAAAATCTTTTGAAAGTCTCACCCATGATCTTCTGTGGTGATAGTACACAGAAGCAGGCAACAACACATGACAACGTTGTTAACACTATACAGTTTAAAAACACTCGGAGTTTTTCATATGAGTATTATAACAAAAAATGTATCTTTTGGTACCTGAATCTTTTCATATCTTATTATAATCAAAATTAAGCTTTCTTTATGGTAAAATGAAAAAGATGAATCCCAGTAAGGTGTTCGAAATGCTATCATGCCTCTTTCTCTGTAACATCTATACCTTTTAGTTATTTTTGGTGACATTGCCTGTCTAGAACCTAATTAACATGTACCTTAAGTTTTAAAATCTAGATAATAATTATGTAGATGTTTATAATTTCAAGCTGCATTTTTGAGAGCAAATCATTTTTTATTTTGTCTAATATAGTCAAGCAATGCTAATCAACGTGAAAAACAGTCTGACATTGTCTTGATAATTGATCAAACTCACAATAAAAGAAGATTATTCTCCAGGTAATATTAATTTGATATAGAAAAATAATTATAATCTAGCAGCTGTCAAAAAGAAGTCAGTAAATGGTCTATGTTTTATTTTTTGATAAAAGAAAGAATCCTGTCGTGTAAGCATTAAACTTTTTTTTGGAGATTTATAACATTTGTAAATCATTATTTAGTATTCCCTTGTAATAAGTAACTGTTTCTGTTTTTTATTTAACCTCCTATTCCAACTTAAAATTCCGTCTCAAATTAAAACACTTAAGCTATTAGTTTAAATGATGCCTGAAATGAGTAAATGTTAAAGTGTGTATCACATAGCACGCTCTCCATTTAATATATTTTGATTTATTTTCAACAAAGTAAATGAATGCAGAATATCTTTCTTGTACTAGATACATCATGACGTCACAACTGATTTGATATATCGTTTACCATACACTATAGAGAAAATGTCCATAATATATTACTTACACTAGTTATTAGCGTCAATATGTGTACATATTGAAAACATCTACGTTGTATACAGTATGTGTCCTGTTCTAAAAGCAATAAATCACATATGAAGAATTATATATAAAAAATTGATTCTTACAGACAAAACTGGATAATAATGTAAACACGCATCAAAGAATTAAATTAAGAACACTTTATATAAATTTTAACTACGTGTAATCAAAGCTACGCAACTCTTGTAAACAATAAGTGCCCTTGAATGTTACTATTACGCATGACGATTCGAAAAAAAAATGACTTACTGGTTTTACGAAACTTACTGGGATTTCCCTTTCCAGCGAATGGTGATGTAAACAGGATGTTTCAAATCCATGTAAAGAGAACGTTTTTCTCCAAATAGAAGTCGATTTCATAAGATCCTTCGTCTGTATGCGATCTGCTGACTTTAACTGTTTTAAGGCATACTCTACAAAGTGGCACAACCTCAGGTCAAAAGCAATTTCTTTGCAAGGTGAGGATTTTCAATGATTCTCCATAAAAAATTTTTTGTAATACACTGGACATAAATTTTGCACTTTTCATTTCACTGACCTTGAACTTTCCCAAATGACCTTGGGTCAATATCTTGAAAAACCCTCAGGTGTTAAGCTATCTTTGTTTGAAGTATGAACTTTCAATGTTTCTCCAAAACATGGATTTTGACAAGCCACGAATTTTGCACTTTTCTTTCCAGTGACCCTGAATCTGCAAAAAAATGACCAATGCTCAAGACCAGGACATATTTATAAGTCACATGCACTCTTTATATCAAACTGTAGCTTCTAGTCATTTTCCATTACAAAATATGGCCTAGACAGGAATATGAATTTTTTAGAATAATGACCTTTAACTCGTGAAAAACTTGTGAAAAAAGAACGTCCAATGTATCACTAGAAGAAAGGTATAGACTGAATAAACTTTTTATATCTTTTATCCGATTACCTTGAACTTGCTTATATGACTTAAGTTAAAATCATGATGCATCCCAAGTTCAGAAACAATCTTTGTGGAAAAGTCAAATGTTTCTCAATAAGAAAAGTATAGATCGGAGACAGATAATTAACTTTTCTTTCTGAGACCTTGAATTTGTTCAAATAACCTTGGTTTAAAGTCATGGCACACCCTCAGGTAAAAAGCAATCATTTTGCAAATAAAAGACATTCACTGATTCTCCTTAAGAGAGATTTTTAAAAGACCGGACACGAATTTTGCATCTTTCCTTCCACTGACCTTGAACGTTCTTAAATGACCTTGAGTCAATATCATGACACACCCTCAGGTGAAAAGCTATCTTTGTTTGAAGTAAGGACTTCCAATGTTTCTGCATAGAAAGATATAGACCGGCCACGAATTTTGCACTTTTCTTTCCAGTGACCATGAACTTGCAAAAATTGATCAAACTTATAGATCATTACACACACTCAGGTAAAAAGCAATTATTGTGTGAAGTAAGAACTTCCAATGTTTCTCCATAACAAATATGGACCGGACACGATTGCACAGACGGATGGACAGACGAACGGACGGACAGACGGACAATGTGATTCTTTTATGCCTTCCAAACTTTATTGCATGGGGGAGCGGTGGTATGATAACATACATAGTTATATGATATAGAGTGTATATTGGTGGGATAAATAAATCGATAAAAATATTTTACCATACCACCGATCATTTATGTTTACATTAAGTTATCTATCCATCAGAAAAAACCCCCAGTATGTTATCTATACAAAATACATTGTAAATATATTGAGGAAAATAATAACATATTCAACTGAAACGAAAAATTACTTGAGAAACATCTTTAGCGCCAAATGCCAATTCATTCCAAGCCAGTTTATAGAGTATGCCTCAAAACACTTCCAGTCAGCAGAAAATTGTAAACAACTAGAAAAATGACAACGTATACAGACGGAGGATCTGATGGAAACGACTTCTTTTTAGAGAAAAATGATCCTTTTGCTGAAGAATGCTGCTTGGATGATATTGGAAACTTTTTGTTTACTTCAGAATCCGTGGGAGAGGGGCATCCAGGTAAATATCATGCAGTCAGTAAAACACTTTATCTTAATGCGTAATAGCAACTTGTCATTGTTTACAAGCATTGCATATATTTGATTCTGCATACTTAACATTTATTTAGGGTTTTAGCTTTATTTCTTGGTTTTGTTTATATTTTGTTATCCGGATTTGTCAACAAGTATTGATTAGTCTTGATCCCTTTTTATATATGCTGTACTGCTTTTAGAACAAGATAACAACTTCATGTTGTCTAGGTGTAATTAAGAGCACAATA
Organism: Magallana gigas; assembly: GCF_902806645.1. Taxonomy (NCBI): domain Eukaryota; kingdom Metazoa; phylum Mollusca; class Bivalvia; order Ostreida; family Ostreidae; genus Magallana; species Magallana gigas. The sequence continues at coordinate 12,587,888 of NC_047567.1, read as the reverse complement.
AATGTATAAATATTAACGCTACTTACTAACATAAGTAACTGTTTACTCCTTAATTTCTTAATTAACGTGAATAACAAGTAATAACAAGCCTTAGCATTGAAAACTTCTATTATGTAATATGCAGTTAATGTTTACATTACCTCACATATCCAACAATTATAAGCCCAAGGTCGTGTCTTGCTCAAGTTTCTATGTTAAATAATCGGCGGTCTCTAGGATAATTTTACATGACTGTGTATAAAAGAGCAGAAATTCATCGTTCTAAAACTTTAGTGAAGTGATAAAGATAATGACATATTATGGATAATTGAACAAGATAAAGCAATTCTTAAGTAGTGATATATGTTAAGAAAATGTCTATCTCAAGATTCTCGGTACGATTAAAAATATGCGCTTTATTTGTATGACAACATTATAGGAAATTTTCATTATTTCTAATTATAGACAAAATTTGTGACCAAGTAAGTGATGCCATATTGGACGCCCACCTGCAGCAAGATCCAAACGCTAAAGTGGCATGTGAGACTGCGACAAAAACTGGAATGATACTGGTGTTTGGAGAAATAACATCAAAAGCTGTTGTAGACTATCAGGATGTCATACGTAGCACCATAAAGCAGATCGGATATGATGATTCCAGCAAAGGTAAGAAATATCCTTTACTAAAGCATTGAAACCAAAGGTGAAACAAAGTTAAAATTCATGAACACTTATCATACATGTTTGATCGTTTAATTTTGATTGAAGGATTTGAATACAAGACTTGCAATGTTTTGATTGCTGTGGAAAAGGTAGATGATAAGATGATGTTAAAGGATAATAAGCTGACATTTTCGTGATACCAAAAATGTAAAAAAAAAAAAGGCAAAAAAGTCAAGTAAAGAAACAACATGTATATGTATTTTATTTTTGATTAAAGGATTTGACTACAATACATGTAATGTACTGGTTGCTCTGGAACAGCAAAGTCCTGACATTGCACAGGGTGTGCACGTTGACAGAGACGAGGACGATATTGGAGCCGGTGACCAGGTGCGTTACATGACATTTAAACCAATTACAGTACGATTTGGATTATTTGCAAAACAAGAACTTGTTAACAATAATTCAGTGCAAATTTAAAATGTGACCTATCCCATACGAACAAACCTGATCTTTATTAAATGTTTTAGAGAAATATGAAAGTTATCTTCCATTGATATTGGATATGAATTTGAGATATATTTAACTGAAATTTACGGGTTTCTTCATTAGGGACTTATGTTTGGATATGCTACAGATGAGACAGAAGAATGTATGCCTTTGACTCTTGTCTTGGCACATCAACTGAATGCAAAAATTGCAGAACTTAGGAGATCAGAAGAATTAAAATGGGTCAGGCCAGATACAAAGACACAAGTAAGGAAATTAAACATTTTTTGAAGTCCCTATTTGATATATAAATTGACTGCCTAAGACAAAATATTAAAAGAACCGCTTATTTAGATAACGTTTATTATATCCTATCCGTGTCATATTTTTCACTCACTAACCAGAACCTAGAACAGTATGTAAAATTTATGTGAATCTTATATTCACTACTTCAAAGTTAAAGTGAAATATAATTCACGATCGTTTAAATCTGTGAAGTAAATGTGCTGAAATCTGATCCAAGATCCAACTTTCAATTTTTCATGATATATTCAGAGAATAGAAAAAATTTACACGATGTCACAATTTAATCGACTCCAAAATATCAATTTATATATTTATATTGTGATGAATTTTTCATTCATCATTTGACAGGTTACAATGGAGTACAAGTATGACAGGGGAGCGTGCATCCCTCTCCGAGTTCGTTCACTTGTAATATCTGCTCAGCACGACAAAAATGTGACCCTTGAACAATTGAGACAGGACTTAATGGAAAAGGTGGTAAAGGTTGTTATTCCAGAAAAATACTTAGACAATGAAACAGAATACCATATTCAACCTTCGGGGAAATTCATCATTGGTGGACCTCAGGTATGCCTAAATCATTGCTTTAACAGTTTTCAAGTATCTCATATTATATTGATTTTTGATATGTTTTAGTTCATTTATTGATTTTTATCCAACAAAGGGTGATGCAGGCCTGACTGGTAGGAAGATCATTGTTGACACGTATGGAGGGTGGGGTGCCCATGGAGGCGGGGCTTTTTCAGGAAAGGATTTCTCTAAAGTTGACCGTTCTGCTGGATATGCTGCCAGATGGGTGGCCAAGTCTCTTGTCAAAGCTGGTCTGTGCAAACGTGTGTTGGTTCAGGTAGGTGGTGATGACAAATGTTGTCTAATCACTGTAAATTTGAACTAAATTACTCGATTTAAGTTTGAAGGAATCATTTTTTGAATATAATGTGGTGGTAATATCGGTCGGGGCTCGATCAAATCCAATAAAGCCCGACCAAAACTATTATCTCTTTATATTCAAAGAATATTCCCTTATTACTTATATTTATAAAATTTTCAGCAATTCTACGATTAGATATTTGAATATAAGTATGCAAACCCCACTTCTGCCACAAGAATATTCATAATGTGATTTTTTCAGACTGTACACTTCAGAATTGATTCTCATTGTAATAACAAACAAATACACTGGAAAATGTAAAAATTGTGATAAAAATACTAATTTTTCTAATTTTGAACTATAACGTGGTCTTGAAAAGAAAATAAATGTACTTCGCTCTTAAATAACAATTTTATTCTATTCCAGTTATCCTATGCGATTGGGATATCCAAACCAATTTCCGTCACGGTGTTCAGCTATAATACATCAAAATTTTCAGGGAAACAACTCCTAGAAATTATTGACAGAAACTTTGATTTAAGACCTGGAAAGCTTGTCAAGTAAGGCATCGAAATAACATTAAAATTTAAAGTTATAATTCGGTACTAAAAATTCCATCCTTTCAAAAGCCATTTTTCTTTCTTTTATTAAACTAGATCTGTATTTTTACAGAGATCTAAACTTAAGAGCACCAATATACCAAAAGACAGCTTGCTATGGACATTTTGGGCGTCCAGGTTTCCCTTGGGAAGTCCCCAAAAACCTTATATTTTGAATTGAAGGTGGTATATGCATAGCTTATACTGATTGATACCGATAATGTGTTTGGACAAAATTTTTAAAATTAAAATGATCAGACAATAATTAAAGTTATTTTGAATCACGGGTAAAAAAAATCAGGAAAATCCGGATCCTGACTACCTAATGAAATATTCTAATATGGTGAAGACGTAGATCTTATCTAATTTTGACAATATAAATTAAGATTATCTCAAAGGATGTAGATGAATTTGTTTATAGTTTACAAATAATGATAACTATGGTATATTCTTTATTGCCTAATCAATATAAAAATTGATATTTATGATTATGACATCTATAAGTGGTTAACTTTAATGCAGCAATATAGTTATTGACAGTATTATTACAGTGGATTCTCATTTGTGTTTTGTAGGTTTTGGTGAATGGTTTGTATTCCTTACTTTGTCTCACATCATCTGTCTATTCCATACAGTACTGCATTGGATACACCTGTCTGTTATCACAGATAAAGACATTTCCATCAATTGTCTTAACTGCCGTACAATTTTCACGTCCCTGTGTATCGTCTTCATTTTTCTAGTGAATGATGATATGATTTTCAAATCCTTTACCGACCTTCCCGGTTATACTTTATGGCCCCGCTGTCACCAACTTTCCTCAAGTCAATGCTCAGCCTAAATTCTGAGTTTTTACCTCAAATTCATGCACTTTTTCTATAAGGATTTGAGTTTAGGACTGGACTGAGTTATTTGAAAAAATTTGATAACAGTGAAGCCAGATCAAAAAATCACCGGACACATTTGAAGATGTTATTTTTTTTCAAGTCACCGTTAAGCAATTGTTGATTAAAGTCATGATATTCATGTTAAACCATACCTTTTATCAATCAAGATTATAAAAGCTGTGTTTGTTGTGTATTTTGGTTCTTGAGGATTTGAGCAACCTCCAATATTGTAAGAATAAATTGAGAAACTTTTGGAAGCATAAAGAAGGGGTTTGTTTTTTCCCCTTGTGACATTTGGGTTGACCTTGCAAAGGGAAGCAACTTTTAATAAGTGTGGATTGGTCTAATAAGAAAAAAAAGTCAAAATACTATTAACAATCAAAAAAAAATTAAAAAAAAAACGCTCTATGATGGCATTTATGAATTTTATGTTTATATGGTTTGCATGTTGATACTGGTATTTCTAAGAGCGAATATTGCCCAACGCTTGGAGACTAGAGAATGTATAATAATTGCAATTGTTGAATGTTAAATAAAAGTGGAACATTTTACTAGAATAATCAATATATTTTTTTCTTTATATTAACAATATGTTAAGGGTTTCTATATTCACATAATCTTCATTTCGCTTAAAATGTTGTTGCAGAAAAAAACCGTTCAACCCTCTTAAACAAATTATCTGCGATTGCAGGAGAACATGAAATTTTATCAGAACACTTTCCTCTTGTTTTCAGTATTTAAGTCAAATAATTACTAAATTACTTATATAATGAAGTGGTTGTGTCGTTTGGAAGTTGCCATTGATAACAAGTCGATTTGAGGATGTTAAATGTTTCAAAACTCATGACATTTGGAGGGATAAATATTTAAGGTATACACTTTTAAATAAAATAAATAAACCCTCGTACATTGTTTTGTTAACATGTACGTTTTTTTTAAATATGAATAATTAAAGTGTACATACGAAGTTTAAATAGGGGGTATGATCACATGATTTTAGCGCTGAAAAAGTTAAGAACTTACTTTTTAGCATGTTTTTATGCATAGACTGTTAAAAAGCCATAAAAAACAACAACAACAACAACAACAAAATTAATAACAACAAGCATTCTGAGAGTATTGCATAAGCAATACACGCCCCCTACCGGTTTGTAGAAATTGTGAAAACAATGCACTGTTATGCAGAATATCGAACCCGAACATTAACAAATTGGAATATAAAAAAAATAATTTTCTCGAAAATATGTCAACCAGACGCTACAAAAGTGTAAACTTAATCTGTAGTTTGACATTTTGAAGCTGTTCAGCAAATTTCATATTATTCCTCAAACGCGTAAAGAAAAAAAGTGTGGAAAACTGAAGTGGGACAGACAGACGGACGGACGGACAGACGGACGCAGAGGCAAGCTATAGTCCCCTACGGTGAAAACCGGTAGGGGACTAATAATAACATTAAAAACCAAAACAATGTTGTGTACTATATATCCTAAGATACCTCATTCCTCCAATAATCAAATATTGCATACGATGGCGTGCATGAAAGGGTGGCTTACCTCATTGCTAACGTTAATAGTAAAGGTTGAATACAGTTCATTTTTATTTAACATCATTTTGCACTCTGTAAAGTTTTATTCTGAAGTTGGCCGTGCATATATCCTGACATTTTAACTATAAAAGTTGATTTTGCTTTCTTCGTCTTTATTATCAAGTTCATACAGTTTTGTATGTAAAATGATACGCTGCATCAATCTACTTTTGCAAAAATAGTAATCATAAAATATTGTACACATTGTCTAAAAATGTATGGCACTATTTCTTGAAATTCTGAATGCAATTTTAAGGAAAATATCAAAGCAAATACTTCTAGTTCCCCACAAAAGACAATTAAATACATCGATAATTAGTAATGACTTTGATTAGTAGTGATTAAATAAGCTGTTTTATTTCAAAGAGTAACAGTGATTTAAGCTTAAGTTTATCCAAGAAGTATTTTGAGTAAATATTCAGCTACCAATTAAATAAAGATGGATAAATAAAACAAATGTTTACTTATTAAAAGGTCATCAAATGTCTTAACACTGCACTGTCAAACGTACTGATTATAAATGATTAGGTACAATAGGAAAGTTGTTACCAGATAAGAAAATTACAAATTGTCATGTCCAAACGAACACAGATACACAAATGTATCTAGGTTCTTGTTCTCACTCATGCAACAACCACAACCTAGTAAAAAGAGAGGCATTCTTATCTCACTGAACTGAAAACTTCGTTTTTCTGAGTAGCAAGATTACTGTAATACTTTTGTTTGTTGTTCATCAACACTATTCATTTCAAGAAGGAGGACTACAGACACTGCGAGATCTACAATCGTGTATTTTGATTGATTTGTGTATCTTCACAGTTTTCACTTTGTTTACACTTCTATCAAAATCATTAGTATAAACCGGGTTCCCAATCTTTGTTACTGCTACCATGGCCATTAGCCTGATTTGTTTTGGATTGACATCAATAATTCAATACTGAAACTGTATGAGGGAACGGACAAAGCACATTGAACAACTATTTTGAATCTATATTCCTATATCTAAATACTAACTATCGAAAGAGAACCAAACCGTTGTTTTGTTTTGTCCATCTTCTGAGGAGACAAACTAGGTAAAGTATCCGTAATTTTAGAATGCCATCTCCCAAATTTAGCGTTCTTAGATTTGTACGGATAGAAAAGGCTAATATCAAATGATGTTAGTAATGTCTCGATTTCCATGTCAGCGATGCTTTGATTCCTTTTAGACACTCTGTACGTGATTTTATCTTAATCTTTATTCATGGTTCCCCGGTGTTTGACGTTCTTTCTTTACGATTAGATTTCAACTTTGCGATAATTATGTCAATCATTCTGTGCAAATCTTCGTTGTGTCGATAATTGTGGTTTATTTTTTTTTGATTTTTCTTTATCTAGATTAACTTTCGGTAGTGGGATTCAATAGGCAATCTCTTAATAATTGGTATAAACAGATTTTTCTAATTTTTGCAAATCTCTCAGTAAAACAAATGCTTTGTTTACGTAGCAAAGAATTGCAAGCTCTGAAACTCACTAATATCTAAACGAATGACACTCAAATTTTGGTTGTCTATTAAATATGCTTTACTGAAGCATTGTAAACATTGAAATACGAAAAAATAAATTTTGACCAAAATCGTGACCATGCCCCTTTAAAGCGTCCCGTGCTTTTAATTTTCTAGCGATCATGTGTCAATTCCTTAGATGGAATTGAAGAAGTGATAGATGTATATTTTGGGTGTTGTTCCTAGAGAACACGTGGGCTTTAATGTAAATAGAGGTACCTGTGTATCATAAAAAATATTATTGGATATATTGCGGAGAATTTTCTGTTAATGCAGTCAAACCTAGAATATCTTTATGATTTGGCCAATTTTAAATTTCACAGTTTAAAACTCAATGAGGAAAAACACTGAAATCACCATTCTTTATCAAACAGAACCGTATCACAGGATGAAACATAGCCATCAGTCATCATAGCAGGTCTGTAGTTAACATATAAAAGAATGCATCACACACGCCAATCTTGCGATACGTCCAAAAAACGTCTCATGATTTCTATCTTATTTTGCCTGACATATAACAATCTAAAATAAACAGTTAAATGAAATATCGCAACAAAATTTATTTTAACAAAGTTAAAGTATTATTGATATCTGGTTAAACATGATAAAAGTAAAAACAAATCTATTTAAAAGAAAACTAAGAAAAAAAACAGGTCGAAGTTTTAGATTATGCATTAAAAATCTAACTTTTCAGGTAGGAATCTGATATACTTTTGTATGAAAATATAACCTCAGTGTTTCTGCGTGCATACAGGATTAGATTTTTTCACATTCTGAAAATGAGCTGGTGCTGCTACATTGAGAATAACAATTCGCGAAAATATACATAATACGAATAATATAAAGTTTAATGGCTGAGTATCAAAAATATAAAATTCTTTCTATCTGCAGAACAAACAGAAGAAAAAACGAAGCAGAAGACGTAATTTAGAAGGAGAGGAAAGAAGAGCGTGAAATTTTGCAAAGAAAAATTGGAAACTTAAAAATAAATTTAGTGAATAAAATTAAACACATTTCCAATTATCACTTTTTTATCACAAAACAACAAAAATAATTACATACACATAATGAAAATATCACCCTTTCACGAAATAAAATAAAAGATTAATTAGACATCTTTATTATTCTTTTTCTTTTGATGAGGTCCTAAAGTCCTGATGATACAGATGAAACCATTAGGTGATATGATATGTAAACACATTTTATCTTTCTTGCAAAGTAATCCAAATTTCCTCCGTTGGGTGAGTAACAAAGCCAAAGGTCTGGGTCACCGTTTGACCCTCTACCATTTCGACCTTAAACTTCCTCAGAATTGTGACCAGTCCAATTATTGCTTCAACATATGCAAATTTGTATCCAGGACATATCCTCTTGCCAGCAAATCCAAAAGGCTGGAATGCATATGTTGGTCTGGATTTTGAATTTTCAGGACTGAAACGATCCGGGTCAAACCTGAAAAGACAAATACTATTTAAAAACCTTTTTCACTCCATGATAACTGGTATATTTTTATGGAGACTGAATATATCCTTTAAATATGTTGATTGTTAAATATATTGATTCTCTCTAACAATCATGTTTAACAATGTCTTTAAAAATGGACAAATTACCGGTATACATTTTACATCGACATCAATCAAAATGACGATTCCTTGATGTCTAAAATTCCTCATTCCTTCACTCACCTGTGTGGTTGAGGAAAGTATTTTTCATTTTGCAGACTTACACCAAGAGCATGGATAACAGGGGTCTAATAAAAATCAGAAAACAAATGGTTATTAAGCATATCGTTTATCAGCGAACACAGTTATATTTAAAAAGTCTCTTTATTTATTTAATGAGAAGAGGAATTGTCAAATATCGACAATGAGCAAAATTCTACATATATACCTATCAAATTTCCCTTTTCTTTTCATATTCTTTAAGAAAATACCAAGTGACTTACATTCTTGGGAATTTTATGTCCTCCAAGTTCTGAGTCGAAATCTTGATATCTTGCGACCCAAGGGGCTACCACAGAACATCGTAATGTCTCATCAATTACCTGGTGTAGATATCTAAAACAACATCAACTTTAATTAGCTATATTACATTGTATGTGCAAAATTCTACATATATACCTAACAAATTTCCTTTTTCTTTTCATATTCTTTAATGATATAAATGTCAGGAACATTCATTCATTGGCACAGAACACCAACATAAACAAGTATCTCTAATGACACAACACGCTGCAAAAACCAAGTTAACATTGTTGAAGTTCAGCCCAATATTTACGAACACGGATATAGTGAAATATCGGATACAAGTTTTTTTTAATCCCCGGCAAAAGTCTTATATAATCTTTGCAAAATTTTACAGTAAAAACGAATTTGGATATAAGGAATTTACGGATATAGCAAAATGATTTTGAGTCCCGTAGAGGTGAATAATAACGAAATTTAACACTTCTATAGCGAATTTCTTTACAGTTAAAAAAGTTTTCACTACTTTTTAACATAATAGTTTGGGGGGATTTATTTTCTACTTTTTTTAGATTTACAGACCAATCATGAAAGGTATCAAAAGAATGTATTTTCATTGTATGCCCCTATTAGCAAAAACCACCGTCTGGTGAAAGAAAACATGAAAGATGCATGTGGTCTACAAAAATGACCACAATTTTGCCCTCTAAAAGGAAAACAGAGTTTAAATAAAAAATAATGCCATTCCTGTTATTCAATGGCAAAAAAACTTAAGAATTTTTTTTATTGAGGCAGACATGCTTGTATGCATTTACTTTCTTTTAGAGATTTTTTCTTGATTCATGTAGTCATATAGTTACTAAACATACACTAGATCCTTAATTGTCTCTGGTTCTACATCATTGTTACCAAGCACCTGACTTATTTCCCTGTATACTTTATCCTGGACATCTTGATGCTCCGCCAGGAAATACACAGCCCATGTTAACACTGGAATAAATAAATAGTATACCGATATTTATGTGATATATTTAAGAAACAAGGTACGAGTTTTTGTGAATGTTGCAGATCTAGAATAACCTCCGATGTCGAGAAATGTTGTTTTGACATATAAAAGCCGAGGAGCTTATCCTGCAATATTCACGATAACAAGAACTTTATTTCTATTCTACTAACAGCCCAGTATATCTAAAGGTCGTCTTTCCTATGTAGAGGCGTTATAGATCATTTTGACGAATTTTGCTCCGTGTAACCCCAACGGTTTTGTTAGTTATGTTTACATGTGTATGGATCAAGGAAATCACATGCAGACGACAGAATTTTTCTTTGGATTTTTAAAACTTTTCACTTATTTCTAAACTATTTTTAAATCATATTCCTAATAATTTAAGGCAGTTTAATACGCTTATTACTTCTTTTACACGCTATATATTTTATGTAAAAACACGCAGTGAAAATGTGCTAGGGAGGTCCTAGAAACAGCCGCATTGATCTCTAAAAAAATAAACATTTGAGGCAATACACATCGTTGTGACTGGAACTAACATATTAAATTGACATGGTTTTTAAACCTTTTACGGTTTGAAGTTGCACTTTCATGATCAGAGCAAGACAAATAGGTATTTCCGATCTGATAAATTACTGATGACGTTCGTGGTATATTGGAAAATAATGTTCGCGGCATTTCTTTGATCCTGGCAATAACTGTAATAATAAAAAAATAATATCGAAACATTCGTTCTACCCTATTGGTGTTTCGTTTTTAGTCCCCTACCGGTTTTCACCGGAGGGAACTATAGCTTTCCTCTGCGTCCGTCAGTCCGTCTGTCTGTCTGTCCGTCCGTCCGTCTGTCTGTCCGTCCGTTTGTCTGTCCCACTTCAGTTTTCCACACTTTTTTCTTTATGCGTTTGAGGAATAATATGAAATTTGCTGAGCAGCTTCAAAATGTCAAACTACAGATCAAGTTTACACTTTTGTAGCGTCTTGTTGACATATTTTCGAGAAAATTAATTTTTTATATTCAATTTTTTTACTGTTCTGCATAACAGTGCATAGTTTTCACAATTTCCACAAACCGGTAGGAGACGTGTATTGCTTATGCAATACTCTCAGAATGCTAGTTATTTTTGGAATCATTGAAGCATACACAAAAAGGCTGTGCTTTTTTTTTTATCCAGATCTCCGCATTCAACCAATACCAGTGAATGAATATGAATACATGTACGTGTAGACAAAATTCACAATACAAATTTCAATAAACAATCCATTTAAAGGACAAACAATTTTTTATGTGTTTAACTTTAAACAATATCTTATTAAAAGTTAAATAGGATCAGACAGCAGGCATGGCCTATTTTTGTCTATTCCTTAATGTTGTGTGTACAAATGCAAGTAAATAACATAAAAGGATTACAAAAGGGCCTTAGCCAATTAAATATAAGGATATAAAAAAAACCATGCAAAATGAAATTGTATGAAAAGTTGAAAAGTTGAAAAGTTCTAGAGCACCAAGATGCACAGTATAATACATTTGGTAATCCAAGTATCTTACTATTCCCTATGGTATGGAAGCTTCCTATTACGAACGTTAACGCGTCGCTTGCTATCAGTTCCTTGTCGTCTGTACTATCTAGGAGGACGTCAATTAACAAAGCATCATCCGTGTCTTTTCGTAGCTGTTTACGGTTGGATAACACCTTGTCTACCAACGCATAGAGCTTTCTTTTAGCTAAGGTAAAAAATAGGTGTTTAATCATATCATTATTATGTATGTAGTCCTTACATGATGCACTCGTTTAAATAGAATTGGTTTTAGGCATACGCATGTTGTTATCGATAAAAAGGTAACTTTTAGATGTCTAAATCATACTTATTGTAACGTTTGATGCAACAGATCAGATTCTTTGTACCAGTATTACAACATTTCAAAATCTGTTAACAAAATCTTTTTAATTGAATAAAATAGCTATCAAAATGTTTCGTTAGATCTTTAGTATCAAATCGATTTGGTTGTAATTCATCATGGCGCAGTGGTTAAAGACTCGAAATGCAGTATCCGATATCGTATCTACCTTTCGTTTTTGTTTTTATTTATTAAATTGAAATTTTGTAAACCATTTCTTTGTCTCCAAATTTGCATATCTCCTCTCCTATTTGACTATTTTTAAAAAATTATTTTTTGCATTTATGAAATACATTTTAGAATTCTAGTTAACCACCTTAAATTCTATTTTTTTTTTTGTCAAAAGGGACCAGTAATATTTCATCATACCGTCTTCAAAGGCTTTAATTCTTGGACTTCCTTTTTGGGAATATCTACTAGCCGCCTTTCAATCTCAGCCCATGCCTACAAAAAGATATAATATAAAAACATTAACATATAAGCACATATCCAAAGGTATACTGTAAACAGGAAAATATTAGTTCCTAAAAAAAAAAGTAGGAAATAAGACAGTGCGAATTTAATTTTGTATACATTTTGTCATGAATTTCAAATTTCAAAATAAAACGTTTGCATAGGTTAATGTAAGCACATACTATGTCATAATTATGTCTGATTTCTAGGATCTCCTCATCTGTAAACGCATGGCTGTCAAACAGGTTGACCAAGCCCAGCTTTAAGGCAAAGGCAACCATATACCGGGCTACAGGGACGTGTTCTTCTTTGGGTAAAGTGGACCACTGCTTAACCAAATCGTCCGACTCCTCCAAAAGTGAAAAACAGAAGTTATGTGTGATCCAGAATCTAATATTCAACTCACTTCGATTTTTTTTTCAAAGTGCGTAATTATTTATTAAAGTGTTTTGCCACCATCCTATATAATTGTATTAATAAAAAAAAAACTTATTGATTTAAATTTTTAAAAAAAGACAAACTCAATAATATTTAATGTGCCAGAAAACAAAAAATAAACATTGTTATACATTTCTGTAGCTAATTTTCAACTTAAGATAAAGAAGAAAAATGAAAGAAACTAATTTTTTTACTTCCTGAATTCTTGCATAATAATGATGTAAGTAGTTTTGATTGAAGACGGTATTGTACTTCTTTCGTCGGTTCTTCCCATCTTCTTTGTTTGCATATTGTATGGATTTTTCGCCAATAAGAGGTTCAATCAATTTAAATAGGGATACTGTAAAGGAAAAAAACCCCCAAAATATTATTGTATTATTTGCATGATGCATATAATCATTAAATATAGCGGTCAACATAAGTATTAACATCATTTACCACTGTCTTCGTATGTGCTAGAAATACAAATCTATTTTTGTTTCATTAATTATCTTTTTGAAAATTCTATTCTAGGCAAATAGCTTAAAATGAGTGTGTTCAACAGCATTACATGGCGTTGTTTTGTGCCGTGTAGTAATTCAGTCTGCATTACTTTAAATATCAATGCCCGGATCTAGATTGTGTAATCTTGGAAATTTCGAATTTCATAAATTTACGCAGTTAAGTGTCGTAATAATTTATTGAACCCCCCTCCCATTAATTTATTTCTATTAATTAATTAATCCCCCCCCCCAACCAGAAATTAACCCCTCGGACCATCCCTAGAAACAAAAACGAATCGGCGCTTAAATGACAAACGCCAATTTAGGCACAAGCGGGGTTTGCAGGATGTAAAAATCTAAAGGTGTCAAGAATTTCTATTGGACGTACATATCTAAAAATAAATCCACTAAAGAAACACACTGCTAATATAAGTAGTCGTTTATGCAGAAATCAATTACTGTCGGTACATGGTCAAATCTGTGATAAAGCTGTAAGGGTTTTGTTCTGATTTGATTTTATCACGCCCTTGACCGAAGTTTATTTTAGCACAGAAATCGAAAAACAATTCTTATTCCTTAAAGAGATCCATATTAAATAACATCCTACTAAAATATTAAATTAATTTAAACCCTTACTGAAAATTGGAATCAGTGAGCATCGTTTCAACGCACTTTGAAGAAAAAATTGCGTTACCTTTGGGACCAGTTCAACGCGTGTTTTTTTTTTCAAGCTGCTTCAATATCGTGGACATTAACGCACTTTGAAAAAAAAAAAATTCTTTTTTCGTTATCATACTATCAGCAAATAGAAATTTAATTCCAGAGTTTGTGATTTATTCATATCTTTTTAAAAGTGCGTTAAGTATATTCATAATAGAAATGATATGCTTTCGTAACGTACTTTGAAAAAAAAAGTAAATTAATTGTATTGAATTGGTCTCTAACGCAATTTAAAAAAGGAAGAAATTAAGTGTGTTGAATTCTTCCCTTATTTACCGCACTTTAAAATAAACATTCAAAGTGCATAATTTTTTTTCAAAGTGCATTACCACGATGCATTTATTACTTATTGTATATTTTTAAAATCACAATAATTAAATAATAACAACGCAATAATATTTTGTTTATTTTAACCACTGACCTGGCCGATCAAACACTGCAGAATGTTGCTTAAACAGCTCCGGTGAACAGATGCTAACGACGAATTCCTGGCCCATCCAGAACGCAGTGATGTCGCCATATTGTTTGTGGAGATCAATCAGGTACTGGTGTAGACTCCCTGCTTTTGCTATGTCTCCTAAATTTCCACCCCTATTTTGATGTTTCATAGTTCCTCTCTTAATGATTATTTTGTTTTATTTTGCACAATACTTAATTCATTACCCAATAGCTTATATCAAGCTAGAACGTTTCTTTTGCAAATTGATTTGAGAAAATCCTTTGTGGAAAAAGTATGACAACAATAATGTGATAAAAATATGCTATAACCTAAATAACTATTGAATGTGTAGATCAACAAAGGTGTGTCGCTCCTTTGGAATCAATGAATGGTATTTTTATGCAGTTGTTATATAGATTTTCACTCATATGTTTGTATCATTTTAACAATTTTGCTAAACAGGTTAGAAACAAATTGTATGTTTTATCTTTGTTCTTACAGTACGAAATTGTGTTGTAAATAATATAACAGCCTGAGATTGTTTATGATTGGATAGTGAAATTTTATTGAGAAAGTTTGGATATTTTTCAGCGCCAGATTAGCAGACAAGGAATTTTTAAAAATGTTGTTTATATAATCATCCATGAAAACATTTGTTACTAAAGTTTATCTTGTACAACCGTATTTAATCGCCTAATATGGAAAATAAAAATATTCAAGGTAAATGAACCATTCTTTGAGTATTATGAGGAAATAATTTTCGTTGGGGCTCGGAAAAATCTTATAAAGCCCAAAGGACTTTATGATAGATTTAATCACGTCTGACTGAAATGATCACCTCATAATATTCAATATATGATTCCTTTTTTATAATATTTATATAATTTTCAGCAACTGTAGGATTAGATATTGGAATATTTAACGGTATAAATATGTGAATTTCATTTATTTATATAGACACTGCTTTGCGTCCCAGCAATACGGTATTTGAACTTACTGAACTGTAAGTTACAGAATCGATTCGTAGTGTTATCACAAACAAATACACGGAAAATGTTAATATTTGAGATCTAAAAAATCTAAAAAAAACAAAACAACAACAACTAAACCACTTACCGAAGAGTTCAGTGTATTTTGTTTAGCAAAACCAACGTGATTGTAAAAAAAGAGAGAGAAGAAAATCGGATAATCGCAGAAATAACCCGGTAAACGTTACTGTATGTTTATACAGTTATTTTCCCCTGGGTTATTTTCGTCCTTCTTCACTTAGCTTACAAACAGTTTCCCCCCGTTTTGAATTCGCCAAGACACAAGTTATATTATATATATAGAGATATAGTTTGAGCCAATGCCATTCGCCCTGTTTTAAATTCGCCCGTAGAGAAGGAGGGCGAAATGGGCGAAAAAAAAAACAGTTTTGAATTTCAATTAAAAAAGAATGGACGTGGTTATTAACATAACCTACTCTTTGGTTGTTGGATTAGGTCCCGGTATTGTTGTATTTCGCTTTTTTCTCTGAAAAAAAAAACCCCAACAACAATTAAGATATAAAATGCTAATAGAATTTTTCGTTCTCAGAGTTTCAGATATTATTACTTTGTGTAAACATGATAATAAATGTTCAAACGGATGATAGTTTGGTTTTAAGTTTTATTGAGAGAATGATTACTTTACTTATCAACATAATTTTTTATTTCAAGCCATTTCTTTAAGAATTCCATGTTGTATATCGTAAACATCAACTGATTTACTTTTCTGAATTTTTTTCACTTACTCTGAACAAAACTGAGTCAAGTGAATATTCTTTACACAAGCATATAGACAGAAAACCTAACAATAGAAGAGAGTGTTCTAGAGGCTAGTTGTCATTGTACAAAATGAACGGGTCGATTGTAAAAACAAGTTCTACTTGAGTAACTACAAGATTTGATGTGATACCCGGCTGACCAAATTGAATACCTTATATTACGCAATCCAGCAACCCGTACTACAATTAGGTATTTCAAAAGATATGAAAATTCATTAACAGACTTCCAAATGAATTTGACCTTTGACCTTTACGTAATTTTGTTTGGCCAAGGTAAATGCTTCGATCCCAAGTGGTCCGAACTCTCTATGATAGATAGTAAAAAAGTTCGAAGTGATTTTATCAAGTTTCAATACTTTCAGGGGCAATAACTGCTAGAAGGGGGCTCAGATCCTTCGGTATGAATAGTTTGAAAAACCCTCTTAGTGTACTAAAGACATTGGTAAACGTTTCAAGTCTCTACCTCTGATAGTTTCAGAGGAGAAGCGATAACAAGCATTTCCTTCTCAAAGGGCAATAACTCTGTAATTGTTTCAAGGTAGGGGCTGAGTGGTTATATTTCAAAATGTCTTATAATGTTCTACTACATCCATTCAAAAGTTTTCTCTACCACTCTTGACAAAAGAGATCTAAAAACTCATTAATTAAAAGATTTCCAAATGACCTTGACCTTTGACCTTTATGCCATTTTGTTCGGCCAAGGTAGCCGCTTCCATCCCAAGTTGTCCAAGGTCTCTATGATAGATAGTTAAAAAGCTGGAAGTGATTTTATCGAAGTTTCAATACTTTCAGGGGCAATGACTGCTAAAAGGGGGCCTCAGATCCTTTCGGTATGAATAGATTGAAGAACCCTCTATTTGTACTTAAGACATTGATAAAAGTTCCAAGTCTCTATCTCTGATGATTCCAGAGGAGTAGCGATAACGAGCATTTCCCTCTCAAGGGCAATAACTGTTAGTTCTAAGAGTTTTTTGACAAGGGGTCAACTGGTACCCTAACTTTTAATGAGCGATTACATAAAGTTTAAATTGTTTGGATAACCCTTATAACAAAAAAGTGATCCCGAGGTATATAGAAACAAAGAAGAAGAATAAAAACATAAAGAAAACAAGAGGTCTTTCATCTGAAAGGTGGAAAGACCTAATTACACACGTGTGATGGGGTCAAAGCACACGAAGCCTGGACGGCGTGTGTATTAAACTACTGCGAACCTCTCGTTCACTCGCGCGGGATCTCCCCGTCCGTTTGTTATGGATGCATTAATACACAAATCTCAGTATATTTCAACTTTATCTCAAAGAACACCTATTTTATAATGACAGCAGTTTTTGAGTTATGAAATTAAAGCAAATTTCATCATTCAAAATTTTAATCAACATTTGTTGTTGACCACATTTAGCTATGTGAAACAGTAAGCATTGATATGGCTGTCAACTTTGTCAGCTGTTTACTCAGCAGATAAACTGTTGACCTTGATCATATGAAGCGATACATACAGTGGTAGCAACGTTACAAACGACACGCACGATTCTGATACATGAACGATCACGCACGATACACGAACGATCCTGCACGAAACACGGACGATCTTACTGCATTTTCACGATATACGAAACAATAACGATAAAATACGCAATCGAACGATTCTACACCATTAAACACGCAAAATCAAAATTAATCTTTAAGATTAGAATTCTGGAAACGTATTGCTTTTATTTTTATGCAGAAGCCATGCACTGTTTTATATTTTACGAGTAAACAATTTTACATAGGATTCATACACAATTTTTTTTTATTTGTCTCTACAACGAATATCAATTTCTATCATAAATTAAAGAAAATTAAGTGACTGTAAAAAAATGAAGATAATGAAAAAAACTACACGAAATTATTTTTATACGAGTTGATGTTTATGTAATCCGATTCTCTTATGTACGATTTAACTATGCGAGATGCAGGTTAAATTGTTACCTTCTTCCATAGAATTTCGATTTCACACTCATAATTTACACCACATAATTGATTTAACTCTGTTCTAAATTTTAAAGCGTCAAAATAAATGTTATTTCTAACGAATGTTTATACAATGTACGAGAGAGGAATGCTTGCGTATCGTATTCTCATTTGAAAGAAAAACGTGGGGAGTAATTGTTTAGTTTTAAACGGGAAATGGGTAAGCTTTACAGCATCTATTCAACGTGTCGCTCTTGTTAATATGATTAAAATTATAAGTCACGATACAGTGGGTGCTTGATATAAGCTGATAACAAAATAATGCAAACGTAACACGACCGAACAAAGGATTGAATAAGTTGTCGAATTACTTAATAAATGTATCTAACTACGAAAGAGAGAATATTTTAAACAGATTAGCGCTGACATATAAATGAATATTAATAACTGCAATTTTCTTCTATAAAAAAAAAATGTGTTAAATTCACAATTTTGTATTGTTTTAATAATATTTGTCGTTTTTTAAATAATAAATCCTTGCGTTCCGTAAAAAAAGTTACAAAACGAAAAACCGCACGATCACGAACGATCACGCACGGGAAAAAACGCAAATAAATGTTCCTGATACTCGCACGATCCCGCACGTTACACGAGCAATCACCCACGTTACACGAACTAATTAACACGATTGGCTAGCCAACAATAACGTTGTTAGCACTGTAGGTCACATGCTGAGTAACGCGTATATTGGATTTGTTTGAAAATATTATAACATCACAAAAGCTGTAAAGTTTATGTCAACATGTCTGGTTTATAATTTTGCGATTTTATATTAATGATATTGCTAATAAAAAAGATAGGTACATAATTGCTGAGGTGATAAGAGGAAAACGGGGATGTCCTTTGTTTGGTGAAGTATAACAATAATGAAAAATATTACCGGAAAGAGGAAAGTCGCGGCCAGGTATAAGCCACACCCGAAAACAGCAACAAAAACCACAAAGTACAACATGTTTCTATTGTCCGTCTTTTAAAAGACAATTGGTATCTATATATATTTTGATACCGCAGGTTGTGTTAATAGCTCGAGACACATATCCTATTAAACTTTGTGGATGCCTGTACGCATATTATATTTTGCCAGCATTCTTAATGTGCATGGTATTTTTAAAAAAAATGAAGATTACAGATATGCAAATTAAATAGATATGCACACAAAAAAAACTACGTATTTCTCTCGTCTCTCTATATCCCGATATCTAAGAGTGACCTGTTGAGTAATGTACTGTCATGTAGTTTATAGCACATCTTGTGTTGAGCTTTGTGAATACCTGGACAGTTACAGGTATGAACTGCATTGATCACATGCCTCATTGCTTTCTGTTATATCTGTATGAAAATGTTTTAAAGAAAAATAGTCTAATTTTCCTCCTATTAGGCCCCTATTGAGTGATTAATCTGATATTCTCATGCAAAACTGTGGGGCAAAGTTGCTAAGAACACCTATAATAAGTTCATTTTTTTTCATGTTACAACCAAGTTAAATTCATAATCATCAAATTTGCGTACGTTTTTATCGGCTCGGTCATGTTTAAAACGTTACCTTAATAAAAAATACCGACATAACATCAAATAAAGGAATTCAAATAATGAAAAATCGCTTCTTATTAAGAGAGAGAGAGAGAGAGAGAGAGAGAGAGAGAGTTATAATTTGCGCATGCTAGTATAAAAATAAACTTTGCAGCAATATAAGGAAGGTATAAAACTATTTTCATTCGTTTATAAAATCTAAAATACCATAGCTTATTAATAAACGGAAAGAATTCATATTTGCGAATAAATATTATAGCAGAAAAAAAGAAGTTAAATTCTTAAATTACAGTTAGGAGGTGTAGAAGGTATAGTTATAAATAGACCTTATCAGAAGAGTATGATAAATTCATATTTCAAAGGTTCAAATATATAGGCTTATAAGTAAACATAAACTGTATATCTACATGGAGTCCAATGTCGTTTAAGGACGTTGTTTACTCAGGGTTTAAGTTCTAAACACGAAAATTATTTATGAAATGAATTATTATTGACATTAAACTCTATGTTTTTACTATAATAGGGAATAAGGCTAAAACAAAGTTCAACTTATAGCACAGCAGAGGAAATTCGAACTAAATTTTTCAGATTTTGTTTTCTAATGAAATTTTTTTGGTAGTACGATAATAATAAAAGTTTATATCTTTGTGAATGAAAACGTAATGCTCTGTATCTATTTAATGTCACTGCCGTTCATAAACTGTTTTCATTTGTTGAAGAGTTTAGCAATTTGTATAATTTTCTCAATTCAGAAATCTCAATCATAGTGGAAAAGTATTAGGAATTTTTCTTAAATTTCCAAAAAATATTCAATAGCCATTAGCTCAAAAAGTAGGTTATTGACCTACGTTTTTGAAAGTGAAGAATAACACTACCATGTAAGGTCTATAACACACAATAGTTAGTTTTTCGTTATCATCAGTGGAATGTTTATTCATTTTGAGTAAACATCATCCTTAAGATTAGATTTGTATTGAAGAGGCTTGAAAGGCAACAAATAAGCCACCAGATCCTCCTGACGGATCAGTGTGCAAGAACAAACCATTTAACGTCATTCTATTGTATTTTAAAGTGTACAGAGTTAAAAAAGGTTGGCCGTCGCATATCCGTGTACGCTGTATTTGCACTTTGCAATGTACATAGTCGTTATTTTTATCTTGCTTGTTCTCGTGAGAGCGTGACATGGGAAAAACATATTTACAGGGAATTGCTGGTTCGATAAAAATCGGGCATTAATGGTCAGATAACATAACGCCAAAACAATCCGTGAAATGAATGGGCAGCTGGTCCGAATTTTCTATTTGCACACGCTTGTCTTTTGAAAAAGCTTTCTTCAATAGATACTAACTTGGCCTCTCCAAAAATATTCTCTTAATTACAAGTATTGTAAATGCAATTCATAGCGACAAAGCACACCATTTCTTAATTTAATGGATAACAGATTTTAATTTCTTGGGGTTTGTATCTACTAGAAACGAAGAGTGTTAATACATGTATATTTAATTGTAAATTCTTCAGCTATGAAATTAATCCTATTAAAATTATTAAGACCATACATTCACATGGTTAATTGAATGATGTATATGTGTGTATTTCAATTAACTATATAGATAGGGTCCTCTTAAGAGATTGAAAAGAATATATATTGGCAGAGGTTCGCGACGAGGGACCATGTATGCAGAGAGCAATCTTAGTAAAGGTACAATTTAAGACAAAATGCATAGTTGCTGTAGATTACTTTATAAAGAGTACACTGCTGCACGCTTGTCTCTTCACATATTGTCATACAATAAGTGCACTAAGTAATTGTTCACCCGCATGTTAGGATTTTACTGGAGACTATATTTATTGTATTTTGCAAAATAGCTTATGCATTTACTTTTGAACTTAAAATTAAAATCTTCTGCTGGCCGACCTTTTTGGCTTTATAAAAAGCTAAATTTGTTTAGTACTTAATATTGTGTACTTTTCGAATATGCATGTATTGACCAATATTTTGTAAGCACATTTGCAATCTCTTCATCAAGTCTCCTCATTGACATGTGTCAATTTAAATCTAAATGATCTTTAAGTGGTTAGGTATTCAAAGCTTTTGAAAAGTTTGGATACTGAATTTCTACAGTTCCAACACTTTTTATATAATGAAATAAAAACAAAAAATGCTTTAATGTAGCAAAAGACTAAAGACATTATTTCTTCAGTTTTATACTAGTTCTGAGTTTAAAAATAAAATATTCTGCTGAATGTTTAGTCAGCCCACACGGGCTGACTAATTAAATTGGGATAAATCTTACGCGCAAGCGTGAATTGGAATTCTGGGAAGGAATAAGACAGTCCGTGTTTAAGAAATTTGAAGAAGTTATGAAACTGTTCAGTTTCTAAGTCAAACTACGCATAGATGTATTCACAAACTGTCAATGGGTATCGTCTGTAGCCACAGTCCGGAATCTTTATGTGCAGTCATACATTGCATGTACACCGCTACACGTTTATACCTCCTTACATACATCCATACAAATGAGGGTGCAACCTCAATGTACACATCGTATATATATCATAATTGTTCTTGAAACTATCGATCTTGTATTTTCCCTACAGATAATGATAATTGTCTTTATCAAATGTATGTCTCTTTGTTTACCGTCCAGATTAATCACTTTCCTCTTCTCTTCACTAAAAAAGGTGGTCCCTTATCAAAGTAATGTGGTTAAGTTAATTTTTTGTACCTTTTGCTTGATGACATGTGATAAATAGTTTAGTTGTTGAAAAAAAAATGGAAAATTAATGTTTTGTAGAGATACATGTATTGATATAAAATTAGGAGTAATATATCTGAAATTTTTTTTATACCAATATATATGCATTTACATTCCGTGTAATTTTCCCCTTATGTTTGCAATGGAAATCTGCGACGTTTAATTTTTTATGAATACATTTTGCTAATTCATGCCCTATGAGCACACATATAAACGTCTCACATGTTTTGAGTATATCTATTTTTGTAAGATTTAATGAAACTTTCGATTTATATACCCAGTTTGATATGAATCTTTGAAAAATAATCTTTACTATATCTTCTCCTTAATGAAAAGATGATTCTCTGAAAGTTTCTGGAACTATTTTATAGTTGCAGATGCGAATTAAATAACATGTTAATATTGTTGTTCTATGCATGAAAAAATGACAACCCGTCAACCATCTGAAAAATCCATAAAACGAAATACAAATTCAAAGCAGAGCAACACAGACCTCCAAATAGAAAGAGGTAGGACCAGGTGCCTAGGAGGAGTGAACATCCTCTGCTGACCGGTCACACCCGCCGTGTGCTATTTGTCGTAATCGGGAAAAAACCCGGAAAAGTTCGTAGACAATTAGGTGATTAGGGGTTAACAATTATTATGAAAAAGTCAGTCAGCATGCGACCCAGTGGAAGATTGTATTTGCTGACAAGGTCGTTGTATCGATCATAAAACTTACGAGAGATGACCTTCAAACGAGACTGTTGATAGTCTTGTTTGTCAGTAGCTTGCCTCGTCTTAGAAACTGTTCACACGAAGAGCATGCCCTTCCGTATCGAATCAACTGAGAGACAAAAACACCATATGTAGGTGATGAAGGTATATTGCTATATACGAGGGTTGTTAGAAAAGTTCGCGGACAAGGTAAATTACGGCAAAATTACTGTGTACTTTGTAGAATGACGTAAGTTTATTAAATGACTACCAATTGAAAAAAGGGATGGAAAAATTCATTTGATTTTTAAGTTGTTTTCAAAAGATACAGCGATTTTTATTTTACATAAATTGGATTTACGGAGCGCCATTTCATATTTCCACGACGTCATGTGACGTCAAACTACTGAAAGGCAATTTGAACCTCTCACTCTTTTTCAAAGTTAACACCTTTTAGTTCACACACTTTTCATGCCATTGACCCATTTATAAAACGCATGTTCACACTATTATTTGTCAAGTTTTGTATATAGTCTTTTGTGTCATTTTGTTAATCATTTAGGTCCGAAAATCTCTACCCACGCAGTGTTGACTTCAGATAAGGAAATAAAGCGTAATCCACAGGTGCAAGATCCGGGCTGTATCGGAGATTTTTCTGCGTGCACAAAAAAATCTCCGTGAGGCATATCTTATCAAAATAATTAATGTGTATATTTTAAGGTATATTTTAAGGTGCATTTGAAATAAACAAATCTTTACATATTTCTTAGAGAATACGTCAAGATTAAATATGGTATCATGCAAATAGTCCGCTCACAATCGAACTTGTCCGCGAACTTTTCTAACAAACCCTCGTAAGTAAGGAAAGTTACACATATATTGTATATAAATAGACATTAGAATGAATATAAATATAATCATTGAATCCTTAGTTTAGGATGTCGTCGGTCCTGTAACGCACCAAGCGGTGCAGACATATTATCATAAGGCGCTAACGCGCGGTATTTAATTTGTGTGTTACAGAACTGACGACATCCAAAAAGAAGCATTCAATACTTAAACAGATTATACCATGTGTTATTTCGTGTGTCATGTCGTCTTTATGTCATGAGTTATGTTATGTATCATGGAATAATCCTAAAAGATGATCCCTGCGTAGAAGAAAAACATTTAAATTATCATTCTTTATCAAACGGAATTATATCACAAGATGAAAAATCGCCATTAGTCATCATACCAGGTTTGTAGTTAACATTGAACATAATGCATCGCACTTGCCAATCTGGCGATACGTCAAAAATGTCTCATGATTTCTATCTAATTTTGCCTGGCTTATGACAATCTAGAATAAACAGTAAAACGAAACCTCGCAAATATTATTTTAACAAAAGTAAATTATTATAAATGTCTGGTTAAGTAGGATGAAATTATGAACAAATCTTTTAAAGAGAAAGCTAATTAAAGTCAAAGTTTTAGATTTTTATATTTCAATTTTATCAAACTTCTCAGGAGGGAGCTGATGTTCTTTTGTATGAAAATATAATTTTAATATATCTGCGTGCATACATGATTAAGATTTTTTCACGGTCTTTGAATGAGCTTGTGCTGACCGATAATACATGTAATTTCAGTCAGGCTTTTAAACACTTTTTTTTGAAACACATTTCAAATAATCATCTTTTTATCACAATAAAAAACCCAAAACATTTCAATCTACATAATAAAAAATCACCCTTTCACCAAATTAAATGAAAGGTTAATAAGACAATTTCATTTTTCTATTTTGATGACGCTCTTAAGTCCGAATGAGTCAGATGAAACCATTAGGTGATGTCATGTGTAAACACAATTCATCTTTCTTGCAAAGTAATCCAGATTTCCTCCGTCGGGTGAGTAACAAGGCCAAAGGTCTGGGTCACCGTTTGACCCTCTACCATTTTGACCTTGAATTTCCTAAGAATAGTGACCAGTCCAATTATTGCTTCAACGTATGCAAATTTATATCCAGGACATATCCTCTTGCCAGCAAATCCAAAAGGCTGGAATGCATATGATGGTCTGGATTTAGAATTTTCGGGACTGAAACGATCCGGATCAAACCTGAAAGTACAAATACTATTTAAAACTTTTTTCACTCCATTATAACTATTATGTGGACTGAATATATACCCTAAATATATTGGTTCTCTCTCACAAACCTGTTTAACATTGTCTTAAAAAGGGACAAATGATCGATAAACATCTTATTTTAACATCAATCAAAATGACGATTCCTTGATGAATAACATTCTTAATTGCTTCACTCACCTGTGAGGTTGTGGAAAATATTTTTCATTTTGCAGACTTACACCAAGAGCATGGATTACAGGGGTCTAATAAAAATTAGAAAACAAGCGATTTTGCATATTGTTTATAAGCGAACACAGTTTTATTCAAAAACACTCTTTATTCATTCAATGAGAAGAGGAATTATCAAAATCGAAAATGAGCATAATTCTACATACTGTAAATTCCTAATCAAACGCGAGGAATTAATATCAGCGTAAAATCGCAAGAAGCTCGTCTCGCGAATTCTCAAATCTCGCTTTTAATATTCCGACACATGTAAACTACATGAAACTTTGATAAAATTTCGACATTCACGATTCTATTGTTTTCGCGATTTGATGGAAAATCGTTGAATCGCGGAATTTAGTACTCGTGTAAAATAAGGAATCTACAGTATATACCTACCAAATTTCCTTTTCCTTATCATTTTCTTTTAAGAAATACCAAGTGACTTACATTCTTAGGAATTTTATGTCCTCCAAGTTCTGAGTCGAAATCTTGATATCTTGCGGCCCAAGGGGCTAGCACAGAACATCGTAATGTCTCATCAATTACCTGATATAGATATCTGTAACAAAATCAACTGTTGTAGCAATAATGGTATCTTGAACATTCACTCATTGGCACAGAACATCAACATACACAAGTTTCTTGAATGATACAACACATTGCAAAAATCCAAGTTAAAATTGTTGAGGTACAGCCTAATGTAAACGAACACGAATATAGCGAAATATCGGACATAAAATTTTTTTTTGAGTCACCGCCAAAAGTCTTAAATAATCTTTGCAAAATTTTACGGTTATAACGAATTTGGATCTGACGAATTTCCGGATATCGCGAACAGATTTTGAGTCCCGTAGAGGTGAATATTAACGAAATTTAACACTTCTATTTCTTTACTTTTAAAAAAGTTGTCATTACTTTTTAACATAATAGTTTGGATGGATTTATTTTCTAATATATTTATTTTTTAATTTACAATCCAATCATTAAAGGTATCAAAAGAATGTATTTTCATTCATAGCTTCAATTAGCAAAAACTGCAGTCTGGGGAAAGAAAGGATGTATATAGTGAATTTGCTATAGTCATTATTACGAGTTCGTTATACGGATATAACGAATAACGGATGTAACGAAGTAAATCCGCTGGTACCTAGAACTTTGCTACAACCGAGTTTTACTAAAAGTGTAAAGATGAATTGGTTAGCTATAAACTATTATTTATTTAGAAAAAATCATTTGTTTTCACCTTAATAAAGTTAAAATTTACAAGGAAGTTTTGAGCTCTTCTCTTCAAGAAGACTCATATGGTCTTAAAAAGTGACCACGACGACTTTGCCCTCTAAAAGAAAAACAGAGTGTAGATCAAATATAAATCTGTTCCTGTTATTCAATGGCAAAAAAAACCCTCACTTGTTTTTCATTGTAACAGACATGCATATATAAATTACCTTTATTTAAGAGATTTTCTCTTGATTCATATACAGTAAAACTCGTTTAGTACAAACACGGATATAGCGAATTCTCGGATATAGCGAAGTTTTTTCAAGTGCCCGGTAAAATTCTTAACAAATCTTTGCAAAATTCTACGGATATAACGAATTTACGGATATAGCGAACTGATTTTCAGTCCCGTAGAGGTAAATAATAACGAAATTAAACATCTTTATAACGAATTTCTTTACAGTTTTAAACTTTTGTACTACCATTTCGGGTAATAGTCTGAACAAATCTATTTTCATATAAATTTATCAATTCACAATCCGATTATTAAAAGTATCAAAGTAATGTATTTTCATTTTAAGCCCCACTTATCAAAAATTATCTCATCTGGTGAAAGAAAAAAATGTATAAAGTGAATTTGCTGTGGTTATTATTAGGAATTCGTTATACGGATATAGTCCCTAGGACTTCGCTATAACCGAGTTTTACTGTAGTGTCATATATCAAACATACACTAGATCCTTAGATGTCTCTGGTTCTACATCATTGTTACCAAGCACCTGACTTATTTCTCTGTATACTTTATCCTGGACATCTTGATGCTCCGCCAGGAAATACACAGCCCATGTTAACACTGTAATAAATAAATATACTGATATAAAGAAATAAAGCTCTTGTTATCGTAAATGTTGCAGAATAACCTTCGACGTCAAAAAATGTTGTTTTTAAATATAAAAGCCGAGGCATTAGCCGAGGCTTTTTTATTTCAAACAATATTTCGAGACCGAGGAGGTTATCCTGCAACATTCACGATAACAAGAGCTTTATTTCTTCTTTCTACTACAGTTATTGCAGAGATCAAAGAGATGCCGCGGACATTATTCTCCAATATACCACGAACGTCATCAGTAAATTATCAGATCAGAAATACCTATTTGTCTCGCACTGATAATGAAAGTACAACTTCAGACCGTAAAAAGTTTTAAAACCAGGCCAATTTCACGTGTTAGTTCCAGTCAAAACGATGTGTATTGCCTCAATTTTTTTTATTTTTTAGAGATCAATGCGGATGTTCCTAGAACCTCCCTAGCACATTTTCACTGCGTGTTCTTACATAAAATTTATAACGTGTAATAGTAGTAATATTCGTATTAAATTGTCCTTAAAATATAAAGAATATGATTCAAAGATAGTATTAAGAATATTATGAAGAGTATTAAAAGTCCAAACAAAATTCTGTCCTCTACATATGATTCCTTTGATCAATACACATTTAAACATTATTTTAAAAACCGTTGGGGTTACACGGAGCAGTCGTCAAAATTACTTAGATCGTCTCTCTATAGGAGAAACGATCTGTAGAAATACTGGGCTGTTATTAGTTAATAATAATACCGTGTATCAGGTTTTGTCCGCGTGTATCCAATTTCTGCTTTGTTTGCGACGATTTCCGAATCGCGAAATATAAATCAGCGTAAATTTGATAAAAAGTTTTGTTTTATGTAATAGAGTTATCTCTTTCCTGATAAAGTAAACAGGTAGGTAAAAGTACGGTGAACTGTGTTCAGTTAGTTTAGTTAGAGGTAAAAATTGCGGGAACGGAGTACAAGCGCCAGATAATAGATTTGTAAGCTTCATTGTTTATTTAATAATCCATTGACAAGCTAATTAAAACGGTCGCTTTCCTTGCGTAAACCGATGTCTAATTATACCTGAGCTACTGGTATGTGTAACGGTACATGATCTATTAATTCATGACTGTTTGCGTCTCTGAAAATAATTAAAGGTAATTTTTTCACATCAAGGAAATCGTGTAAATGGTTTCATTGTCCGAATTTTTCATTACAAAGTGCGACAATTTAGATACTTTTCCCTCTTACCTCACAGGTTTAAACAATCGTGAATTATATTTTTAATGTGACTTTGATATAGTGAAAATTTGATTCACGTAAATTTTATATACTGTTCTAGGCTCTGATTCGCGGAAAAAACATGACGCGGAGACAACCTGATATACTGTATTATTGGAAAAAAATACTAACAAAACATTCGTACTACCCTATGGGTGTTTCGTTATTATTTTTGGAAACATTTAAGCATACACGAAAAGGCAGTTCGCTTATATATCTAGATATCCGCATTCAGCCAATACCAGTAAAACAATATGACCATGTGTAACAAAATGCACTATACAAATTTCAATAAATAAGCCCTTTAAAGGACAAGTTTTAGTGTGTTTAAGTTGAAACAATACTTTATTTAAAAATGAAATAGGATCAGACAGCAGGCATCTCCTAATTTTTGTCCTATCCTGTATGTTGTGTGTAGAAATGCCAGTAAAGTACTAAAAAGATTACGAAAGGGCCTAAGCGAATTACATGTAAGAATATTAAAAAAAAAACATGCAAAATGAAATCGTATGAAACGTTGAAAAGTTGTCATTAACACGGTATGATATATTTTGTTGTCTAAGTATCTTACTATTCCCTGTGGTATGGAAGCCTCCTATTACGAAACTTAACGCGTCGTTTGCTATCAGTTCTTTGTCGTCTGTACTATCTAGGAGGACGTCAATTAACAAAGCATCATCCGTGTCTTTTCGTAGCTGTTTACGGTTGGACAATACCTTGTCTACCAACGCATAGAGCTTTCTTTTAGCTGATGTAAAAAAATAGATGCATAATCATATCATTATTAATTCCGGTAGTCCATACATGTACACGATACTATCGTTTAAAGAAGGTTTGGTATTAGGTATACGCATGTTATTATCGATAAAAAGGTATGACATAACTTATGTTTCAGATGTGTAAATTATACTTATTGAAACTTTCGGTGCAACAGATCAGATTCTTTGTACCAGTATTACAACATTTCAAAATCTGTTAACAACATCTAGTGCATGTAGCTCACTACATCAAAATTTATGTTTTTATAAAATAAAACAGCTAATGTTTAGTTAGATCGTTTGAATCAAATCGATTTGGGCTTTAACTGCAGATCACAAAATCGTAATTACATTGCGTTTTAATTTTATTATTCAAATTGAAAGTTTAGAAACCATATCTTTGTCTCCAAATTTGTATATCTCTTCCCCTATTTGACTTTATTTTAATTTTATTTCTTTTCCTGCTTTCATGAGATACTATTTCAAAATGTAGTTAACCACCTCAAATAATATTTGTTTGTGGAAAAGGTAACAGTAATATTTCATTATACCATCTTCAAACGCTTTAATTCTCGGGCTTCCTTTTTCGGGAATATCTACTAGCTGCCTTTCCAATTCAGACCAGGCCTACAACAAGATATTTATAATATACAACCATTACGTATTAGCAAACATCCAAAGTATACTGTATACAATAAAATATTCGTTCCCGGTTTTTAGTCCCCTACCGGTTTTCACCGGAGGGGACTATAGCTTTTCTCTCTGTCCGTCCGTCCGTCTATCCGTCCGTCTGTCTGTCCCACTTCAGTTTTCCACACTTTTTTTCTTTATTTTCTTTTGACATATTTTCGAGAAAATTAATTTTTTATATTCCAATTTTTTAATGTTCGGGTTCGATATTCTGCATAACAGTGCACTGTTTTCACAATTTCCACAAACCGGTAGGGAACGTGTATTGCTTATGCAATACTCTCAGAATGCTTGTTTTTTTGCCAGTCCATTCCAATTTACAATGTAAATTTCAAACTAAGCAAATTTAGAATGTAATATGTTTTACGGTGCTACCGTTCTGGCGAGCGCAGCAAGAATTATACATACTGTACCTTGCATCATTGTCAACTTATAGTTTTATTTAGGTATCAACGAACGTCAAAGAATTTTTGAGAGAGTATTGCTCTACAATAAGTATGCCAAATGTACTAATTTTAATGGTTATGATATATACAGCGCAACCCCCTACCCAGAGAGAGAGAGAGAGAGAGAGAGAGAGAGAGAGAGAGAGAGAGAGAGAGAGAGAGAGAGAGGGCCCGGTACCTGTTTGTAGGTGTAATTTCCCACTTTTATTTAATGGTATGACTATATGCAATATCTACATAATTTTTTTACCTGTTTATTTTTTCATTTTATTCCTTTTTATTTAGTTCAAAATGTCCTATTGTTTATTTCCTCCCTACTCATATACTTACCTGCCTACTGCACGGTACATGCATGCACAATTACTTTAAAAATGGATCGACATGACAGTAAAGTATGGCCCTTGCTAGTTTATATATATATAAAATCTCTATATTAAAAAAAGATTAAAAACAAATCATATGTCAATGAGGCAGGTATCGCAAACTATACTGAAATAGCCAGTACACTCATTACAGATGTTTGATCCACCCCTAAATTTTTCGCGGGAAATATAGCGCGAGTGCACTGTGACGTCATCCATGACTTTGTTCGTCTTTGTTTACGTTTCTCGACTCAATACGAAGGTATGGAAGCATGTAACAAATCTTTTGAGTCTCGCCAAAGCATATGCGGTACTCAAAACGTGTCTTCAAACTTTGAGTCACCGTAAATTACGAGTTAAAAGTCGACCATTTTTGGCATAGCACCACGGGTGTAAACATTAGAAAGCATTATGGGACGTAGACAAAAAATTTTGTTTGATGAACTGTAGGTTTAGCTCGTTCTTTTTCCCGCGCACATTGGTTCTTAGAGCTCGCTTCGCTAGCCGGCGCTGCGAGGTTTAGCTCGTTCTTTTTCCCGCGCACATTGGTTCTTAGAGCTCGCTTCGCTAGCCGGCGCTGCGCGCCGGCGAGCTGCGCTCGCTATTAATCAAATTACTGTTTTGATTAGATCGGGTATGAATCACACAAACGTGTCTTGGTAATCTCAAGACAGAGGCGAAACCGTTTGCAAGTGGAGAAAGTGTCATGTTGTAAATTTTGAATTTACTGGGTGGCAGTAAATACAAAATTTACAATATGTCAACTTTGTATTTACTGACATCCGGTAAATTCAAAATTAACAACATGAAAAAAGGCAAAAAAAAAAAGAAAAGAAAAATCAAACAGAAAAAAGACAGTGCGAAATTAACCTTGCATACAGTATGTCATGAATTTTAGAATCAACGTTAAAAAAACTTTTATAAAAAGGTTTATATAAGCACATACTATGTCATAGTTATGTCTAATTTCTAGAATCTCCTCATCTGTAAATGCATGGCTGTCAAACAGGTTGACCAACCCCAGCTTTAAGGCGAAGGCAACCATATACCGGGCTACAGGGACGTGTTCTTCTTTGGGTAAACCGGACCACTGCTTCACCAAATCGTCTGACTCCTTCAAAAGTGAAGACAGAAGCTAGGTGTGATTTAGATAATCAAAATCCATGTCTGTTTACCATATATTCTTATTGCACATATTGTTTTTATCTCGTAAAACAAAAAAAAATATTCACGTAATTGAACAATTACTGTAATCTGTCGGAAATTATCTTTCATTTATTATGTTTTTACAACAATCCTATACCACTGTTTTGATAAAAAAAATATATTAGTTTGGTATTTTAAAAATCAAACTCAATGGTATTAAAAGTGCCAGAAAAAAACCACCTTGTAATATAATTTGTAGCTAATTATTCAACATAATAAGATAAAAAAGAAACTAATTCTTTTACTTCCTGAATTCTTGCATAATAATGATGCAAGTAGTTTTGATTGAAGACTGTATTGTACTGCTTTCGTCGGTTTTTCCCATCTTCTTTGTTTGCATATTGTATTGATTTCTCTCCAATAAGAGGTTCAAACAATTTGAATAAGGATACTGTAATGATAAAAAAAAACAAAAAAATATTATCATATCATTTGCAAGATGCATATAATTATTAAATACAGCGGTCCACATAAGTATTAAATATTATTTTCTGGTGTATTTGTATGTCTTAGAACTACAAGTCAATTTTCGTTTAATTTTTCTTTTTGAAAATTCCATCATAGGCAAGTAGCTTGAAATGGGCGTTTTTAACAGCATCACATGACACTGTGTTGTGCCGCGTGGTAATTCAGTCTTCATTACTTAAAATATCGATGCGTGCAAAAGGACGTGCGCAGAACTAGAGAAGGTCATCCTGTCTCTGTTATAACCAAGGGTTGATACATGTGCATGTTGAATATTATAAATCACTGCATGATTTCTCATCTCAGAAAACTTTGTAAATACAAAATTTTACAATGTCAGGTATAAGGTAGCATGTTATGTGCTAACTAGGACAATATTTTCGAACACGTTATGTTGTCAAGCGTTGATTAAAAGTCTTCTGTTGTTGCCCTTGTTGGGTTGTGCACGGTCTCGCAAAGCTCCAGCAAAACCATGTAATTATGTTATAATATATTATATATGTCATATCAGATCACTTTCATGAAGGGAACCTTCTTTTGATTTTTTGGGTGATCGATCGACCTCAATGAAAGATTTAGAGAGATCTTGTAGTGCTCTTTTCTGTGGCTTGGACATACGGAGTGAATTGTTGGACGATTAAAGTTATGTTACAATACAATCTAAGCCACAGCATATATCACAATCAGTATAGACATACAATGATGAGCAACCAAATGAATTCAGCAGTAGGAGAGATATGACGAATGTTCATGAATAAGTCCCTTGCAGGTTTCAATGGATTGTTTACAATCGAATGGGATACTCGTCACATAACGGTCATGGATCGGTGAGTTGTTGTCAGAGCGGGACTAACATACAGATTATCAAAACTTCTATTTTACTACATTTGTTTCAAGGTATTTTTGTTCCTAGATAATGTCTTTACCTCTGTGAGTCCATTCCACAAGCACACACACAGGTTTTCTTCAGGAGAAATTACATGATTTTGCTGGTAATTGACCTGTATCCCATACCCCAACTCCCTTTCTCAAAGACAGTAAATGAGAGTCACTAGTGTTAACAAATCATCATACTATCAGCAAATTAGAAATTTAATTCCAGAGTTTGTGATTTAGACATATTTTGTTCCTCAAAATACGTTAATTGTCTTAATAAGAAAAAAATGTTGTACCTTCATAACGCACTTTGCAAAAACAAATATTCAAGGTGCGATAACTTGGTCCAAAATTTAACGCAATTTAAAAAAGGAATTAAGTGTGTTGATTTAATTTCAAATTTAACGCACTTTGAAAAAAACAATTCAATGTGAGTAATTTTTTTTTCAAAATACGTTGCAACAATGCATAAATTACTTATTGTATATTTTTAAAATCCTAGTATTTAAAAAATAACCACCCAATTAATTTTTTTTTAATTTTACCACTGACCTGGTCGATCAAAAACTGCAGAATGTTGCTTAAACAGCTCCGGTGAACAGATGCTAACGACGAATTCCTGCCCCAACCAGAAAGCTGTGATGTCGCCATATTGTTTATGGAGATCGATCAGGTACTCGTGTAGACTCCCTGCTTTTGCTATATCTTCTTTATTCCCACACCTGTTGTCGAAGAAATGTAGATATTTCATAGTTCCTGCCTTAATGATTATTTAGTTTACTTTCCACCATACCTAATTTAATAATTAAATACTAATTACTTATATCCAGCAAAAACGTTTCTTTTGCAAACTGATTTGAGAAAATCCTTTGTAGAAAATAATATGGCAACAATAATGTGATAAAAATATGGTATAACCTAAATCACTATTGAATGTGTAGATCAACTAACGTGTGTTGCTTTTTGGTAATCAATGAATGGTATTTTTGTGTAGTTATTAGATGTATACATGTAGATTTTCACTCATACGTTTGTATTATGCTAAAGCAGGTTAGAAACAAATTGCATGTTTAATCTTTATTCTTACAGTACGAAATTGTGTTGCATATAATATAACAGATTGTTTACGATTGGATAGGGGGAAATTATTGAAAAAGTTTGGAAATTTATCAGCGATAGATTAGCAGACAAAGGATTGTTAAAAACGTTGTCCATAACACATTTGTTACAAAAGTTTATCTCGTTCGACCGTATTTAATCTCTTAATGATATTCAAAGACAGATTTCTTATTACTTATGTTTATGTAATTCTGAGCAATTGTACATGTGTTCTATAATATATCAGAAAATAATCGACGAAATACATGTATTTTAGTCTATAAACTAAAGAATTGAATAGTTATTTATCTCAAACACGATTACATACTAGAAAATGTAAATACTCGATGAAAAATGAATCATTCTTTGAGTATTATGCGGAAATAATTTTGGTCGGGGCGTGGTAAAATCTAATAAAGCCCGAAGGACTTTATGATATATTTAATCACGTCTGACTGAAATTATCACCTCATAATATTCAAAATATGATTTCTTATTGATAATATTTACATAATTTTCAGCAACTGTAGCATTGAATTTGTAATATTTACTGGCATAGATATGTGATTTTCATTTCTTTTGTTTATACAGACCCCGCATGCGCCCCAACAATACGCTATTTGAATTTATTGAACAGTATGTCACTGAATCGATTCGTAGTGTTTTCACAAACAAAGGTACGGAAAATGTTAATATTTGTGCTCTAAAAATCTAAAAAAAAAAGCACAAAAAAAAACCTTACCGAAAAGTTCAGCGTATTGTATTTTGCAACGCCAACGTGATTGCGAAAAAAAAGAGAAGAAAAAAGGATAATCGCAGAAATAACCGGGTACACGGTACTGTATACATTTATTTTCGCCTGCGTTATTTTCGCCCTTCTTCACTTACAAACAGTTATATTTAAAGAGATAGTTTGAGCCAATGCAACTCGCCCAGTTTAAAATTCGTCCGTTAAGAAGGAGGGCGAAAGAGGCAAAAATAAAACAGGGGCAATAAATCCCTGTATACAGTATTTTGAATAGAAATATTACTTTGTGCTCTGAATTTTAATTAAAAAAGAATGGACGTGACTATTGACATAACTTACTCTTTGGTTGCTGGATTAGGTCCTGGTATTGTTGTACTTCGCTTTCTTCTCTGAAAAAAAAAACAACAACAACGAAGACCTGAAATGCTAATAGATTTTGGTGTTGTCGGAGATTTAGATAGTATTACTTTGTGTAAACATTATAATAAATGTTCAAAACGATCAAAGTTTGGTTTCAAGTTTTATTTGAGAGAATTATTACTTTACTTATATATATATATATATATATATATATATATATATATATATATATATATATATATATATATATATATATATATATCGACATAATCAGATTTCGTTCAACATGCTTTCAATTCTTTTTAAGAGAGATAAAATCGGACAGAGAAGCGCCGTACGAATCTACGCGGCCGCAGGTCAAAAAAAAAATTACACACGTGTGATAGGGTCTAAGCACACGAAGCCTGGACAACGTGTAAATAAAACTACTGCGGGTCTCTTGTCCACTCGCGCGAGATATCCCCGGCCGTTTGCAATTGATGTATTCTTACACAAATCTCATTATATTTCGAATTTATCTCAAAGAAAACCTAGCTTATAATGACAACCGTTTTTTGAGCTATGAAAGTAATTTAGCAGATTTCATAATTCAAAAGGTTAATCCATATTTTTTGTTGACCAAAATTTTAAATTGGGCACATTTTGCAACGTGTACAACGGTAAACATCGACATGACTTTCCACCTTGTCAGCTGTTTACTAAGCAGATGAACTGTTGACCTTGTTCATATGAAGCGATATATAGGTCACACGCGGATTAGTTAACACGTATGTTGGATTTGTTTGAAAATATTATAACATCACAAAAGCTGTAAAGCTTATGTCTACGAAAGTAAATCAACATTTCTGGTTTATAATTTTGCTGTTTTGTATCTATAATATTGCTAATAAAAGAAAATTAGATACATAATTGCTGAGGTGATAAGAGGGAAACGGGGGTCCGCCTTTGTTTGGCCAAGAATAACAATAAATAAAATTCTTACCGGAAAGAGGAAAGTCACGGCCAAGTATAACCCACAGAGGAAAACAGCAACAAGAACCACAGAATACAACATGTTTCCTTTGTCCGTCTTTTAAAAGTCAGTTGGTATCTTTTCGATATCGCAGGTTGTCTAAAATAGCTCGGGACACATATCCTGTTGAACTTTGTGGATGCCTGTACAGTTGGAGGCGGCATGTACTGTATTGCTAACACATCTCATTGCTGACCGTTATACCTGAGAAGAAATGTTTTAAAGAGAAAAATCTAGTCCCATATTTTTTTCCCATTAAGATTCTTTTAGCTGATCGATCTGATATATTACCATGCAAAAGTTGTACAGCAAATTTGCTATAGAACAACTGAGTATTAACCTGTTAAAAACAAGTTACATGATATATAATTCATTACAAACCAGAGTCTCTTTTCTCAGGTTAATCCTTTTACGTATCGATAAAAAATACACCGACACAAAATTTGTGCGCCAAAGGAAGGTATGAAAATATTTTCATTTGTTAAATAATAGAAAATAGAACACTAAAGATTATTAATAAACCGCAAAGAATTATCATCTGCCGTCGACCTGTTGCGTAAATTACATGTAGTTTATAGCACATATTCTGTTGAACTTTGTGAATACCTGGACACGGTTTAAACGTTACTTCAATGAAAAGTACCTTAATTAAGGAATTCAAATAATGATAAGACGCTTCTTATTAACAGACAGAGAGAGAGAGAGGGAGAGAGAGAGAGAGAGAGAGAGAGAGAGAGAGAGAGAGAGAGAGAGAGAGAGAGAAAGAGAGAGAGAGAGAGAGAGAGCGAGAGAGAGAGAGAGAGATCATTTGCGCATGCTACTTTGCAGCAAAAGAAGGAAGGTATGGAAATATTTTCATTTGTGTACTGAAAAATAAAATACCATTATAGCTTATTAATGAAACGGGAAGAATTCATGTCCGCGAAAAAATATTATAGCGGAAAAAGTTGAGTTCTTAAATTACAGCGAGAAGGTATAGAAGGTATAGATATAAATAGACCTTATCAAAAGATCATGATAATAAATTCATATTTCAGAGGTTCAAAATATATAGGCTCGTAAGTACACATACATGTACACTTTATATGTACATGTTTGCCAATGTCCTTAAAGATTTGATTCGTCATTGAAGAGGCTTCAAAGGCAACAAAAAACTCATCAGATCATCCTTAAGTTTATTTCTTATATGATATATGTATATATTTACTTATTAAATTATTCATTATGTAATCCAACTATATCACGAATCTGTGTTGAGTTGTGTCTGTAGTACAGTTGCGGTCAACCAAGCGTGTTGCTTTTCCCAGCATGGAGGGAATTTACTCAAGGTACATGTATGCCATCTTGTGACGAATATTTTTTTAATTTTTTGAGCTTTTCCCGTAATATACACCGTTTACGGTTATCAGATCTCTCTCCACTAACAATCATTCCGTCTTTAGTGTCTAGCTCTAAAGATAATGTATACGTAGTGTAAGTGTGGTTGTGTAATAAAACCTAGGGCTATACTATAGCCTTCCCAAACATATCTATGCAGCACATTTGGCCAATTTATAATAAAAACGCACTTATATCCATGGAAAGAAGTGCAATTAAAATTGAAGAAAGGGAAAATTGCCAATATATCGTCATCGTCACTCAGAAAAATTCACAGGAACAAAAACAGATTTCTAATGAAGATTTATAAAAAAGGGAATGTTTACATCTATTTCTATTCTCCATTCGGTAGTCGGTCGGAATATCTCGCGCTATCTGGGTCTGCTGCAATGCATAATCGTTCGTTAATATTTTCGTATAGAAGGAGAATTGGTTAAATAAAGCAAGATTTTAATTAAATTGCCAAAACTGGATTACATGTAATTTAGATGTGATTTAAGGACGTCGGATCCTGCGATTAAAAGTCTTAAGTTTTTTTCTAAAGTATTTTTTTAAAAATCTACACACATAGCTTAACCAAAATTCAAAACAAAATTTGGGGGTCTATATGCTACATTTGGCGCTACGGTTTATTTAATATGACCTTTCTGCACTGAATGTGCATATTGCACATAACCCGCTTTTCCCTATATATTTTATTATCGGAAAGAACTATGGCATCAAAAACAAATTTAAACTATCTAAAATGAATAAAATTAAAATAATCATAAAGAAAAATCTAACAATTTCTTCACCTAATTGATATTTTGACCTTTTTGCATAAATAAAACACGATTTTTATCCATGACCGATTCAACATGATATGAAATTATTTAAAAGTCTCTAACTTTTTCTCAAATTATGATAAACCTGTCAAACAAATTTTCAAATTTCAGAAAATAAAACCAAAAGTATGGGTCTATTATGTAAAATTTGAGATATGGCATGAAATAAGCTAATTTTAGCCAAAAATTTGGATTCATTTTTCCTTGACCTTTATTAAATACATATATGTATAAGTTAAATTTCCCAATATGTGTCTATAGAAATATTAAAAAATTGTAAAAATATGTTTTTCATAACGAAATGAAGATATCCTAATGCACAAACTATCTATAAATTTTGTTTGCACTGAAAATAAGAAAATCTAAAGTGACGGTACTCTATAACAACTGAGTTATGAAAAATGGTAATTTTCTTCTTAATAACCTTCCGCCACAAAATATAGTCCCATACTAATCTCTGCAAATATGTAATTGTTCCTTTACTATTTTATTTAAAAAAGTTTAATTGGCATTATAAAAAAAGAATTTATAATTAGAATAAGTATATGATGCATAACTTCCAGAATAGAGGTGACCCAAAATGGCTACCCAAAAACAGAGGAACGAACCTCTTTAATACCAACTACTCTAAATTCTTCATATTACGCGAGTACTAAATTCCGCGATCCCGCTGGTTTGTATCAAATCGCGAGAATATAAAATCGCAAACGTTGAACTTTTCTCCTTATTTCTTATAGTTTTCAACTCTCAGAAAATAATGGCGAGATTTTAAAATCCGCGAAAGATGCTTCTTCCGATTTTACGCGGATATTAATTCCTCGCGTTTAATTAGGAATTTACAGTAGTAGCGTTAGACCGGTTTTTCATTTTACAGTAATGACAGTAAGGATAAGTTCCCATTATTTAACGTGTTGTCTTCATTTTAAAAATTTTACTTTAAATAACGCCATGCACAATGCTATGCATTGCATTATGGGTCGATATTTACAGATACCGAAAAATTTTGACGGATCAAAGTGCAAGAAAACCATTGTAACGTCATTCTATTGTATTTGAAAGTGTACAAAGTTTAAAAGAGGTTGACTGTTGCATATCCGTGTGCGCTGTGTCAGCAGTTTCAAATGTACATTCTAGCCATTATTTCGTTTTAACTTGCTTGTTCTCGTGATAGCGAGACATGGAAATCCATATTTACAGGGAACTACTGGTTCGATAAAAATCGGGCATTATTGGTCCGACAAAATGACGCCAAAACAATCCGTTAAATGAATGGGCAGCTGGTCCAAATTTTCTATGCGCAAACGCCTT
Source organism: Magallana gigas (assembly GCF_902806645.1). NCBI lineage: Eukaryota > Metazoa > Mollusca > Bivalvia > Ostreida > Ostreidae > Magallana > Magallana gigas. Next base: position 12,547,550 of record NC_047567.1, on the reverse strand, counting down.
GTCGTTTAAAAGACCTCGCTTCAATAGCTGGGCCTATTTCAAAATATTGGCTTAATTACTAGTATTGTGTATGGTAATCATAGCGACAAAACACACCATATTTAGATTTCAGAAAAAAACCCCAGATTTTAGTTTTTTGGGGTGTGTATCTACTGAAACGAATAGTGTTAACACATGTATATTTAATTGTTAATTCTTCAACTATGAAATTTATCCTATCAAAATATAAGGATTATACATTCACATGGTTAAGTGAATGCTGTATATATGTGTATTTCAATAAACACTATAGATACCAAAAATTGTCCACTTTCACAAAGTTGTTGTTATTGGATATATAATGTTCACTGTAGATACTTGTACACTGTTACTGTGTTTCTGTTACTTTGTCCCACAATAAGATTGTTCTCATCATCCACGCACACACTACGAGGACACACTACCCCTTGTTGTTTTGTGAGTAGTAGACACAAGAACTGACCGTCCTGATCCAGGAGATCAACTGTGTCATTGAGATAATCACACACCAGGATGTGACCGAGGACATCAGTTCATATTCCACAGGGGTTAAACACTGACCCCTGACCTTTGTAGGAGAACCTGTGTTGTCCTGATTTATTCACCACCACTATAGTCTTTTTGATTAAATCTGATGTACAGATATCACCATTGATGTTTTCGGTGATGTAGTATGGATAACTATACATTTCCTCTCCTTTATTGTCCCTCTGTATGTTCTCTATTTCTTTCCCTGTCTTGTTGTACCTGGTGACTTTAGCCTTTCCCATCTGCATCCCTACAAGTATGTCCCCATTGATGCGGGAGGAGTGTATGCTGATCGGTGTCCAGTCTCCTGTTTTAATGAACCCAATTATTGTTTTATCCGATGTTATCCTGTTGATGACCTTGTTGTCTCTGTCTGCATAGATAAGATCCCCGTCCTGTGTGACTGTGTGGTAGCCAATAAATATACTCATTCCAATAGTTTGTATCTTCTGTAGCTGATTCCCCTGTAGATCTGTTTGGACAAGGTTACCACGATCATCATTGACCCAGAGTATGTCTGATTTACCAAGTGATACATGGTCTACGCTTTTAACACCTGGTACTGTGTACTCTCTGACCTTGGTGACAGAGGAAGACAGAGACAGCCTTTGTTTAACGTCAGACTTTCTCTGTTTTACTGTAGGTTTCAATTGTTTAGAGGCAGTCTCAATCGTTTGTATCTTCCTGTTCTCTGGTTTAGTATTGGGAACAGTGATTTTACCCAGTAGTTTGGCAACATCGTCCTTGCTGTATTGACCAGCAGAAAATACAGGTGGGACCGGTTTGGATGTCTCCGGTATGGGTCGTATGATCAGGTCTTCTGACTTGAGAGCAAATGTTAATTGTTCTATATTTGAAGGAGATAGGTAGCCATAATATGTTTCGACTAAATCATGGAGATAATTCATATAGGCATCAATTTCTTGGCTTTGTCCATTTAATGTTTCTAATATTGACTGTTCTAATTTGTTGGTTTGTTCTATGTTACCTGATGTGACTGTGTCAACCAGATTTTTCAAAGACTCAGCTTCAGCTTTTATGGATTTTCTTAAACCCTCCATAATCTTTTTTATTTCTTTGACATCTGCAGCAATTTCCTTTTTCAAGTTTTGAGAAGTAGGCTCCAAATGATTTCGAATTTTTGCAATTTCTCCATGACATAGTGTAACCTTTTCAGCAAAGACCATTTCTAGATCAGTAAACACGTGACCGCGATGTTCTTTTGTAGTCGCGCATTTGTAACAAAGGGGAATTTGGCATTCCTCACAGAGAAGATCAATGTCTTTTGTGGAGTGAATCTTGCATTTCTCAACAGGAATTTGCCGCTTTCGTTGTTTATAATGGACCACTTCGTGGTTCTTGGTTTTATTATTCTTCTGATGCTCAGTTTTGCATTGTTCACACATTTTTTGGTGACAATTATTGCAGTAAAACTGGCAAGATTTCTCACAGTCTTCAGAGCCACACACCAAATAGTGCTGGGCATCAGGTGGTATTTGGGATTCAGATAATGCCATCTGAAACAAGAAAAGTACATGTACATTTGTAAAGTAAGTTAAAAGAATCTGTACCATTTATTTTGCTATTAAAAATTATAAAGGAGTCCCCCACCCCCATCAAAATAAAGGTGAAAAAGGCAAAAATAAGCACATGTCAAACCTTAAAACAGTAGATATGCATTTTGATATCTAAGTCAAAATTTCATGAATTTGGTGCTGAAGCATTTAATTTGCATAACAAACTTTTTCTTAAGCTTGGTATCTCTAGTGCTTTACAGAAACCGAATATCTTACATTAGCAAGGTACATATACATGCGTGGATCCAAACATTTTTCAAGTGAGGGGAGGTGTGGTTTCGAGGAATAATTGTGTATGCTGGTGTGTGTGTGTGTGGAGTGGGGGGGGGGGGGGGGTAGGCCTATTGTTGATAAATCTATGATGACTTTAATAAGTTAGAATTTTCTAAAAGGGGGAGAGGGGTCCCCGCTTCCTTTTCCATTGTCATTCGCGCCGACACGTTTCGGCCCAAGATGTTTCGCACCATTTGATTATGTGATAAATATCATAGATTTTGTACTATTTTGTAATATTCCAATCCATCCAATAATTAAAATATATCTGATATGCCTAAAATCTTACACAATAAAAAAGACTTGATTGAGATAATCAGGGGGGGGGGGAGCAATGATGTCTCTTTAACTTGAAATTGAGAATGTCTCCAAATTAGTTAAATCACCTTAATTAGAAAACTGAATCATACACTTAATTATGATTGCCGAATAAACATAATTATATCTGCACCTATTTTATACAATTAATTAATCTATCGGTTAGTTTGCAACAATAGATATGGTAATATTTTTTAGAAATTGTTTTAATAAAGTAAATATTAACCTTATATAATAAAACATTGCAATAAATTGACAATGTGAAAAATGTGACATGGCGGAGGGTCTTTATATAGGGATGAATGGTCTTTTCGCAAATTGATAACAGGAGCGAAACGTCCCGGTACCCTTTCCCGACCCCTCCCCCCTTCCTCCTCCACCCCTTACGATCCGCGGATTTTAGCATCCCGTTTGCAAATCAAATTAACGTTAGGAATTATGAACACAATAAGAACATCAGGCGTCTCCTTTGTTTGTGACCCAGATTATTTGGTTAAATATAAACAGTTTATTTGTAAACAAAATATTGCATAAGCCGCTAGAAGAGAATGCAGATCAAATGAATACTACTTTCGTTTCAGTAATTCTGTAATAAGAACTTGCAATGTCCATTGTTCATTGGCATATAGTATTTTGGAAATGGATCCAATATTATCTTTGGAATATGCCAAATTCTGCACTGTAACGAAATATCTTAACTTACCATATGACCCTATCAATGCCCCCCCCCCTCCCCCGCACCATGCACCGCGCATAATAGTTTCCATTAACATGTCATTTAGTTTTAAGTAAGAAGTTTATTTGTAAAAATAAAAAAAAAAATATTGAGTGAATGCAAAATGCAGATATATCTTTATGTTAAAAAATGGCCACTACTTTCGGTTTAGTATATTAAGAACTGACATATAGGCCTAAACTTGTCCATTGAGTTATAATATTCTGAAACTAAATCTAATATTACGTACGTAAGGGAATACTTCTAATTTTGTACAGTTATGAAATATTTTAACTTACCGTATGACCGTATCAATGTCACTGAAATTATATCGGGTGGATGACACCCTTGGCAACTCAGATTAATCTAGAAGGAATCTGGACAACTCGTCCCCAAGACAAGTCGCACCCAGTACAATCTAAGACAACTTGCCCCCATTTTGGGACAATAGCTAATTGTATTCAGCTCGTCAACGCGCTCGTGCAACATATTCTTTTTATCATTCCATTTTACATATTCATAATAATTGGCATTTATTTATTCTTAATTTTGTCAGAATGAGTGGCGATCGACGATGGTAATTGATACACATACATGTAGTGATAGACAGGCCCTAATCTTGATGTTAATTAGTTTGGTTTAAATCAGGCGATTGATGTCTGAAAAGGAATTCCATTTTAAACTATTAGAAAACTATTAGAATCCTCAAGTATAAAATAAGAAGAAATCTAATTTTTTTTTAATTGTGAATTTAGTTTAAGTTTGTTCGTGTGTATAATAAAATGTTGTCATTAATTAAACTTGAAATTATTTTCACGCAGTTCAATACAGTATGGGAATCAATATAAGACAGGCAACTGTAAGCTGCCAAGTGTTATCCAATTATACTGCCAACTGCTTATAATTACTGTTAATATGTGCTAAAATGTGATATAAGCACTAGCATCAAATATTTAGCCATTTGACGCGCAACATGCCTAGGTTTAATATTTGAACAGGTGATAAACTTAAAAGAAGCACTGTGGCTAGAAACGGCTTAGTAAAAATAATTCACAAATTATATCAAAAGTTATGCACAGATGCATCAACTGGTTCATGTATCAACTGGTTTATGCATTACATAGAATCTCTTTGTTACATATTTAAGATCTAAGTACGAAATAACCCCGATATACCCTCTAGATCCGCACGTGTTCTTATTTTGCAGGTCAGTAACTATATTATAGAGTACAGTCATTTGGGGTATAATTTCGAATTACTTTTTACAACTTGGTTTCAAAGTATAATTATATGATTGGGTGTTTGGTATCAACAGAAAGGCGATCGTGTCAAAAAACATATCAGTACTGTTGTCACAAAATATTTGTATCTTTGAAGTGCTTACAAGTTTAGCTTTTTTTAAAAGCTTACCGTCTGTAGAACAAACCCTAAACAGCAATTAGTTATAAAAGACAGTTTAATTTTTTTTTATATTAATGTCACCTTCCTCTACGTAGCATGTCGAGTGGATTTATCCGAACATTTTTGTGTCATGTGTCGTTTAAACCTGCGTGTCTAAAATTGAGAACTGTGTACCCGAGCTTGTAAGTTGAGATCGATTATAGGGTGAAAGAGATCGATCTTAGGTAGGGTCGTAGACTCGTATTATTTTGATAAAATCAAAGTTATACCACTGCATTTATCTATCAAAGGTGCAAATAACTTTACCGATGTTAGGCATACCGCATCAATTTTTTGTTTTGTTAACATTTTGGTATAAATATTTGAATAAACAATATTAATGCTACTAGCAAAACAAATAACTTCAACACATATTGTAGAATGTTACTTTCAACTAGTTGGACCTGAAAACCAAAGGCTGAATTTCATTCATAGCAATTTGTATTACTTTTTCGTTTTCTCACTTTTTAAGATTTGAAATCTACAAAATTTGTTAAGTCGTACGTGAAAAAGATCATCAGGAAATTATCTCCCTTGCGCCGAACAGTATTTCAACCAATGAAATAAATGTAAATTTTCACATTATGTATTTTCAACCAATCACAAAGGAAAGGAAGTGCACAGCCCGGAGACTGTAATTTATTTCAACTCTTTATACCGTCTTCCAAGGAAGACGGTAATGACGCCCCCACTTTAGTTTCAATCGCAACTTCTCGGGCCTTTCCGACAAGCTCGGAAAAACACCTCGAATGTATTACCTAGGCGTCCATGACAACCCCCCCTTTTTGTAAAACTTGAAGTAAATAGAACACATTTTACGATCTGTTGAGATGTTGGCTATACTCCATTAAAGTAAACGATATACACTAAAATATAACACAGAAACGACATACAAGACTGTCTAGCCGATACTTATTTTAATGGGAAGCGACTCCATTTTGTATAAAATTCTAACATCCGGTGATGTTAATACATTCGAGGTGTTTTACCGAGCTTGCCGGAAAGGCCCTAAAAGTTGCGATTGACTTTAGTTTATTGCTGGAACCTTACTTCCGGGTATTTCGAATCAGTACCTAATCAAGCACAAAACAGTCCGATAAAAATATTTACACTAGCAAATTAGTCCATATTACTTACCTACAGTATAAGAAATCATGATTTTAGTTTATGCTTTTGACTAAGTTAAATTTAAGTAATAACTTCCATTATATGCACCGCCTGTACATGCTATAGGAAACGTACAGACCAGTATTCTTCACCATTTTATACAAATTTTCTGTTCGCTAAACATAATTTTCAAAAAAGTATCTTTTCAAATCCCGTTGCAAAATAAAAAACGGAATAAAGCTTCATCAATAACTATCTATATACAATACTAAACATACACTCTTTTGGCGTAATAATGGGCATTTTGGTGTTTTTGAAGGGTATTTCGGTGTCTTCAACGGGTATTTCGGTAAATCCCGGGTATTTCGGTAATTCTATGTACCGAGCTTCATCTAGCATTTAGTAAATGGTTACAAACATAAGGGGCCCCATTTCACATTTTTCCAGACTTCCTACTAATATTCTGACATAGCATGCGTATCTTTAGCAAAGAATCTTACTTATTCCTGGTTAATTGTACAAAGCTAATTGCATTTGCCTACAAACTGTTAACATTGTATTATAATAACCTAGTCTGCGTTTCTTAAATAATTTGTTTGGCAAAGAAATATCAATCAACTTGACATTTTAACACTTCTTATATGTAGCTTTTTTAAAAGTTAATTGTAATGAGTCTTCATGTCAACCCTTACCCACCCTATCAAGGCCACAGTTTCTCATTATAACCATTGCACATAATTACCTGCTTGATATTCACCCAGAAGTAGAGAGGAAGTTTCAGAAATTTTAATTGGTGCAGGTTTTTTTTTACTGCACGTTTGACCCATCGGAGATACAGGGGGAAATAAATTTCGTATTCATCACAACATAGACAACACATAAAGTCAAATTTTGGCGATTTTAATTTTATTAGGAGGTGAACAGATATACATACATGTATCCAATTATTATGAAAAATGAATGTAATTTATATATTGCCACGCATTTTCCGTCATAAACTTGACCGAAATTGAAAAGAAGATAAGGAACAAGGGCTTTCGGAGCCTCTTCGTTGGCTTGATGACTTTTAACGGGGGAAAGACCTATTATAAAGCCGTTGGGAAAATCTATTACATGTGTAGCCATTTTCCCGGGAAAAGCTGTCATACATTGGTAGCATTTTTTTTTCGGGAAGGAAGAGAATTGACACTATATTTAACATCTGTACAAAGAAATACTGGGAAAATACTGTTTAGATGTATGTGGGTTATATAAAGGATGTACGGATTTCGGCGGGGAGGAAAGAAGAGGATAAAACGTACGCTCAACTAGGACCCCAGGTCATATGCTTATTCACAACTACCAAATCTGTGCACCCCGCTAAAAATGTAGTGCATTACAATCGCAAAGTGAAAGTAAAATAACTCTACCCCCTCCACCCACCCCGTAGACTTTTTCCTGATACTTTAATATAATGGTAAAATAAGTTGATAATAAATAACATAAGGTAACCTCCGATGTCCGTAATGGATACATGCCAAAATAGTTTTGTATGAAAAAATATCTGACAGTTTCAAAGCCCGTTAGTGCCGAGAACTGTCTGATATTTTGTTCAAACAGAGCTGTTTTCGGCATGTATTGTACCGAAACACTGCTATTGAATTTCATTGTCGATATACCTGACACTGTGAGACAGTCTGATTTTAAAGGATATCAGCTCACTAATATCGGACTGTACAGGTAAAATTTTAGACTGCTGGAACAAAGGAATGACATCAAATTTGTGTTCTAACTAAGAATACATCATACAACAAAGGCGACCTTATAACCTCTAGGTACATATGCAACATTTAGTCTCTTTGTTGTCATTACGGAGTAGGTGTTCCCCTGTCTACAGGTGGTGTATTAGGGTTGATGTTCACCATGTCCCTCCCCCCACTCCACCCACCACTTCCCTGGATTTTCACTCATCGAATTCAAAAACTATTCAAATTGCCAAAATAAACTAGTAAATATGGACCTATTGTGAATTGCATCTGAGAAATCCCCCCCCCCTCCACATCCTTTGACGACAATAAAATAGGAATAAAGGTGATCGAAATGTGTACCGGTTTTGCTTATTAATAAAGTCAAAGTCTGAAATTTTGTTTTCAGTAGTAAGGGATATAATTTTTCACACACCACATGTTTTACCTGTTGTCTCCTTACAAGGTATACAATCTCTGGTCTAACTAATCATGTACAATATATTGTGAACTCTGGTTTTCGTATTCATTAACATCATCTTTCTGTGACACATGTTCCCTCTAATAATTATGTTCTTCCTAATAAACAATATAAATATGGTGCATGTTTCTCGTCTTGTAAAATGACATAAGATAACCTCTGCATCTGGTATCCATATTGAATTTCAAAATATTACATTGATTTAGAAGCTAAGGTGACCTCCGGTCTCCTAATAGACATCCCACTTAGGGTGACATTGGTCTCTTTACAGTGGATGAATTCTGCATGGTAATTCTCAATCTTGTAAAAGAAGGTAACATCTGGTCTCTGTATTGATTAACAATTTACTACAATAATTTAGGTCTAAAGGTGACCTCTCATCTCCTTATTGATAATTTATTAAAATTGACCCCTGGTCTCTCTACAGTAGATAACTTTAGTCTCTCTACAGTGGATTCCTTTGCTATCTCCACCTTATAGAATGACATTAGGTGACTTCTGGTCTCCTTTTTAATTAACAAAATTATTACGACACATATCTAAGACCTAAAACGAACTCTGGTTTACCTAGTTTGAAAATAAACTTTGCAGCAAAAGAAGGAAGGTATGGAAATATTTTCATTTGTGTACTGAAAAATGAAATACCATAGCTTATTAATGAAACGGAAAGAATTCATGTCCGCGAAAAACATAATAGCGGAAGGAAAAAGTTGAGTTCTTAAATTACAGCGATAAGGTATAGAAGGTATAGATATAAATAGACCTTATCAGAAGATTATGATAATAAATTCATATTTCAGATGTTCAAAATATATAGGCTCATAAGTACACATACATATTCACTTTATATGTAAATGATTGCCAATTTTGTTTAAGATTTGATTCGTCATTGAATAGGCTTCAAAGGCAACAAAAAAACCCATCATATCATCCTTAAGTTTATTTTGTATATCATGATATATGTCTTTATTTATTTACTTATTAATTTATGCATTATGTAATTCAACTATATTATCGAATCTGTGTTGAGTTGTGTCTGTAGTACAGTTGCGGTCAACCAAGCGAGCTACTTTTCGCAGCGTGGAGGGCATTTACTCAAGGTATGCCATCTTAAGACGAATGTTTTTAACAAAATTGAGCTTTTCGCGTAATATTTAAAAATAGTTCCTGTTTGGAAGGGTAACTGTTGAAATTGACATCCCGAGAAAACCATTGTCAACCGGCGCGAAGCGGAGGTTTACAGTGGTCTTCGAGGAATGTCAATTTCAACAGTTACCCTCCCAAACAGGCATTATTAAGGTTTTCCGCTCTCAGCGGAAAACCTTACTATTATTCTGAAAAATTTTCAAATTTCTTATTATTTTTTTTTCTTCTAGACGCCAACTTTGATCCTTAATATCTCGCTCGTTTTTTCACCGATTGTTTTGAAATTTTCAGGACTGATAACATGCCGCGTGATGTTGTCGTTGCATATTTTAGTTTTGAGTTATTCCCCTTTTAGTAAAATTTAACGACTTCTTTTGTCTAGGAGGTTTAGCTTTAACGATGACTGGCAGAGTCTCAAAGATGGGCTGGTTTGGAAGCCAATACATTGAATTTGTGCGAGATATATTTTATTTATTTTAAATGCAATTAAAATGGGTGGTAAAGATGTTGAAACAAAGGTAAGAAAAAAAAATCAAAAATTCGCGTATTTTCCGTGTTAGTTTTCTACCTGATAAAAATTTGTTATAACATGTATTTTAAAAGTTCTTGGTCTTACCCAGACCTTTCATTCGGTATACCGAAAAAGGGGCTAGCCCTTATATTTACGGAGTTAGAGGCGTCCAAAGTTTCTTGTCAATAACTTAAAAAGGAATAAACATTTCTAATGCATTATTGAAGCAAAGTTGTAAAGAAATTAATTTTGAATACTTCTATAGTATTCAATTTAATGTTTTCGTAATTTATAGTCAGTATTTGCAGAAACAATTGTTGTCAGTTCGGTCCATTTTTGTGGGGGTGCGCACGTTTATGAGGTTATGACAGGGCTTGTAATGCACTAACTGATACATGTAGCGCGCAAAAATAATTCCACATAAAATTTCCAAATGTTTTTATACATATGTACATTTTCATTTCATATAGATAAACCTCTTCGACCTTATTTTTGTTGTTTGTTTCATAACTGTGCCAATGTCTATATTTAGATGCATTACGAGACTCAGGTAACCGATCGATAGGAGAGTCGCTAGCTGTATTCAGGCCGTCGCCTAGACGACAGTGCATGTGCTTGTAGAGCTGGACGTACACGTTTAACGCCTCACTGTGTTACTGTAACAGAGACATTTAAATTGTTTCAGTACTGGGAGATGTGTTAATAAAATGGTTCCAATGCATGGTAATTAAACTCAACTTTTCTACAATACGTATACACGGCCGTCATATAAAGCACAATGTGTATTACTGACATGACAAATGTACGCTGGCAATTTAAACGAACGCGGGATTGCTCCCGATAGAACAATTCTTTTAAAGCAAAAAAAATAAAAAACTGATTTGCGATGGATATAATATAATTATCATCGTGGAGATGATTTTAAAAAGTGAACTTAATATTCGTATACTATAATATTTGAATCCAAAGCCGCTAGTTTTAAGTTACGGTTATTAGGGATATTAATTATGACTTGCCCCGCGTTTCAGGATTTTTACTTGCAAAACATCTACAAACGAAAATACCAAACAACCTTCAGCAGCAACTTATAAATTATTTATTCCATACACAATTCTAAAGAGGTAACTAAATAAATTTTATAAATGTTTTATACTTGTATTCGCTATCTTCCATGGAAAAAAGTGGCATGAAAAAAATGTTGTTCAATGTTCATCAAATACGCTGTAGCCTTAGCAATCGAAAATAATTAACAAACTGTATATGGATAGATTGACATATCAACAAAGATTCAGACCCGCAATGTGTTTTCTTACAAGTTCTATAAAATGTAGACTCAATGACTTAATTCTTTACCGTTTTCTGTCTGGGTTATTTTGAATCACGTGTGTACGTTATGTGTTGCCATATAGATGAACACTTTAAGTGATTAATTTTTAAAAGAAATTGTGTACATGCAGAGCAATGCAATGCTACGACAATAAAATTCCAACAATATATATGGTGAGGCCGGTCAGACTGATACTGGTTCTGCTTGTTCTTTAAATAGCGAATGTAAGACGAAGTATTTGGGTTTATATTTTAAACAAATATAAGAATTGCTTTCTTAAAAGCTTGCATAAGTCAACAAAGTATTTTATTGGAATCATTCTTAGTTACCTTAGCTGCATATATGTACCGCTCGGTCTGTATCCCGGAAAAATTGACTACCATCCGAAATTTTTCATACAAGGTCTACAGACTTGCAGCTAACATTACCTTTAAAAATACATTTTAGAATTTGCCGCTGTTTATAAATTCATTAAAAAGACGCACAGAATCAAGTGGTAATTTGTCGTTTGATATGGGATTTATTTATTTATTTATATTTATTTCATTATTTCAAGCTTGTGGGTGGAATGAAATCAGTTTCACATGTTATATGACATAAAGATGTCCTCTCCCCACTTTTTCTCGAAGCAACTATTTTATAAAATTTACATTAAAAAATTGAATTATCATGGAGTTGCCCCCCCCCCCCCCCATTTTGGTAGCATGTACAAAAAATGGTATGAAAATCATGAAATTATGAGTGAAATTTTGAAAATTTTGGAAAATTAAAAAAAAAAATCTTTTTTTGCTTGTCAAGATTTGTTGGATGAGTTTGCCCCCCCCCCCCATCCACTTTCAAAAGCGATGCTACGTGCTTGGAAATTACTCGTTTCTTTATTCCCCTCTTTAATAAACAAAACAAACTAACAAACATAACCGATCCAGATAAATATAATTACATGTATCAAAAATAAACTTAAAAAACAAACTACACATTCATCCTTCACCCACAATATTGCCTTTTCGATATTTGTCATCGTTGTAGACCCGTGTAACAATCTGTTAAGTAGGTGCTTGCACGAAAAAGAACCCCTTGCTGATCTGCATTTTCATTAACGCATACAAAGAAAAAATATATTTTGATTTATTTTTGAATTTCTTTTGATGTAAAAAAAAAAAGAAGAGAAGAAATTGGTTCTTAGTCTCTCTTTATGCCTGTTTGTTAGCGGTTAATCCAAGTTCATTTTGAATATCCTTTTTTAATTTAAAAAATGCAATGTAAATTTTTTTCATGCAATATTTCGGATAAAGCAATGAAGAGTTGTTTCTTGAAATTTTATTAGACTATAAAATTGTAAAATGCTAACATTGAAAAGTGTGCCCGATTTCTTTCTTTTTTTTAAGGTAAAACTTTATTGATTTAAAAAATGATTTTTGAGACAAACAAATTGACATAATCAATAAGAGTTTGACAATCTCTAACTGCAGATCTGTAGCTTTTAGTCAGAAAAAGAATCGGATGGACGACCTAGGACACAGATCGTCCATCCGAATTTCTTGAAAATTGCCATTATTTTCGTACGCGGACGCAATACTCACCGAGACTAAATGGTTCGTATCTTACGTTTTAAGTTTTAACTGCTTTGAAACGTAATATTGGTTTTCTGATAATTATGAACATGAAAAATTAAATAAAAATGGTTAAAATTACAGTAAAATTACCGGCATCGGTCTTCTCCGTGCGCGGATCTAGAAGGGGAAGGGTTCAAGCCCCCCCCCCCCCAGCGAAATTTCTTTCAATTACGTATACATTATAAACTTACCAAATATGCCTCGGACATCCCTTGGCAAACTCAAATAACCGTCTGACTTTTCAACCACCACCCCGGAAAAATTTTCTGATCCGCGCATGTTCCCCCTCCTCGAAATACAAAATTATTCTTCAAAACCCCTTGTAAAATTTCCAGGATCTCCGCATATATACTAAAATATTCATTGGCGCTTGCGTTCGATAAAAATGCGTGGAAAACGTTTGCCAATGGTCTTTTTACCTTCGTACCGGTCATAACCACAGTCCCACTCTGTGAATAAAATGCTGCGAATCAAACTAAACACAACGTGTTAAGATTTGTATTTGCTTATAAACATGTAGTATCATCGTGCAAAATGCACTGTTTAATTATAATTTTTTTTTACTTTACTTGTAAAATTCAACATCTGTTTCGTAATTTTTTCTCACACTTTATTTCTTACATAGTACTTTTTAATTTAGTGATTGACACTTTTCAGACTTTATATGTGATTTCAAAGAGACAGAGTGTCATGTCTCAATGACTGTTAATCTCTTAAAACAACATTGTGCAATTATCAGATTTTCATTTCTTGGACATCAAAGACTCATTGAGTTTATTTAATTATTTTATATCTGCGAACCTCTCACTCAGCTTACTTATATCATTACCTGTCAATTTATACTCATTGTTAAGATTCTTATAAATAGTTATGTACAATTGTCAATGCGCAGTCTGGAATACGGCGGCCAGCCCCGGCCACGTCCGACTCTCCCAGAGTCTTGAGTCCGGAGGCCACTTCTGGCCATATCCGACTTGTTTGTAACATGTCTGTCTGTTAAATTGTTATAATGTTGCCATCGTTGAGTCTCGTCCAATAATGTGGAATCCTGCATCAATTGCCTGTTTATTTCTCTGGAACTGTATACTGGTGGACCTACGGGAATACGGCAAACCTACCCTTCGTTTTAGCTTACGGCCCACAGCGCGCCCCAACCTTTTACCTTATACACTTTACGCCAACATTCCATCACCTGGTTCGTACTGCACACGACCGATGCAGATCCAGACGATTTCTCTATCACCGTAAAATCTACGCGGTCACAGAAATATAATACTTTGTTTCTCAGTGTTTACACATCTAATATTGTACTATGGTCAGCTATCAATTTTTGTAATACGTCACAAGTATGACGCAGCTACGACGGAAAACCTAATCGTTGCTTGCAACGAGCTCGTCTCTAGTTTATTTTATTATACTGAATGTCTTAATTTTAAAGAAAATTTTACTGTTTTTATATAAAAAGAAGTGAATTGTACGGCGAACCGTACGCGCATAATTTACGCGCATGGAACAATTCGTTGTGTTACCCGTTGCTAAGTGTGTTGCTAACGCTGAGGGTAATAGAACGGATTACCAACTGACTGCGTCTAAACCAATCAGATTTCAGTATTTCACATGAAAGTATAATAAACGTCATTGTTATACTTTCATGTTAAATACTGAAATCTGATTGGTTAAGACGCAGTTAATAATATTTTATATTACCCTCAGCGTTAGCAACGCACTTGGCAACGGGTAACATTAAAAAATGTTACATGCGCGAAAATTATGCGCGTACGGTTCGCTGTAGAATTCACGATATTCCTATATAAAAGCAGTAAAATTTTCTTAAAAATTTTAAAAAAGACATTCAGTATAACAAAATAAATAGTGCCTGTTTGGGAGGATAACAGTTGAAATTGACACCCCTCGAAAACCATTGTCAACCTCCGCTTCGCGTCGGTTGACAATGGTTTTCTCGAGATGTCAATTTCAACTGTTACCCTCCCAAACAGGCACTATTTATTAAATATTACGAGAAAAGCTCAATTTTGTTAAAAACATTCGTCTTAAGATGGCATACCTTGAGTAAATGCCCTCCATGATGCGAAAAGTAGCTCGCTTTGTTGACCGCAACTGTACTACAGACACAACTCAACACAGATTCGATTTTATAGTTGGATTATATAGTGAATAAATTAAGCTTAATAAGTAAATACATGTAAATACATATATCATGTAAAAAATAAACTTAAAGATGACCTGATAGGTGTTTTGTTGACTTTGAAGCCTCTTCAATACAAACCAAACCTTAAACGAAATTGGCCTACATGTACATATATACAGTGTATGATTGTGTACTTACGAGCCTATATTATTAATTTTCAAAAGTGCTGCTAGAATCCTGCTAGTAGTACAAAACAATAAATTATTAATCTTTATGTTGAACAAACTGTAAAAGTTGGGAAGGTTTTGTCATAAACATGACAATATTGTATTTAAACGAGCAATGACACGATTCTAGCAGCACTTTCCAACAAGATGAATAAATACTTCAATTAAATAACATCAATTTTTTCTCCAAATTACTTGGGGTAGTGTTACACTTTTGCGATGTATATTAAGGCACTTTTTGGAGCTAAATTTAGACGTCACGTGATTACGTCACCTCCGATCGAAGAGCGCATAACTCTGAAACCTGAAGAAAATCAATATTTATTAAACATTACGTATTTTGATAACATATATAAAGAATTAAAGATTTTAAAGCAAGAAAATCGAAAGTAAGGCAAATCCATGCATTTTTGTTAGCATAAGTTGCCTTAACATACCCGCGCCGTTGCTAAGTGTGTTGCTAACGCTGAGGGTAATAGAACGGATTACCAACTGACTGCGTCTAAACCAATCAGATTTCAGTATTTCACATGAACGTATAATAAACGTCATTATCAAATCTCTCCCCACCAACAACCATCCCGTCTTTAGTGTCTAGCTCTAAAGATAATGTATACGTAGTGTAAGTGTGTTTATGTAATAAAACCTAGGCCTATACTTCAGTCTTCCCAAACATATCTATGCAGCACATTTGGCCAATTTATAATAAAAATGAACATACATCCATGTGAAAGATGTGCAATTGAAATTGTTGAACGGGAAAATTGCCAAAATATCGTCATCGTCACTCAGAAAATTCACAGGAACAAAAACAGATTTAATTCTTTTGAAGATTTATATTAAGGGAATGTTTACATCTATTTCTATTCTCCATTCGGTAGTCGGTCGGAATATCTCGCGCTATCCGGGTCTGCTGCAAAGCAAAATCGTTCATTAATATCTTCGTATAGAGGGAGAATTGGTTAAATATAGCAAGATTTTATTTAAATTACAAACAGTGGATTACATGTAATGTAGCAGTAATTCAATACCAAATAGTAGTGTTAGACCGGGTTTTTTTCAGTGGCAGTAATGACATTAAGGATTATTTCCCATTATTTAACGTGTTTCTTCATTATAAAAGTTTTACTTTGATTCTTGCAAAAATGTGAGAACGCCATTTGCAATGCTTTGCATTGCATTATGGGTTGACATTAAATTTTGCTGACACTGAAAAATTCTGACGGATCAAAGTGCAAGAAGACCATTGTAACGTCATTCTATTGTGTTTGAAAGTGTACAGAGTTTAAAAGAGGTTGACCGTTGCATACCCGTGTACGCTTTGTCAGCAGTTTACAATGTATATACTAGTCATTAGTTCTTTTTAACTTGTTTGTTATTGTGAGAGCGTGACATTGAAAACCATAATTACAGGGAACTGTTGGTTCGATAAAAATCGGGCATTATTTGTCCGAGAACATGACGCCAAAACAATCTGTTAAATGAATGTGCAGCTGGTCCGAATTTTCTATTTTCACAGGCCTTGTCGTTTGAAAGAGCTTGTTTCAATAGCTACTAGCTCTCCAAAAGTATTTTGAATTGTTAATTACTAGTATTAGCATATCATAGCGACAAAGCACACCATATTTTAATTTCAGAAATAACAGATTTTAGTTTTTTGGGGTGTGTATCTCCTAGAAACGAATAGTGTTAATACATGTATATTTAATTGTAAACTCTTCAGCTATGAAATTAATCCTATTGAAATTATTAGGACCATACATTCACATGCTTAAGTGAATGATGTATATGTGTGTATTTCAATTAACAGTGTAGATACCAAAAGTTGTACACTATCACAAAGTTGTTGTTATTGGATACGTAATGTTTACTGTAGATACTTGTACACTGTCACTCTGTTGGTGTTACTTCGTCCCACAATAAGATTGCTCTCATTATCCACGCACACACTACAGGGATCCTTTACCCCTTGTTGTTTTGTGAGTAGTTGACATAAGAAGTGACCGTCCTGATCTAGAAGATCAACTGTGTCATTTTTATAATCACACACCAAGATGTGACCGAGGACATCAGTACATATTCCAAAAGGATAAAACGCTGACCTCTGACCTGTGTAGGAGAACCTGTGTTGTCCTGATTTATTAACCACCACTACAGCATGTCTGTACAAATCTGATGTACAGACATCACCATTGATGTTTTCTGTGATGTAGTGTGGATAGTTAAACAAGTTCTGTCCTTTGTTATCCCTCTTTGTGGGGCGGGGACAGTTTATGTATTGCTTTGTGATATGGGCATGAATAGATAATGTTGCAAATAATTTTATCATAACAATGTTATGTTTAATTGAGTATAAATATGATTCTGTACTTGAAAACATGTATGTCTCCACTCTCTCCCCCTCTCTCTTTCTCTTTCTCTCTCTTTCGAATTATTATTGAATGTAGTTTTTATTAAATGTAATGAGTTGATTTTTTTCTTTTATAGGGCTGCTGAAAGTTGTTTGACAGACAGACAGGTCAACTTGATTGAGAAAATGTTCATTATATTTTAATAGAAGAATTTGGACATATATGTTCTATGCAGTGGTTCAGTTTACTGTACAATAATTATTTTAGTTGTTGGTTTCTCCATTCAAAGAAAATAGCCTAAACGTTTTTTCAGTTCTAAATCATGTACATGTATTTTACATATTTTACATATATTATTTTAAATAAAGAAAAGTTGTACATAGTATTTTGATTGTAATGTATGTTTTTTTTAACATATGAATTTTATTGACTAGTATAATTTTAATATATAATGCTGAATATCACAATAAAAAAATTCATTGACGATTTGGCTATTTTTTTCCATTAAACCAAAAATATTCACAAAAATAAAGAAGCATTTTAATTTTATGTGTGCCCTAAAAATTGAATATGTAAATTTTCTTTCCTTTTTTATTACAGAAAAAAAAATTAATAAACCTGATAGGATAAACATTTCAAAACAATTCTCTAAGAAGGGGGTGTAATTTGTACATGTATATAAATCTATATATATAAATATGTTTCAACTGAGAGAAAATGTGTTACCTGGTATATCATGTTCAGGTTTCCATTTTAAATGCCTCTTATCTTCAACATATCACATAACCTTGAATTCGACTGTACTCTTAATACTTTCAATGTTCATTTCTGACAGGGATTTTCAAAAATAAGTGCATTTGTGTCTTGCACTGATAATGGAAATTATGTACCATTTGTGTTTAAATTAACCAATTTAATATGAAAACGAAATGAATTAATGAAAAGAAATAAATCATATGATTTGTTGTTTATTCACTCTTATTTTATAACATTTACAACGTAAAAAAAAATCCATCAACTTCAGCCAGTTCAGGGAGAGTATTTTGAACGAATCTGTAGCTCCATCATATCTCCGTTATCTAATGTTTCTTGAATGAAGGTCGATGATGTGAACAAACACCAGGCTTTTCCAGAACAACACTAGAAAAAAAAGATAAAAATTACACATAGTTTCAAACTAATTTTGTAAAAGCCCGCTTTGTCAATATCAACAAAAGTATGAGTTGCGGCCCTTGGAAAAGCTCGATCACTTGAGCGTTTTATTATGGTGTTATATTGAAGTTACATGTGGAATTTTACTAGAGTCTTAAATATTGCAAAAGTGTAACACTACCCTCAGGTTTTCAAGATGTAAGGTTGGTATATTTTAATAGGAAAAATCGTCAAATTTTTCAAAAGTGCTGCTAGAATCCTGCTAGTAGTACAAAACAATAAATTATTAATCTTTATGTTGAACAAACTGTAAAAGTTGGGAAGGTTTTGTCATAAACATGACAATATTGTATTTAAACGAGCAATGACACGATTCTAGCAGCACTTTCCAACAAGATGAATAAATACTTCAATTAAATAACATCAATTTTTTCTCCAAATTACTTGGGGTAGTGTTACACTTTTGCGATGTATATTAAGGCACTTTTTGGAGCTAAATTTAGACGTCACGTGATTACGTCACCTCCGATCGAAGAGCGCATAACTCTGAAACCTGAAGAAAATCAATATTTATTAAACATTACGTATTTTGATAACATATATAAAGAATTAAAGATTTTAAAGCAAGAAAATCGAAAGTAAGGCAAATCCATGCATTTTTTTTAGCATAAGTTGCCTTAACATACCCGCGCCGTTGCTAAGTGTGTTGCTAACGCTGAGGGTAATAGAACGGATTACCAACTGACTGCGTCTAAACCAATCAGATTTCAGTATTTCACATGAACGTATAATAAACGTCATTATCAAATCTCTCCCCACCAACAACCATCCCGTCTTTAGTGTCTAGCTCTAAAGATAATGTATACGTAGTGTAAGTGTGTTTATGTAATAAAACCTAGGCCTATACTTCAGTCTTCCCAAACATATCTATGCAGCATATTTGGCCAATTTATAATAAAAACAAACATACATCCATGTGAAAGATGTGCAATTGAAATTGATGAACGGGAAAATTGCCAAAATATCGTCATCGTCACTCAGAAAAATTCACAGGAACAAAAACAGATTTAATTCTTTTGAAGATTTATATTAAGGGAATGTTTACATCTATTTCTATTCTCCATTCGGCAGTCGGTCGAAATATCTCGCGCTATCCGGGTCTGCTGCAAAGCAAAATCGTTCATTAATATCTTCGTATAGAGGGAGAATTGGTTAAATATAGCAAGATTTTATTTAAATTACAAACAGTGGATTACATGTAATGTAGCAGTAATTCAATACCAAATAGTAGTGTTAGACCGGGTTTTTTTCAGTGACAGTAATGACATTAAGGATTATTTCCCATTATTTAACGTGTTTCTTCATTATAAAAGTTTTACTTTGATTCTTGCAAAAATGTGAGAACGCCATTTGCAATGCTTTGCATTGCATTATGGGTTGACATTAAATTTTGCTGACACTGAAAAATTCTGACGGATCAAAGTGCAAGAAGACCATTGTAACGTCATTCTATTGTGTTTGAAAGTGTACAGAGTTTAAAAGAGGTTGACCGTTGCATACCCGTGTACGCTTTGTCAGCAGTTTACAATGTATATACTAGTCATTAGTTCTTTTTAACTTGTTTGTTATTGTGAGAGCGTGACATTGAAAACCATAATTACAGGGAACTGTTGGTTCGATAAAAATCGGGCATTATTTGTCCGAGAACATGACGCCAAAACAATCTGTTAAATGAATGTGCAGCTGGTCCGAATTTTCTATTTTCACAGGCCTTGTCGTTTGAAAGAGCTTGTTTCAATAGCTACTAGCTCTCCAAAAGTATTTTGAATTGTTAATTACTAGTATTAGCATATCATAGCGACAAAGCACACCATATTTTAATTTCAGAAATAACAGATTTTAGTTTTTTGGGGTGTGTATCTCCTAGAAACGAATAGTGTTAATACATGTATATTTAATTGTAAACTCTTCAGCTATGAAATTAATCCTATTGAAATTATTAGGACCATACATTCACATGCTTAAGTGAATGATGTATATGTGTGTATTTCAATTAACAGTGTAGATACCAAAAGTTGTACACTATCACAAAGTTGTTGTTATTGGATACGTAATGTTTACTGTAGATACTTGTACACTGTCACTCTGTTGGTGTTACTTCGTCCCACAATAAGATTGCTCTCATTATCCACGCACACACTACAGGGATCCTTTACCCCTTGTTGTTTTGTGAGTAGTTGACATAAGAAGTGACCGTCCTGATCTAGAAGATCAACTGTGTCATTTTTATAATCACACACCAAGATGTGACCGAGGACATCAGTACATATTCCAAAAGGATAAAACGCTGACCTCTGACCTGTGTAGGAGAACCTGTGTTGTCCTGATTTATTAACCACCACTACAGCATGTCTGTACAAATCTGATGTACAGACATCACCATTGATGTTTTCTGTGATGTAGTGTGGATAGTTAAACAAGTTCTGTCCTTTGTTATCCCTCTTTGTGGGGCGGGGACAGTTTATGTATTGCTTTGTGATATGGGCATGAATAGATAATGTTGCAAATAATTTTATCATAACAATGTTATGTTTAATTGAGTATAAATATGATTCTGTACTTGAAAACATGTATGTCTCCACTCTCTCCCCCTCTCTCTTTCTCTTTCTCTCTCTTTCGAATTATTATTGAATGTAGTTTTTATTAAATGTAATGAGTTGATTTTTTTCTTTTATAGGGCTGCTGAAAGTTGTTTGACAGACAGACAGGTCAACTTGATTGAGAAAATGTTCATTATATTTTAATAGAAGAATTTGGACATATATGTTCTATGCAGTGGTTCAGTTTACTGTACAATAATTATTTTAGTTGTTGGTTTCTCCATTCAAAGAAAATAGCCTAAACGTTTTTTCAGTTCTAAATCATGTACATGTATTTTACATATTTTACATATATTATTTTAAATAAAGAAAAGTTGTACATAGTATTTTGATTGTAATGTATGTTTTTTTTAACATATGAATTTTATTGACTAGTATAATTTTAATATATAATGCTGAATATCACAATAAAAAAATTCATTGACGATTTGGCTATTTTTTTCCATTAAACCAAAAATATTCACAAAAATAAAAAAGCATTTTAATTTTATGTGTGCCCTAAAAATTGAATATGTAAATTTTCTTTCCTTTTTTATTACAGAAAAAAAATTAATAAACCTGATAGGATAAACATTTCAAAACAATTCTCTAAGAAGGGGGTGTAATTTGTACATGTATATAAATCTATATATATAAATATGTTTCAACTGAGAGAAAATGTGTTACCTGGTATATCATGTTCAGGTTTCCATTTTAAATGCCTCTTATCTTCAACATATCACATAACCTTGAATTCGACTGTACTCTTAATACTTTCAATGTTCATTTCTGACAGGGATTTTCAAAAATAAGTGCATTTGTGTCTTGCACTGATAATGGAAATTATGTACCATTTGTGTTTAAATTAACCAATTTAATATGAAAACGAAATGAATTAATGAAAAGAAATAAATCATATGATTTGTTGTTTATTCACTCTTATTTTATAACATTTACAACGTAAAAAAAAATCCATCAACTTCAGCCAGTTCAGGGAGAGTATTTTGAACGAATCTGTAGCTCCATCATATCTCCGTTATCTAATGTTTCTTGAATGAAGGTCGATGATGTGAACAAACACCAGGCTTTTCCAGAACAACACTAGAAAAAAAACATAGTTTCAAACTAATTTTGTAAAAGCCCGCTTTGTCAATATCAACAAAAGTATGAGTTGCGGCCCTTGGAAAAGCTCGATCACTTGAGCGTTTTATTATGGTGTTATATTGAAGTTACATGTGGAATTTTACTAGAGTCTTAAATATTGCAAAAGTGTAACACTACCCTCAGGTTTTCAAGATGTAAGGTTGGTATATTTTAATAGGAAAAATCGTCAAATTTTTCAAAAGTGCTGCTAGAATCCTGCTAGTAGTACAAAACAATAAATTATTAATCTTTATGTTGAACAAACTGTAAAAGTTGGGAAGGTTTTGTCATAAACATGACAATATTGTATTTAAACGAGCAATGACACGATTCTAGCAGCACTTTCAAACAAGATGAATAAATACTTCAATTAAATAACATCAATTTTTTCTCCAAATTACTTGGGGTAGTGTTACACTTTTGCGATGTATATTAAGGCACTTTTAGGAGCTAAATTTAGACGTCACGTGATTACGTCACCTCCGATCGAAGAGCGCATAACTCTGAAACCTGAAGAAAATCAATATTTATTAAACATTACGTATTTTGATAACATATATAAAGAATTAAAGATTTTAAAGCAAGAAAATCGAAAGTAAGGCAAATCCATGCATTTTTTTTAGCATAAGTTGCCTTAACATACCCGCGCCGTTGCTAAGTGTGTTGCTAACGCTGAGGGTAATAGAACGGATTACCAACTGACTGCGTCTAAACCAATCAGATTTCAGTATTTCACATGAACGTATAATAAACGTCATTATCAAATCTCTCCCCACCAACAACCATCCCGTCTTTAGTGTCTAGCTCTAAAGATAATGTATACGTAGTGTAAGTGTGTTTATGTAATAAAACCTAGGCCTATACTTCAGTCTTCCCAAACATATCTATGCAGCATATTTGGCCAATTTATAATAAAAACAAACATACATCCATGTGAAAGATGTGCAATTGAAATTGATGAACGGGAAAATTGCCAAAATATCGTCATCGTCACTCAGAAAAATTCACAGGAACAAAAACAGATTTAATTCTTTTGAAGATTTATAATAAGGGAATGTTTACATCTATTTCTATTCTCCATTCGGCAGTCGGTCGAAATATCTCGCGCTATCCGGGTCTGCTGCAAAGCAAAATCGTTCATTAATATCTTCGTATAGAGGGAGAATTGGTTAAATATAGCAAGATTTTATTTAAATTACAAACAGTGGATTACATGTAATGTAGCAGTAATTCAATACCAAATAGTAGTGTTAGACCGGGTTTTTTTCAGTGACAGTAATGACATTAAGGATTATTTCCCATTATTTAACGTGTTTCTTCATTATAAAAGTTTTACTTTGATTCTTGCAAAAATGTGAGAACGCCATTTGCAATGCTTTGCATTGCATTATGGGTTGACATTAAATTTTGCTGACACTGAAAAATTCTGACGGATCAAAGTGCAAGAAGACCATTGTAACGTCATTCTATTGTGTTTGAAAGTGTACAGAGTTTAAAAGAGGTTGACCGTTGCATACCCGTGTACGCTTTGTCAGCAGTTTACAATGTATATACTAGTCATTAGTTCTTTTTAACTTGTTTGTTATTGTGAGAGCGTGACATTGAAAACCATAATTACAGGGAACTGTTGGTTCGATAAAAATCGGGCATTATTTGTCCGAGAACATGACGCCAAAACAATCTGTTAAATGAATGTGCAGCTGGTCCGAATTTTCTATTTTCACAGGCCTTGTCGTTTGAAAGAGCTTGTTTCAATAGCTACTAGCTCTCCAAAAGTATTTTGAATTGTTAATTACTAGTATTAGCATATCATAGCGACAAAGCACACCATATTTTAATTTCAGAAATAACAGATTTTAGTTTTTTGGGGTGTGTATCTCCTAGAAACGAATAGTGTTAATACATGTATATTTAATTGTAAACTCTTCAGCTATGAAATTAATCCTATTGAAATTATTAGGACCATACATTCACATGCTTAAGTGAATGATGTATATGTGTGTATTTCAATTAACAGTGTAGATACCAAAAGTTGTACACTATCACAAAGTTGTTGTTATTGGATACGTAATGTTTACTGTAGATACTTGTACACTGTCACTCTGTTGGTGTTACTTCGTCCCACAATAAGATTGCTCTCATTATCCACGCACACACTACAGGGATCCTTTACCCCTTGTTGTTTTGTGAGTAGTTGACATAAGAAGTGACCGTCCTGATCTAGAAGATCAACTGTGTCATTTTTATAATCACACACCAAGATGTGACCGAGGACATCAGTACATATTCCAAAAGGATAAAACGCTGACCTCTGACCTGTGTAGGAGAACCTGTGTTGTCCTGATTTATTAACCACCACTACAGCATGTCTGTACAAATCTGATGTACAGACATCACCATTGATGTTTTCTGTGATGTAGTGTGGATAGTTAAACAAGTTCTGTCCTTTGTTATCCCTCTTTATGTTCTGTACACTACTGGCTCTAAAAAGTACTGAAAGTGCCATTTTTGACTGATAATTTCTGATATTTACTGATATTGTACTGTTAGTGCTGAGAATTGCTGATATTTACTGATAATTTTACTGCTGTTACTGATAATTGCTGTTGGTTCTGATATTTACTGATATTTACTAATGCTTTTGCTGTGAGCTCTGATAATTACTGATATTTACTGAGATTTACTGTTGGTACTGAGAATTGCTAATAATTACTGAGAATATTTTAAGGCCCAAAACATTGTCTTTTAATTATTAAATAACACATACATGTATTTCAGATTTAACACAATTTATCTAATTATATAAGTTTTATTTATTTGATATTAAGCTTCTTTTGAACTTCGGAAACTCACAGATCACATTTTAGACAATATTAGAAAGCCGGTCAAAAATTAGTACTTAAACTTAAGGCAGACTCCACAAAATTTTTAATTTCTAAATGCGGTGGACATTTTTTTTTCAACAATGAAAAACCCCATAATTCTTAACATGGTTATTTTTCTTTTCAAAATAGAGAGCTACCCGGTCAGGACTTTATAATGTCTTTGAGGTTTTACTTCACAGAAAGATTAGCGAGGCAGTATCTGTGTATAGTATACATACTTTCAGCAGATCAAGAGGTTTGAATGTCGCAATTCAACCTTGTAAATTGTCAGTCTGGCACCTTGTGTATGACATTACGTAATATCCGTATACAGGAATCCATGATCTTGAGAATATTTATTCAAAGAGAAAAGTATTATTTTTATTGACAACAATATAAATAACGTATTAGAATGATTTTCATATTCATCATCTTATTTGTTACGCATTCAATTGATTCAAAAAAGTTGGATAAATAATCTCTCTCTCTCTCTCTCTCTCTCTCTCTCTCTCTCTCTCTCTCTCTCTCTCTCTCTCTCTCTCTCTCTCTCTCTCTCCTACCATTTGCTGAAATCAAAATAGGTAACAATCGGCGAAGAATAATTTTTATTGTCCGACCTTTCACTCTTTCTCTTTTAATACATATGTAATATATTTACTGTTGCACGGCTAAGTAATGTTGTCATGATTTAGTTCTATTGTTGTAAATCTGCCCACCCTGCACTCTCATTCTCTCTCTCTCTCTCTCTCTCTCTCTCTCTCTCTCTCTCTCTCTCTCTCTCTCTCTCTCTCACTCTTGCTCGCATATATTACCTTGTCCTAAAATTTGAGTTTCCGAGTCAAAAAGGCATAACGGCATTAGCACGATAAAGTTCTATTTCAGCATCACAACCGCCATTTCAAACACAGATTTCGAGTGTAAACTTTTCTAAGACTACAAAGAACACCAGCTTAATATAGTGAAAAAGTGTTACGGCTTATCATGCTTTAATTCTCTCTCTCTCTCTCACTCTCTCTCTCTCTCTCTCTCTCTCTCTCTCTCTCTCAGATAATCTATAATAACGTATTTTGAGGCGTCAATGCAGAAAGGCATACGCATGATTATGTCCCATTACAGTATCATAACCACCGATTGCAACAGCGATTTGATTGAAACCTCTCTCTCTCTCTCTCTCTCTCTCTCTCTCTCTCTCTCTCATTAATACTTTATTCATGCACTTGTATGCGGTTATATAACCAGCGGCTATATAATTTTGAAAATAAGACACACAATTTAACTGATTTTCCTTAATCTGTGAACGCTTAGATATTTAATCTCCACGCCTAAAAGCAAGCAGAAAAAATATTTTGTATGTCTGGGATTAAGAAAAACCTCAGAACTAACAGAGAGCACTCAGACTATACACACGGCAGGGTGACCACGGCAAGGTGTGAAAATTGACCACCTGTGTATATGTCTGGCAGTCGCTGAAAAGATTCTTTTGTATGTCTGGGATCAAGAAAACCCTCAGAACTAACATACAGCGCTCAGAATATATACACGACAGAGTGCCCGTGGCAAGGTGTGAAAATTGACCACCTTTGTATATGTCTTGCAGCCTCAGAATAAACAAATATAAATGGCCGGGAAATACAATCTAAAACAAAAGTGTTTGATTTTATTTTGAAAACAAAATTAGTGATTATGGCCGGGATAAAAACATCTTTAGTTTATAATTATAAATATTTAACACGGTTCAATTAAAGAGTTGATCGCTCAAAATTTAGAATCATTAAATAGATGTTTATCAGTTTCATAAAGTGGTTAAAATCTTTATAATTTGTTTTTACTATGGATTGTTCTATATATACAATGTAACACTGTAGTATCGAGTGGATTGGCGCACGGGGATGGGATATATAGCAATTCTGCAATTTCTACATTCATTTATTTATGTGCTGAATTGTGTTAATCAGCTAAAATAAAACTTAGAACAAGAACAAACAGAAAAAATATGCATTGAAATAAATAAGCAGATTATAAGAAGAATAATCAAATCTAATTTTTGTGGTTGTAAAAAAGAAGTTACTGTTGATAAAACTTTAGTTAGATCTTACATATTTCTTTAAAAAAAAATGCCCGGTATTTGTTTACCGATAATTTTAAATAAATATAATTTGCATGTTACAGTAATTAAAATTAATATCTTTAAAATCCCCTGCCTGTAATTCTCAATAATTATCAGCAATTCTCAGTACCAACAGTAAATCTCAGTAAATATCAGTAATTATCAGAGCTCACAGCAAAAGCATCAGTAAATATCAGAACCAACAGCAATTATCAGTAACAGCAGTAAAATTATCAGTAAATATCAGCAATTCTCAGCACTAACAGTACAATATCAGTAAATATCAGAAATTATCAGTCAAAAATGGCACTTTCAGTACTTTTTAGAGCCAGTAGTGGTATTTCTTTACCTGTCATGTTGTACCTGGTGACTTTTCCTTGCATCCCTACCAGAATGTCCCTGTTGATGTGGGAGGAGTGTATGCCGAGTGGTATCCAGTTTCCTGTTTTAATGAATTCATTTATTTTATTACCCCAAGTAATCCTATTAATGACTTTATTGTCTATGTCTGTATAGATCAGATCCCCTTCCTGTGTGACTGTATGGTGGCCTTCACCTCTGCAACTGGTTTGTATTTTATTAAGCTGATTCCCCATAACAAGGTTACCAATACCATCACTGACCCAGAATCTGCCTAATTTACCCAGTGATATATGGCATACTCTGTCAACACCTGGTACTGTGTACTCCCTGACCTTAGTGACAGAGGATGACAGAGACAGTGTTTGCTTCACATCAGACTTTCTCTGTCTTACTGAAGGTTTCAATTGTTTAGAGACAATCTCAATCGTTTTTATCTTCCTGTTCTTTGGTTTAGTATTGGGAACAGTGATTTTACCCAGTAGTTTGGCGACATCTTCCTTGCTGTATTGACCAGCAGAAAATACAGGTGGGACCGGTTTGGATGTCTCCGGTATGGGTCGTATGATCAGGTCTTTTGACTTGAGAGCAAATGTTAATTGTTCTATATCTGAAGGAGATAGGTAGCCATAAAAAGTTTTGACTAAGTCTTGAGATAATTTATATAGTCATCAATTTCTTGGTTTGTCCATTTAATGTTTCTAATATTGACTGTTCTGTTTTGTTGGTTTGTTCTATGTTATCTGATGTGACTGTGTCAATGAGATTTTTCAAAGACTCAACTTCAGCTTTCATGGATGTTCTTAAACCCTCCATAATATCCTTTATTTCTTTGACATCTGCAGCAATTTCTTTTTTCAGGTTTTGAGAAGAAGGCTCTAAATGATTTCGAATTTTTGCAATTTCTTCATGACATAGTGTAACCTTTTCAGCAAAGACCATTTCTAGATCAGTAAACACGTGACCGCGATGTTCTTCTATGTTATCTGATGTGACTGTGTCAATGAGATTTTTCAAAGACTCAACTTCAGCTTTCATGGATGTTCTTAAACCCTCCATAATATCCTTTATTTCTTTGACATCTGCAGCAATTTCTTTTTTCAGGTTTTGAGAAGAAGGCTCTAAATGATTTCGAATTTTTGCAATTTCTTCATGACATAGTGTAACCTTTTCAGCAAAGACCATTTCTAGATCAGTAAACACGTGACCGCGATGTTCTTTTGTAGTTGCGCATTTGTAACAAAGGGGAATTTGGCATTCCTCACAGAGAAAATCAATGTCTTTTGTGGAGTGAATCTTGCATTTCTCCACAGGAAGTTGCTGCTTTCGTTGTTTATAATGGACCACTTCGTGATTCTTGGTTGTCTTATTCTTCTGATGTTCATTTCTGCATTGTTCACACATTTGTTGGTGACAATTATTGCAGTAAAACTGGCAAGATTTCTCACAGTCTTCAGTACCACACACCAAATAGTGCTGGGCATCAGGTGGTATTTGGGATTCAGATAATGCCATCTGAAACTAAAAAAGTACCTTTGTAAAGTAAGTTAAAGGAATCTGTACCATTTATTTTGCTAACAAAATTATAAAGGAGTCCCCCACTCCATCAAAATAAAGGTGAAAAAGGCAAGTAAAAGCACACGTCTAACCTTAAAACAGTAGATCTATATGCATTTTGACATCTAAGTCTCAATTTCATGATTTTGGGACTGAAGCATTTAATTTGCATAACCAACTTTTTCTTTAGCTTGGTATCTCTATTGCTTAACAGAAACTAAAGATTTTACATTAGCAAAGTACATAAACATGCGTGGATCCAAACATTTTTCAAGTGGGGGGAGGTGTGGTTTCGAGGAATAATTGTGTATGCTGGTTTGTATGTGTATGTGTGTGTGTGGGGATCAATGGCGCAGCAGCGATGTCTCTTTAACTTGACACTGAGGGTGTCTCCAAATTAGGTAAATCATTAATTAATTAGAAAACTGAATCATACACTTAATTATGATTGCCGAATAAACATAATTATATCTGCACCTATTTTATACAATCAATTAATTTATCGGTTAGTTTGCAACAATAGATACGCTAATTTTTTTAGAAGGTGCATGTTTTAATAAAGTCAATATTAACCGACAATGTAAAATAATACGGATTGAATCTGGCGCAAATGTGTCAGGGCAAAGGGTCTTTATATAGGGATGAATGGTCTTTGCGCGAACTGATATTAGGAGCGAAACGTCCTGGTACCCTTTCCTGACCCCCTTCCTCCTCCAGCCCTTAAGATCCGCGCATTATAGCATCCCTTTTGCAAATCAAATTAAAGTGCGAGTACCCATTATTGCCAAAAAATACACCATTTTTCTCTATTACTCTCTTCGTGTAAGCTGTCATGTAAAAATTTCTTGGCAAATCTTTGCACTGTTCATTTATTTAATTTGAGGAATAATTTTTTATTTTATATTCATTAATATCGACTTACGTCTGGCTAAAATTAAACCCTGTCCATGACCTTCGATTAACAGGATGTTCGAGTACCCATTATTGCCGCTCATATCTTTTCGTTATTTTCCAGTAATTTATCGATAAAAAGGTCAAAATTTTAAAAGAATCTAACAATATAAGATAAATTGTAAGAATATAACATAAACAATTATATCATAAACGCAATTAAATCATATTACAAGCAATTATTATATTCTTTTTAATGTCCCTGCGGCAATATGCACACAAACGGAGGAACATGTGCTTCACATGTCTCGGGACAAATGATTAAAAATTCAATAAATGCATTGTTTATTTATTAAAAAGCTTTTCAAAAATAAGTTTAAGTGTGTCCAGTAAAAGAACTAATCTGTGTGAAAGTTAATAGCAACGCCTCTGATTTACACCTCAGGTGCGTGTGGATAAATCTTTGATCCGCCTCAGATTGGAAACAAAATGGCGTCTTACCAGCAAGCAGACGCTCGGTTTTCTTTTGCGTAGTAGAAAAAATATCTTGCTTATTTTTGTCAAATATCATAACACGGAGGTAAATATTCTTCAAAATTGGACGTAAACAAAACATGCCCTGTCATCAAAGTGGATTACAAGTCAAACAATCAGTGGCATGATACAAATGTAATACGTTTCCATAGGCTTACCTTTTCTATTTTTAAAGATGAGTTCCGAGATTTTGAAGTAATTCTTTTTTATTCCCAACTCTTATAGTGTCTTAAAACTTCAATTATTTGATTATTTTAGTTTGTAGCTAAAAACAACAAATAGAAATCGGAAAACTTGCTGTTTTTATTACAATCGGCAATAATGGGTGCTCGGCAATAGTGGGTACTCGCATGTTAGGACTTATGAACACAATAAGAACATCGTGCTTCTCCTTTGCTTGTAACCCAGGTTATTTGGTTTAAAGTAAACAGTTTATCTGTAAACAAAATATTACGTTAATGCATGAGCCGCTGGAAGAGAATGCAGATCAAATGACCACTACTTTCGTTTCAGTAATAAGAACTAGCAATGTACATTGTTCATTGGCATATATTATATTGGAGCTGGATCCAATATTATCTTATGGAATATGCCAAATTTTGTATACTGTAATGAAATATCCTAACTTACCACGTGACCCTATCAATGCCCCCCCCCCCCCCCCACCATGCACCGAGCATAAAAGTTTCCATTAACAAATCCAATATGGAATTATGTCTCGTTTGTCTGTGAACCATGTCATTAAGTTATAAGTAAGCAGTTTATTTGTAAAAACAAATATTGTGTGAATGTAGAATGCACAGTGATATATCCTTATGTTAAATAATGGCCACTACTTTCGGTTCAGTATTAGGAACTTATATATAGGCCTAAACATGTCCATTGAGTTTCTATTCCGAAACTAAATCCAATATTACGTTACTAAGGAATACGTCTAATTTTGCACCGTTATGAAATATTTTAACTTACCGTGTATCAATGTCACTGGCAATATATCAGGTGGATGACACCCTTGGCAACTCAGATTAATCTAGTAGGAATCAGGACAGCTCGTCCCCAAGACAAGTCGCCCCCAGTACAACCAAAGACAACTTGCCCCCATTTTGGGACAACGGCTAATTGTAAATTCAGCTCGCCGTCGCGCCCGCGCAACAGATTTGCTGTTGTTAAACAAATTAATATCCATTTTACAATTTTATTGTAATGGGCATTATTCATTACTCTGACAGAATGGGTGCCGACGATGGTAGTTGATACACATAGTGATAGACAGGCCCTAAAACTTGATATTAATGAGTTTGGTTTAAATCAGGCGATTGATGTTCGGAAAGGAATTCTATTTTATTAGAAAACTGTTAGAATCTTTGAGTTAAAATAAGAATAGGTTTTTTTTAATGTCAATTTACTTTAAGTTTGTTCGTGTGTACCGGTAGATCTTGTTACGGGACGCCAGAAGGCGGTCCGTTATTTGATTACATTTAAATATTGTAACTGCGTTTCTGCGGGATAGCTTTTTGTCTACGGAATTGATACAATGCTTATTTTTATGAATTAAAAGTAAATTAGTTGCATGTAGAAATATGTTTCATGCTTTTAAAAAATATTAAATATTTTTTGTTTTGTTCGTAAATGTAAATTAGGTCATAAACTGTCATGTTAGGTGCGTTTTTATCGAGATTATAATCTATTCGGGAAATTTCGGAGTTTTTTTATTTTATTCAAAATAATGTATCGAGTTCGGTATATGTGACATACTAAAGACCTGAAAAACTAAAGACCTGAATGGCATGAAATATTATAAAAATGATATTGCTTCATATTATGGCAATACTCATACAATTACTGTTAGAAATGCTTACAGTAACGAACTTGATTCTTAATAATAGTAGTAAAATGTTCAAAATGTGTTGCTAAGAATATATGAAAATTTATCGTAAAAATTAGTACAACCAACTCATTATTTTCTTCTTTGTGGTGTGTTTTTGATATAAACAACCAATGGTGATTCATACAACAATCATATTTTTTGCGGCCCATTTGACGCTTGCGTCAATATGATTTCTTGTTTTACCCTTGTAATTCACTTTTAAAATGAAACATGTTCATTCTGTCAAATGTTTTTAGACTTTTTTCACGCGCAATTCTCTTATCGGCTTGTAAAAACACACTGACTTCCCAGTTTACTTCAACAGCGCTGGCCAGACATGCAGAAACAATCAAGCCTCACCGCCCGTGGCCCGGAACTCTATCTATGCACCCACTGACTGGGGCGATTTTCTGCGTCAAAGGGTGAAATCTGGATGTTTAATTTATTTGTTTTATTACTCTAATAGTAGGGTTTGAATGCATGCCAGAAGCTTTTCCGAATAAAGTCAAAATTAGCGAAAGTATATTCCTTAAAAATTAAGTAAAGTAAACTGAACAAAAAAAAATGCCATATTTCGATCACGGTTAACAGGACTTAATTTGGGGAATATACAAGCTTTCAATAGCAGTGGTACAACTTGTTGAATAATCATTTTCTTGAATCGATACCGGGGTTGAAGGGGGGGGGGGGGGGGTTAAGGGGGGGGGGAGCTGTCGCTATACATAGAAAGATACATCTCTGCAGGAGATTAATTGATATTTCGCAAGTAATATACGATACAGACAAAGAACCACGCCATGTTTATCCTTTGAATCTCATAATTATTCAATGTTTCGGTCAGCACTCGATGGCTCTTGAGGAATCCTCATTATTTGACTTCACGGACAGAAGGCTGTATAACAAGCCACTATACGATTACATACCATTGCTTGTGACTCCCAAACATGATTCATCAATATTCTTAAACTCATGCATATTCATACAAACTGGGAATTTGACGTATGAACCAAAATTTATGAGAGAAATTATGTTTATTAACTGCCATAAGTATAGTTTTACTTATTTTGTATTTTTTAATTGCAAATACGATATTTATTTCTATTATTGAAATAAGAATCCTCATCGACTATTGCAAATATTGCCCCTAGGTGGTGTCTGTCGAATCCACCAACTTCAGTATCGACGTCACATGCAAGCTGGCCGGTAGCAAAAGAGGAGGCTCATACAGCCTCCGTCTATAAAGGTATCTTTCCAAATCACGTTGTAAAATGACAAGCGGAATAAAGTATGCAACGCCGGGACTGTCTAATGTGAGGATTTAACATTATATGAAGTGTTTTCCTCATTGTATTTGGTACTATATTCATTATAAAAAGCATTTTTTACATTATATCGTGTGAATTTTTCATTATATACAGTTCTTCTTTCATTATATGATGTAGTTAGATCACTATATTACGTACATTTCTCATTATTTGAGGTGCTCTAAACATTATATGCGGTCGTTTTAACAGGTGAACACAGCATTATATTATGTACTTCTCACATTACATACATGATATTCATTATTATATGTGGTATTTCTGTTATTATGATGATGTTGAGCGTTAATTATTATGTCCGGTCCTGTTAGCCTTACGTGCGGCATTTCGTTGGGATGTAGACAGTATTATATATATAGAAATATTAAAACGAAGATGGCGGGAAACGAGGACGCTGTGTTGAAAGAAGCTTCGTTTAGAGCCAATCTACAAGCCCTTCACCCGAGATTTTTTAAAGAAAACCTCGATTTTGAAGTTGCCCAGAATCTCTCCGATGGTCAGCTATCTAGTCTTAGTGTAGCGACCATTGGAGAGAGGCATAAATTAAAAATTGCTTTCAAAAAAATTGCTTTGCGGCAGCAAAACACCAAGGTACATGTAGGTTATAAAACACTTGTTATACGTCATACACTGTTTCACAATAAATTTGGAGCATGCGCATAAAGACTTCCGCAGTGTGTACATTGGATACATAGTACTCGATAGAAAAAACGCCGTTTTGTTTGATGGAAATAAACGATTCTTATATGAAAGTGTGTTTGATTTTTTATGATATTCTATTTTGAGGTGTTATTTGTATATATTATGCGTTAAAATTAAAAGTATCTGCTACAATTTTTTTTAAAAATGAGAACGAAATTTAGTTCAAAACGGGCAAGTTACGAGATTGTTTACGTGCGAAGAAAGCTGCTCGTAATCTTGAGGATGAGGAAATAGTTGAGGAAATAGTAGAAAAAGGAGAGGGCCATTGATGGAAATACCTATCAAATACCAGGCAGCAGCATCAGTTGGTATTATACCAGAGGTTCCTGGCCACGAAAACCTCCCCCCACTGCAGTCAGCCGCGTATTCTCTCGTCGCGCCCACCTCCCTTCCATCAAATTTATCATATGATGATATTGCGACATACAGAAAAAGGGTGAGACGTAAAGAACCTGAAAGGACTGGACAGGGCTGTTAAGCAATTTGAGGCTAAATGTAAATGTAAATACATGCCCCCCCCCCCCCCCCCCCCACGACATATCATAATGCTTTTAAACGTACCTGATTACCTAAACGTAAATGATTAGATCCAAGTGAAATTTAACGCATATAAACGTATTAAATCAATTGTTTTCTAGTCTGCTCTCATCTTTAAAATATTATAAAGCTGATAAGCATCTACATGTTAAATAACATAATTTTTCTCAGTGTCTACACTATTGTAAAACTATTCCTTCAAAACATTCATTTTAAACTCTAACATTGCAGATTGATGACTCAGTTGACTATGTCAGAGCTATCAGTTTGGCATCTATGAAACAAATGAATACAAAGTTTTCCTTTGTATCGAGGATAAGACAAAGGTCCATTTTGCCTATTGTGAATGTCCTGTTGGGTAGGCACAATATTTCCAATTTAAAGTGGTATCACTGTCGTGTATCCGCGCCGGTGTTATATAGTGCCTTTTCCCCCTAGCCATCTTTCCCCCCGCAAAAATGGCTATATAGCAGTTCTTCTCCCCGGAAAAATGGCAATATAGCAGTTTTAGGGTTGGGTTGGGTTAGGGTTAGGGTTAGGGTTAGGGTTAGGGGTTAGGGTTAGGGTTAGGGTTAGTTTTCCCCCCACGGAAAGCTGACTATATAGTGGGCTTTCCCCCTTTTTATAGCCAGATTACCCCCACGGAAAACCTACTATATAGTGGATTTTCCCCCATTTTTTACTTTCCGGCCATGTTTATTGCGGATCACTCGTGACAATAATTTGCAATAACTGATATGATGTTAATTTCTCACAAAAAAAGAAAATTATGGCATTTATTAATACATAGAATAAAATACATGGTTTTTCAACCCCAAATATGAACTAAGGAATGCGCCTTCATAACATGCATGTGTCATCATCGTTTATTTCACCTGTTCTCACCCCTTTTTGGAACACCTATTACATGGATTTCGGAATACCTCGAATCTTTTTCATCTAATCGATGCTTATCCACAGTTTTGACTTCGACGTTTGGAACACGCGAGAACACATTTGAGAGAAAATACGCTGGTTTGGAAGTTTAATTTTCCAATGTATTACCATCAATGTATAAGCTTCTCCCAGGGAACTAACTGACCAATCTTGACTTAATTTTGTAGAGGAAGGGAATAAAAAGTGGAAATGTGTTACTCCCTTCGTCCAAAAGGTTATCAATTTTAAATTAATATCGTTAGAATTGACGATCTTAAAAACAAATATATATTTCTTCTGCTAAATATCAAACGGGAGACAGGATGCAATGATATGATGAGAAACTAAAATGTTTTAGTTTTACTTTGATTGATGGGGTTCTAAATCATGGGTAAGGGGTATTTTAATTATGTATTAAAAGCATATGTGAAGTTAGTGTTTACCATTTCGTTTTAAAGTTACGCATATTCATATTTTTAAGCACATTTCTACGAAACGCGAGATATTATGATTTAAACATTTTAAAAAACAATGAAATGTGTTCACAACCAGAACAATGTCGGTATCTTTCCTGGTTACTTTGGAAAATGTGAAATGGATCCTGATCTAACTTTATGTATATATTGTCACTCACTATTTGCTAATTTTTCCACTTTTAAGTTTGCAACGTGATTTATAAATATATAATTTTGAAAACGAAGCCATATAAATCAAGATGTACGATTCCATTACCTAAAAATTTATACTATTTGTTTCATATTTTTGCAATAAAGATTGTGTACCATATTATTTCTTCGAACAATTAAAAAAGGGTAATTAAAAATACAAAACAAAAAAAAACTCAAAAAACAACCAACACATATAAATTATTGTGATGAGCTGACTTTTTTTTAAATATAAGCTTGTTTTTCTAATCAACTAACAGGTAATAAAAAGTCGTATATGCGCTTAGGTTGGTTATTTATTTTTGATTTTCGGTTTCTCCTTTTATGAATAAACGTTCATTGATTTATTTATCTAATTATCTATTATATCATTAGTCATCTTATGAATTGATTAAATGTTTTGAAGAATAATGAATTTTACCCGCGTACCTTTTTAAAAAAAATTGTTTGTAAATTAAAAAAAAAAGCAGCAGAATTAAAGTAATTTTCAATCATTTTGATAAAGAAATATATGAGTGGTTGTGTATTTTTAAATGATGGTTTTACTTTTAAATGACCGTAAAAATATGTTCATGTGGTCATCTATAGTTTTTGAGATATGGGGCCCTAAAAATACATATTCTTTATAATTGGATTTCAAACATCGGGCTCGAAAACAACAAAGGCTCCTACCCTGCATGGGGGGCTTAAATTTTTGGTGTCATCTACTAGTGGTATACCACTATCACTGTGAAAGTATGGTTAATTGGTCATCTCTAGAATTTGAGATTCGGGTCACCACTCATAGAACACTAATCAATCATTGTAATTGGGTTTTAAACATCGGGCCCTGAAACATTAAAGGCCCCTACCCTGAGGGCTGAAATTTTCAGAGTCATATTCAAGTGGTAAACCTTTGCAACTTAAAAAATATGGTGATATGGTCATCTCTAGTTTATGAGACATTGGACCCTAAAGAATATGCACTATAAATATTATAATAGGATTTTAAAAATCGGGCTCTGAAACATCGGAAACAAAATTTCTCTAAAACAGAGGTTTAGCCTGGATGAAATTTTCACAAACAGACAAACAGTCTGATAGATTTATCAAGAAATTCTTAAAACATTCTCGTTTAATACAATATCAGAACACAAAATTATGAATATAAGTGTTTAACTTGTAAAACTTATTTCAATAAATTACCTAAATTCAGTTATATGTGTAATTCCATTACACACATGTTCAACTTTCAGCATCGTCTATAAAGATAATAAATCGGCAAAACGAAACTTAACCTGTACAGATGAACGCATATATACATGTATGCAACATGGGAGTGTAGAAACATTGATTTTAATCCTTACTGGATTTCCATAAATAATTTTTATAAAATCTGAACCAAAAACGTGTGGGAGAAACCCTACTATGGGGGAAAAGCTACTATATAGTAGCTTTTCCCCCCGGGGGAAAGGCTACTATATAGTAGGTTTTCCGGGGGGAAAAGCTACTATGGGGGAAAAACTGCTACACAACACCGGTAGTGACACGTTTGGATAAAGTGAAAATGGAGGCTCCGTTTGTTTCTTGATAGGTTTTTGTGTTATTTAAGGCTTACATTGTTTACTTTTACATTAAAAAGATCGTCAAATCTATTTAAAAGCATTTTAAATCTTCAAAGTTCTACGAAGTTTATGTTGAAATTATGTAAATAAGCAGTTTATGTCGATTAATTTTGAACAACGGAACAGGTTTGGATGACCTTGTTTTTCAAAATAGGAACGGTTTGGATACGCATCTGATACGGTTTGGATGTGGTAATATGTTGTTATCCCTAAAAAGAACAGAGGAGAGTGTCAGGCTCGGCACGTTTATTTTTTAGCAGGCACACATATTATTCAGAATGCTCTGGATTTCATAATTCCGGGAAGTAGAGTTATCTCCCATGAAACATTTAAAAAAATATAATGGGGTACCTGCAAACAGCCTTACAGTACTACAATGTGAGTGCAAACAGTTCTTTTAGTTATCCCCTCGCAAAGGGGATATAGCATCGCTACTGTGCGATATACATGCCCTCACTGCAAATCATGCTTTCAATATTATGGAGATCGTCATGTGATAGACATATGAAGTCACACTATTTAAAAAATAAACATACACAATTATAAATATTATTTCAGAATAACTAAAAATACAAATCATATAGTCGATTGCCATTAAAGTAGTAGATAGTTGTCTGTTAAGGTGTTTATATGATGTATTGCTTTTTAGGTTAAAAGTGAAAAACTTTGTTTTACATTGTTATTGTGTTCCTCAAGTATTAACATATATTTTCTTTATAATTTAAAATTAAAGAAAGTATTCTTTTGAGATGTTAGTAAAAAAAATTGATATAACTATATACTCAGTATACATTTTCATTTTTTATTCATGTGATAACACAAACGTATCAATTTTGTATACTATATTCAGTCCAATAAATTCAAATGACGTGTAATTGAGGTGCAAGTGGGGTTTGCTTTTTGTATTCAAATATTTATTCGTACATTTGCTGTGAATTAAATTAATATAAGTAATATGGAATCATTCTTTGGATACTGTGAGGTGATAATTTCACTTCAGGCTTTATTGGATATGACCACGCCCCGATAAAAATTATCAATTATATACTAAATGTATCATTTTATCAGTAGAAAAAAAACATGCTTGTCTACAGAAATGAACGTAGTCATCCAGTTTTAGTCCCCTTCGAACATGTGGAAGTATTTTGTTTTCATGACGTTTATGACACTGTCGGACAGGGAAAAAATTTCACCTTCTGTATATTAAGTTCTTTTGATATTTTGCATGCTGTGTAATTGAATGGTCAACTATCTTTTAAAAAGATGTATCTTCGATTACACATTGATAAAATGCAAACTGCTCCATTTATGTCTAAAATATAAAAAATGCTTTATCTTTAAATTATTCAAACCGTACCATTTGCACAATTTATATTTTAGCATCCAAACTGGAATAATTCAATTATCCAAACCGTTGTTATATAGTGCCTTTTCCCCCTAGCCATCTTTCCCCCCGGAAAAATGGCTATATAGCAGTTCTGCCCCCCGGAAAAATGGCTATATAGCAGTTTTTCCCCCAGGGAAAGCTGACTATATAGTGGGCTTTCCCCCTTTTTATAGCCAGAATACCCCCACGGAAAACCTACTATATAGTGGATTTTCCCCCTTTTTTTACATTCCAGCCATGTATATGGCGGACCATTCGTGGTAATAATTTGCAATAATTGATATGATATTAATTTCTCATAAAAAGGATAGTTATGGCATTTATTAATACATAGAATAAAATAGTATTACATGGTTTTTTAACCCCAAATATGAACTAAGGCACGCGCCTCCATAACATTCATGTGTCATCATCCTTTATTTCACCTGTTCTTACACCTTTTTGGAACACCTTTAACACGGATTTCGGAATACCTCGAATCATTTTCATCTAATTCGAACAATGAAACAAGGGTAATTTAAAAAAAAAACAAAACCCCCAAAACCAACACATCTATTGTGATGAGCTGACTTATTTTTTTTTAAATATAAGCTTGGTCTTCTAATCAACTAACAAGTAAAAAAAAGTCGTATACATGTATGCGCTTAGGTTGGTTATTTATTTTGATTTTCGGTTGCTCCTTTTATGAATAAAAGTTTATTGATTTATTTATCTAGTTATCTATTATATCATTAGTCTTTTTATGAATTGATTAAATGTTTTGAAGAATAATGAATTTACCCGCGTACCTTTTTAAAAAAATGTGTTTGTAAACTTTGGACTATATATGATATGGGCGCCTAAGATGGTCCCCTAAAATGAACATCGTCGTTTTACTTCAATTCTTTTTTTTCTTTGTACAGATTTATATGTGATGTTAATACATAATGTTCATTTTAATTCAAGTGCTCACATTTAAGAAATATGACATCGTAAAGACAACCTTTTCCAGCCAATTTTGCAATTTTAGCATAAAACAGCTTGTTTTCAAGCAGTTTTTCTTTCAGAAAACATAGAGCGCATGTTTGAACAAACAAAATAGTTTAATCAGAGATATATATAGAGCCAAGACTAGTAAGTAACAAAAAAAATATCCTTATTCAAGCATTCGCTCTATATTTCCTAAATTTACGAAAGACGAATAGGGCCACTTAAAAAAATATTTTTATCTCGTAATTACGAGAAAAGATCTCGTTATTACGAGTTAATTATCTCGTTATTACGAGTTAATTATCTCGTTATTACGAGATAAGATCTCGTAATTACGAGAAAAGATCTCGTTATTACGAGTTAATTATCTCGTTATTACGAGTTAATTATCTCGTTATTACGAGTTAATTATCTCGTTATTACGAGTTAATTATCTCGTTATTACGAGTTAATTATCTCGTTATTACGAGAAAAGATCTCGTAATTACGAGAAAAGATCTCGTTTTTATGAGTTAATTATCTCGTAATTACGAGAAAAGATCTCGTTATTACGAGTTAATTATCTCGTAATTACGAGAAAAGATCTATTTTTGAAATGGCGCGTTTCATTATTCCATTCTTTTTATATAAAGTGTATGAACTACTGCAATGTCTATAAATATACACTTACTTAGCATGATCATCGTTTAAAACGCAAAAATTTGATATAAAATCGGACCAAGCAGTTTTAAAGAAATTTCAGAAGAATTAGCAAAGCAAATTGATTAATAAATTCATTGAACTATATGTCAATAATTAAGAAGGATACGTGTAATTTGTTTTCAGACTCCAAAATGTTTATATACAAAATCAATTATTTTCAATATACATGTAGGTTGTGTATAAACATATAAAACACAAATTCGGGTAAATCCTGTATATCCATATTCATGACTGAAACTATATAGTCATTAAAGTTATATGTAACTAATACAATTGTGTTTTTACGACTATAGGACTACCTGGTATTTACTTCGGAGTGCGATTATAATATATATAAGTTGAATAGAAGAATTACATGAAGTTTTTTCCTTTTAATAATATCAGATAAAATGTCAAATCCAATCATTTTGATATGTAGAAATTAATGAATAAGGATTGTTGTTTTTTTAAATATTGATCAAAATTGAATCAACGTTTCTGGAATGAAAAAGATAGACTTAAAGTGTGATCCAGTCGAATTCTTTTCAGAAACGCACCATTTTATATAGATCTTAACTCGTAATAACGAGATCGTTTCTCGTAATAACGAGATCTTTTCTCGTAATAACGAGAAAATTATCTCGTAATAACGAGATCTTTTCTCGTAATTACGAGATCTTTTCTCGTAATAACGAGATAATTAACTCGTAATAACGAGATCTTTTCTCGTAATTACGAGATAAAAATATTTTTTTATGTGACCCTATTCGGCTTTCGTATAAATTCGTAAACGGATAAGAAAAATGTCAACTTTTGACCGATTTTGATTGAATTGTAGTAATAGCGTAACTTCTGACGTTATATACTGCAACTGAGTGCAAATAAATCAAATGAATAGGTAAAAAATATATTTTAAATCAACTCATCTAAAAAATAACATAACATTTTATTGTACCCGAAACACAAAAATTGCGAATTATGGGGGCCAAATTTAAATCATATTAAATATAGTTCTTAAAAAAGAAAAGCAGAACTAAACGTAATTTTCAATCATTTTGATAAGGAAATATATGAGCGATTGTGTATTTTTAAATGATGTTTTTACTTTTAAATGACCGTAAAAATATGTTCATGTGGTCATCTTTAGTTTTTGAGATATGGGGCCCTAAAAAATACATTTTCTTTATAATTGGATTTCAAACATCGGACTCGAAAACAACAAAGGTCCCTAACCTGCATGGGGGCTAAAATTTTCAGTGTCATCTACTAGTGGTATAACACTATCACTGTGAAAATATGGTTAAGTGGTCATCTCTAGAATATGAGATTCGGATCCCCACTTATAGAACACTATTCAATCATTATAATGAGGTTTTAAACATCGGCCCCTGAAACATCAAGGGCCCCTACCCTGAGGGCTGAAATTTTCAGAGTCATCTACAAGTGGTAAACCACTGCCACTATGAAAATATGGTGATATGGTCATCTCTAGTTTATGAGACATTGGACCCTAAAGAATATGCACTATAATCATTATAATAGGATTTTAAAAATCGGGCTCTGAAAACAAAATCTCTCTAAAACAGAGGTTTAGCCTGGATGAAATTTTTACAAACAGGCATACAGTCTGATAGATTTATCAAAAAATTCTTAAAACATTCTCGCTTAGTACAATTTCAGAACACAGAATTATACATATAAGTGTATAACTTGTAAAACAAGTATTTTTTTTTCAATTAATTACTAAAATTAAGTTTCATGTGTAATTTCATTACACACATGTTCAATTTTCAGCATAGCCTATAAAAATAAAAAATCGGCAAAACGAAACTTAACCTTTA
Organism: Magallana gigas; assembly: GCF_902806645.1. Classification (NCBI taxonomy): domain Eukaryota; kingdom Metazoa; phylum Mollusca; class Bivalvia; order Ostreida; family Ostreidae; genus Magallana; species Magallana gigas. The sequence goes on along the minus strand of NC_047567.1, from coordinate 12,504,308 downwards.
TAGATGAATGCAGTTATACTTGTATGCAACCTGGGAGTGTAGAAACATTAATTTTAATCCTTACTGGATTTCCATCAATATTTTTTATAAAATCTGAACCAAAAACGTGAGGGAGAAACCCTACTATGGGGGAAAAGCTACTATATAGTAGCTTTTCCCCCAAGGGGGAAAGGCTACTATATAGTAGGTTTTCCGGTGGGAGAAGCTACTATGGGGGAAAACTGCTATACAACACCGTACTACTTCTTTGGCAGGTGCCTGAAGTTATGGCTATTTTTATACATATTAATGTATTAAAAAGATATTGAAATGATTTCATTTTGTTAGTGTAGTGTTTTAAATTAATTTTGGCTGCTTCAGATTTTTAGTAGGTGTTATATTATCTACGTTATCTCGAAATAGATCTTGGTTTTTGCGTTTAAATGACACGTTAACGATTGATATTTCTATAAAGAAGTCGCTATTGTTTACGATGAACAAAAATAACGCAAACTTTTTTCAACCGCAAAACCTTCAGAAAAATATGAATGATAATTACGATATTTTAATTAATATTTACCTCGTTGTCGATAGAAAAAAGGACACAACACTCATTGTTTTTGAAGTGGATACGCCATTTTCACGTTATCCAAACATGTCACTACCGGCGCGGATACACGACAGTGTGGTATAGGACATCTGTCGATATTAATGTGGATTTAAGTACATTATATTTTAAATACTTTCACCGGGTTAGAGTTTTTAAATTTTACAATATTCAACCAAAAATAGCTTCTTATAATATTTGGAGAGGTAATAATTAAAGAAAAAAAACAGCAGGATTCAAACTCATGACTTACAGATTTGTAGTAAAGCCTTTAAACATCTGCGCTATGCCGATATATGAGAAAATTGAGAAAGAAACTATTTATAAAAAAAACACTTGGTTTTTGTTTTATTTCAACAAACGTTACTTCACAACATGTAAGTGGCCCATACCACCTTAAAATACTAAATTGTACAACTATTATATAAAGTGAATTTATATTCTCCTATAACTCTTAGTAAATGATTAGCATCGATATATGCATGGACTTTAAACTTGGAAAAGTGAAAGTCATCATATATTGAGAAAATATAAGATTTGAGTTTGAATGGGAGAAAATTGTACTAAATGTCTTTGTAATATCTATTATAGTCTTGCCCAGACATGCCGTCATATAGGGGGCTGCTTTTTCATCTGCACCACCTTCATCTGACAGAGGTCCTGAAGTCGGAAAGTGCAACATCAAAGATCTACTAGTGGAATGGTCCTCGTCCGATGAAAATGCACCCTAGGCCCCTAAAAGAGTGGAACTGGGGGGACCAAAGATTTCAGCTGATGGTGAACTCCAGTTTTGATAGAGAAAACAAATCGACTTTGATCCCAGGCATCCCGAAGAGAGGGCATTCAACCGAATAAATGCACTCAAGCAACTACAAACCCTTAAAAAGCCTATTTCCAGAAACTGGTAGGATGCACAAAAAATAAAAACAAACCATTTTCAACGAATTATATTATTTGTTTCACAAAATTGTACATGTATAAGTCTATAAAATAAAAAATAAATAAATTCTAGGCATGAGTCACTTGTGGACCACCCCAGATGACACTCCTGATGTTGTAATGGAAGAGGAAGTTAGAATATTGGAAGATCCGATGGAGATGTAAGATATGAAGTCATTAGATTAATTATAGTGATAATAATAATAATTAGTGGAGAAATTATACATGTACTATTTAAAACTTTTCTTAATATTCAGTGCCCATGCTAGTTTCAATTGATGACAGCTTGAGTCTGTTGAGCAGAGTACAAGGGGTCAGAGAAAATGCCAAATCTGGAAGGAACTGCACAAAGGGAGAATCAGATGCTCTCTCTTTGGCGCAGTTCTTACTTCTGGGCCCAGTTCAACTAGCTTGATCACCAGGTCATTCATGGATCAAGTTTGGACAGGTATATTTTGAGACTTTGAATGCTTGAAAAATACCAATGAATACCATTGTTCATCTGAATCCAACTAAATTTTTTAAAAGTCAGGGTACATGTTCAAAGATGATATTTTTTCCAAGACATTTTCGGAAATAAAACGTAAATGTTATCGTAAAACGATGTGGAGGGTTTAGCAACGACGTAAAACTGGAAAGTTTTCAACGTCACACATTGCGCCGCCTGACAAAACTGGTTGTTAATAATAATTTATTTTCTCGAGAAATAAATAAAGTACAGATTTGAATTTTTCAGTATTGTTTCCCAAAGAGTCATTGAAGAAAACATAGAAGTCTAATGAAATTGCAGTGAACAAATAATAAATTATGTGTCCTGTCTACATAATTTTGGGACAACCCTCGTATATTGTTATATATGACTGATATATACTGAATATGTATTTCAATAAACACAGAAGATACCATTTGTTGTACACTCTCACAAAGTTGTTGTTATTGGATATATAATGTTCACTGTAAATACTTGTACACTGTCATAGTGTTGGTGTAGCTTTGTCTCACAATAAGATTGTTCTCATCATCCACACACACACTATAGGGATCCTCTATCCCTTGTTGTTTTGTGAGTAGTAGACACAAAAACTGACCATCCTGATCCAGAAGATCAACAGTATCACTGAAATAATTACACACAAGAATGTAACCGAGAACATCAGTACACACTCCTCGGGGAGAAAACAGTGATCCCTGACCTGTGTAGGAGAATCTGTGCTGTCCTGCTTTATCCACCACCACTAAAGCATGTTTGTTTTTATCTGAATCAGATGTACAGATATCACCATTGAGGTTCTCTGTGATGTTGTGTAGTAAACCATACAGTTTTTGTCCTTTGTTGTCACATTCTATGTTCTGAACTAATGTCCCTGTCTTGTTGTACCTGGTGACTTTACCCGCTCCATTCTTCCACATCCCCACCAGTATGTCCCCGTTGATAGGTGATGAATGTATGCTAAGTGGTACCCATAGTTTTGTTTTAATGAATTCAATGATTGTATTTTCCGGAGTTATCCTGTTGATGACTTTGTTGTCTTTGTCTGTGTAAATCAGATCCCCGTCCTGTGTGACTGTGTGGTAGCCTTCATCTCCACCACTGGTTTGTATCTTCTGTAGCTGATTCCCCTGTAGATCTGTTTGGACAAGGTTACCATTCCAATCACTGACCCAGAGTCTGCCTGATATACCCAGTGATACATGACATACAAAATCAACACGTGGTACTGTGTACTCCCTGACCTTGGTGACAGAGGAAGATAGAGACAGTGTTTGTTTCACGTCAGACTTTCTCTGTTTTACTGTAGGTTTCAATTGCATAGAGGCAGTCTCGATGATTTTTATCTTCCTGTTCACTGGTTTAGTATTGGGAACAGTGATTTTACCCAGTAGTTTGGCGACATCTTCCTTGCTGTATTGACCAGCAGAAAATAAGGGTGGGACCGGTTTGGATGTCTCCGGTATGGGTCGTATGATCAGGTCTTCTGACTTGAGAGCAAATGTTAATTGTTCTATATTTGAAGGAGATAGGTAGCCATAATATGTTTTGACTAAATCATTGAGATAATTCATATAGATATCAATTTCTTTGTTTTGTCCATTTAATGTTTCTAATATTGACTGTTCTAGTTTGGTTGTTTGTTCGATTTTATCTGATATGACTGTGTCAACCAGATTTTTCAAAGACTCAGCTTCAGCTTTCATGGAATTTCTTATACCCTCCATAATCTTCTTTATTTCTTTGACATCTGCAGCAATTTCTTTTTTCAAGTTTTGTGAAGTAGGCTCAAAATGATTTCGAATTTTTGCAATTTCTTCATGACATAGTGTAACCTTTTCAGCAAATATCATTTCTAGATCAGTAAACACGTGACCGCGATGTTCTTTTGTAGTTGCGCATTTGTAACAAAGGGGGATTTGGCATTCCTCACAGAGAAGATCAATGTCTTTTGTGGAGTGAATCTTGCATTTCTCCACAGGAAGTTGCCGCTTTCGTTGTTTATAATGGACCACTTCGTGGTTCTTGGTTTTCTTATTCTTCTGATGTTCATTTCTGCATTGTTCACACATTTGTTGGTGACAATTATTGCAGTAAAACTGGCAAGATTTCTCACAGTCTTCAATGCCACACACCAAATAGTGCTGGGCATCAGGTGGTATTTGGGATTCAGATAATGCCATCTGAAACAATAACAGTACATTTGTAACATTATTTTGCTATCAAAATTATAAAGGAGTCCCTTACCCCCATCAAAATAAAGGTGAAAAAGGCAAGTATAAGCACATGTCTAACCTTAAAACAGTAGATATGCATTTTGACATCTACATGTAAGTCACAATTTCGTGAATTTGGGGCTGAAGCATTTAATTTGCATAACCAACTTTTTCTTTAGCTTCGTATCTCTAGTGCTTAATAGCAACTGAATATTTTACATTAGCAAGGTACATAAACATGCGTGGATCCAAACATTTTTCAAGGGAGGGGGGGTTGTGGTTTCGAGGAATAATTGTGTATGCTGGTTTGTGTGTGTGTGGGGGGGGGGGGGGGGAGGTTGAGGTCTATTGGTGATTAATCTATGATGACTTTAATAAGTTTGAATTTTCCAAAAGGGGAGAGGGGTCCCCGCTTCCTTTCCCATTATCATTCGCGCCGACATGTCAAAGATGTCCAAGATGTTTCGCGCCATTTGATTATGTGATAAATATCATAGATTTTGTACAATTTTGTAATATTCCAATCCATCCAATAATCAAAATATATCTGATATGCATAAAATCTTACACAATAAAAAAGACTTAATTGATATATAATCGGGGGGGGGGTGATGTCTCTTTAACTTGACATTGAGAGTGTCTCCAAATAAGTTAAATCACCTTAGTTAGAAAACTGTTATTATATCTGCACCTATTTTATACAAATAATTAATCCATTGGTTAATTTGCAACAATAAATATGGTGATTTTTTTTAGAAGTTGTTTTAATGAAGTAAATATTAACCTTATATAATGAAACATTGCATTAAATCGTCAATGTAAAACAATACGGATTAAATCTGGCGCAACATGTGTCCGGGCGAAGGGTCTTTATATAGGGATGAATGGTTTTTGCGGGAATTGATAATAGGAGCGAAACGTCCCGGTACTCTTTCCCGATCCCCCCCTTCCTCCTCCACCCCTTATGATCCGCGAATAATAGCATCCCTTTTGCAAATCAAATTAGGACTTATGAAGACAATAAGAACATCGATCGTCTCCTTTGTTTGTGATCCTGTTTATTTGGTTGAAAGTAAACAGTTAATTGGTAAACAACATATTTCGTTAATGCATGAGCCGCTGGAAGAGAATGCAGATCAAATGACCACTACTTTGTTTCAGTTATAAGAACGAGTAATGTCCATTGTTCATTGGCATATAGTATATTGGAGCTGGATCCAATATTATCTTATGGAATATGCCAAATTCTGTACTGAAACGAAATATCTTAACTTACCATGTGACCCTATCAATGCCCCCCCCCCCCATATGCACCGCGCATAACAGTTTCCATAACAAGTCAAATATGGACTTATGAACACAATAAATGTGTCTCGTTTGTTTGTGAACCATATCATTTAAATATAAGTAAGAAGTTTATTTGTAAAAGAAAAAATAAATATTGTGTGAATGCATAATGCAGAAATCTTTATGTTAAAAAATGGCCACTACTTTCGGTTCAGTATTAAGAACTTACACATAGGCCTAAACGTGTCCATTGAGTTTTAATATTCTGAAACAAAATCCAATATTACGTTAGAAAAGTCTGTACTGTAATGAAATATTTTAACTTACCGTGTGACCGTATTGAATAATGTAACTTAAAAGTTATATATCGCGTGGATGACACCGATTAATCTAGTAGGAGTCTGGACAACTCGTCCCCAAGACAAGTCGCCCCCAGTACAACCTAAGGCAACTTGCCCCCACTTTGGGAAACGGCTAATTGTATTCAGCTCGCCGTCGCGCCCGAGCAACATATTTTTTTGTTTTGAAACAAATTATCCATACTACAATTTTATTATCATATTATTTTCATACAATGCAGTATAGGTATCCGTCTACGACAGGCAACAGTAAACTGCCAACTGCTATCTGCTCACTTCCAACTGACTGCTGCTTACTGCCAATAATATTAGCTAAAAATGTGATATAAGCACTGATATCGAATATTTAACCATTTGACGCGCAACATGTCAGGTTTAAGATTTGAACAGGTGATAAACTTAAAAGAAGCACAGTGGCTGGAAACTGCTTAGAAGAAATAATTCACAAATTATATAAGAATTTATGCAAAGATGCATCAACTGTATCATGCTTTTTGTTACATACAGAGTATATACGATCTAAGTAAGAAATAACACCCCCCCCCCCCCACCGATATATCCCTCTAGATCCGCGCGTGGTCTGGTTTTTGTGAATTAGTTGTATCTTTAAAGTTCTTATGACACCCCCACTTTAGTTTATTGCTGGAACCTTACTTCCGGCTATTTCGAATCAGTCCCACAACAGACAGTCACACAGAACAGTCCAATAAAAATATTTACACTAGCAAATTAGTTCAAATTACTTACCTACAGTATAAGAAATCTTTATTTTAGTTTATACTTTTGACTCAGTTAAATTTATGTAATAACGTCCATTATATGCACCGCCTGTACAGGCTATAGGGAACGTACAGACCAGTATTCTTCACCATTTCATACAATGTATTTTCTGTTCGCTTAACATAATTTTCAAAAAGGCATCTTTTCAAATCCCGTTGCAAAATGAAAAGCGGAATTATAAAGCCTCATCTAGCGAGTGAATGGTTACAAACATAAGGGGTTCCATTTCACATTTTTCCAGACTTCCTACTAATATTCTGACATAGCATGCGTATCTTTAGCAAAGAATCTTACTTAATTCTGGTTAATTGTAAAAAGCTAATTGCATTTGCCTACAAACTGTTAACACCGTATTATAATAACCTAGTCTGCGTTTCTTAATAATTTGTTTAGAAATATCAAAGAAATATCAATTAGCTTGACATTTTAACACTTCCTATATGTAACTATTTTAAAAATTAATTTGAATGAGTCTTCATGACAACCCTTACCCACCCTATCAAGGCCACAGTTTCTCATTCTACCATTGCACCTAATTGCCTGCTAGATAATAACCGAGAAGTAGAGAGGAAGATTTCGGAAATTTCAACTGGTGCAGTATTTTTACTGCGCATGTTTGGCCCATCGGAGATAACGGGGGTAATAACTTTTGTAATCATCACAACATAGACAACACATAAAGTCAAATTTGGGCGATTTTAATTTTAATAGGAGGTGAACAGATATAAATATCTAATTTATAATGAAAAATGAATGTAATTTACATATTGCCACGAATTTTTCGCCATAAACTTGACCGCAATGGAAAAGAAGATAAGGAACGAGGGCTTTCGGAGCCTCTCCGTTGCCTTAATGACTTTCAATTTTTTCCCGGGAAGGAAGAGAATTGACACTATATTCAACATATGTACAAAGAAATACTGAAAAAAAACTGTTTAGATGTATGTAGGTTATATAAAGGATGTACGGATTGCGGCGGGGAGGAGAAAAGAGGATAAAACGTACGCTCAACGAGGACCCCAGGTCACCTGCCTAATCACAACTACCAAATCTGTGCATCCCGCTACAAAATCTAGTGCATTACAACTGCAAAGTAAAAGTAGAATAACTCGTACCCCCCCCCCCCCCCACCCCGTAGACTTTTGACTGATACTTTAATATAATGGTAAAATAAGTTGATAATAAATAACATAAGGTAACCTCCGATGTCCGTAATGGATACATGCCAAAATAGTTTTGTATGAACAAATATCTGACGGTTTCGAAGGCCGTTAGTGCCGAGAACTGTCTGATATTTTGTTTCAAACAGAGCTGTTTTCGGCATGTATCGTACCTAAAAACTGCTATTGAATTTCATTGTCGATATACCTGACACTGTGAGAGAGTCTGATTTTGAAGGATATCAGTACTGTAACCACGAGTTTATTCTAAGAAACTCACTAATATCGGACTGTACAGGTAAAATTTTAGACTGCTGGAATGACATCAAATTTGTGTTCTAACTAAAGATACAATGTACATCATACAACAAAGGCGACCTTATAACCTCTAGCTTACATCTACTCTCTTTATTGTCATTACGGAGTAGGTGTTCCCCTGTCTACAGGTGGTGTATAAGGGTTGGAATTCACCATTTCCCTCCCCTCGCTCCACCCACCACTTCCCTGGATTTTCACTCATCAAATTAAAAAAATAATCAAATTACAAAAATAAACATACATGTAGTAAATAAGGACCTATTGTGAATTGCATCTGAGAACCCCCCCCCCCCCCCGCCCCACATCCTTTGACGACAAAAAATAAGGAATAAATGTGATCGAAATGGGTACCGTTTTTGCTTATTAATAAAATCAAAGTCTGAACTTTTGTTTTCAGTAGATTAGGGTGATAATTTTTCAAACACCACATTTTTAACCTGTTGTCTCCTTACAAGTTTTACAATCTCTGGTCTACCTAATCATGTACAATATATGGTGAACTCTGGTTTTCGTATTCATTAACATCTTTCTGTGACACATGTTCCCTCTAATAATTATGTTTTTCCTAATAAACAATATAAATATGGTGCATGTTTCTCGTCTTGTAAAATGACATAAGATAACCTCTGCATCTGGTATCCATATTGAACTTCAAAATATTACATTGATTTAGAAGCTAGGGTGACCTCTGGTCTCCTAATAGATATCCCACTTTTAAAAGGTGATATTGGTCTCTTTACAGTGGATGAATTCTGCATGGTAATTCTCCATCTTGTAAAAGAAGGTGACATCTGGTCTCTGTTTTGATTAACAATTTACTACAATAATTTAGGTCTGAAGGTTACCTCTCATCTCCTTATTGATAATTTATTAAATTTGACCCCTGGTCTCTCCACAGTGGATAACTTTAGTCTCTCTATGGTGGATAACTTTGATATCTCCACCTTATAGAATGACATTAGGTGACCTCTGGTCTCCTTTTTAATTAACAAAATTATTACGACACATATCTAAGACCTTAAACGAACTCTGGTTTACCTATTTTGAAAATAAACTTTGCAGCAAAATAAGGAAGGTATGGAAATATTTTCATTTGTGTACTGAAAAATAAAATACCATAGCTTATTAATGAAACGGAAAGAATTCTTGTACGCGAAAAAACATTATAGCGGAAAAAGTTGAGTTCTTATAAATTACAGCGAGAAGGTATAGAAGGTATAGGTAGAAATAGACATAATCAGAAGAGTATGATAATAATTTCATGTTTCAAAGGTTCAAAATTAATAATATAGGCTCGTAAGTACACAATCATACACTGTATATATGTACATGTAGGCCAATTTCGTTTAAGGTTTGGTTTGTATTGAAGAGGCTTCAAAGTCAACAAAACACCTATCAGGTCATCTTTAAGTTTATTTTTTACATGATATATGTATTTACATGTATTTACTTATTAAGCTTAATTTATTCACTATATAATCCAACTATAAAATCGAATCTGTGTTGAGTTGTGTCTGTAGTACAGTTGCGGTCAACAAAGCGAGCTACTTTTCGCATCATGGAGGGCATTTACTCAAGGTATGCCATCTTAAGACGAATGTTTTTAACAAAATTGAGCTTTTCTCGTAATATTTAATAAATAGTTCCTGTTTGGAAGGGTAACTGTTGAAATTGACATCCCGAGAAAACCATTGTCAACCGACGCGAAGCGGAGGTTGACAATGGTCTTCGAGGAATGTCAATTTCAACAGTTACCCTCCCAAACAGGCACTATTTATTTTATTATACTGAATGTCTTAATTTTAAAGAAAATTTTACTGTTTTTATATAAAAAGAAGTGAATTGTACGGCGAACCGTACGCGCATAATTTACACGCATGTAACAATTCGTTGTGTTACCCGTTGCTAAGTGTGTTGCTATGCGCATTGATGAAGTTTTCCGGTCATTTTTTCTTTGATACGTCGATCAATAGAAAAATTATTATCTTCATTTCTTATCATTTAATAAAACATTTTCAAATAAAAAAATGTGAAGTGTCATTGATCAAAAATGTAAATAATGTAAATGAAGCGGCGCGTATGAATACAAAACAACAACAGCAACAATATTCAAAATGGATGCGCCTTCAGCTGATGCGGAGGTATTGAGCTAAATTTAATGGATTAAACACAAATAGTGAGTTAAAATCTGAACCGGCTGAATTGAAAAGGAAAGGAAAATACATGTGATAGCTTGTGATATTATTCACTGTGCAAAAAAACTCGGAATAAAAGTATAGTTTTCATGTGAGATCGCTGGAATATGCAACTGGACATAACCATCCAAGGAAAGGCGATCGTGGATGAAAATAGCTGACATGTCGACAAAGAATAGTATGTATAGGCGACTTTTGTAAACGTTGTGGTAGCTTGATACATGTAGTCAGTGATGTACTTAAATGGTATATATCTGCCGCTTGGAATGCGCCGAAGGAGTTGATGCGTTACTCATAGCTTTTCTTTACGATGACCGATCATGTACGTGTGTAAATTTAAAGATTATCGTTACCAAATTTGAACAGCAGTGTTACCGTGAAAGTTTACAGGCCTATATGTTCGTTTTGATATTCCTGGAAAAGTAACAGCCAGCCTTGCTGTAAATGTTGATTGATCTCAAGCAGACGAAATCGTGAGAAGACGCTTAATTTTCTATTTCGTGAATCAAATAATGTGTTTTGTTTATTTTTTAAGGTTAAACTTTCAAGTTTTTATATTCACAAGGTTGCATTTTGTTTGCTGACAAAAAAAACAGATACAACTTTACATTTTGTTGACAGTGTTTATCTTGGAAATTCCCGTTATATAAATAGTGTTAGATCAGAACAGTTGAAAAAAGTAGATCCGGCTAAAATTTTATTGATGCAGGTATCAAAGAAATTGTTCGACCAATCAGAAGCGCCGATATCTCATCAAACAAATAAATATTAAATGATTTGACAATAATGACATTAAGGATTATTTCCCATTATTTAACGTGTTGTCTTCATTATAAAAGTTTTACTTTGATTCTTGCAAAAATGTGAGAACGCCATTTGCAATGCTTTGCATTGCATTATGGGTTGACATTTAATTTTGCTGACACTGAAAAATTCTGACGGATCAAAGTGCAAGAAGACCATTGTAACGTCATTCTATTGTATTTGAAAGTGTACAAAGTTTAAAAGAGGTTGACCGTTGCATACCCGTGTACGCTTTGTCAGCAGTTTACAATGTATATACTAGTCATTTGTTCTTCTTAATTTGTTTGTTATTGTGAGAGCGTGACATGGAAAACCATATTTACAGGGAACTGTTGGTTCGATAAAAATCAGGCATTATTGGTCCGAGAACATGACACCAAAACAATCTGTTAAATGAATGTGCAGCTGGTCCAAAATTTTCTATTCGCACAAGCCTTGTCGTTTGAAAGAGCTTGTTTCAATAGCTACTAGCTATCCAAAAGTATTTTCTTAACTACCAGTATTCTGCACGCATACCATAGCTACAAAACACACCATATTTTAATTTAAGTAATAACACATTTTAATTTCTTGGGTGTGTATCTACTAGAAACGAAGTGTTAATATATGTATATTTAATTGTAAATTCTTCAGCTATGAAATTAATCCTTTTAAAATTGTACAACCCTTCATTCACATGGTTAAGTGAGTGCTGTATAAATGTGTATTTCAATAAACACTGTAGATACCAAAAGCTGTACACTATCACAGAGTTGTTGTTATTGGATATATAATGTTCACTGTAGGTACTTGTACACTGTCACTGTGTTGCTGTGAAGTTTGCCCACAATAATATTGTTCTCATCATCCACACACACACTACGGATTTTCTTTACCCCTTGCTGTTTTGTGAGAATTAGACACAAGAACTGACCATTCTGATCCAGAAGATCAACAGTGGCATTGTGATAATCACACACCATGATGTGACCGAGAACATCAGTACATATTCCATAGGGATGAAACACTGACCCCTGACCTGTGTAGGAGAACCTGCGTTGTCCTGATTTATCCACCACCACTATAGTCTTTTTGATTGAATCTGATGTACAGATATCGCCATTGATGTTTTCTGTGATGAAGAATGGATAACTATAAATTGACTGACCTTTATTGTCCCTCTCTATGTTCTGTATTTCTTTCCCAGTCATGTTGTACCTGGTGACTTTAGCCTTTCCCATCTGCATCCCAACCAGAATGTCCCCGTTGGTGTGGGAGGAGTGTATGCTGATTGGCCTCCATACTCCTGTTTTAATGAATTCAGTTATTTTTTTACCCAAACTAATCCTATTGATGACTTGATTTTCTCTGTCTGTATAGATCAGATCCCCTTCCTTTGTGACTGTATGGTGGCCTTCAGATCTGCAACTGGTTTGTATCTTATTAAACTGATTCCCCTGTCGATCAGTTTGAACAAGGTTACCACTACCATCACTGACCCATAATCTGCCTGATATACCCAGTGATACATGACAAACGTTATCAACACCTTGTACTGTGTACTCCCTGACCTTGATGACAGAGGATGACATGGGCAGTGTTAGCTTAACATCATACTTTCTCTGTGTTACTGTAGGTTTCAATTGTTTTGAGGCAATCTCAATGGTTTTTATCTTCCTGTTATCTGGTTTAGTATTGGGAACAGTGATTTTACCCAGTAGCTTGGCGACATCTTCCTTGCTGTATTGACCAGCAGAAAATACACGTGGGACCGGTTTAGATGTCTCCGGTATGGGTCGTATGATCAGGTCTTCTGACTTGAGAACAAATGTTAATTGTTCTATATTTGAAGGAGATAGGTAGCCATAATATGTTTTGACTAAATCTTTGAGATAATTCATATAGGCATCAATTTCTCGGTTTTGTCCATTTAATGTTTCTAATATTGACTGTTCTATTTTGTTGGTTTGTTCTATGTTATCTGATGTGACTATGTCAACCAGATTTTTCAAAGACTCGGCTTCAGCTTTCATGGATTTTCTTAAACCCTCCATAATCTTCTTTATTTCTTTGACATCTGCTGCAATTTCCTTTTTCAAGTTTTGAGAAGTAGGCTCCAAATGATTTCGAATTTTTGCAATTTCTTCATGACATAGTGTAACCTTTTCAGCAAAGACCATTTCTAGATCAGTAAACACGTGACCGCGATGTTCTTTTGTAGTTGCGCATTTGTAACAAAGGGGAATTTGGCATTCTTCACAGAGAAGATCAATGTCTTTTGTGGAGTGAATCTTGCATTTCTCCACAGGAAGTTGCCGCTTTCGTTGTTTATAATGGACAACTTCGTGGTTCTCAGTTTTTTTATTCATCTGATGTTCGTTTCTGCATTGTTCACACATTTGTTGGTGACAATCATTGCAGTAAAACTGGCAAGATTTCTCACAGTCTTCAGTGCCACACACCAAATAGTGCTGGGCATCAGGTGGTATTTGGGATTCAGATAATGCCATCTGAAACAAAAAAAAGTACATTTGTAAAGAAAGTTAAAGGAATCTGTACGTACCATTTATTTTGCTATCAAAAATTAGAAAGGAGTTCCTCACCCCCATCAAAATAAAGGTGAAAAAGGCAAGTATAAGCACATGTCTAACCTTAAAACAGTAGATATGCATTTTGACATCTACATGTAAGTCACAATTTCATGAATTTAGGGCAGAAGGATTTAATTTGCATCACCAACTTTTTCCTAAGCTTGATTTTGTACCATTTTGTAATATTCCAATCCATCCAATAATTAAAACATATCTGATATGCCTAAAATCTTACAAAAAAAAAAATTCATTGATATGTAATCGGGGGAAGGGGAGGGGGCAGCGATGTCTCTTTAACTTGACATTGAGAGTGTCTCCAAATTAGTTAAATCACCTTAGTTAGAAAACTGTTATAATATCTGCACCTATTTTATACAATTAATTAATCCATTGGTTAATTGGCACCAATAAATATGGTGATTTTTTTAGAAATTGTTTTAATACAGTAAATATTAACCTTATATAATAAAAAATTGCAATAAATCGTTAATGTAAAACAATACGGATTAAATCTGGCGCAACATGTGTCAGGGCGAAGGGTCTTTATATAGGGATGACTGGTCTTTGCGGGAATTGATAATAGGAGCGAAACGTCCCGGTACTATTTCCCGACCCCCCCCCCCTTATTCCTCCACCCCTTAAGATCCGCGCATAATAGCATCCCTTTTGCAAATCAAATTAGGACTTATGAACACAATAAGAACATCGTGCGTCTCCTTTGTTTGTTACCCAGTTTATTTGGTTGAAAGTAATCAGTTTATTGGTAAACAACATATTTCGTTAATGCATGAGCCGCTGGAAGAGAACGCAGATCAAATGACCACTGCTTTCGTTTCAGTAATAAGAACTATCAATGTCCATTGTCTCGTTCAACCAGACGCTCGGCTGTCTCCGTATGTCTCCGACGAGATATACGGAGACAGCCGAGCGTCTGGTTGAACGAGACTAGCAATGTCCATTGTTCATTGGCATATAGTATTTTAGTACTGGATCCAATATTATCTTATGGAATATGCCAAATTCTGTATTGAAACGAAATATCTTAACTTAATTACCATGTGACTCTATCAATACCCCCCCCCCCCCATGCACCGCGCATAACAGTTTCCATTAACAAATCAAATATAGACGTATGAACACAATAAAATAGCGTGTGTCTCGTTTGTTTGTGAACCATATCATTTAAATATAAGTAAGAAGTTTATTTGTAAAAGAAAAAAAATATCGTGTGAATGCATAATGCAGAGATCTTTATGTTAAAAAATGGCCACTACTTTCGGTTCAGTAATAAGAACTTACACATAGGCCTGAACTTGTCCATTGAGTTTTAATATTCTGAAACAAAATCCAATATTACGTTAGAAAATGTACCGTAATGAAATATTTTAACTTACCGTGTGACCGTATTGAATAATGTAACTTAAAAGTTATATATCGTGTGGATGACACCCTTAGCAACTCAGATTAATCTAGAAGGAGTCAGGACAACTCGTCCCCAAGACAAGTCGCCATCAGTACAACCTAAGACAACTTGCCCCCATTTTGGGACAACGGCTCATTGTATTCAGCTCGCTGGCGCGCCCGCGCAACAAATTTATTTGTTTTGAAACAAATTATCCATACTACAATTTTATTATCATTATTTTCATACAATGCAGTATAGGTATCCGTCTACGACAGGCAACTATAAACTGCCAACTTCTATCTGCTCACTTCCAACTGACTGCTGCTTACTGCCAAAAATATGTGCTAAAAATGTGATTTAAGAAATCAGCTTGACATTAAACCCTTCTTATATGTAACTATTTTAAAAGTTGAATGAGTCTTCATGACAACCCTTACCCACCCTATCAAGGCCACAGTTTCTAATTCTACCATTCCACCTAATTGCCTGCTAGATAATAACCCAGAAGTAGATGGGAAGATTTCTGAAATTTCAATCGGTGCAGTTTTTTTTACTGCACATGTTTGACCCATAGGAGATACAGGGGGTAATAAATTTCACAATCATCACAACATTGACAACAGATTTAGTCAAATTTGGGCGAGTACGTAGATTTTGATATGAGGTAAACAAATATATCCAACTATGAAAATTGAATGTAATCTCATATTGGTCCATCATAAACTTTACTGGAATGTAAAACTGGGGGGGGGGGGGGGGGGGGCAAGGGCTTTCGAATCCTTTCCGTGGGCTTAAATACTTTAATCAAAGTACTGAAGAACTGACGGGAGTTGATTTTTTCGATGTTTATTTATTTTAAAATCAATGATATGTTATTTTGCATGACAAGTACATGTAGTTTCTAATTTGAATTACGCACATTTTTATAATATGAATTTTTCGACAAGAATGTCGAGAAACCCCCATATGAATCATGTTAAATAATATTTAAAGATAAAATTAATTCAATCAAACTATGTATCAGTGATCGAAATATTTCTCGAAAATTGTATGGATCCAAGCAATATTGAACTCTAGTCTCGTTCAACCAAACGCTCGGCTGACACCGTAAATCTCCGACAAGGATTTACGGAGACCGCCGAACGTCGAGTTGAACGAGACTATATTGAACTCTGGCGTAGGAATACATACGACTACAAAAAATATTAAATTGTTCGTACCATCTAAAATCTGACTATTTTCAAGGTATTTATAAATAGGTTTCTTTGAAAAACAATGCTTTAGCATACATTACATCGAATTCATCAATTATTTTCAAGAACTAAATCTTGTCAGCAGCAATGATTTGTGCTGAGGTCCAAACACTGTTTCACTTTCGGTTTGTCTGAGTGACTGCATAGGAGAGTTGATTAAAATCAACTCCCAAAAAGGGGATTATCCTTACTCTATAGCCATGTAGAAAATCTACTACATGTGTAGCCATTTTCCAGGGGAAAGCTGCCACACATTGGTGGCATTTTTTTCCCGGGAAGGAAGAGAATTGACACTATATTTAACATCTGTACAAAGAAATACTGAAAAAAAAAAACTGTTTAGAGGTGTGTGGGTTATATAGGGGATGTACGGATTGCGGCGGGGAGGAAAGAAAAATATGGCGTGGATAATGATTTTTACGAGTTCGGCCTTTGTTTATCTTGACTGAGAATTCAGTTTCATAAATGAAATGAAGATATATATATCATGAGCTTATCCAACAAAACGGATAGTTATAGTTGAAATGGCACGACACGGCATGACTTATAGCTATGCTTCCCACCTCAGCATGCAGTGTACTTTAACTTACGGCATGCTGAGCTACGTCGAGGCGCAACGAATTGAAATATTTCAATAACTAAAGCGATTATATGTACATAATTATCTGTAATAATCCTTAAACACTGATGTTTGACAATACTTACCTACATATATAACACCTGTTACAGTGAGCCCACTATTGTTTAATTAAAGGTTTTATTATGATTGCAGATCAAGGTACAAACAAGGTCAATAACGCCCTGCGGCGCTTAGTCAGGTGCTGCCTTATTAATGACTGGTGTAAACGTCAATGATTATCATCTATTCAATGCATTCAATCCGAGTTTTTACAAATCTCCTCTGACAATTAAACTCTTGTGTTTGATGTACACCTTTTAATATGAAATAATACTGCAACTTTTAACTGAATATTTCATCGCTGAAAAAAAGATACACACCTAACAAATTCGTTTTTATAATGTCCCAAAGTTTACCAATTGGTAGAATATTATTTTCATTATTCTGCCAAAGTCATTTTAGATATACTATGTCTTTTCCGTTGATTTCCAAAATTTAGTACATTTAAGTACATTGTTGATTGACGTATGGTTTTACATCTGTTATTTTACAAACTTTCTCTCTTTTATATTGATGAATCTATATTTTGTTTTATATAATAAATACGAAAAGGCCATTTAATTATACGGAAAAACATAACTTTTTTTTTTCAATTCAATCCCTATAATACCAGTAATAAGATCTGTGTGAATCTTGTTTGAGAGGAATAATTTTAAAAATAATGAAATATTGCATCTGATGGTTAATCTTGTTGACGATCAAGCATTCTATATGAGATCGCCATCCTGATTAACCAAAGAATGAAAGCAGAATAGCTACACGGAGACCTGGTTTAGCATGCAGTGGTGGACACTGCTTCTCGCCGCCGCGACCTGAGTTCGATCCCCGTGAACCACAGTATCTGTATAATGGTCATCCGCTTGAACGTGTGGGTTTTCTCCGGGGGTTCGGTGCTTCCTCCCACATAATTAACCTCCTTTGCGCTGAAGTCCATGTCAACGAGAAATATCAACAAATGTTGTATAATTTGTTTGTCGATCTTTGTAAAGTATATAAAGCTCATTATCAAATAGCTAAAAGATTATACATTTATTTATTTGTTTGTTTGTTTGTTTGTTGTTTTTTTTGGGGGGGGGTGTTTCTTTTTGGGGGGGGGGGGGGGGGGATTTGTAAAGGGATGGGACCACTAATTTGGTCATTTTGGTCTTTCAAAACGGTCACTTGTGCGATTCAAACACTTCACAGTTGAAATACCTGTAACGTCAAGTCATTAATGACTATTTTAGCTTTGATTAGATTTTTAAAGTGTAACGTTTATTATTTCCATTCATAAGAATGTTGCAATATCAAAATAAATATAATTTACATTATGATACATAATTAAAATGATGCGTAGTCAGTCTCACTCGACAACAGCTGTTGATGTACATGATATATAAGGACCTAGACCGATGTCCATCGGCACAGTGAATCACAGTGAAGGTCCAACAATAGCATAGAGAATGAAGACCACACAAGCTTACTTGTTTCTGACGCTGGTGGCATTAGCGCTCAGCTGTTCACCGATTCCCAAAATCGACCAACAGGACTATTGCTATGCTGATTACGGTATATATTTTCCTGTTGAATACTGTCTTACTAAAATTATTTATTGTTTTTAAATCATTTTTGTTAGTAATTTTATATACAGTATACGGTATATTTCCGTTGAGTGCTGAGCTACAATAAGCCATGTTTTTCCCACTTTTTTTTCGATAAAGAAGTAAGCTTTTGTTCAACGTGGTTAGCGCCATCAGTTTAAAATACATGCGGCTAAGCTAATTATAAAAGGATTAGCAAAATCATTTTTGCTTAAATATATTCAACCGTAATAAGCAATAAATCCCATTTTAAAGCTGAGATTTCTTTTTAAAATACACATGCACTTGCTTCTCTTGAAATGATTACAGTTTAAACTTTTCATTTTATCAATGTTCTCTGGGATTCTCTAAAAAACTTTTGTGTTTCCATTCCAAGCATTCGAAGCCGAGGTGAAAGCTTCTAAAGGACTGGTGGACAACAGGTACTTCGAATACGAAATATATGTCCACACCGTTTATAAAGTAAGTTTTATTTAAAGAAAAAAGAATCATTCTTTGAATATTATGAGGTGATAATTTTGGTCAGTACGTGGTCAAATCCAATAAAGCCCAAAGGGCTTTATGATAGATATGACCACGCTCCGACCGAAATTATCACCTCATAATATTCAAAGAATGATTCTTTATGACTTATATTTATATTATTTCCAATTTGTACACTTTAAAACAACTTTATTTTAAAACCACTATATTTATGTAGCACATGCTATGTATTACTACGCGACGCAACCAATACCGTGTCTCGGTTATGCTGTAAGACTCGCCCATTTTGTGTCACTCATGTTTTATGAAGTTATCGGATTTTTTGGTTCAAAATTGCTTCATAACGTTATCACAGACAATGGCAGTTGATAATGTAAATATACGTATACAATGAAACTACTAGTGTGTTGAATGCAATTTGTTAAAATACTGTGATTCATCTATGACATGACTTTACGTTAGTCGGACTATTCGAACTTTTCACGTATTCGATGGTCGTGGCCGTTTTAAGACTTTACTGACCTCCTTTAAAAAGATAGCTTAATATAATTATGATAAAGGAAATTGCAAATTTAAAAAGAAAACCAAATTTATACTTTTGAATTAAGACATATTGCCAATAAACTAAAAAAATGCATGCTCCAGATGAACTGCTTAGTATACATTTGGTATGTCATCACGTCTGATTTATCGGATAAGTAATACTGTAAACTGAATCAAAAATCAATTCCCGCGCTAGCGCTGGATATCATTTAGTATTCTATAAATATATATTATATAATGGAAGTCATTACTTATTATTTTCAAGGAAATAGATATAATGAATAAAAGTAACCAGGTAATTAAAGAAGATACTGTAAATTCCTTATTTTACGCTCGTACTTAATTCCGCGACCCCGCCGGTTTGTATCAAATCGCAAGAATATAAAATCGCAAACGTTGAACTTTTCTCCTTATTTCTTACAGTTTTCAACTCTCAGAAAATAATGGCGAGATTTTAAAATCCGCGAAGGATGCTTCTCGCGATTTTACGCGGATATTAATTTCTCGCGTTTATTTAGGAATTAACAGTATATATAATTAAAACATTTGGTCATTTTTTAGAATAAATGACTTTTATTATGATCAACAGGGGGATGTGAAAGAGAAGCTGGCTACAGATACTATCTTTGGAGAAGGCCCCTCCAACTCCTGTGGACCCGATGTCTTGGATGAAGGCGAAACTTACCTGATTTACGGTAAACATTCTTATTTTACTACACTAAATATTTACATCCACATTTTTTTTAAATTTTATTTTAAAGTGTTTCCTAATAACTTTACACTAAATACTTTTTTTAAAATCAGCAAACATTTAATTGATTACAATTAAATAGCATAGTGCATCATGAATATATAAAAAGGCGAAAAATATGGAATTTCTTTTTTATTTAAAGATTAAAAATTATTTTTTTTAAAATCTAATTCAGTAAATATTACCAAAATCCCAGGTGGATTCGAATTTATGATTACCGGTTCACAAGCCCAATACTTTATCCATTAAGCAAAAATAATATACAGCTAAATCGATTGATGCAAACAGTTTAACAAAACTTGAAAAATATGGAATGTTTTTTTTTATCAAAAGATTAAAAATGTTGAGTATTTCTATAAAATCTAATTTAGTAAATATTACCAAAATCCCAGGTGGATTAGAAATTTATGATTAGCGGTTCACAAGCCCAATACTTTAACCATTAAGCTAAAATGATATACAACTAAATCAATTTATGCAAACAGTTTAACAAAACTTTTCAGTTGTAATCCTGTGGCATAATGTTTAAGAAAATGTATTTGTCTCTATGTAGTTAGATATCTAACAACTAAAATGATTTCTTTTTACACGAATCAGCAAAAGAAACTGACGGGAAAATTAAGCTAACAACTTACAGAAAAATCAGTTACGTAAGCGATGACGATATCGTGAGAATGACGACGAACTACGATTGCAGTTGCGAGGTAAGTAACGAATCAAACCTTACAAAACGTATAATGCCGCTGTAATTTGAGTACCGAAAGTACAATTGCTTAATGTACGTGTATGCATGCTTGATTTTTAGAAATAAGACTTAGAACAATATAGGAAAAAGGAAAAAAAAAACAAACACGTTTTATTGATTTGGAAAATATGGATGGGTTAAAGACATAACATTTCTTATATTGAAAATCATCAAGGACAAATACATGTTATATCGGCTGAGGAATGGTAAATAAATGTCGTTATGCTTAAAAATGCATATATTTTAACAAATATACATGAATGCTCAGTGTGATCTAAGACTTTCTATTTGAACATACCTATACAAATTGATATGAATTATGCTAACAAGGCAATAGATATATGTAACAGTTGTAACAGTAGTACACGTTTAGATAACAGAAGCCCTTATAACTGTGCAATCAGACTCTACTATAGTATTAGCAGTAAGAGTTATTCGTTTGATTTGTAGGTAAAATTCAATTACGACAAAATATTCCGTCCCGAAGGATCTTTTCCGGACCTCCCTGCTGCTTCAGAAAACGAATGCAACGTTCCAGAGAAATGGTGCTCTAGAAATTCCTACTGCAAGCGAAATGATGAGGGGCAATGTACATGGGGCGAACTAGGGGACTGTTATTAAGCTACCTTGGACTAAAAGCGCGGCATAAGTTACTAGTAATCGTAATTGCTCTCACTATAATCAAGAACAGATTGTTATAGTTCTTCTCATTAATTTAGTTTATATTGGGTCCAATAGTTCAAATAAAAAAAGATTAAAACTTGAGCATAATGATGACGTTCTTACTGGTATATTAAATCCGTAATGGCTTACCACCTAAACTTCTATTAGCATATCAAGATTTTAAAAAGAAAATGACTTGTTCCAGTCATGCTCGATAAAAAATCATCATAATAAAATTATAAAGAAAATACATAAACGTTACTTCATTTATCACATTTCCATTTTAATTGGTGCTGAACTACGTACAGTATGGTTTTTGGGAGTTGATTTTGATAAACTCTCCTATGCACTTACTCGAGCAAACCGAAAGTGAAACAGTGTTTGGACCTAAGCACAAATCAATACCACTGACAACACTTTGCTCTTCAAAAAGATCGATAAATTCGATGCAGTGTATTCTAAAACATTGTTTTTCAGGAAACTTTTTTAAACCTTCTGAGATTTTAAATGGCACAAACAGTTTAGATATTTTTTGAAGTCGTATGTATTCCTCCGCTAGAGTTCAATGTAGTCTCGTTTAACAAGACGCTCGGCTGTCTCCGTTAATATCCGACAAAACATAGAGTCCCTCTTGCTTGTCGGAGAGAAACGGAGACAGCCGAGCATTTGGATGAACAAGACTAGAGTTCAATCTTGCCTGGGTCCATACCATTTCTCAGAAATATTTCGATTACTACTTGCCATGCAAAATCACATATCGCTGCATTTAAAATAAATGATAATCGATAAAATCAACTCCCGTCAGTACTTAAGTACTTTGTTTGTCTTTACCAATACATGTACATGTATATCCCAATAGGACTGCTTAAGGATAAACATAATTTCTCTATTACGCCCAGTCTTGCTTAGACTTTACAAAAAGCCGTTATTTGCAGGTCAGAGTTTGAATGACCTTGAAATAATGTCGAATGCCAAGATCAATTCAGACATCTGTGTAAAATCCTTGATTTCACCCTATTTAATTTTTTGTTAGACTGTCTGCCTTAGACTTCATCAATTTAGTGCTTGATATATTATAAAATATGATATATAATATGATATATTATAATACATATGATCCTATTTTTCTCCCACTTTATTCACTCAAATATAATTGTTATACCCCTGTAAAACAGTTATTATATATAACTCTATACGAAAACAAGTCCAGTATTTTGACTGATTGTCTGGAACTGTTAGATTAAAACTATTAAAATCTACTTTTAAAAAAGACTGTTGATAGGTGACGCCTTATTCCGCGTAAACGTGTTATTGATTAGAAGGGGTATAACAAAACAGTTGTTGTCTGTGTCTCGGGCAACAGTTAATCTGTCAGACCGGCTTCGAAACTGTTGTCCGCGGCCTTCGGCAACAGTTTGCGAGACGGTCCGACAGATCAACTATTGCCCTCGACCCAAATCAACAACTGTATATTACTAAATGGATATAGTGTGTGCAATACAACTATATCAGACAAAGTGTCTTAGTCAAAGTTCAAGGTAAAACAAATTCCATGGATCTGATTTCATCCATAATATGTCTGTCTTTTGTTAAAGCAACACTTCTTTCGAATCTTTACATGTACATTCATAATAGTGTTTTTTAAAAATCTAATTTCCGTTTTGTAGAAATTATTTTCCGTTTTAAATAAAGACAAAATTATGCAAAATATTGCACTTTTACAGTATTGCTTGACTATACAATACACACTTAGACGGGTTCAGCTGATATGCAATAGAAATGTAAACAGTAAGACCATCTAACATAAAAAGTTGCGTCCTTGTATTTTATTATCTAGTCTTTTTAGATCCATCCACGTTTAACGCTAGTACACAACGTGACTGTCTATATAATAAGTTATATCAATGAATACTTGTCTTTCCAAATTTTGAATTAGGCAATTCATTTCTTAATGCACAGTTTCATCCGAAGATTAACATTGTGTCTATAGGAAAATAAAACCTGCTATTTTTCTCGTTTTGATGATTTTAGCAGTACCTATCAAACCTTGAGAGATGTTACGTTGAACACTGGTGCATTTGACATATGTTACTATTTCGTTGTTACACCTGCTGAAATGCCTGTCATTGATAGATTTCAATTGGTTGGGTTTAGACTTTTCAATGACTTTGTTTACCTCAAGCTATGCGCGAGGCAGGTACAACCTTGTTGATGACAAATGACATATACATGTATTAATGAGAATCATCTATAAAACTAATGAAGTTATAATTTGTGCAGCTACTCTCTGATGATAAATATCAGTATTTCGTAAACAGGGTCAGTAATCCAATGAATAACTGAATTGATCTTTTATAGTCAGAGATTTAGAGAGAAATTGTCAACAAAATGATTGCCTTAAAGACATGTAAATTGCGTTAGTGTTTTTGCATTGATTTCATGGTCTCACTTAACTATCAAATAAACACACTTCCAAGTGATGGCAAGCCCAACAGTACGCATTAAGTAATATCCATTACGCATTGTCCTGGCACTGTGTTGCATTCTTTACAAAGATCTTTATTAGAAGCTGAGTGATACGAGCGCAAGCGCCAAACTGTTAATACACTACCTGTTGAAAATTGATATAAACATGTAGAAAAACCCATTAACACCCTCATGTACAATTTAGTCCTTTTGAAAAAAAAACCAACAACGCGATGACCACCAAATTTCAGCTATGCAAGTTTAATTGATAAATAATCAAAAAATTTTTTAAAAAAATGAAAAACCACTGTTTCTCAAATGTAACCTCTAACAAAGTTTGGCTCATTTACAGAACATCACGGGTTCTAATGAGAAATATATTGTATATATTTTTTATGCTTATTTCGTTTTTTAAAGCTATATATCTCAAAACATGTATCTGATATCGTTAAAGAATCGATATCTGATATTGGTGAAGACTTGATATCTAATATCGGTTAATAGATAATAAATCTCGATACCTGATATCGGTTAAGAGATATTGAACGATATCACGAAGCAAAAAAAAAATCTTATTCTTTATTGCAACCTGCTGCAAAACATAGACGCTTGATATGTTTAATGCAAATGACTGGTTAATTTATTTGTTTTATTTTTCTCGGGAAAAAAATGCCCAAAAAAGAATTTTTCTTGCAGTTGGCATTCTATTAGCGATCGAGAAACGTTAACTTCTATTAACATTTTCTTCAATAACAATCGCCTTTGTCTCCCCAAGTACAAACGCCGTCCGAATTCTTTTGACAATACCCACTTCTGGAGCAAAAATCTTCAGGGGCGTTACACTCGTCTTTTGACGGTTCCGGAAGTGGCTGACTTTGTGCCCCATGGAATGCTGCGTAGTTAATATTAATCTGAAATGAGTAAAAAAGTTGATGAAAAAATGGCAAATTTTGAACGAAAACAAAAGGTGCACATTTGACACAATAATATATTTTCATTTTTTTCTTCAAATGTTTGAGCTTTCACTCTTTCTTCTTATATAACTACTCATGTACTCCTTCCTGGCTTGGTACGAATCTTTTGTTAGAGACATTTTTCCTAGATTGAACAGTGTTTCAACCGAATATTGAACCTCCGAGCTCACAATAAAAACGTATCAAAATTTATGCAAAAGTTATTCGCAGCATAGGCAATTCAACTTTTTAGTGTTTAGTGTTTGTGCATTTGCTTTTAAGGTCGGTAGCGGGTTTAGAATTTTGCGCCCTCTGCGCAGGGTATTGCGCATTACTGTCGTAAAACGCAAATGTAAAGTAAAATGTTCAAATATACAGGTTATCATGTAACGTTTTGATGTTTAAAAAAATGACTAATCAAAAAATTATATTTAGTGTAAAGAATCGTTAGAATAATGTCAGAAGTATTTTAATCATCTCGCCGCTTCTTCAAAATCGACGTTATTGTCGTCGGAATCAACGTCTTACGAAGACGTCAGTTGATACTCTGATGTAACAATTAACAAAAATAAACGTTGTGCACTTGCTATTGCAGCGTCAATAATTAAAATCAAAACTATAATTTGCAAAAAAAAAATATATACATATATACGCGATCCTTCTACGTTCCGTGTGAGTGGAAATGTATTTTTCTTCTACTACAAAAAAATTGAATTTGATTCGTAAACATTTTTTTTTATACATTTCTATATGTAAAATGGCTGGCACGGCACGTTTATAGAATCAAACTATGAGGGCGGATAGCATAAAAACCATCCGGTCAATTTCGTTTTAACTTGGCAAAAAGTTTACTTATACGTTAACCTTCCATCGCTGAAAATTAAAAGAAAATCGTATGTTTGTAATTTTTCAAATATGAAATTGAAAATGAAAACCCTCATTTTCCAATATAATCCTATATAGAATGTCGATGATGAATCGGACATACGATCAACATTTGAGCGCGGCAAACAGATAAACTATCCGGTCAATTTACTTTATATTTTGCACATAGTTTTCTCATAAGTTGGCATTTCACTGTAAAAAAAATAAAGGAAATCGTATGTTTGAAACATTCTCCCCCGAGACTCCTTAATGTTTCATTGCTTGATTTTTTAAGATTTGGTTTTTAATTTTTTCACGGTGATGATCAGTTTTTTTGTGAATTATAAAGGCTGTAAATATTTCATATTTCATTCATTTTAGAAGCATTTTTGTAATATATGGTTTGAAGACATGTATTTTTTCATGTAATAAATTAACAAACTTCTTTTGAAACAAATCACTAGCTAGTTGCTGATTCATTAACCACTTCCAATACAAGTGATTGCATCAACCTCTAAAAAATCAACTTTTAAAAAAGAAATTTCTTGCATTATTTTCCAAGTATCATTACTTTTTGATTTCGGAAAATTGAATTCTTTACAGGGGCGTCCAGTAATGACGATTCGAGATTAATATTTCAAATACATATCTCGAAAAAAAAAATCTTTTTTATCCGTGTATTGTCAAATTTTACCTTGCCCTTTAAATCCTTCTTGACAAATACTTTTATACCCATCAAAGATTTACTTACGGTGCAGGTACAATCATAATTTGTTGTTATTCGTTCAATATCTGATGGTTTCACGTCAGCCATTTTTCTGTATGTTGTGATCTGAATATTTTCACCATTGATTGTGGCTGCAAGGGCAACACAAATTTGTATTATTAGAACGTTAGTACACAACATTTATAGTAGTGGATGCTTCTTTACTTACAAACGCATGCAAGCGAAATTTTGTCGTAGCACTGACAACTTTAATTTTCCTTAATAGTAAATTTAATATCTTTTTCAAAATAAGGAAATTTTAAGGTAAGTCACTAAAAACCAGGGATTATAAACCTACATACATATTGAAGACAATTTTACAGGTGATTGTTAAAAAAGCCTGTAAAACAAATTTAACTTGTTCATGTTACAACGTGTTGAAATTTAACCTAAAATTAAATCTTCACTTAAGGAATGAATTCAATATTTATTTGTTTTATACGATATAAAATGGTTTGGCGCAGTTTACGCTTTATAAACCGCGAAGCGGTTTATAAAAAAGCGTAAACTGTTTCAAACCATTTTATATCGTATAAAACTAATAAATATTGAATTCATTGCTTATAATTTAATTTTTCTACTCTTCAATGTAGATAAAAACGTCATTTGACCTTTAAAATAACGTAAAATTGTACAAAATTCAAACGTAACGTCAGGCGTTTAATACGTTTTTGACGTAAGTCTTACTATGACGTAGGCAACATCCTTTATACGATATAAAATAATTTTTTAGCCAATCAGAAAACGCGTTAGAACCAGAATTAAATTATTGTCAATTATAACTGACCTACCGAAGATTAAATACTTAGTGTTCAGATCTAACATCTGAGGTCCACAGGAGAACGGAGTACCATGTCCGAGAAGAGTAGAAGGAATGTTCTCGGCAGCACCCTATTAAATAAATGTTGTATATAATGTCGGGTAGAGGTGGCTTATCCTCCCCCCCCCCCCCCCACACACACACACACTTTTTTGCAAAGTTATATATTACTTTTCTCATAATTCTTTTGGGTTTTTTTAGTTGTTAAGATTTTTTATAAGGTTTAGCCCCCCATCCCTCTTTTAATTTGCTTCCGACACCACTGGTGTAGACCATTTTGCGACGACTTATTTTCGATGCCTAGTCTATAGTCTATGTTATACTTGTTTAGAATTAGAAGGATGCCGTTATATTAATTACTTGATATTACTACATTTGTACAAAGTTTGAAGACATGCTATGCATTAATCAACAAAATGACAAGTAAAAAGAGTTTTGCTTAGAATTGTTTTATATTGACGTATATATTCCCTACAAACGGAATATTATTTCTTTTATTTTTTCCAACTCGATTTTCGTTTCAAAAGTAAAAATAGTCTTGAATTTTGCGGTCTATTGTAATACACTGAATTTGAGTTTTAGATAAATTTAATTTAAAAAAATACTTGTTCATAAGTGGTACCGTTGTTAACAGTTTAGCACACGTATTTTTTATAAACATGTATTTTGACAGGGGAATTGTTTAAAACAAGGAGGATTTTTTTTGGGACGGGGGGAGGGCGTATAAAGTATTTTATACACTTGTCAAACACAAAAAATGGACAACAACTAAGTGACGATTAGTTAAATAGTGTCTTACCTTGTATACAGTAACAACGTCAAACCCATACTTTATACTGATTATTCCAGTATCATTTGACGTAATTTCTGCTTCAAACGCTATACACAAAAAGAAAATAAAACCGTTCAGGAAATTAAAAGTAAACCACTACCGCCTTCTGTTAACCACAAAAAATATCAAAGAAACACACAATTTATAATAATTTAAGCACCCATTTTTTTTTAAATTTTTGGTAACAAAGAAATGTAACAATCTTTTTTCAAAGGCAGTAATGTTAAGAAGGATCTGATAAATTAAAAGGAGAACAATATATAAATGACACGAAAAAAAAATTATCATTAATTCTAGTAAACATCTATGTACATACCAAAATCTGCATTACAGAAGTCCATTTGCTCACTTCGCGGAATATATGTGCAGCCGGAACATGCGGAGGCAAACAGTAACATGCGGAGGCAAACAGTAACATATAAACAAAGTCCATTGTCTCTCTATGTGATGCAAACCGATTGCTTGAAAAATTGTGAAAGTGCATTTATATATTTGTGCTGTTGTTTTAGATAAAACTGTTTTGATTCAACTTCTAGAAAAATTGATGAACGATTACAACCTTGCAAATCGAGACAACATTAATAAAATAAGCAGATGTTACACTCATTTGCGAAAGCTTAATCATCATTTATAACACAATTATTTCTAATCAAAGTTGAATTAAAGACCACGTGTAACTGTTCATACCCCCCTCCATCCTAAAAAAAATTAAAAATATTAAAATAAATGGACATTGCTAAATTTAAGGTTAATCAAATTCATTAAAATATAAACTTATGATAAAACAAATAGGCAACCAGTATTACATGTGCGTTTTTTTGGGGAGTTGATTTTAATCAACTCTCCTATGCAGTTACTCTGGCAAACCGAAAGTGAAACAGTGTTGGGACCTAAGCACAAATCATCACCGCTGACAAGATTTAGTTCTTGAAAATAATCGATAAATTCGATGTAATGTATCTTGAAGCGTTGTTTTTTTACGAAACTTATTTATGAATACCTTAAAAAAGTCAGATGTTAAATAGTACGAACAATTTAGATATTTTTTGCAGTTGTACATGTATGTATTCATACGCCAGAGTTCATAAAAATTAAAGAAAATTAAACATGTCGGTAACACAATAAGTCCAAACTCGGTAAATTTAGTTTGCAGCAAATAAAAATATAAAGTATGAACTCATACATGTATTGTTTAAAATACTGCTTTGTTGTTTATAAACCTTTAAGTTATGTTAAATTGTAAATTATACATAAACAAATTGAAGGTTTTAGTTTTTAAGTTATATGTCCGTCTGAATTATTTTGATGCATGTAAAAACATTTTAAGTAGAGGAACAGAAACTTAATTTACATTTATTCTGCTCTAACAAATATTCTGTACCCTACTTTTATTAGAAAAACTTTAATTAAATTATTTTTGTTCTTTCCTTCATCCCACTGCCAATTGCATATACCAAACAAAGACTTTAAAACCTGTATTTTTTCACAATGTCTCTACTTTAAATATTGTTTTACGGAAAACAATGTTTCCGTTACATGTGAACATATCATTAAAAAACAACTAAAAAAATGCAATCTCAGAATTCATATTCATAATACATGTACATTTAATTACAAATTAGGGATTTGTAGAGAAGGAAACACTCTAGTAGCATTCACCGTGGTTACCCCATGTACATACACCCTCGGAATTCTTTTGACAAAACCCACTTCTTGAACAAAACCCTTGCGGGGTGACGCACGCGCTAGTTGATGGCTTGGATGTCGTCACACTTTGCACACTGACGTCAGAATAGTCAACAATGTTAATCTGAAAAAAAAAAAAATTCATGAGTTTTCTATAAATTGCTCTCGCTTTTTTAAAGTATTTGTAATTTGGTACACTTTAAAAACAAATATATTTGAAAATCAAAGTTTAAATTTGTTTTAGTAAACGAGCATTTCTGAACAGGCACGAAGCATCAGCCTCCTCCCCTCCCCCCCCCCCACTATATTGCACAGCAAAGATTTTTCTTTAATTTACATACACAAAATTGAATTAACATAGAGTTGCCCCCCTCCACTTTTCTGTGACCATGTAAAAATTGAATTGAAAAAAAGAAAATAAACAGTGAAATTGAAGTGAAAAGTATACATGCCCCCTCCCCCCTCCCCCCCCCCCCCCCCCCCCCCCCCCCCCCCCCCCCCCCCCCCCCCCCCGGATTAGGATTTTCAGGATTTTGGAGAGTAATTGCATGCCTGCGCACTAGAAACAATTGTTTGCAATTTTCAATGTAAGTTGCTTTTATATTCGTGTACAGGTATGAACTGTTGGTCTAAAAATAGTATTTATTTTCATTACAACATTATATTGGCAACACCATTTTAGTGAAAGATATTTTAACTATAAAGATCAGTGTATAATTGACTGAACAAAATCGAGGGATGTTTGTGGGAGGATAATAATAATAATACATTGTACTTGTATTTTTATGATTTAATATTTTCATGGTACTTGTACGTATAAACTACTTATCTATATGGCATAATAATTGCATAAATGTTCAAAACCAAACGTATTTATCAAAATTACTTATTGATTCAGAGTAAATGAAATGAATCTAAGTTTAAAATGTTACAAATAAATATATAGGTACATTATAGTGTAGAATAAAATAATGCATGCGGGGGTAGGGGTTGTGGGTTGTTGTTTTTTCATGATCACTGTCACTCTGTCCCTACCAACGGCATTCGTGAACAAAGTACCGGTCTCCCTCTGTTATAAATTCATTTTACATCAGGGATATACTTAATGATAACAAAAAATCATGATAATTTTTTAAAGTAAAATCCGTACGATACATTTTAATAAGGCAAATGACAATAAAGCAGCATGATAATATAATTTGTCAATCAGATTATATATATTTTATTCTCTTATAAAGCTTTCAAGAAAATTGTTTACTCTAAATTTTAGTTGTCAATTTCCTATTGTGATAAAGTACAAAACAAATTCATACTCCAGTTCATTTTGCCTGCATAAATGTTAATACTTCAAACGACTGACCCTTAAAATCATTTTGTGATTTTTTTATCACCATGTAAGTATGGTCCCTTACCTAGAGTTCTTTTTATTATACTTAAAAAGTCTTAGTCAAACAAACATGATTGTATCAATTAAAAAGTTGATCAAAATCTTGTAATTGCACAAAAAATACTCACTTTGCAATCACAGTCGTATTTTGTCGTCATTCGCTCAAAATCAGTGCTCTTTACGAAGCGCATATTTATGTAAAATAGAAAGCGAAGCGCCCCGTCATTCCCACGTTTTGCTGAAAATGTAATTAAGGAATAAGAAATTATTCTTTAAGTATTATGAGGTGATAATTTTGGTCGGGGCGAGATCAAATCCAATAAAGCCCAAAAGGCTTTATGATAGACTTGACCACGCTCCGACCGAAATTTCACCTCATAATATTCAGAGAATGATTCCTTATAAATTATATTTATATAATTTTAACTCATTGTACGATTAAATATTTAAGTATAAATAAGCAAACCTCGCTGGCGCCTCAATTATACGTATTTTGATGTTATAGGATATATAGTACAAAATTGATATGAAGTATTATCACAGGCAAAGCCACTGTAAAATGTAAATATTACAGAACAGAAGAGCTTCTGTGTGCCTAGAGAAATGATTAAAATAAAACACCTTGCGTTAAAGAGATAATCTATGTGTTTTATGATAGAAATTAGATTAAGTAGTTTTTAACGTAACCCTTTTTTACAATACAAGTTAAGCATTTTTGAATATTTAAATCAATTTTGCCAAAGGTGATTCAAATCACCAACTTAAAGATTGAGAAAATAAAAGAAACAATTAACGTGGTGTCTTCTCAACAAAAAACCCGAGGAAAGTGGTTTCCCAAAAGTTCTTTACTATTCTACTGTCATTTTTGTTCTAATCTCCCTAACCCCAAACCAAAATACTAACCGCTATATTGCCTTGATATCTTGTTTACAAACACACGCTTGCAACATTAAGTATGTGATATTAAATATTTCTTAATGGAGAGTTTTCTGTCCAACTCGGAACTTAAATCCTTTAAATTAAAAAAAAGAGTTCAAAACTCATATAGATTATGAAAAATAAAAACCCAAACGTTACTTTATAAAAAGCATTTAATAAGACATATATATATATATATATATATATATATATATATATATATATATATATATATATATATATATATATATATATATATATATATAATGTGCGAGTCAAATGATTTTAAAAGGTTGAAACCAGAGAAAGAGAGAAAAAAATTGTATACAAAGATTCATCCGTTGCTTGTGTTAACTGTTATTTATAGTAATATAACTTTAAACGTCTGTGCACAGTTATTTTTTAAAAACTAACTCGGCAAGATTTCATTTATAGGAGCATATATTTGATATATCATTGCAATAAAGAATATTCAGAAAACATAACATAGAACCATCTTCTTTTTATTGGTTAACTAAAAATAGATATACATCGCCACTAAAGAAAAGGTCTGGAGATGTTAACTCTAGCTTTTAATATTTCAGTTAAATTGTTTAGGACAAACAGATTTAGTGCATTTTTGATTAAAGTTGTATTCAGCATTCATCATCTTAAAAATAAATTCGCATTCTCTTTAGCCAGGCTATGAAGTTATGATGTTTTCATTGAAAATCATACATAAATGCAAAACAATATGAAAAAGCAGAAATTTTTAAAAAATAAAACAATTGAATTCTTACCAAATATTACATAGGCCGTATTCAGACGTAGTTTTTCTGGGCCACAATTCATGAAATATCCATCCCCGACAAGAGTCGATGGAATGTTTTTGGCTGCCCCCTGTACATAAAACATTTACATATAACAAATAATAACTTAGAGTATATTAAATAATGTGCGTTTAAAAGATTAAAATGTGATTTGATTGTCGTTTTAAAAACTTATAGGAATAATTATTTAAGTTACAGGATGTAATTTAAATACCGTCAAGGGTGATCAAATCAATAAAAGTGCAAGGGTTTTTTGGAAAGATTTTGATCACGCTCGACCGCATTTGATAACCCAATATAATGCAAAGACTAATTCATTATAACTCAAAATTTATGTAATGTTCAGCAGTACATGTACATAAGAAAATAAGTGATTGGGACTTGCAAATCACTTCGATACATTCATTGTATTCGAGATATCATCGTTCGAGATATCGACGTTTAACTGTATAATGCACGATTTAAAACCATTGGTGAAATGAAGTAGACTATGCATTACAGAATTAATGTGTAGTGCAATTACTGACAAAGACTCTTGAAAATTAAAATATTGGAAGATGAGGAGGATTGATTAAACTTTTTAAAAACTTAAATCACCTAGGATCATTCCATACAAGCCATATGTTATTTATAGCATGTTCTTTAAATTTATAAAACGCAACAAACTTAATTTTACCAATGGTTCCTAATGAAACGCGAGGAATTCATTACCGCGTAAAATCGCAAGAAATTACCCTCGCAGATTTTAAATTCTTGCTTTTTTAAATATAGGTTTGACCTGTAAGACATTATAACAAAAAATAGTGTTCGGTATTATCTATTCTCGCGAATTTACAGTATCTTTTCGTACCTTGAAGACAGTCTTTACGTCAAATCCATACTCATAATTTATATTGTCAGCGCTGGTCTTACTGGATGTTATATTTGCTTCAAAAACTGCAGGAAAAAGTACCAAAAAAACTCTCAATGTAGTATGCTAAGATAGGAAATAAGAATTAATGCAAGATGTAAAATAAAGGTACAAGTGCACAATAATATTAATTGTTTCTTAATATGGTGAATTAATGTTAAAAACTTATAGAAAATTACGCTGTACAAAATTGCAAAAAAATGATCAGCAATGAAATGCATATACATACCATAATCGGATTTACAGAAGTCGACCTGTACAACTATTGGAAAACGAGTGCACGCAAAACATGTTGCGATGAACACAAAGAACAATGCGTAGTTGAATAAACTCATCTTCGGTCTATTGGTGAGAATGAACTTTTCAAAGAGAGTTGGACGGAAATATATAGCGATATTAATTTTCGATGATAAATCCTAATTTGCTTTAATTTTGAAATAAATTTGCTGAATAATTGCCAAACTTGGCAACGTGTCTCATGTTCTTCATAATTACTTGATGAGCATCTGTTGATAAAGGCCTAAATTGATTTAATTTACTCAATTACTAACACTTAGATTTAAATTGCTGTGTTAATTTATTATTAATTCAATTTCTGACCTTTTTGCAAAAACCTTTAGGGTCAGTTCCAGGTTAGTACACGTAGGCTTTCTGTGGGGCAAATATTGACCAATATGACGAACAGAACATGAATATCGTATATCCAGGTTTTTTGGCAAAACACGTTTCCTAAAATGGGTGTAATTAAACATGTTTTTTTTATTGCAATTGTAAACTTAGCGATTAAAATGTTTGGGAAATCAAGCAACACCGCGTATATATAACTACGTGCTACTGAAAATTCTTATTAAACGCGAGGAATTAATATCCGCGTAAAATTGCCAGAAGCTTGTCTGGCGAAATTTAAAATATCGCTTTTAATTTTCGAACATATGTAAACTACATGAAACTATGTTAAAATATCGGCATTCGCAATAGTATGTTCTCGCGATTTAATGAAAAACCGTTTAATCGCGGAATTTTGTACTCGCGTAAAATAAGGAATCTACAGTATTTCTTTATGTAACAGAAGTAGATAACGAGCATTCGAAAGACCAAGTCAAGATATACAATTGTTAGACCTACGAAACTATATAACATCAACAATTTTATTATTTACTTGCGAAAAAAGGAATCATTCTTTCAGTCTTATGAGATGATACCGGTATTTTTTGTCGGGGCGTTATCAAATCCAATAAAGGCCGAAGGGCTTTATGGAAGATTTGATCACACCCCGACCGATATTATCACCTCATAGTATTCAGAGAATGATTCCTTATTACTTATATTTATAAAATTCTATGCCATCGAATGATTAAATATTTAAATATAAATAACCAAACCCCGCTGGCGCCTCAATTTGTCGTCATTTGAAGTTATAGGTTGTATAGTAAAGTGTTATCACAGACAAAGACACTGTAAAATGTAAATATTTTTGGATAAGGACGACATGACTACATATCACGAGTACAAACTCTATCTTTGTTACTTCAACAAAATGCTTGTTCCAGTCATTCAGATATGTTGTATTACTGTAAACGTATTATATATGGCGTGTACGGTATTTTGCGGAAATTAGTTTTTGAACAAGTTCGCGTAGATTTGAATTAGCGTATTTCTGACTGTGACTATTCTTATACATACATGCGTGGTATTTAGCGATGTACCTGATTCAGCGGGAGTCGCATTCCGCCAAAAGCATTAAACCGAATACACAGCCAAATGTAGTACGTTTACAGTATGGGTTTGTTTGCTAATGATAAACATGCAATTTTTAGATTTAAACAAAACTATAAATCCAACCGTTATAAAATTATCTTCAGGTTTTACAGCTATTTATACTATTTATAACAGTTTTCACTTATTCGATTGCCGAAATACAATAAAACAATTTAGCATGGATGTCCTCTTTGTTTGTTACAGCTACTATGCAAACCCCCCCCCCCCCCCCCCGTAATATGACATTATTGCAACAAGGATGAAGTAGTTGTGCTATCTGCTTGAAAAGCCAGTAGTTAAGAGTCATTTACAAATTGTTGCAATAATAATATATGTGAAAACTGTTGTAAATAGCTGTAAAACCTAAAAATTTGGATTCCAGGATTTGAAAATTTTAAGCATGACTTTTAAAAACGGTTGGTTGCAGATTCCCAACTTCAATTCAATGTGAAAGAAATTGCGCAAGCTAAAAACGCAGGAAAAATTTATTAAGAATCAGAACAAGTTTTTAATGTAGATATTGATTAAAATTCAGATGAACGAAATGGCCCACTAGCAATGACATTTTTATTTACATTTCATTTGTTAATGCAAAAAGGGTATCTCTTATCTATGAATGGCCATTCATAAGACAAAGAAAACATTCGTTGATTATTTCTATTCCAAAACAAACAATCAATTAAACATAGGTGGGTTAGTGACTTATATGGGTTTAATTTTAATATATACTAATATTAATAATATGATAATATATTCCTTTTAACTACTAGATAATTTGTATCCTGACTATAAAGTGAAATGAAAGAAACAGATTAAATTATATTATTAACAAATAAAGTAATATTATTAAACAATAATTGCAGGGTTTTTTCTTGCATTTATACTTATATCGAAAACGTATGAAATGTTAATGCTGTTTCAAAAGACGGTACATGCTTTGAATTGAATATAATCTAAATGTTTCTCATATTTTTATCCGGTCCCGCTATGCGGGTGATTTGTTGTGACAAGTTCGTCTGTCCGATACAACATGAACTTGTCTGGAGCATAGTTCTCTTATCCTTACATTTAACCAAACTACCTTGATCTTCGACAACACTGTTTCGTTTTGTTAAGGGAAATTGATTTTTTGAAGATTATACCATAACTTTATATTTTAAAATAACATCAAAATTCACCGTTTGAACATTTACATGTATTCACCTCTATATATACATAATTTTTAAAGGAATAAACTAACTTATCTAATGACGATATATAATGACAAACAAATTACTTTAACTTTTCCCAGTTTCATATTTTTCATACTGATTTCACCTACTTTATTTATCTCTTTCAAAGTATTCTAAACACTTGCTTTTTCATCAAAGATGGCATTTACAAGTTCTACCAAGACTTAAAAAAAAATATTCTTTGTTCTGTCCGAAAACTTACGAAATCCCAAACCCTAAACCCTTATTGATAAAAACAATCTAGAAAAAATAACAAAAACAATAAACTCAGATTTGATTTTGATTATATTTTATTGCTGATCAGAGACTTGTTGGGAGTTTCTCGCCTTAGTAACATTCACCATGATTCCCCCATGTGCAGGCCCCCTCAACATTCTTTCGACAGAACCCACTTCTTGGACAAAAGTTTGCTGGGGTAATACACGCTTCCTTTGACGGCTTGATTTTTGGCGCACCTGATACATATCCGTATAAAGAATCATCGATGTTTATCTGCAGAAAATCAGCGACACAAAAAATTGTGATTTAAAAAATATTTCTTTTTGAGGCACCTTTTCACAATCACAGTATTTGAAAACGTACGAGCAGTGATTACAAGGTAATGCAAAATATCATTTAATTTGTTAATAGTTTTATTCAAGAGTTAATTTTACTTCCCTTCCTCTACCAGCAACAATATCAAGCAAATCAAATTAAAAAACAAAATTAATAAAAAAAAAAACGAAATACAAAACATAACAAAACAATATTCGACATAACTGAATAATTCTCAAACAAAAGAGCTTCGAAAAACATTAAATAAAGTTGGACAATTCTTACAACAAAATACACATATTCCTTAATCATTTCATTTAGTGTCTCATTAAATCATTTAAAAAATAATCGTCTACCGCACTATTACCAGTATTATTACAGTCGATATAATCAACTAATCATTAATCGATTTCATATATTTAGCTAATCGAAATAATATACTTACAATGCAATCGCAGTCATATTTTGTCGTTATGCGCTCAATATCGGTGTTTTTAACATTGGCCATGTTATAATAGTCTACAATTTGAAATGCACCACCACTCTGATGTTTTGCTAAAATGAAAATGTAAGCTAAATTATATTTGCTAAATGAGTTGGTAATACATATCATTCTCGACTTTTCTATATGCACAAATGCCTTACACTAAAATCAAATCATTTAGAAAGCACAATTCGTGATGGTCATCAATGTTAAGAATTTCGAGGATGATGTAATGGAATGAGACTTGCAAATCGCAAAAAAGTATTTTTTTTTACCAAATATTAGGTAGAATGTGTTCACTTTGAGCTCCTGTGGTCCGCAGGACATGAAATATCCATCGCCGACAAGTGTCGATGGAATGTTATCTGCTGTCCCCTGTTAAATGACAATTTTAACATGTATGTAACAAGTATTATCAAAATTAGGGCTCATTTTATTCAGTACAGTTACGAAATTACGATGTACGCTGATCAAACTTTTATTTGTGAAAAATTTACTTTGTATTTTCTAACAAACACTTAATAAATAAAACTATAATTGATTGTGATAAGCATGAACACGTCGATATTCGAGTAAAGTGTATTCTTATGCGACTGTACGTTTGTACTTTATAGCAAGTAGCTAATTGATCAAATGTGAGCAAACGTTTTTTAAGCAATCTCAACAGACAATCAAAGACTGAATGTAAGTAAGATAATCAAAGACTGAATGTAAGTAAGATTAATCCAAATTATAAGTCTTAATTTATCATTCATATTTTATTTACTGCACACATACATGTGATTGGCATATTGCAAATGAATTACATTTTCATTATTACGGAAAAATTTACAGATTTTCCATTTGAAATAATCAAGTGTAGTAGATATGACTTGTATAATATTTAGGAGGCATTTTTTTTAAAGAATAAGAAATAGTTTAATTATCATTTTTCTGAAATATTTTTACCAATAATGTAAAATACAAGTAAAATACAAATGTAAATCGGCAACAAAATAGCTTTAATGTAAGTGTTGAGTTTAGACCA
This sequence comes from Magallana gigas, assembly GCF_902806645.1. Lineage (NCBI taxonomy): Eukaryota > Metazoa > Mollusca > Bivalvia > Ostreida > Ostreidae > Magallana > Magallana gigas. The sequence goes on along the minus strand of NC_047567.1, from coordinate 12,465,056 downwards.
GCCATTAAAAATAGGTTTTTTATTTAGTTGTTTCTTACAAATTGATTATACCAATTATATTTCTTACCTTGTAGATGGCCTGTACGTCAAACCCATACTCAATATTGAGCTCACCAATATTACGGGATGTTATTTTTGCTTCAAAAACTACAGAAAATGCAAATGAAAAGTCGAGGTTTACTAGAATATGTCCATGAGCAAGATAATTTAGATTGAAACCACATTCCAAGATAAAGAAGAGTTTCAAACATCTCAAAGCATAAGTGTAAAAAATTCCTGATCGGTAAATGTGATGCTATTATGCCTTCGCAACTGTTTCTTTTGAATATTTATAACTGTTAACACTTTTCCGAATGCACACAATATTAAATGCGAGTTGTTGAAAAATCATTTTGTCCATTTAATCTCATTAAAAAAAATTAGTAGCTATAAAAAAATTTTTTGGAATAAGTTGTAAAACATGCCATATATGGCAAAGAAGATTTAAATGACCTCCTATCAGATTTGAATGATATCATCTGCTATCTAAATGCTTTACATCGATTTATAAATGATTTCCTATAGTAAATTATGATGATTCTAACTTTGACCAAAAAAAAGATAAATATAGTCTATGAACGTACCAAAGTTTGCGTAACAGAAATCGTCTTGCTGAACCTTTGGTGAAGGATCGCAGCCAAAACATGCTGTGACGAACACTAAGAGGGAACCGTATTTCATTAACTCCATTTCCCGTCAGTTTGCTGAGAACTACTTTTTGAATAACGTTGAAAGGTTATATATATACTAATGTCACTCATTAATCCAATTTTGCTTTAATTTGCCTATTTGATACATGATGAAGGTGTTTTGTTGCAAAATCGCCAATATATGCATGTCATATCGTAAGGATAATTGCGAAATACTTTTAAGCTGTTATCACCAGAGCAGGGATCTGAGTAATTGTTCAAATATGAATTGCTGTTTAAAATTGACAAGAAAATTAAAAAAAAATAATTATGATAGCAATACAAGTTGTATTTGTTTAAATATGTTTTTCCTACATAACCTCCTTTAATATAAATTCTGCAGGTAACTTATCATGGGATTCCATCCAAAGAGAGATACCTTCACAGAAAAAATGAATTTCTGCAGGAACATGATAATGTTGTTTTGATTAAAGCAGGGGCTCTGAATAGCTTTTCCCACGATAAGGTTAATTGACGTTGATGAAATAAACCCTTGTTAGACATTTAAATATTAAATTAGATTACAATTTCAGAATTACAATTCCTGACATTAAAATTGCAGTACTTATTGCTTTAAATTGCTAATTTGCAATGTTACAACTGATTTGGTCCCTCTATAATCTATAGATTAAAGGAATGACTATTACTCGTGCAAAGAAAGACGTTTAAATTTAGAAGTTTTTTTTATATTTAAATATAAACAATATGAACTCGAACGTTCCAATTTTACGATGAACAGTGAAAAGAAAGGTCAACATAAATTTATTGAAATATATCTAATTAAGGCGTTCAAAAAAAAATAATTAACAAATTATACTGTATAACTTTCCATTTTTCCCCTATACAATTCTTAATCAAAGTAATGAAGTACTGTCGGGAGTTGATTTTATCGATTATTATCAATTTTAAAATCAACGATATGTTATTTTGCGTGGCTACTAATTTCTAATCTGTATTTAAATTATGCACATTTATTTAAATTACGCACGTTTTTATAATATGAATTCTCGAACTTTTCGGACAGGAATGTCGGGAAAACCCCATATGAATCATGTTGTGTGATATTTAAAAATAGAGTTAATTCCATCAAACTATGTATTAGTAATCGAAATGTTTAGAACTAAAAATTGTAAACGTCTGGATCCAAGCAAGATTGAGATCTAGTCGCGTTCAACCAGACGCTCGACTGTCTCCGTTAATTTCCGACTACCAAGAGAGACTCTCTGCTTGTCGGAGATTTACGGAGACAGCTGAGCGTCTGGTTGAACGAGACTATATTGAACTCTGGCTTAGGAAAATAAACGACTACAAAAAAATAAATTAGTTGTTCGTACTATTTAAATCTGACTTTTTTCAAGGTATTTATAAATACGTTCCCTTGAAAAACAATGGTACAGCATACAGTACACCGAATTTATATATCATTTTCAAGATCTAAGTCTTGTCAGCGGTGTTGATTTGTGCATAAGTCCAAACATTGTTTCACTTTCGGTTTGCCAGAGTAACTGCCTAAAAGAGTTGATTAAAATCAACTCCCCAAAAATCCTTGCTTTTTTAGCAATACCTTATGATTCGCAACAGGGATCATCAGAACTTGATGAATTTTAAAAAAATTATTGACGCACAACAAAAACAATACAATGAACTCATGAATTTGATAAAAGTGTTTTGATTACTTTATAAGTAAAAAAAGTTTTTTTTTTTTTTTTGTTTTTTTTATAGATTTTCTAATAAAGGGATGGAGGAGATTTTCTAATAAAGAGATGGAGGAAGTTACTTTTTTGTTTTTGTACGGTTGACTTCAAATTAATCTTTTCTTTCTTTATTTTCCCCTTTTTTCACTAAAGCTATCAGCGATAACGTGATGTTTAATATTTGTTATATAGTACAGGCAACGCGGATCCCGTATTGGCCCGCGTTACCGTCACGGTATTTTTATCGTTCCCGCGATACACCATCGCGGGTTTTGATCGCGGTATGGTTTGCGACAGTGATGACACCGCGACGGTGTGATTTACCGTTATTCCTGCTACTGCTTTTTGTTGTTACTTTACCTGTACTGTACATTACAGGCAATGCGGGTCGCGTAAATCCACGTCAAATATGCGACTTCAGATTTAAGCATTAACAGCTGCATTGTAAAACAATTCTGGTCCATATTATTATAAAATTAATAAATTATAATTATGAAATAGAATTTCATGAAATCGGAAACTACATTCGAACTACAACATAACATGATTATTACGCTGTTTAATTTTGTGATGTGTAAGTAAGAACACATATCTTTGTATTTGACGTGCTTATTTCAGTTATTATTTCTATTAGTTGAAAATCCTGTTTTTATAACAATCTTAAAATTGAATATTTTCATTAGATGAATTCATCTAATGTATCAATGCAGAGCATTTTCATCTTCTCATTTTATAAGTTGACACGCATAGCGCCGTAAACTGTCAATGCATGTGTATGCTTTAAATTGAGAAAGAAATGGGCAAATGTCAGGAATCAACTAACAAATCTATTTTTCCATTCAATAATAAAATCATCATTCATATATAAAGTTGGTGCTGCGTTAAAGCACATGGAATCATAACCTGTTATGTCAGCATGCGTTTCCTGTGTATACATATAAAGTTTAAGTCGCGATCATTTTCTGTGTATACATGTAGTGATTAACAAACTCAGGGTAGAAAACGACATGCCTTGAGGGTTTTCACACCTATTCACGACAAAAGAAAAAGTCTAAATCGCGTACGGCTTTGTCTAATCGCACAACACCTTACAGGAGAGAGAGAGAGAGAGAGAGAGAGAGAGAGAGAGAGAGAGAGAGAGAGAGAGAGAGAGAGAGAGGGGCGTTTAGGCATAATTTAACGTACACTTATGTGAAATATACTAATATCCAATACTAAATATTCATAAAATTAGTATTCATAAAAGAATATGGTACACTGTGATTGAATCCATCATGCAATTTCAGATTTGAGTCCACGTGCTGCACCTGTCAATCAAATCAGCCCGCTAGCTCTACCACGTGTTCCCTCCATGATAAAGTTTCGTTCTATTAGTTTTATTTTTAATAAAGAAAATAAGAAGTATGTCTAACAGTTAAGTTTTTTTACAATGTTTGTGATGCATGATATACTGTGTTTGGAAAGTTTAATTCGTTGTGTTTTTTTCTCTATCTCTCCTTTAGTTTATAATGGAGGTTTTTTGCGGGAAGGAACATCTTAAACACGTTTAGCGGTTGAAGAACGCAGTAAAATGAATCAATTATTTGATATAACTATTAGTAAAATTCTTTGATATGCATGTAGAATTCTTCTTGGTCAATCGTTACACAACTTATCTACCTGCCTCATTCCTGTGTATTCTGTGCGTTCTAGCGTAGAGTGATTTCCTGTCAGTGCGATGGTTTCACACCTTTGTGTAAAACAATTGGGATTAAAGTCAAATAAAGTTAACTTCGACAGTCATAAAGCTTTGTGGTGGTAGTGGGGGGGGGGGGGGGGGGGGGGGGGGGGGGGGGGGTTAGGTTACGGAAACGGGTTTACATATTTGTAGTAGCTTTATATTCAATAAGATTACATGTACATGCACACATAAAATGATATCAATACATTTACTGAAATGTTCAAATTTTTTTTTATCGGCATGAAATACTTTCAAAACATGTTCTTAATTTCTTTGAAATGTGTAAGAACATAAGAACGGTTTAACAACATTTCCTCTTAAAAAAAAATTATCGTTATTCTGTTAAGAGAGAGAGAGAGGGGGGGGGGGGGCTCGGTCGCGAGCGAACGCTAACCTCCGTCACGGCGGGTAGCTGGTACACCATCACAACATGACAAGGGATACCCACAATATCTTTCGATTACATAATTTTATGCAACTCGGGGTATCTCTAAGGCTCCTTACTCTCTATTTGTTATAATTCAGTTCAGAGAGATACACGTTAATTTGATTTTTCGCATCAAGATGGGGCGTATTCGAAGGTGGCAAAAAAGTTGATGTGGAATGGAGAGGCTGGTAGACACTCGGTATCTTCCATCTCTCGCAGCTTGGCCCTCATGTCCTGCTCACATCCAGCATGCAAGACCACAGCTCGATCGACTTCCTCAGGCCGGCCCCACTGAACGTCATACTCATTTCCACACTGAATATTCAAGTCAGACTGAGTCTTGAAGAACACACGTCTTCGCACTTACAGATTGTCGTCGCAAACGTAACGCACTAGATAGTGGGAATCCTCGCGCAATGACACTTATAGGAACGCAACACAAATTCACTAAAACGTGAATTCACAAAAAAATGTTCTTTACGCTAGAAGACCTTGTAAGAAAAATACCGGGCTGGTAATTTTATAGGAAGCCCTAATTTTTAAACACTTGCTCATCATAAGTTGACACGCATGGACTTCAACAACAAACTTTACAAATGTAGGCGGACCAATTAATTGTTAAGAAAAACACAATCACACTGCGTACACATTTATAATTTTATTGGCAATTAAAATCAGTTCATGATAATTTTTAATTTAACGACCTTCTTAAAATATGATAATGGATTCGAAAATATTTTATTTGCAATTGCTGGACAAGTATTAAATTAAATACTTTAATAATTTATTTAATAGCCATGAAATAAAAAAAAAAAGACTACAAGTATTTCGATTACAATCTCTGTCAAAATCTTGTTAAATATCGTCATTAAATATAAAGAAACATGCAATTTATTTTTCATTCGGGGAGATAACTCCCGCTTGTATACGATACTTTTCCAGCGATAATTTTACCGTGGCGGGGACAGGTAGATGATGAGTTTACCGTGATGGGAACGCCGTATACCTGTCTCACCTGGCCGATCACCTCGATGTGTTTATACCGTGACGGGGCGCGGGAAACACGGGATCCGCGTTGCCTGTACTGTATGTGTGATTGTTTATTTGCTCGAAAGAGCAAAAAAATAAAATAGCGGCTAAATATGAGACAGTCTTCTTCATTGAGACTTATTATGAGAACTATTGAAATTGACACTAAATTAGAAATGATCAGTCATCAGTCAAACCGTTGTTATTCTACAAAAATCGTTTTTCCTAAAAGTTTTACCGCGGTATTTAATACGACAGGTGTTGCGGACACCTTACGGTGATAGCTTCCTCCATTCCTCCGTCAGACTCTACTTGTTCAAACCATAATCCTCTTGCCTTTTTATTCAACCACATGGTTTCTTTTGATATAGGAATTGCAGTGACTTTAAACGAAATATTTCGAAAAAGATTGAGGTAAAACAGACCTCTGTGTAAAATACTTGTCAGAATTATATTTTTACATCAGTTTCATCTTGCTTATACAAACATGTAACGTAAGGATGTACATTAAATGTGTGCAATGACAGTGTAGACAGGTCACAGGTCATACATGTAAGTAAAGGTCATGAAGACTTAAGTTTACAAACTTCTAAACAAATTTAAATACAATCCAACTGACTAAGATATGCTTATTTTTTTTATTTATCATAGATTTCGCTGTGCACGGCTGCTGAATTATTTGCAAGACGTGTAATGTTTACAAGACCGAAGGTAATGCTGAGGTCAAACAGTCGAATATGTTTATCTGCAATATGAAAAATTTGGAAAATAAAACATTTTTAGATTCCAGCTACAATAAAGATCGATGTTTTGAATAAAAGAAGTCTCTCAATGAAAACTAATATTTTCATTTTATGAATTAACTTCAATCATTAATCAAAAAATACTGGCCTTTAGCAAAATTTTTCAATTCCATTCGGTTTAATTCTAGATAGATGCTACAACAATTTTGCAATTTGAAAGAGAAGATATAGGCTTTTGTCCATAAGTTTTATTTTAAAATCGATCATACTTACATATACACTTTTAATGTTGTACTGATATACATGGCGAGTTTTCCCCGAAATAAACTTAAATATGTACAAACCCTATCCATGTATCCATAAAATGCATCTTTGTCCGAACACATTCCTACCATAAGCGGACCAGATGAAGCAGCAATACGTCCTAATGAAGAAAACAGTTAAAATCTCAATTAACATAAGGATACGTATACTTTTTGTTAATTTTTACCCAATGTTGACAGAAATGGTACTCACTTCCACAGTATTATATAAATAGTGCCTGTTTTGGAGGGTAACAGTTGAAATTGACACCCCGAGATAATCATTGTTAACTGACGCAGAAGATGGCTATGGTTTTTCAAGGGTGTCAGTTTAAACAGTTACATGTTCCCTCAAAAACAGGCACTATTTAATTCATTTTATTGAATGTCTTAATTTTAAAGAAAACTTTGCTGCTTTTATATGGAAATGACGTGGATTCTACGATGAACCGTACGCGCATAATTTACGCGCACGAAACAATTCGTTGTGTTACCCGTTGCCAGGTGTGCTGCCAACGCTGAGGATAATAGAACGGATTATAGACTTGGTATAAGCCAATCATATTTTAGTATTTAACATCATTTATTCAATATTTCATGTTTTCCTGAAAATGACATAATTTTTGTTACACACATACAGTACCGATCAGACCCAACCTAACAGAAAGTAAACCCAAACTAAACCCTGTGATTTCTTTCTTGGTTTACTCTGGGTTTACTCGGGTTTACTAGAATGGACCCAGAGTAAACCCAGAGTAAACCCAAAGCAAACCCAGAGTGGACACATAGAGTATACCCCGATCAGAAGTATACCCCTGAAAGCAGACGCTACATGTGTATTCGGAATATACAAGGAACAGGAATTACAGGCAGTTAGATGATAAGATAAGATACAGGTCTGCTTCACACTTGAGTGCGTACAGTTAACCCCAAAAGCAATTCCCGAGTAAACCCCAAGTAAACCCCAAGTGGACCCAAATTTTCAAAAAGTAAACCCAGAGTAAACCCAAAGTAAACCCAGAAAGTAAACCCGGGGTTTAGTTGGGGTTTACTCTGGTGTTAGGTTGGGTCTGATAGGTACTGTATGCTACTTTGCATATTACTACTACCTTCTTTGTTTTAATGACATGACATGAAAATTTGCTCGTTTAACCAAACAAATGTAAGACATAAGAATAATTTTTTAACAGTCGAGTAGAACTTTATCACTAAACTTTCATCGCCAAGGTACTTACACTTTTTGGCATACAAAAACGTATCAAGAGACTCCGTTTTAAAATTCAGAATTATCTAAATCTAATTTTATAAAGATTGATAATCCTGACGTTTTAAATGACTTTATCAAGTAAATCTGGTCAGTAGCTTGTGTAGCATTTAATTAAATTTTTAAAAATGAATACAAAATTTAAATAAATTAAACTGTTTTCTTCTTTTCCTATACCAATTACCTGAAAAAAGTGAGAATTTTTTATTGTTTGCCTTCTCTGAGTAAACACGCCCCATCAGACTGGTTCCATTGAATACAAGTTCTACACTGTTTGGAACATCTGCCTTTAAAGACATGGTAAAATATTTTTAAAGTTAATTGATTTGCTTTGTAAAATTAAATGTCATTTAACATATTGATTTTCACAAGAAGTTTTATTCAGTGTTTTGGGATCAAAGAGTTTTGAAGAAAATATCATGTTATTATTATGAAAGCTGAATACATTGATTGATATTGACAAGTAAACTATGTTTTTTTTTAAACAGTAAATGATAAAATAAAATAAAATATCAGGTTTGGTTGCTTTTTATTTCTGATTCAGAAATGATGAGAATCACTCGGTAACGTTTTCGAAAAACACTTACCTCGTATGGTAAATAGATCTTAACAGGTTTCACGTTCAAATCGTCACTGTAAGCTAAAAAGAGCAACTGTTGTTTAACAGTATCAGCTATTATGGCCAACGACGGTGTAAGATCTTTTGTAACTTCCAAAAGATCCCAAGGTTTAGCTTTTGAGTGACAGTTTGATGCCAACACTTGGTACTTAGAAGTTGATGACGTTGTCGCAGGGGACATTAAGAACCTTAACTCAATCTGAAGCCTGGGAAGAGCCACTGAGTCAAGTCTTGGTATTTGAATACTTGAGGATCGACCGTTGAAAAAACCGTACGAGGAGTCAGTTGTTTCAAATAAAACTTTGATGACATTGTTTATTTGTATGTAGATTTGTTGGGACAGGTTAATGATATGGTCTCCTTTAAAATCTACATTCACAAGAGGAATGCACTCTGAAAGACAAACAAACATTTATAATAGCATGCGCACTTTCGAGTTTAGGCATTCTAAAAACGGACACATCAAAAAGTTAACAGACTTCATTGGTTACTGTAAATACAGTTTAATATCTTTATTACACATAGCTTTTTTTTAAACTTATTATAATAATAAAAATTACAGGACTGTATTATGTTTTCATAGTTACATTTAAATCAAAACGAAATTTTGATTTTTGAAAGAAATATATAATGTTAAACCTTGTTTAGAAAATGACGTGTCTTGACCACAAACACAGAACTCAGCTCGGAAGACTGTCCCAACGGGGCATTTTTGTACTATACTTGATATTGCATTGAAGTATTCAGTAGGTCGTCCATCAACAGGATGAAGGTAGCAAGTACAACATAATCAAATGGATGTGTGTATATAGAAAATCAAATAATATTCAAACATGGTGAAAAGTTTCTTTCAAGTTAAGCTTAACTTTTTTTAAATTCAAAGGTACTTAGATAAAAATAATTTAACATCGCAACATTTAAAATAAGATTGCGTGATAAAATTGGCATTGTCAGATTCATGTATTTTTCTTAAGTGTTAGTTACAAATGTTACATGCAAACCTGCCCCCCCCCCCCAAAAAAAATTTTTTTTTTTTAAAAACAACGAAATTTATATTATTGTATTATTGTATAAATGAAGAGAACATTCGTACGTTCAGTGAATGTTTGGGTGGTTTTGGGAACTTGAGTAGTTTGGCTCCCTTCTCTTTCCACACACTCCAAACCACAATCAGGATTCGATATGCACTCTGCTGTTTGGTAATCATATGCATATCCTTTATCACAGCACATTGGTTGCGACTTGTGGTTCATGTCACATTTATAGTATGTTCGGCAATTAAAATGGCTCGAATACGTTGATCCTTTCTCCATATGCAAACAAGGATCTGAAACCCACACACATAATCTTATCATATTTCACGGCTTCAATGGCAAAATGTACTATAAATATAAATTTATAACAGTTAACTACATGTATGTTTTTTTTCGATACTTCCAAATGAATTTAAAAATGTGACTTAAGCCTATGTAGTAAAAACTAGCGCAATCTTATTATTATTTATGAATCATAACAGTGTATTGGTGAAGCGAGTGGCTTGTTTTTTAGCATCTGAATTAGTTTAAATAAAAAAAGTTTGCGACCGCTCTTTCGATGATTACGTCGATTTTTATTAGTATTTGTTTTAACTGGAGACCTAATTGTTACAACGCTCACCTGGAAAACAATGGCAAATTGACATATTGCAAACAGGTTATCAAAATCATTATCAAAAACACAGTCAATGTAAATTATTTTGCTTTGCATAATTTAGAAGATACTTTACGGAAAAGTGTCTGAACTTTGCCAAATATTCTAGCGAGGATTTTTTTCAAATTAAGCAGTTTCTAGTTTTCCACAATTAATTATAGTCATTTTTTAATTGACTTTTACTACAATAATTCAGAAAGATGGTCATTTATCTACCTATAAACAAAAGTTACACAAATTTATGATAATTCCACCAGTTTTGACATTTAAAACAGGTACAGATCTCACTATGTATTTCACCTCTAAATAAAACATTTTCCACTTTTGCATATACTTTTACAAAAAAAGTTTATATTCCAGAAAAGTAAGATTAAGAACGAAAGTGGGGTCGTCTAAGTTTTCTTGTCCTTGGGCTTGGACATCGTCCTTTTGTATTTGTGTTTGTTTTAACAGCTTTATGATACTCACAGCGGACAAACAATATTACACTTCGTCTAGTGGTCATGCAAGAAAACAAGCAGCATGATGGGACCTGATTTAAGGCCAACAGAATGGAACTGATGGACCCTTGACGTGATCCCTCATGAACAATTGGAAAAGAAGTGCTTTTGACAAAATTTCATTCTTTCTGATTTAAATGATTTTGATTTTATAAAACTTATTCAAATCCTAGTAATATATCAGTCTCTGATATACTTGCACGTGCAATGGATCTGGAAAACAAAAAAACTTCCTATCTTGAAAACTATAGAAGGTACCCTTTTGGCAGCTACACACACATCCGCTTGTTATTTTTACCATTCCAGTAACCCATTGTACGAAACTCGAAAAACAAAAATTACGTAGACCTGCATGGCTTCCTCATGAAAAGATTTTCCTACTTTGCTAAAAAAAAAAAAAAAAAACCAGCAAGCTCACAGTTAAGTGTTACATGTTTTTTTTTTTGGTTTTTGTGTAAATTTTATGCTAAAATTAACAATTTGCATACGTTAATACTTGAGATTCTGATTTGATTAACAATTTACCACTTTTTCCAAGATAAAGCACCTTTCAGATCTTAGAATTACTCAAATATACGCTTTTCTCAAATACCTGTTTACCATTATATTTAAACCTGAACATGAAATTGATAAATTGGTGTGAAAAAGTGTAAAAAAAAAAAAATCACCTTTTTATCAATGACTTGAAGACAGATGATTAAATTCAGTTTGAGCAGCATATCATTCTATGCGTGTCATTATTTACACAATATTAGACTCTCCAATAACCATATTTTTCTACTGCTATTTAACAAAATCAATTGTTTTGAAAGTTTGAAATATCATATTCAAGTTTACAAAAAGATTAAAATTGATGGTAAATCTTGCAAATGTCCTATTTTCGTTGTTAAGACAAAATTGCCGAGTGGTATAAATACAAAACATTGTCGCTTTTCAAGCAAATAATGCAGAGTAGCAGAGATGCTTTTCTAAATGTGCTAACAAAGCTACATTTTAAAAAAAAAATCTGATTAGAACACTTTAGATTCTACATAAGATCAGAGGGTATACCTTCTAATTAATGCACTTTCTGCTAAAATATGTTTGAATTTGGCCAAGGGCTTCTAGTAAAGAAGCAAGTTTTTATTTAAACTCGCCGCCACTTTTCTTACAGATTCGCGATTATCATCCCTGGAAGTAAATAAGTTAATATTAGTTAAAATTAATTGATTTTTAAGACTTACATTCTCTTTTTCATAAAGATGCTCTGTGCCAAATTTAACAACATTTTTTCTGGCTGTTCTAGAGAAGGATAATTCTAAAGACCCCCCCCCCTTTTTTTTCTCACTATAAATATTATCCTCTCTTTAAAAACAAATTAGTCTTTGATTGTTAGGACTGATATTTCCAATCAAACAGAGTTGCTATGTTTTAAATTTGATTAAAACTTGCTCAGTGGATCTAAGGAATGTGAAAAGTTTACAGACAGGCAGACGTACGGACGCCAGACAGAAAATAATCAGAAAAGCTCACTTGAAGAGTCAGGTCAGGTGAGCTAAAAAATCCTTGAGATAGCTAGATCTGCGCTAATGAGTTAGATGTGTTTCAAAATAATACTTCCTACCTGACGCACAGTCTACAAGTGAAACCTTGTCACATGTGTTTATTTCTGCGTTCCAAAAGGTTAGAAAGGGACAAATCATCAATGTACATCTGCAGTCTGCTCCATTTAATGCATAACACTGCTTATAATGGGTGCAGTTGTGTACAACGTAACAAGACTCCCTCCCCTGGCACGTTGCAGCGCAAGGTCCTATTAAGTATTGGTAAATATTGTATTATACATAATACTTATATGATTTTGCATTGTGTAGGCTATATCTTAATGTATAGCACAATTTTCGTAAGTAATGAAGCATAATATAATAAACATAATAACGATTAAAACAATGATTGTATTACATGTACAATATAGTTGTTCTCTCTTATTATATGTATTCGTATATTTTATACTTTTTGAAAGTTGTCTTTAAATGTTGTCTCTGATTTCTCGTACTATTAGTATGGTTTTATGCGTTGATTTTCTATTTATGATTGTTACACGTGATCTGACAATTATGTATTTGATCAGTTTTTGTTATAATTGGAGTACAGTATGTTATGGAGAAAATAAATCTCTTTTTTTTTCTTTTGATATTTATAAAGGCAGCTTGTATATCAAATATTTTTTCTAATTAAAATCTGATATGTCCTTTCTATGGGTATTGATATTACCTATATAAGTAGTAGAATCAAGTCCGGAAACAACTGGCGTAAAAAGTACGTCTCTTATTTGCGTGGAGGATATCACATCGTCGGTCGATGGTGTCTGGGTCGTAGACACTTCAGTCGATGACACTGGTGATAAAGAGGTCTTTTCTGTTGGTTTTGCTGTTTATGAAAAACAATAATCAAAACAAGTTAAAAATATACCACATATGGATAAAATTTGTGCAACTTAGATAGGTGTTTCAAGAGCCTGAAGATACTTTTAGTTACAACCCTTAAAGCCCAAAGTAAAATAATTATAACCAATTTAAATGTTATCAGACAAGAGTAATTATTTTGCTCATTTCATTCCAGAACTATGTGTAAATTCTAAAAAAAAAAAAAACATTGTTGAACAATACTTGTTTTTTTTTCTGTCTTAATCTTTTAAAGAAATATTAAGATTGATTTATTTTTTAAAAGTGCTAAATTAATAAGTTAGGAGATATATGTCTTTCTTCTTTTAAGCCTCAAATTCATACCTTGTGCTATGGCAACAAACCCCCTCTTGGGTCCCTCGTCATCCGTTTGCAGTACTAGAGTCAAGGTGTTCGTTCCATTGCTCTCATAAGTGAGCCCCGGTTTGAACCTATCTAAACCACAGAAGGAATCTATTTTCCTGTTTTCGCTGGGGAGTCCTTTCAATATTAATAGTAAGAACCCAATGTTAACAACACTTTGGCATACATTCAGTTTTAAAGTAATTGACTTGTGTGAATCCTTCATCATTTAACTCAAATGAATTTTTTTTACTTTCATGTGAAAGTGTTTAAGCTGGTATAATGCGACAAATAAGAGAGAACTGGTAAACTATATGCTTATCTTTATGTTAACATGTCAAAATCCATAAATGTTATATACATGTGATTACCATTGTATATAGTGATGTTGTCACAACAAGTAGGAGAACATGCCGAGTTCTTTTCAACATCTATGTATTCAAATGTCAGCACCACTCCAGTTTGGGAGGTCAATACGTAACGACAATCAAGATTCCTAAACATTAAACGCATTCATATTGAGAAATTATGTTTTATTGTTTTTCTCACGAAGATAGCATTCTGCTCATGAAAAGTTGAGAGAGAGAGAGAGAGAGAGAGAGAGAGAGAGAGAGAGAGAGAGAGAGAGCTAGCTCTGTAACTATTAAATAACTTTCACACGTTAGGTAATAGAATGGGAGAGAGGTGTTATAAAAGAGCAAAGAGAAAAGATAGAGGTTCATGGGTAGGCAAATGAAGATTAAGAGTCATAAGGAAAAAATAGTTACGCTGCATATTGTCCCGGAAATCGTGGGGACGTGATCTGCTGTTTCTCATGCGTGACGGTAATGTTATGTTGGGGACATGTTTCTGAAAGTAAATTGATATGAAAGTTTAATTCATTATTTAAAAAAAAATACATGTGTGATAGTGTGTTAAATAAATGAAATTTATTGTCATTTCTTTCTGTATTGTTAAAAGTTATTAAAAAACTTTCAAGGTGTAACAAGTAAGTAATAACAAAGAAATAAAAATAAACTTTATCAATTAAGTAAATAAGGAAATAAATATGAATTGGTTTAAATCTGAAAATCTCCAGATCATAACTTTTTACACTTTAACCTTTGAACTTAAAAAAAAGTATGTGTACTATTTCATTGGCTAGATTTTCCCGCCATTTCCACTCGATGTTTTTATACTTATTCTGCCAGTAGCAGGTCTAGAAAGTCTAGAAAGTCAGTGGTTTAGAGAAGTTGTATTACAGTATGTGTTATGAATATATTCTTATGGAATATTTTAAACACCTAAGACAATTAGTTGACATTCTGAAAATATACTAAATCCTTAACATTGGTTTTATATAATTTCTATCGCTAATATATAATTTAAAACAAGAGGCCCAATGGGCCACATCGCTCATCTGATCAACACTGGTTTTATATGGGCGTTCAATAAAGAAATAAATGGCAATTTAAAACGTTCACCGGGATATGAAGTTGGTTTGTCACATGATCAAATCCTGTGAAGCCCGAAGGTTTGATCACGTACCAACCAACTTCATATTCCAGTCAACTTTTTAACATTGCTGTTTATTACTTATATTTACGTTCGAAAATAAAACAAATCGTTCAGAACTGTTAAAATTATAATTTTAAGTTTTCAATAATCCAAGCGATAAGTGCGTGCTATGATTATTGTGACGCCATGAAAAAATTCATACAGAATTGAATGTTTTTGCTATTTTATAGGTTCATATAAGGAAACTTATTTGCAAATGTAAATATACAGAACTGAATGTTTTCGCTTTTCTATAGGTTCATATAAGGAAAAATATTTGCAATTGTAAATAAAGGATATTGTGAAATGTGGCCCCTCGGTAGACTAACCAAAAATGAATATCGATCCGAATCTTAAACTTAATTTTGCACATACTTAATCTTTGACATATTTACTTGTATGGAGTACCATTTTTACAGAAAATAAGATCATATGCCATATAAATAACTAAATTTTCAGTTGGTGTTCACGGTTAACTTCACGTTCCCTTTATTTTAGCCCCCCCCCCCCCCAATCACTTTATAAAACGATTAAAATACATGAGAGCATAAAGGTTCATTTTCTCCCTCCACTACTCACTATACTCTGTCCCGATTTTTTGCTTCCACCACTTTTTGCTTCATAATTCGATAATAATAAATACCTTTCTGCTCAAACTATGATCATCCACTAATATGGAAAATGTCCAGATTATCTCTTTTGAAGTGCCACCTCTGCCGCTTTAGGTTTCAATGCACATCCAAAAATAAAAAGTCTACAGGGATTTTGCATTGCATTAGCCATCAATAAGCCCGGATGATAACGTTGAAAAATTGCGCGAGGTGTCCCGAGTACTTCCGAGTGGAGAAAAGATGTAAACATTCCCCATTATAAATCTCTGTTAGAATTTGTTTTCGTACCTGTAAACTTTTATGAGAGAAAAGGGATACTTTGTCAATGAAGATATCTTCGCTATTTTCCATTTCATCAATCACAACTGTACTTCTTTCACAGGTATGTGTATTTTTATTAAAAATCATCAATAAGTGATGAAAGCAATAACTTGGGACAGACTATAGTTATTGTATTTTTTTTTAAAATCCTGTATGTGAAAGAAGAAAAGTGTACCTCAATGCACCAGAATGAATGCGCCCAATTCCTCAAATTAAAAACATTGAAAAATTTTATAGGCCTTCTCCATTATAAACGATTGTTGTTTACCAGGCATGAATTCATTTCATATGACGTTTCATATCCTTACTCACTTGATTGATGTATAAACTTAACTGAAAAATGTTGTCACATATGTTAAAGAGTTATAATTCAAATTTATGTATTGGCAGGCATGTCGCGCTATTGGACCCAAGCCAACCCATTATTTTCAACAACAAATGTCTACAAACAAAGATGATTTTCCGTTGCAATAATTTTTAAGAACACCAATAATGCTTTTATCCTCATGATAATAATGTGTCAGGACTATGGAAACTGTTTAAAAGACGTCGTTTTTATTTACTTCTGTTCGAAAAACTATCAAAAATTTGTGTAGATTTTATGCAATTCATCGCTGTAAAAGGGACACCAGAAAGTAGTTACAGCATATCATCCTTTTAGTAAGACATTTCTATTGATCAACCAAAATTTCAGCGTCAATCGTTGAATTATAAGAAAGATACATAGCTTGGTTCGAGTCATGTTTTTGTTCACATGAGTTTATTACATTCAACCTTAAGATTTTTAAACTTGGTATTTCCTATTCAGCATAGCTGCATTTAAAATTTAAATGAACAAAAGCATGACCTCAGCTTCATGTACAAACATACAGTAGCATTGTGCGCAAAGCTCTGTGTCTTGCTTATAACTCGATGCTTGACTCTCAGGTTAGTAAATAGAAATTTGTAAACAATTAAAACAAGAGAAAAATGCACTAAAACAAAGAAAAAACAAAATCTATTTTTCATCATATATATACAAATTAATATATTTTTAGCAGCGAGAAAAATCTCCGTTTAGATTGAAATTGCTGAACATCTTAATAAAACATTGTGCATTAATCAACCATTACGTAGAGATCGTACCGAATTACATGTACCAACATAATGAATAGTATCCTAAAAATGTTGTTAGTGCATCAGATTTTGCGCAGGTACATGTAAACAATCAGCTGTATGATTAACCGGTCTACACGTAAATTACTCAAATTTGAAACAGAATTAGCCCTTAATTTTTGCAATTTATATTTTCCTTCCCATAATGATGATTTATACTAAATTCCGTTGAATTTGACACAGTAGTTCTTGAAAAGTGAATTTTTAAAAATGCACACCCTTTTTCTATAGTTTTGAGGTTTTCTCCGCTTTGAATAAAGATCGGTCTTTTATTTCTGCAATTTATATTTACCTTCCCATACGGATGCTTTGTGCCAAATTTGGTTGAAATTGGCCAAGCGGTATTAGAGAAGAAGTTAAAAATGTAAAAAGTTTATAGACGGACATACATACGGACAGACGGACGGACAGACGGACGACGGACAAGATGTGATCAGAATAGCTCACTTGAGCTTTCAGCTCAGGTGAGCTAAAAATGAAAGAAAGATAGAAATTGACGTGATTCATATAAGATCAAAATTATTTTTGAACGTGGCATCTACATCTTTGTATTTAAGATCATAAGCCAGAGAAAGAAAAATCCCGTCCGTTGCGACGCAACGGACGGTCTGTGTATAAGTCCTGAAGATAACGCGAACGAGTTAAATTGCTAATTGGTGGTTGCTGTTGATTAACTTATACTAGTAAGATAATTCATCTTATAACCGTGTATCTTTTAATCCGACACTTTAGATAGCGAGTGTTGTTGGTTTGTTATTGCTTCCTATATATACATAAATATAATATATATACTGTTTATATTTTTTTTTTATTTTTATTTCTTTTTAATCTTTTTCTCCTTTTAATCAAACTCTTACCCACTATAAACTTTATTGAAAAATTCAGGTCTAAATCAGAAGTGCCGCACGAGTTAATAAAGGTGGTTTAAATTTTCATTTATCAAATCGGACGTCAATTTTAATTAGCTAATTAACTCGATCAGGTGCGAAGTTGGCAGTCTATTGATTACTTCAGAGCGATCGGACGTATTGACAAAACCTACTTTAAGAATATGAACTAAAACTATTTATAATGTAGTTGCTCTTTTATAGTTTCTTAAGTACTTTTAGTAGTAGCGCTAGCGCTTGTTTTCTTTGTTTTTCCCATGTAATTTATTTCTTTTGTCCTGAAGAAGGGACTGGTTGTCCCAAAAATTTGACAATATCTATTAATCGTGTCTTGTTTAGTGCTTTATATATATATATATATATATTTCAGGCTTGGCGCGAATTACATTGTAAAGTAATGCATTACATTACCATTACTTCATGAATTTTGGGCATTAAATTACCATTACCATTACTTGATTTTCTTGAAGTAATGCATTACATTACCATTACATGAGTAAAGTAATGCATTACTATTACCATTACTTTTTTTTAAAGTAAAGCTAATAAAGAGATATGTAAAATGATATTTATAGACATTTGGCATGATACAATATCAGATATGAAATAGAGACACAGGATAACATGCGTAACAAAAAATATTTATGAAATAATGTTGCGGTTTTTAAAAGCTAAATATAGATATATCCCCAGATTACACAAATCTTTAGAATTTTGGACACTTAATTTTATTAATTTATAAACAGCTATATTTCTTAATATATTTTAATCGTATTTCTTTTTACGGAGGACACTTTAAGACAAAAGATTGCTGTTGCACTTTATGATTGAAGTTTCAATTTTAAATGCATCCATCTTCCGGGCTATACTAAATAAATGTGTTGCAGGAGCAGTCAAAGCTTGGACTGGAAAATACTGTTTGACGATATAATAGATTAAATACATAAATCTTGTATTTTCTATCAGTCCAAACTAATACACAGTGTAATTAATATACAAGAGAGAGAGAGAGAAAGAGAGAGAGAAAAAAAAATAAGTAAGATTATTTTCAAATGGGTTATATTGGAAGTGATATTGTTTTTCATCATGGATGGACAGTGCATTCATTTTGCTTTTAAAGGTGCATGTATGTCTCCTATTCTATTGTGACATAGCGAAGGAAAGGGGATTGGGGTGTTTAGCACTTCTAATAACAATAGATTGTTTTGATACTTAGATTATCCTGGGGGCATAGTGTGTTGTTGACACATTTCTTATTGAAGTGCAAACTAATTGGAGTAAATTGTTTAAATGATTAAAAACTCTTAATAACAACACTCTTAAAAATGTTATGAAATTGTGCTGTTATCTTTAGTAATATAAACAATTCAAAAATGAATTTAAAAAAACCTTTTTTAATAAAACATGTACAATTAAAACATTTTTCTCTTAATAAGAATTATTTCTTTCTTCTTTAAAAATAATTTAATCAAATTCAATTTCAACTATTCATTTATTCATCACATTTTTTAAAGTGAACATGCATAGATATGCATAGTAATGCAAAGTAATGCCATGTAATGCCAGCATTACACTAGATTTTGGAATGTAATGCATAACATTAGCATTACTTGTAATGCAAATTTTGAGGCATTACACATTACTAGCATTACTTTGAAAACATGTAATGCATTGCAATGCATTACCATTACATTTAGCATTACCCCAAGCCTGATATATATATATATATATATATATATATATATATATATATATATATATATATATATATATATATATATATGATTTTTCAGAAAGAAATACCATTCCCAGTTGCTGCAATCATATGCAAATTAAAACTTCTTATAATTAGATCGTTTTTGTCAGACTGTGAATAAAGCACTTCGAGTTTGTCTGCTGGTGTTTCTTTTGATGCTGCAACATTTCCAATCCCACAGTATTTTTGAGTAGATTCCGCCTCTGGAAGTAATGTAATGGAACATGTACTAATAAGTGTTCGTCTATCTCTCTCTCTCTCTCTTTCTCTCTCTCTCTCTTACCACATGTACATGTATATTCCTCGGTATTCGGATGAACTCTGACAATTTTTTTATTTTGAATTTTCATGCCACATTTACCGATTGTATTTTTTGGAATAAAGTTATTTCAGCGTTTAACATATGATGAAGCATGGTTACAGTGAACATGTATCTGTAGAAATTTTAGTGAATATTACGGGGGGTTTTGTTTATCTTAGATGTTTTTGTACAGCACATGTATACTTTAGTATCTAAAGAAACTTTTATGTAGTTATCATGCATGCGCACCATTTTGGCAATTATTGCGAAAAAAGTAACTTTACTTACCATTTGGAAGAACAGTCAATTCATCTTCACAGTCCACTTGCAAGTCCGTGAATTTATATACTATCTGTTTATCTGCATTATCTGCATGAAAGCGCCAATGACAGCTTCTGTTTCATGAGAAAAAACATCATCCTTGGGGTCATATTGAGAAATAGAGGAATGACATTGTACCGCTCAAAGTAATATGAAATTCAGGTTCAAATAATGGAAAAAGGAAACATTAATTTAGTATTAAAAAGTGAATAAATCTATAAAAAAAAAATCTGACCTTATTTGATCCCCTTATAATAATCAGAGTGATTCCATATTACTGAGATTTATGTACGTCTAAGGTTATCAAATTATTGACATTTTACGATATTTTCATTTTGTATACTGTTGCAAACAACATGGTGTTTAATTACCATGTTGTACGCCAGCCACGTCATTCATGAACTGTATTGGACTATGCGTTACAATTTTGATGTATAGTGTTAACATCGACAAAAAAACTGGTTACCGTAGATATTAATGAATAGAGTGAAAATGCTTAAACTTTGGGGATTGTTAAACTATATGGTTACGGGGAAGATATAAAAACAGTGATTCAATATTTTGCCTTCAAACAGTTTAGACCCTTGTATCATCTAACGCTCTGTTTATCATTCTCTTCAAAACAGAGTATGAAATTAGCATAAATGCATAGTGAACATTTGTCCAAACGCATGTTTGTTTTATGCAAGACAATGTAAATGCTTACGAACATGAGTTTTCTGGGTCTTTTTCATAATGTGTTTCGGCTTTCTTTCTGTTTAAGTTAATTTTGCATATAATATACATGTAGTTGCTAATATTTACCAAATAAGAGTCATAAGATCAGAACAACAAAAAAGGTTTCATTACATCATATTAAAACCATATAATATGTACATGTAATGAAACGAAAATGAAACGACGACAATATATTTAAAATATTGGTCGAAGCAACAAATGTTGAAGAGAGTCAAACGGAGATAACAAGTTGATTTAAAATTAAAACTGACTAAGTATATGTGGTAGAAAGAATTTTAGGATATCAAAGAATATGCCAAGCTCATCAATCTCTGTTTAAATGATGTTCTTATATTTGTTGTGGAATATTTATATTTTTGGGGGTTTTTTTCTAAGGAAAGTTTGCTGAGCATGTGAGAATAATGATGTATTCTTTGTCTTTCTTTATATATACTTGGAGCTATGCAAATATGATTAAAATTCACAGATTTGTGTAACAAGAATATGCATTAAATTTTGTGAAAATAAAATTAAGTACCGTACTACGGGGTAAAATTGGCGGAGCATTTTTGATAAAAATGCCGCCATTCGTATATTGCTTTGTGGGGGCAACTTTATAAAGAGTTTTAAAGTTGAAGAGACAATCATTAAACAGTTTCATTGTTGAAACGAACAGAAGGCTAGGAGAATGGGTTCCAGAGGTCGTGAGATCAAGCCTCGGTCGGGGCAGACGGTGGAGCTCCAACAAAAGTGAATTTCTCTGTGCTTTATATATATATCTATATCATTCACTATGGGCAGGTATATGTCAATTTGAGAGTAATTGCAATGTTTGTGCTTGTTATATATATATATATATATATATATATATATATATATATATATATATATATATATATATATATATATATATATATATATATATATATATATATATATATACATGCGTGGTGCGTACGTGCGCGTTTGTGGAGTCCGCAAAATGAATTAAACTAATCAAAAACAGAAGAATCTTTTAGTAGAATATACGTACGTGTAAATCTTAGAAGGATTTTCTCCTTCCAACCTGTCCATCTTTGTCGTCGTTGGGAGGTCTAGATTTCCCATATCTAAATCTATTTCAACGATTTCCGGCAGTAATATCGTTGACTCAATAAATGATATGCTTTCTGCCTCCAGTCCTAAGCGTTTAGATCCTCCATTTCCACAAGAATTAAATGCCTCTAATATTTAAAGAAATGAATGTAATGAAGAAGATAGATTAAGTCCCAACTCTTGATTTAATTGTTCTTGTAAAAAAAAAACATTTGACATAAATGTAACAAAAAAAAAATAATAAAATAAGATGATGAAAACTGCACAAATGAAGATATAACTCAATTATTCTTTTAAATATTTTTTTTATTTTTGTTCATTATTTCTTTTTCACCATGATATTGTTCCGAATCTTGAAGCTTAATATTTGTGCGGATACAGCATACTACACTTGACTCCAAAATGGTTTTATTTACATTGTGGGAGTTTATTTGGCAAACTCTTAGTTAATGAACGAATTCCAAAACAATTAAAACTACAATATTAAATCGATGTCTGCTTAATTTTTTTTTTTGTTTTGACTGGTTTTAAATGATAGCAGAAACCTTAGGTTTTGAACTCAGGCAGCAATTTTTTTTTTAAAATGGTATACATAACAAGGCTTCTTACCATAATTAAATAGGGAGTAAGTCTTCATCCTAGCCTACCTTTGCAAGAAGATGTGCTAGGCTATCATAACAATGTAGTTGTCTTTGGTAGCTTATAATTTTTATAGAATCATTAGCAACGCTTGTATGTCAAATTTGACTTTTTAAACCTTCTTAATATAAAAGAGGGTGACATGTCTTGCTATCTCACAGAAAAAAAAAATTGACGAATTCTAATTTCTTGTGTTGTAAATAATCGGCACGTTTTAACTTTGCAAGGATTCATGTAAAGATATGTTTGCATATGAAAAGTGATAATGCACCCAACCATCATTGTTCAATATTTTGTTTATTAGTTTTCGTCATCTTAGAGTGATAATTTACAGAAGTTTGAAGGTGTAATATTTAAGGTAGTACGAAACACCCATGTAATTATTTATTTGAAATATTTTCTCAAATACACAAAATACTGACTTAATGTTATGCAAAAATTAATTTCAGTCCATTATCTTAAGAAAAAAAATATAAATCACACCCATCGATTACTCAGGACTAAATAAATTTAGGCTACAACGTATTTCGAATATTTTGAAACATACATTTGGATGGTGTTCATATGATTTTTGTGCAATTTAGCCTTAAATCATTTAAAAATACGTAACTTGTGTTCTTTTCAAAGTAAAGACCTGAAAGTTGGACATAACCACCACCAGTGTTTAGGCTTTATGTAGAACAAATTTTAAGGTCATATCAACAGGTCAAAGGTCAAATATGATGACGTCATCTAGGATTTTTATCAATTTATACCTCCGTCAAACATACTTAAACCTTAATTCATCTAAAACCAATGCTTAAATTTTCTTTATTTTGATATATTTTAATTACATGGTCATGACGATCATACTGTTAATTTTTTTTAAATTTGAATCATACATTTTCTTTTTAGATACCGTTAAGTGCTGCAAATTTTCGTCTTACAAGAGTATTCACAAGCACTAGTTTTACATTATATCGCATGAAAAATTATCTTAAGTTACCAGTTAGAATTTATTTCAGTATCTTAAGTAACAAGAAGGTCTCCTATTTAAATAGCAGCACAAATAATGTCTTGAAAAATAACTTAATGGCATACAAATGATAACAATGACTATTTCATTTTACACTCCACTGAAAGGAGATTCCAATGATAGGTTTTGGGTGATGTGGGCAAAAATTGTGAGGTCGGATTTTTTTTTCAAATCTAAAGTATAAAAAGATTTCATTCCAAAGAAAAAAACATGAAAATATAGGAAAAATTGAATTATGGGAAAAGTTTAGCTTATCTGTTTTGCACTACCTTGAATATATAATTTTCGCCTATTTACTTCTTTTAATACCCAATACACAGAAAAATACGTCTTGCGGTTTTTGTATATATAGTCATTAGTGATGCATCGATATTTAATAAATATATAAATAATAAATATATAAATAAATAAGTGTAAATCAGACTTACCAGTTTTGTATAACAGCCAAAATCCAAACAATCCGAAAAAGTAAATATTCATTTTTGTAAAGAAATATGTCGGACTCTCACGCATCACAAAAAAGAATTAGGTGTCAATATCAGTCCTTTATAGTTTCCACCTGGCAATTGCATTACGTCAAACCGGGCAAACTGTATTATTGAATTGTCCATAATCATAGTATCTATAATTACCGGCCTACACAAAAAGAGATGAACATATGTATCTTGTATATCACCTAAATATTGTACGTCCAAACGATCTTCTCGCAACTTATCGTATATGTTCATCTACAGTATTTATCTTTCCATTGATTTCAAGTCAAAAGTACAATACATCTTCCAATCTATTTATTTTTCTGCCAATATGTCAATTAATCTCTATCTTTGGCTGTCCGTGTCAGTGTTTGCATAAAATTGTTTGCACCTTTATTGCAGTCATTATCTTATTTTAATCTTAACTTATTTGAATATATTGGTTTGTGAAAAAATGGGTTTATAATTAGTTTTCATTCGCATCATTTTACTTAAGCCTTTTCTATCGAACGGTTTGTCCCTCCAATCTCTCTCTCTCTCTCTCTCTCTCTCTCTCTCTCTCTCTCTCTCTCTCTCTCTCTCTCTCTCAAAACCCATATATCATCCCAGTCAATGTATCCCTTTATATTTCTGACACTATAAAAACACTGTGCCGGATAATTATGCCAGTGCCAAGGTGGCATTTTTGCACCCGCTTAAGCTGCATATATCTAAAAATTCAAATATGCCATATGATAGACCATTGCTTAATGAGTTAACATCCACTTTTGTTATCATTGTATCACACCTGTCAGGTGAGATATTTACCTTTCAAAAATAAAATAGGAAAATAATTTTTCCCATAGGAAAAACAATATTCATATAGGTAATTTGAAATTTCCTATCGGAATACAAGAACTTCCTATAGGAATTTCAATTCCAATAGGATTTGAGAAAATCCGATAGGAAAACTTAATATCCGATAGGAAAACTACATGTCTGAATCAAATTCCTACAGGAAATACCATTTTCCTATAGGAAATATATTTCCTATAGGACTTTTAAAAAGTCCTATAGGATTGTCAATATTTCCTGTAGGAGTATCAATTCTCCTATGGGAATTGTCATTTTTCTATGGGATATTAGTTTTTAAAGGTAAATATCTCACCTGTCAGGTGAAACACACTGAAAACAAAAGTGGTTATATACTCTCTAGACAATGGTCTATCATTTGGTATACATGGATTTTCCCGAAACTGCATCTTAAGCGGGTGCAAAAATGCCACCTTGGCAATGGCATAATTATCCGGCACAGTGTTAAAACTCATTTGTTTTTTTTTTTTCATTGAGCAATCAGTTGCATGCGTGACAAAAGATCAAGAAAAGAATTTATTAGGTTTTAATTTTACGCAATAAATAAGTTCATACATATGTATCATGACATTCAAAATTGAAATGACGAATTCAAAAATAATCATTTATACAGTCTATCAAATGATTAACAAATAAGTGAGAATTGTTCATTTGAAAGAATAAATCATCAATAAAAAGTCAAACATGTAAAGAGGGGATTACAAGTGTAACATTTAACAATAACAACATACAAACAACATTAAAATTAGGACAAATACTATTACATGTAAAAAACAATGTTTTGTTTTACGATACACCAACAGTAAAACAAAAGCATAATAATAAAAAAAAAACATTAAAAATAAATATGGATTGTTCATAATGGATATTTCATATCATTTAGAACCACATATGAAAACTCTATACATGTACACTTTTGGAATTTTTTAAAAATAAGGTGGTGCTTATGTCACACTGCGTCATAATGAAGTCACACATTCAAACACCTTTACCTGCAATGAGAAGATGATGTTTTCATCAATCAGAAAAAATATCAACAATAATTAAAAGAACAAATAAAAACTAAAACTTAGACCCAGTTCATAAATGTACGATTTTTTAGACAAGCATCTTGTAGCAAAATGTACTACTCATCAAAAGATTTAACCTTTAAATTTATAAGGAATATTCTATATATATATAACGTAAGTTATTTATCCACCTTCTTTTTCTAAACAATCAAACTGAATCATTTTTGAAAACTTTTAATCTTAAAGATTTCTTTAATTCTAAAATACCTTTGACTTTCTAAAACGATTCCAAACTAAATTCTGGCGGTTTTTGTTTAAATTAAAATACACTGTCACACATGTCCAGATAATTCGTTTTAACCTATTTATTTACAAAAAATTAACTTGTTTAATATTTTCATTTTTAAGAGAACATGCCATCCGAGCACGAGTAATTGTCAACAACTTGTTTTTTATTGTAAGAAGTTTTAATTATAGAAAGAGATGTACAATGCATGTAAAACATTCTAAATACGTGTAATATGTAAGAGTTGTCTTTGTACCTTTGTACATTAAGAATTATTATGTTTAAAAAACCATCTGTGTTCAAACTTTTTCAGTTATTTAGTTCAAACAATACCAAAGAGTTATGTAACCTTGGTAAATATCTTCACTATGCAGCTATGTTCAGAAATTCATTGCTCTAGTTAAAATTATACAATTTTTTTTCTATTACAATTGGTAAATCATAATTTCAGTATTACATATATCTACTGTATCTCACAATATTTTTTATATGATGTAAACATATATGAAAGTTGTATGTTGTTCTCCATAGCAAGAGTGCACGCTCTGCAGAGACTCTGAAGCCTACTGGCTTCGCATTTTGCGTGCCTCGCATATGTTTATACATGTACTTATGTTTAATGTTGATGAGCTTATTGCTCAAAGTTGAAATAAATAATAAATAATACCTACCATATCTATATATCCATAGAAAGCATCTTTATCTGAACACCTTCCTATAACAAGAGGGCCCGTCGGAGCTGCAATTCGTCCTGTTAAGACCAAATATAGCACATTGTTACAATTTCTTATCATTAAGAAAACAGAAATTTGGTCAATTGCATAAGATATCATCAAGATAAAAATTCAAAAGATAAAAGTATGCCATTTATATAAAAGGATAAGCTGTAAAGCTTAAAGAAAAAAAGAATTTAAATAAAGGTGGGGGTTTATCCTGGGAGTTTTTTGCAAATTTTGCTCATCAAAATGATTTGTTAATATTTGCAACTGAAAATTTTAATTGACGTGACAACACTTTGTTATTTGAATAACCAAGGACTTGTTAGATTTGGGTAGTACAAAAAGGTTGAACAAAAACACAATTAGTAAAACCTCCTTATATCTATCATAACAAATATTATAAATATACAAGAATTTATATGTTTCTTCAACCTTACACGCATTTTTTGTGATTGTATCGTAACAAAGAGTGCAAAGAAGGTGAACAGAAAAACTGTTTGATTATCTCTCACAATTCTTCAAACATCGTTAGGCATCATATGCAAGATTTTTAAGACGTTTAAATTTTTAAGCATTTTTTTTTTTTTTTTTAGATGCTTACACGCATATATATGATAAAGTTTGTTCACAATTCTTATATGTACACTGCCCTCAGAAATACAGTTACCTGAAAATGGCATTTCTTCAACTGTTTCGAATGCAGATTGGTCTTCATTCACAGAGCGAACACGCCCTTTTAAACTACTTCCATTGAATGCAAGTTCAACATTGTTCCAAGCTCCTGCCTTTAAAAGATGTAAAACATAAGAATAAAGTTTATGCTTATATATAACTAGCAATTTTCACTCACTTATAACTGAGAATTACCTTTCTTAAGAATTGTTCACATTAAATCGGAAAAATATTTTTTGACCAAAATCATGACCATGCCCCTTTAAAGAAAAAAAATAGATACATATCTTTTTTAAATCTCCCCTTAGAAGAAAAAAAAGATATAAATATGTATTTATTTTAAAATGTCATCCGATATAATGTAGGCTTTTAACACTTTTTTGTCTCATTTTCTTTTTAACACCGGTCACCAATATCAAAATACTTACCTTATAAGGTAAATGGAACTTAACGGGTGTAACTTTCCAATCCTCACTGTATCCTAGGAAGGTTAAATGTTGATCCAAAGTGTTAGCTATGATGGCCAAAGAGGGCGATTGATCTTGAGCCACATCCAGAATATTCCAAGGCTTGGCGCTGGACCGACAGTTTGAGACCAATACCTGGTACCTAGAATTAGATGGCATAGATGCATAAAACCTCAGCTGAATCTTCAGACGAGGCAATGCTACTGCGTTTAGCCTGGGGATCTGTATGCTTGATGATTGCCCGTTGAACCAACCGTACGAGACGTTCGCAATGCCCGAATCTACTTGTTGAACGTTGTTTAGTTGCAAGTAGCTTTCGTGAGACAGATTTATGATATGATCCCCATGAAAGTCTACATTCACGATCGGAACACATTCTGGAAGACAATAAAAAAAACTCAATGTACAGTACAGTGAAAGTATCTTTATAATAAAAGAAATATTGTTAGTTTGGATGCAAAGCTAAACACTTTTATAAAAACAAATTGTATTGTATAATATTACAGTTGTTTTTTTACGTACTCATGCGAAACAGGAATTTGGTCACAATAGAAAATATCATAAACATATTTGCACTATTGCAGATGTTACTAAACTCTTTAATGAGCAACATAAATGAATTCATTAAACTGATACATATTTGGTTAATTCTTTATTGTATTTGCATTTCAACCTGAATAAAACAAACGTACTTCCTCTAGAAAATGATAAGTCCTGTACACAGACGCAATAGTCTTCCTCAAAGATCGTTCCCAGGGGACAGTCTTGAATTATGTTTGAAATTAAGTTGAGGTACTTGGTAGGCCTTCTAGCAACGGGACGAAAATAGCAAGCTACAAAACAAATTATATAATTCTTTCATTTGGGATATAAGTCAAGTTAAATAGACTTGTTGCGGATTTTTAAATAATCTCTATATTTTATGCATTTATTTATATTTTAAAAATACATTAAAAGGAATAGATGATTATTATTACACATAGTCGCCTTGTTACTCAGTTAGTGTACTTAAACAATTAAACAAGATATTAAAACTTTTAATTTTAGGATTTCATAGTTAAGATTTATAACACATTTTTTTATATGACGTAATGAATTGCATACATAAAAAGTGAGGAATATACGTTAACTATATACTGAACAGCCTGTTTACTCCTTAATTCACGAATTAGACAAATTATTAGCTGATATTTCAAAATTGTAACTCTATTATATAAGAACAATAATGAAAATGAAGAGGTCATATTGGAAAATATATATATAAATAAACAGTTCATGATACTCATTTTCATTATTACAAGAACAAAAAAAATGTCAAAAAGTTGATGAAAATACATGAATAAAGTTTAAACATAAAAGTGTTCTTACTTCCCATGGAAATTGTGGTTGTTACTGGAGATACTGTTGTTTGTGCCAGTTCCCTCTCCGCGCATTCTACATTGCAGTAAGGGTTGGGTGTACACTTCTGGGCTTGGTGGTTATACGAGTATCCTTTATTACAACACATCGGAAGCGAGTGTTGATGTCTGTTACATGTGTAAAATGTTCGACAATTAAAATAACTGGGGTATGTAGTTCCATACTTTGAGTGCAAACAAGGATCTGCAAAAGAAGCACAAAAACCGATGCTTGAAAATGAAACAATGTTATATTTAGAATTGAACACATCAAGTTTAGAAAATACATTACAGAGTCTTCAAGCTTCAGATAGTAACTATTTAATTAGAAGATGCAACACGAGCAAATATACTCGAAATGACTCTTTTTTTTATATTGAATTAAACTGTCGAGACTCGAGGTCATCTAACTATTTTCTAATGAGCCTATTGTTTTAATGTTTATTCAATAACTGTTGATAATAAAACTCCAATGTAAGATTACCTGCGTGATATCAATGAAAAATAATTACATCCGTTTATAATATGATAGAGTCTAAACGATATATAGCAATATGTTTAAAAAGGTTTGATAATAAAAAAAAATTATATATGAAATCTAGCATAGAAAAATCATTATGAGATATTTTTAATATGATTTAATGAAAAAAATTAAGAAAAAAAAATTCCGCTTTAACATTTTAATGGGTTTTTTTTTGGAAAATTCATATGGGGTTCCTCTTCACAAGGAAACTGATAATGCTTAAAAATGGCCATGATAATCTATCTCTCTTAGACACATGTGTATCTGAATGCCTTTTCTCCTTACCAGATTTACAATCAACTTGTGCAACCATGTCACAGTTGTTTATCTTGGAGTTCCAGAAGGTTCCAAAGGAGCAGACCATTAGCGTACAGTGGCACGCTGCCCCATTCCATGCATAGCAATGCTCGTAATGTGTACAGTTGTGCCCTATATAACATGACTCCGTCCCCCGACACTTTGTGGCACATGCCCCTGTAAAAGGTCAACACTGGTCTTTATTAGAGCATTTTATTTAGTTGCCAATGCCTCTATTAAAATCATGATTGGATTTAATAGGTTTAAGGCAGAATAAGTATATATATAAGGCGTGTCTTGAAAAGCACCAGCAAAAAAAGCCAGTTTAAAAAAGTAATCAAAATGTTTTACCTGTTGCCTTTTGCACCTCTACAATATAAAAAAAATCAATAATGGAAGTTAATATATATATTTTTTTATCACATTTAACCTTACAATGAATGTCAGAATGTTTATAATGTGTGTAAAAGAGAGAGAGAGAGAGAGAGAGAGAGAGAGAGAGAGAGAAAGAGAAAAAGATAGAGAGAGAGGGGTATCACAAAAGATAGATAGAAAGGATGAGAAAGAGAGATAGAGAGAAAGAAAAAGATATTGCAATGATTATGGAAACATACATGTAATAAGCATTATCCATGCTGAATCACTTATAATTTTTACACAGATATTCACGATTAATAGCTACATTATCGATGGTGATTTTTTATCCGTTTTTTCCTTACCCTTTTCACACTGAGGTCCTTCCCATCCAGTCTTGCAGACACACTCAAAAGAATTTCCTTTCATTTTGCAGATGGAATTTTTTGGACAAGGGTCCGCTAAACAAGGGTCAATTCCTAGAAAAAGAATACATGTTTAAGCAGTTATTTTAAAAAAAAATCTTGTTTTGTAAAGTATGCCTCAATATAGATATCCATATTTTTTGTAAATTGTAAATATAAAGAACTTTTGTAAATTACATTTCATTATGATTTTAAAAAATATCCCCTGATGAAGTCAACCTAACATTACGAAAATTTCAAATTACAACCGAAATTTATACAAATATATAAATGTTTACTCTCTAAACAAACATTTTGGTATTGAAGACGTAGAAATAAGATAAGTAAAAGTCAAAACATGAAGAGTTTTGTTTATAGAATTGTAAAAAAAAATAGACCTACGTTTCTCACATTTCTTTCCTTCCCAATCCTTATAACATGTACAGAAGTAGGACCCTACAGAGTTTACACAGGTACCGTGACCAGAGCAAGGCCTGGGGAGGGTATTGCATTCATTAACATCTAAAATGAAAAAAAATGGATAAAAAGGTAAGTGAGAAAAAATTATCGTTGTGTAAAGTTTGGCTATTTGTTTCATTATTGAAATTAGTATGACTCAGGGGTGAGCAATTACCATCGCCCGACGCCCGGGGCTACCGATTTTAGAGGTCGGGCTAGCAGAAATCTTCGCTGTGGTAGTCTGTCGGGCTAGAAAATAATAACGAGGATAAACGAAATCAGACTTCCGTAAGTGTCATTATAACGTCGACTGATTTTATGTACGACTTAACTGTTATGCAAAATCAAGATCTCTCATTCGCTTTAATGTATGTGCATTGTGCGTACTAATCGCTGGTCCGCATGACAATGACGCTTTGTTTCAAACATGGAGAAGTACCTGACGATAATTAAGCGTAAACGTTTGTTTGATCGCCTTGATGACACAGAAACTACTGAAAAACAAATTGATTAAAAATAAAATAACAGTAACTATATATATATTGTTTGCATTATTATCTATTTGACATTGTTTACAGTTTTAATTCAACTGATATGAAGAAAATGTTGGGCTAGTAAGTTTTAACTTTGGGCTAGTAACTTTGCTACTGCCAGTAGCCCTTGGGCTAGTAGCCAATTTTTGTTATTGCACACCCTGAGTATGCTAATAAAATTTATCGAAATGTTTAATTCAAAGTAATGATAGCTTTTAAAATCATCTGTTCATTTTCTTGCAGGGAGGATTGTTTGATTAATTGAAATGATTTTCTTTTGTGAACTGTTCATTCATATATTAGCAAAACTTTACTTATAAGGTCATTAATTAACTCATCAATAATTGGTTTTCTGCAGTGTTTATAGAGTTATGATAGTGACTAGTTTTGCAGTAGAAAAATAATTTATTCCAAGTCAATTCAAATGTACAAACTAAGAAAACAAATTATAAATAACGGCTTTTTGTATTAAATTGAACTTTTGATAAGCTTAACAATGCATTTAAATCAGTCTTTCAATGTAAAAGGAAAACGTATATTCACATGAAGACATTTCATATTACTGGATTTCCTATATGTCAGTCTTCTTAGTTTCTCTGTAAATTATATCTAATTGTCTTAGAAAATATAGGACAATATTTCTTAACGATGTAAATATAATGTCATGTCTCACCTGATTGACATTTTCTTCCAGTCCACCCTTCATTACATTCACAGTAGTAACCTCCATCTTGGTTCACACATCTTCCGTTAGGCCAGCATCGAGAGTCCTTAGGCAAGCCTTTGCATTCATTGACATCTAAACACAACATTAAACCATTGCAGTAAATGAAAATGTGGACTGCTTAGTTTTTACGTCTTATACATTGTACAAAATAAACACATGCATTCATTCAGCCAACTGCGTGTAAACTGCAATATCTGGAGATAAATAAACGCCAGGGCAATAATAATCAGTTAAATTTCAGTTACGTTTCATTTGTGTGAATTCCATAGCTTCATCCTAAGTTAAGAAACTTATTTTTTGTAATTCAAAATATGCATGCCAAAACCAGTCATTTTATATATTAAAATCAATAAAACTATCCTTGCTTGCTTAAAAACAGCATACGATTAAAGTAAGAATGCATTTTATGCATTTAAATAATTTTTATCTCGCTGATTTCAATGCTTAATCGCATAATTTCTTATTTTATGTTGTACTGATAAGTGGTTTTTTGTTTTTGAAATAACGGATTAACATATATAAAATTAAATGGAATTGAACTATCTTTTGAATTCTATAAAACAGAGATCTTTCCTAATATGAAAAATTGTGTACAAAAAAGAAATTAATTAATACGATCTGTTATTTTATTACCCTTTTTTGTTAAAACAATTAATCTCACCTGTACGGCAGTCATCTCCTGTCCACCCAATCTTGCATTTACAAATATGACTTCCATTCACGTTCACGCATTCTCCATTTGGTGCACACAGTTTGGGCTGCAGTTCACATTTGTTAACGCCTAAAACGTTAAAAAACGTGATTTGCTACCTTTATTTTCATATCAAACATAAATTTATAAAAACGATGTAAAGTAAATAATTGCATAATATATAATATAAATTCAGAGAACAACTTGTTTTGCTTTTTTTATGCAAAGAATAAGGAATACGCACACATCATATGTTGAACGTACATGTCGCTAGTTAATTATATATAATTAAAATTAAAAGTTTTATGGGTTCTGATATTGATACAGTATGTTTTTATCTGTTAAAAACGGTTTACTAGTGTATGTCGACAATTGACCTACCTTTCTCGCATCTCCCGCCTTCCCATCCTTTGTAACACGAGCAGGAGTAGTTCCCCCTAGAATTAACACATCTGCCATGACCAGAGCAAGGGTTAAGGAGTGTTTCACATTCATTGATATCTAAAATCAAAAATAAAATTGACTTTTTAAAAACGCGATCTGAAATAACGATAAAAGAAATAGTATTAAACATGTAAATAAACGTAATAGAAAAATGGTTGTTTATGTACGAAATGCTGACTTTTATAGTCAGCTTGATGTCATTTCAAGTATAATGTTTATTGAATTGGACTTTCTCCAGGTGAAGAAATGCTAGCCAATAAGTATAGAATAAAATTTTCTCGGTTAAATGCTCATTTAAGGTACATTCTGCAGAATATTTTGATAATAACATAACTACTTTAATCTGAAATATTAATGAATATGAAATACTTTTTTCATTTTGTGACTATTGCTAGTTTCATATTTAAAGATATTGCACTACAGTTTTGTTCAAAATCACTAGTAGGTTAACCTAGAATAAATGCCTCAAGTTACACAAGAAAAATGTCCAGGTACAAAATCGTAAAGACTTAAATTCATAAACATTCATTCATTGTTAAGGCGAATTTCACATCTAGTTGTAATGATTAATTAAGCTTGTATCTACGAAAAACAACTAAGGAATTTAATAAACTGCACAAAATAAAATAATTTGACTTATCTAATTCATTTTTATTTCAGAAGTATTGTAAAAAAAGGTATCAATAAACCTAAAATTTATACTGATTGATGTTGTAAGAATTCATACTGTATAATCTAATTTTTAAAAAAGGTCTACACACGTATAGATTTTGTTTGAGAATAAAAATCGTATTTTTGCTATAAAAGAGTTCGATTTCTGCTTTAAATAGCTTGTAGTGTTCACGAATAAACTTGCTGTAGAGGAAACCAGCTGTTCAGATGGTACCATACATTAATAAACCTAGAACTAATTTAACAAGATCTTCAACTTTAGGTAGTTGGTGTCAAACAGCAATGTGACGTAGGCCTGATTTTTCATCGAAGGCCACTAAGCCATTGCTCTTTGAAATCCAAAGATTTGTCTGGCTTTTGAGCTAAGACTACGCAATCGGTGTATATTTTACTTGAAACCAGTGTCATTTTTAACTTGTTTTGACGCAAGAAATAGATCACTACGTCCTACCGAAAGTCCAAGGCCTTTTTTAAAAGGTTCTTATATGAAATTAGCAAAACTCACATATAAGGAATTGTTTCCTTTCATAATATAAAACAAAATATTATCTCGCCTTTCTGACAGTTGTCTCCTGTCCATCCTGGTTTACAACGACATTCATAGCTCCCATTTTTGTTGACGCAATTCCCATTAGGAGCACACAATTTAGGTTGAACTTGGCACTCGTTCACATCTATAAGACAAAATAATTGTTGCAATTAATTTATCTCTGATCTGTTTTTCATTCTTATTCTTACAGAAATTGCGAATCCACATTTTGGGATTTTCAAAAATTGATGATCATAGCTTCTCCGTCATATATGTATTGGAAAATCAATTATCAACAAAACAAGCTTCAATATAGCATTTGTTTTCTTTATATGTAAAATGGTATAAAGCACAAGATAGGAAAATAAACTTTTGCGCACCTTAACTTAAGTTTAAAATTTGAATGTGATATAGGTAATACTAATGTGTTTGTGAAATCTAAAATTGCCTGTTATCAAAAATATTTTTAAACTATAAAGTGAACTGTATTAAATACAATATCATAGAATCAAAATGAAGTAATTATAGTACTTTGATTCGTATTCAGTTTTCATTACTTAACTTAAATGAAAATCTTTTTATCGTCTGCATTGTAAATCTTCGAAAATGTATCATGTCATTGCAGGTATCATGCATTCTTAAATGTGTGGAAATAATTTCGTGAACAGAGAGACATTGTGATATATTGTTTATATTTTGACCATTTCCGATTGAATAAAAAAGAGATTTGTCTCACCTGTTAGACAGTTAGCACCTGTCCATCCATTGTTGCATTCACAGGTGAAATCCCCATTGGAGTTAACACACTTTCCATTTGGAGCACACGGGTGAGGATCGGCTTCACATTCATTGATATCTAAAACATGTTATCGTTGAAATTACATGTAGCTGCTACTGATAACAATACATAGTTCTTGAACATAATTGATAAATTCGATGTAATGTATGCTAAAGCATTGTTTTTCAAGGAAACTTATTTATAAATACCTTGATAATAGTCAGATTTTAAATGGTACGAAAAATTTAGATATTTTTTGTAGTCGTATGTATTCCTACGCCAAAGTTCAATATAGTCTCGTTCAACTCGATGCTCGGCTGTCTCCGTAAATCTCCGACAAGCAGAGAGTCTCTCTTGCTTGTCGGAGATTAAAGGTGTCAGCCGATCGTTTGGTTGAACGAGACTAGAGTATCCATACAATTTTCGAGAAATATTTCTATTACTGATATATAGTTTGATTGAATTAATTTTATCTTTAAATATTATTTAAGATGATTCATATAGGGGTTTCTCGACATTCTTGTCGAAAAAGTCCAAAAATTCATATTATAAAAATGTGCGTAATTCAAATACAAATTAGAAACTACATGTACTTGTCATACAAACTAACATATCATTGATTTTAAAATAAATAAACATCGACAAAATCAACTCCCGTCAGTTCTTCAGTACTTTGATATAGTATTTATTGGTTGCTAAAATTAATATTATTCGGCGTATAAATCGGATATGGTGAGTGAAAGATAAAACTAGCGAAAAAAAAATTAATTTACTTTAAGGTGGTATGGGACATCTCCATATTATGACGTATATCCGATCAAAATAAACAATGAAATCTAGTATTATTTTATAAATCTTCTTTATCTCAATATTGTTATCTAACAGCTTGGCTCAATGTTTTAAAGTTTTGACTACATTTGTTTGAATCCTGCTGGGGCTTTTATAAATTTTACCTTCAAAAAGAATTTTTAAACATATATTTTTTTGTTCAACTATCGTAAAATTTGGAAATTCTGAAACAGTGAAAGCATTTTGAATTCTGTGCACTTTTATTCACACAAATATCGACAAGTGTCCCATACAGTGTGTCTTAAACTAAAGTGAACAAAAGAAATTACCTGTAAGACAGTTATCTCCCGTCCACCCTTGATTGCAATTACAGGTATAATTCCCATCTAAGTTGAGACACTTTCCATTCGGTAAACATAAAGAGGGCCTGATCTCACATTCATTGATGTCTTTCAAAGAAAAAAAACAAAAGCAAATAAAAATACTTCAGTAATATACATGTATGTCTATCTTAAAAAAAACAAGCATTCTGAGAGTATTGCAGAAGCAATAAACGTCCCCTACCGGTTTGTGGAAATTGTGAAAACAATGCACTGTTATGCAGAATATCGAACATTTTGACATAGTTTGACATTTTGAAGCTGTTCAGCAAATTTCATATTATTCCTCAAACGCACAAAGAAAAAAGTGTGGAAAACTGAAGTGGGACAGACAGACGGACGGACAGACGGACTGACGGACGCAGAGGAAAGCTATAGTTCCCTCCGGTGAAAACCGGTAGGGGAATTAAAACCGAAACAGTTATAAAACAAACACAGAATGAACCTGTGTTATCCAGACATTCTAAATGCTGGCTGAATACTCTAGGAAGGTGATTGAATGGCGACATTATGTATTACAGTCACCTTTGAGTAGACATTCAGTCACTTTTCAGTTGACTCACCCTGTTGAAACAACTCCCCCCCCCCCCCACCCCAAAAAAAAAATCCGTCAAAAATCCACGTTAATGTTGATTCATGCATATTTGAAGAACAACATAGCATATTACTATTTTAGATAATAAGAATCTAACCTATATCACACTGCTGACCCTCCCATCCTTCATGGCATTCACAGCGATAACTTGGGATAGTATTTATACAAATAGAGTTCACTGGACACACGTTCTGCTCACATTCGTTAACATCTGAAAGAAATGAAGTAGATTTTTTTTTTATGGAACATATGTAATAATTCAGTAACGGATATTCAGGCTAATTAATTGTTTTGTCGGCAAATGACAAAGATTTCACGTGTTTATGTTACGTATTTTTTAAAGGATTATTTCAAATTATGTTATTTTTTTCTAAATCTGTAAGATATTGACTGCGATCATGATTTTTTTTTATAGTTAGACATTATTGGTGGAATTTTAAGATAAAGATAAGAATTTTACTGGCGAGCGTCAGCTTTGACAACTATATAGTCTCAAAAGAAATCCTTACATAGGCAGAAGGAGTTTATTATTCAATATCGTGGTTTCATTAATATTTGTGGGTATCAACTTTTGTGGATAACATGAATATTGAGGATTTATGGCCAATGATCCCTTCGATACAAAATGTTAATAGAAAAAAAATTTCAAAATAACATTCAAGTTCGTGGATAAGTATAACAACGAAATCCACGAAAATTGGTATTCAACGAATATTGATAAGAAAAAAATATATGAAAAAACAATGGAACTTTTTTCAGTCAGTAGTTTTCGTTATGTATAACAAGTTTTCAAAACTAAAATTTTGATATTGAAACATCTCGGCTTGAACTGTACTTACCTTTGTCCCTTACAACAACTCTTGCAGTGTAGGTTGGATAAAACGGTTCGTTGGCTTTACATGTGTATATACCGGCGTCTTCTTTGAAAATGGACGTGAATGTTACAAGGGTATCATCCTCCATGAAGTAGTACCTGGTTGAGTCGCGAGCAGGTCCGAATGGGTACCCGTCTTTCGTCCATGAAATGTCCACGCCTCTCTCAAGTGTTGGGATAAAACAACGTAGTTCGAAGGTACCATATGACCATGCCTCCAGAGTTTCAATGCTGGATTCTTTACGGAAAAAAGACAAAACGATATGATTTATCATGGAAGCTTTGCGGGTTTTTCTACTACTCAGTATAAAAAATATTGTCAAAATGAAGATAACTTGATACTTTTGAATGATATCTTTTGGTAAATAATACAAACTCTTGTCGATTCAATGATATTACATGTAGCTGCTGTTATTGTTTGTTTTTGTTTTTTGTTTTTTGTTTTTGTTTTTGAGTTGGTTTTTTTTTTATTTATTTTTTTTATGGGGGGGGGGGGGATTATTTTTTTTTTTTTTGCTTTTAAATTTATCAACTTAATTGTTTGTAAATGACACCTTAACATCGTAATTAACATCATATACAATTTTTTTTAAAGTACATTTCTTTAATATAAATGGATATCGATGTACATGTAATCGTTCATAGCAAATAAAAGAAAGAAATATTGGTTTGCTTTAATACTACATAATATGTACTAATTTCAGATTGATTGTAAAAAGATATGTCTATAGATATTTTGTTTTAAAAATTGGATACATTTTCAAATTTTTAAGGTAAAAAAAAAATAAAGTTTTAAGAAGCTGTTGGTTAACAAAAACAAATAAGGTTTACCTTAAATATTTTCGATACGATTTTCGTATTCATAAACTCTATTTACTAAATATATAAAAGATGTAAAAAAAATTCTTTAAAATCTTAGCATTTCTCTACATATTTTTACATAGCTCATAGAAAACTTGTGCTTCTACAGTAAATCATAAAAATAATGTTAATTTACCAGTCGTTTCGGGGGTATATATAACTGCCTCAGTAGTAGCTAGCACAGGTGGTGTCAAAATTTTCTCAGTTGTAGCAATGGTAGACTGGGTAATTATTGGTATAGGATCCCCTTTTTTTGCTGCGTAAAAATGAAATCAAATATTGATACGAATAAACTACCACAAGGGTTGTCAAAAAATGCGTAAACGGAAGGCAACACTTGAACTGAGCCTTTACGTCGTTGTTTAACTGCTCATATTATTCACAATAACATTCGCTTTATATTTTCGAAATTGTCTTTGAAAATGTTTTTGTTTAACTTGTATCTTTAGTGCAATTCTCTATGCATTTCTAGTTTTGTTTATAAAATTTCCCTTAAGAACAAACAATCTAAAGACTACAGCATGTTCTCTACTACTTGTTGCCTATCGTATGTCTGCCCGAAATGTTTGGCATTTTTGTCTTCCATCTTTATTGGTAAAGGTTTCTTTTTCTCATATAATGTCATCATACTCGTCCAAATATGTTCAATGATGCTAGATTTCTTATCTACAAAATGCATTTCTAGATTTTGATTGTTTTATAAACTTTAAAATCTGTTTGGGATTTGTTTCAAAGTCTTCACTAAATTGTATTTAGTTATCGGTGATCCCCCTTCAACGCTGGCGTTATCGGTTTACTACGAGTTCACACTTCAACTTGTCAAAAAAAAAAAACCCGCCCAACAAAATCTTTAAAAAATGTGTTATTACCAAATTATCTATTAAGTAAATAATAGAATAATTATTAAATTTAAAAGTAGTTTTATTTGATCTTTTTTTTTCTCGAAAAATACTAATCATAACCATTTTCATATCTTTATCTTTATTTGTCATTTTAGACATTGCGTCGCATGTCGAATTTAAGAACGGATGTGTTTGTATTTTACTAATTTAATTTCAATATTATATGATATTATAAGATAGATTCAATGCAAATTACTTGAACTCCTCGTGGGACAAGTTTCATCTTGTGTCTTCGATTCACTGAATAACGTCACGTGACTACATGTACGCTATTTTAAGACAGCCCTCGTAAATGCTCTATCACTGAACAGTATATGTGTAAAACTAAGAAGAAATCAACCGGCTCTCGAATATTATCTACTACTGATAATTTTTATCTGGTGATCTAGAGCCAATGTTCATAAAAACGTTATCAGGCAACAAAGCAATTTTAGTTGGATAGTGAAGTTCATAAGTCAGAATGTTGAAATGAATCTTTATCCAGGCATATCAACTGCTCATTTGTAATATTAGCATGCGAAAAAATAAACATGTCAGAATTTTAATAGGCGTTTTTATAAAATGAAAGCACCTGTTGACTCTTAGATGAGCATTAATGCATAGAAACACTCAACTTCATTATATAATGCAGTTAGGATGTCATTCACACCACACTGTCAAGATTTGAACTTGTGGCCTTTGCCAAAAACATCAGGTCTTTAGCCTGTTTACATCTCAGGTTTAATTAATGAAATGTCAAACATAAAACCCATATAATCCACCTCACAGGTTCGAAAAGGACAAATGACTGGTAAAAATTTGTCAACTAGTTAATCCATTCTTTGATGAATAAGATTTTTACCATCCTGTATCATTGTCCGGTATTCATATCTTGAACAGCAAAATCAGAAGGTCATGTATATACATGTCACCTGCGTTCAACATCTGTTACAATGGCACATAATTAGACAGAATGAATTCATTAAACATTGGTAACAATCCATTTTTTACCACTGGAATTTTTTTTTATTATAATTACACTGAAGATCGCAACGCCAGGGATCAGTCACGCATCCCGTTTAATGACTTTTATTATTTTGTTAAAATTAACATTTTGACAAATTAGTGACAGTTATTCGTTTTGCAGTTATGCAAAGTGCTTATCTTTAAAAATATGCAGTTTGACGGACAATGTTTCAACTTTATTGAATTTGAACACATTGACTATAAAGCGACTTTAAAGCCTTTGGTTTTCCTTAAAAAACCTTAAGAATATTTATCAAAATATTGAGTATTTTATCCATTACATGTATATAACAAATGATACAATTATAAAAAATTCATATAAATATATAATCGTTGCATGGACAATAAATTGCAACAGTTGTGCTTGCCTAGGGAAACATTTTTGGTAAGCTATAAACAATAAGATCGTCAGTATTGACTTACAACAACAACAATAAAACCTTTAGCAATGCCAAAAAGTGTGATAAATTGTCTTTCATTATCGTAGACAAATTGTTCACTTTGGCACTGACAAGTCTTACCACAGATGAACATGTGTCTTTAGCATACAGTATGGATCTATGGAGTCAGGTGTGCTGACATATCTCAATACATGTAATTATTTGGGAGTTTTCAACAACTATTGAAAGAAAAAATAAATAAACGCTGTTGGACCCGTTGGACCTCATTTGTTTAAATCAGTTTGTGCAACACGTGTTAGTTAAATATCGACACCAAAAACAACATATAGTTGAGGATAGGATAGCTTGCCTTCTTTCATTAAGCACACACAAAAGACGTCTCTCAGTTATAGATTAGTTTACCTGATTACTTGTATATTTATTTGCATTAAAACTTGTTAATGTCCAAAATTTTAGGGTAAATCATCAGGCTATTTTTTGAGCAATAATATTGGATAATATTTTGAATCTTCCTTATCATAGCCCGCAAAATACTTTTAAATGCTTTTAGATAAAGTCATAGTTTAGTTTTTAATAACGGAATTACGAAGTGGAGATTTCAACATTGAAAGGCGGGAAAACTATATATAATGGAAGATAGTGTCCTTTCTGACATATTTTAGATAAAACGTCTAACATTAGCCAAGTATATTTTTATCTCATTTGGAAAATACGTCTTTGAAGAAAAGCAGTTGAATCTTTGTTTTATAAGGTTTTTTTCTCTTCTCTGGCTGATAAAATAGTACAATAACACGCAGGCCAAAATATGGTGAAATGGATAAATCTTATATTTACTTCTATACTTAATAAGGTTTTACCTGATTATTGTTTTTCTGAAAATTTTTTAACAGAAATGATCACCTTCACTGACATTAAAATTATACAAAAAACCTATATTTACATCATTTTTGCTTTTGGAGATAAAAAAAAAAAAAGAAGAACATAATTAAATGACTTCGTAAAAGGATAATATTGGCTTTTAATTGCATTTGATATCATCTAACCTTATGTATCAAAAAGTATCAGTAAGTATCAGTAAATGTGCCAGCAACTTAATTTAGACAATTTTTTAAAAAAACATTTTAGCCGCTGTTTTATAACTACTTTGGAAAATGTGTTTGTTTTCATTTAAAATCAAAATTAGATAAATTGATGTTGGTTGATTGCTAATGTTTTTTATGCATATAATACCTTGTACTGTTGCAACAAATCCTTTTCTTGGGCTCTGGTTGTCCGTTCGCAGTTCTAAGGTCAAGGTTCTCCCTACGCTTTCATATGTCAAATTGGGATGGAACATATCAAAACCACATATGGAGGCTAATTTCTTGTTCTCACCTGCTAGTCCTATTAGATTACAAATGACAGTTAGCAATTGCTAAAACACTTAAATGATGTAAAAAAAATGTTTATTTATATCATATTCATTTATTTGTCATTATGTAACAGCATTTTTCCACACTTTGTTTTAATCTCCATGCAAGAAAATTTTGAAACCGGCAACATAAAGCACATGCTATTAAGATAAACTACCATAAGGATACTAGATTAAAAAGATTGTGTTTTTAATTTGTAAGAACTCTGTACAATTCCATCAGTGATAGTTTATAATTAACTTAGAATTAAATTTGAGTCTTTGTTATGTCAGTCATTTAAATGTGTGCGCCAGGAAATGATACTAACCCTCGTATATAATGAGTTCGTCACAGCAAGAGTTTGGAGTACAGTCCGTGTGCTTTTCGATGTCTATATATTCAAATGTCAGCTCCACTCCAGTAGGTGCGGTCAAAATGAAACGGCATTGAAGATTGCTAAAAACCATTTTTCAAAGAATGAGTTTGTATAATGTCCTCTTAGAGAGAAAATATGAAAGTAAGAGATATGTGGTGACCGAGCTAGCATCAGAAACAGAGATTAAATAAACATACGCTGCATAAAAATTAGGAAAATTAGGAGAGGCGATCTGCTGCTTTACAGAGGTAACATTAATTGGTTGTTGAGGACATACTTCTGAAAAGAGAATAATATTTTGTTTTTGTACACATTTCGTCAATATTCATTCCGGAATAAACACGACAACGAGCATATAATAACACTACTTTATATGTTTCCGTTCTTCCCGATTTCGACATTGAAGAGCACACTGCGGGTGTGACCGGTCAGCATAGGATGCTCAATGTCCCATAGGACCTTATCCTACCCCTATTTTTTTTTAGGTCCGTGTTTGCTTTGTTATGCAACTGTTTTCAATTTTCCTTTGGACTTATCATTGTGGACACTGTTTGTTATTACCACATGTCCTTCATTTAAAAACTAGATGGTTCATTATTTCAAATACCTAGATCTCTTCAAAACGTGACATGCATTGTTTGTTTGTTCTTTTAACCTACAGAATTCCGTGACTGTGCTGCCAACGTATGGTTGATAGCGCACTTACATTTTAGAGCTTAAAAGTATGCCTCTTACATACATAACATAAAGAATAGAAGTTGTCTATTAAATGACAGTATATTATGTTTAAAAACATCTTTTGACTATAAGTTAAAGAAAACTGTCCCTTGGATGACAATTTAGAGTGTATGATTCATTGTAACAAGAGGATATCTACCTCCTAGTCTTGGAGCAAAAGTATATGGCCAACATCAGGCATCAGAAATATTCTTAGGTGC
Organism: Magallana gigas; assembly: GCF_902806645.1. NCBI lineage: Eukaryota > Metazoa > Mollusca > Bivalvia > Ostreida > Ostreidae > Magallana > Magallana gigas. The sequence goes on along the minus strand of NC_047567.1, from coordinate 12,420,402 downwards.
ATGAATTCATGTTTAAAGAGACTTAGTGTTCAAACAATTATCCACTAAATCAGCCTTAAGCTTCGACATATGATAGTTTGGCTATACACAGACATTTGGTAAAGATAAAAATCAAAATATTTTAGCTTTAATACTTGATCATTTTCCTGTATCCTTATACAGAACTTTTCATTATAAGGAGATAAAACAAATCTCTAAAAGATTGTCATGACCATCGACCTTTCTGAATTCATGTTGACAAATACGTTTAAGGTAAGATAGATACTTGTTTAAAGAAGAAAGACGTTTTATTACCGTTTCCTTTAGCTGCAATCATATGCAAAGTGAATCCTTTTTCGTGCTCATGTACATTTTTGTCGGAATTTAAAACTAGTTTTAGCTCGCTTGCTGGTGTCGTTTCTGTCTCGCTATTTTTACCAATCCCACATATGGGTGGAGCGGTATATTCGGTTTCTGTGAAAAGAAATTAAAAACAAAAATGACAGCTAACCACATTACATTAAATGAAAACTAATATGCAGTTATAATGATGTTCTTTTTGTAAATATCGCAGTCTATTTGTGGTAAGTGTAAATGCATATGAATTGAAGTTTGTGAAAGAAAGGGAACATTAAAATTCCAAAATCATTCTTAACATTGAAGACAACAAATGTTTAGCAATACTTAATACCTACTTGTATATATGTCATATTTTTTAAAAAAGTACATGAGCACATAGGTATAAAATATATCTTTTAAAAAGTTAAAATTAATGTGTCAAATTGACATTAAAGTATGAAAGAGGAAATGGTCTCTTGAAACCTACTAGTGATTACCCCAGTTGTTTCGCATATCGTAGGAAAATATACTCACCGTTAGTGAAGGCAGTCAATGTATCACCGCAATCTACACTAATGTTAGTGAGCTGATACACTATCTGCCTGTCTGGATTATTCGCCAGAAATCGCCATTCACAGAGAAGGAATCTTGAATGAACGATTATTTCAAATTCATACAATTATATAAAAATAGTAATACTTCAAAGACATTCTCTATTAACTGAGTTTAAATGGAACTTATTATTGATTAACATTTATACAAAGGCACTATCTTGGTGTTTTATGTCAGTCAAATCACGGGTATTTTGAAAAACCATAAACCCGTAAAAAATTTATAAAATACTTCATAATTTCATAAGCAGTATCACGTTTAGTTTTGTTGAATAAATTTGGTGAAACCAGCAGCATTACCGATTGAAAAAAGAAAAGGGTGCATAATCAAAAGATTTCTTTAAATACTCACCTTTCGTATGTTGGTTCTTTGTAATGGTAAACACTTTTAGCTTCTAATCCTAATTCTATTGTTACTTCTTGTTCACATGGAGACAACGCATCTAAAAGAACAAAGGATATACAACGGTCAAGTACAATGACATTCATAATTCTATGATTTATTATTCAATTAAAGATAAATAAGGAGAAAAGATAGAATAGAAATGTTTTCAGTCTTGTTAATGAAATCAAACTTCTTATCATTTCTTGACATGTAATCATGGACTAATTTAAGCTCACTTGTATTTAAAATTCATTTCACATTTACCAAAATATTATGGGGAGGAGAAAGTAAGATCAGTTGAATAACTTTGAATTGTTCAACGACTAAAAGGTATCAAAAGGTGACTGAATGGCATTGCTATACCATTCAGTTACTTTTTAGTCACATTTTAGTCACGTTTTAGTTAATCGAATGGCACAGCGCTTCAACTTGTGATTACGACCACTGCTAGAACAAAACTTTTTATTTAATACATTTTGTTTTAGAATCCGGGTGTCATGCAACCATAGCATCCCAAATTTAGTATTGTAGAATTTTGCATTTTATGACGCATGCTTTCGTTTTGACAAAAAAAAAAACTTTACGGATAATAAATCTATTTAGATCTGGAGGCGACATGCATGCATGCCAAACCCTAGAGTAAGAACCACCAGTGCCAGAGACAGCATATGACAACTTCATATTTTCCTAGTGTTTTCATACTAATTATGCGTGTCAGGTCTTAATTAACTAGTGTAATAATTACTCAAACTTTTATTTGAAAACCAAAGTCATTTAGTTGAATGTCTTTGTAGCAACATTAGAATCATCATAACCAAAGGAAAGATAAGTAATTAATTGAGTGAGTCTTTTGTCTTCCTTTGTATTTGCATTTATTGTTACCTGCAGGTTTATATATTCTGATTGATGTTTAATTAATACCAATTATCATTAAGATGCATTTAGGACCTCAAGACAAGGAAGTAAGTTAATTTTGGAAGAATGGGACCTTTGAGATATATATATATATAATATATATAATTACGAATATAACTGTAAAATACATGGTTACTGTCAGAGTTAGAAAACCTGACAGAAAGCGAGGCTTTCCGAGCCCTTTCATGTTTTTGACTTAAGCCCAAACATTGTTTATATTTCAAGACAGTTATCTTGTATTTTGTTTATCCTGGAATATTATATACCATAATCGCCTCGAACGAGCTTTTTTCGGCATATTTTGCTGCATATAACCCTGCATTTGAAACCCTGACGCCATTGCGTGAACGAAGCAATAAAAAAGACGTCACAATGAATTTGAACGTCGGAAAAATGCACGAGGCTATATTAGGGCATTGACCAAATATAGATTTGGTTTATTAGTTTACCTTTATTCCGTCAATGCAATGCGTATTTGCAGGTTAGATATGAATATATGTTCATTTTATCCTTTAAGAACAATCGGTATTTAATTCTTTTTTTTTAATCATTAAATATTTGATAAGAAAGCGCCTTACATATTTAAGCTCATATCAATTTAATAATGCTGTGAATTTTACTTTTTCTAAGTTACATATTTTGGCAAAAATTCGTTTTGAATACTGACGCTTTCACCTTGTTTAGGGTAAAGGTTTAAAATCAACAATTGTACTTCAATTCAAAAATGTAATAAATTTCTTTAGGGGAAAATATTGTGCAAAATCAGAAGTTTACAATTTCCACTTATTCATCTGTAAAAACGTGTGAACAGTGATAAAACGTTTTCTCATTAAGGTTCTTTAAGAAAAACGTGTAGAATCCCGAATACAAATAATTCACTTTTTTAAAAAATAGGGTTAGCATTCCTTAAGGGTTGCTAAAATCAGGTATAAACGAAAAACATGTTTACTGTCAATAATTATAGAAGTCAGCACAGGAGTGAAATATTCTCGAGAGATTTTAATGAAATAGATAAACAATCATCAGGTGCAACAGATTGATATTGAATGCCGTAACCCATATTGTAAAATGTTAATTTTAGGTACTACATACAGAGAAATATTCGCCCAGTTTTATTTTCGCCCCTTTTGTCCTGGTTGTCAGCGGACGAATATAAGACTTGGCGAATTCCAATGTCTCAAATACCAATACAAGCATGAGAACACATTGACTAAAAAAACCCCTAAACAACAGAAGCACCAGAATTACTTAATAGTTTCTAAAATATGACTAGAAGTTATATGTAACATAACAAAATAAGGGGCATAACAGGGACAGCATGCATTTTTATTCCATTCTTCGAATGAAAATAGTCATGCATGTACAGGAACGATCAGACCCAACCTAACAGAAAGTAAACCCCAACTAAACCCTGGGTTTACTTTTTAGGTTTACTCTGGGTTTACTCCGGGTTTACTAGAGTGGACCCAGATTAAACCAAGAGTAAACCCACATTTAACCCAGAGTGGACACAGAGAGTAAACCCAGTCAGGAATAACAGGCAGTAGGATGCTAAGAAAAAACGGACGGGTCTGTTTCACACTTCAGTGCGTACGGTTGACCTCAAAAACAATTTCCAAATAAATCCAAAGTAAACCCCGAGTGGACCCAAATTTTCAATAAGCAAACCTAGAGTAAACCCAAAGTAAACCCCAAACGTAAACCCGGGGCTTAGTTTGGGTTTTTTCTGGTGTTAGGTTGGGTATGATCGGTACTGTTGTCTAGCTTTCGACATGTTTATTTCGTGGTGTTTACACATTTCTTTGTAGGTTAACACCATATGAAAATACAGAGCAGCGACTGTGTCAACATCCACCTTCTCAACCAAATATAAATACACTAACACTCACGTTTTGCAAAAATAATTTATATGGTTGCCGCCAGATAAATTATGTGGCAGCCGCCTGATAATAAGTGACGGTCGCCACATAACTATATATCTGGCAGCCGCCACATAACTATATATCTGGCGGCCGCCACATAACTATATATCTGGCGGCCGCCAGATAAAATATTTTTTTTCTACGTGGCACCAACGGGTTTCCATAAAGGTTAACATACGATTTTAGAATAACGTTTCTCAGGTCAAAAGGGGTGATAAGAAGTTTAAGATTTAATGCTTTTTTTGATAATAAAGTAAACAAACCACACATAAAAAATAAATACCCATTATCCACAAAAGTCCTATTTATCAGTGCCTTTATAAATCAAAACACATTTTAAAAATATGTTTGATAAATGTTTTACTAAATACTCAAAATAGTCCTTAAAGTATGCCAAATTTGACTCGACAAAAAAACTCTGATTTTATATAAGTTGAAACAACTTAGCCTCATTATTTGTACATTAAAATACTTGTGTGTTGTAAAACAATTAGGCATGTCACTATAGTTTGAAATATAAGTATTTAATGTTGAGTTGGGTGGTTAATTGGGTCAAACGTATGGTCTTAAGTTAAAAGTCACAAATCTTAATGCCAAAATCTTTCTTTTAAAAACGAGCTCTTTTTCTAATTCCGTATGGAACACTAATTGTTACAGCCCTATAGCCTAAATAACTTGCTTGATGGGCAGATTATAAATTAAGTCGGTCATGTTTAGTCTAATGTCGCAAAGGTGTTACTCGCACTAAATGCACATCCCAGACAATCTGATGATAAATTTATTGTCGCTTTTAACTTAAGAATTTATTTCTTTCAGGTCGAAAGGATACAGAGTAATCAAGTTTTGTCATGCATTATTTGTGGCTTGTTGTTGAGTTTTAATGTTGAAAATGGCCATTTTTTCCGTTACATTTCAAAAAATTTCCGTAACTGTCATGCTTAGAATACAAAATTAAAAAACCGAGGCCAGATCTAGATATAGATATAGATATAGATATTAAGATTATATAAAAGCATAGTGTGGTACGTGTAAGATATATGCAAGTATACCAAGGGTTTGAGAAGAGATATTAATGTTGAGTGCTCAGACATTAATGTGATTTTCAATAACGTTACTAGTGAAATATGTTTACACGTTTGCAAAACAAATATGTCTACCTTAAAGTATATGTAAATTTAATTATCTTTGTGATACTTCTTTTAAAAGTGGCCTAAATTTAGTTTATTAGATATAAGGTCTTTAGTCTGTCTGCATTTCACAAGTAATTACATGAACATTAATTAGCCTAATGCGCCTTCTTAATGTTGAACTGATAATTATAAAATGCAATTAAGGTTTCCTACTTCAATTACCAACGGGTATGATTAATTTTTTACCACGTATTCAAGGGAAACAAATTAAATTGGCTTTTCTGGAAAATTCAAATATAACAAAATTTAAAAAACTTGTTTGCTGACAACAAATTTAATGTATATTAAGTTTGTATTTACACTATGTCAGAATGACAAGTTTGTATCTTCACAATCCACAGCTAGTCGGTAAGTAAAAGATTAAAATGGGTTTTTTTTTGCACCTGTCTGCAGAGATTGGTTCACATTTAACACACAAAATTCTTTTTGGATACATATTCAAATACTACAAACTGTCACTCTTATCCAATGAATTCTGACATTTGATGCATTTTACCTTTATTCAGGTAAAAATCCAGATTAAAAGGTTCAAATAAAACATAAAACAACTTGAATGAATATCTTACCTATCTTCAAGGATATAGAAATAAAAACTGAACAATGCATTTGGTTTGCACATGGTTTAAGGTAACCACAAGAGATATTTAAATGTTATATAAGTCCCTTTATTTCCAAGACAAGAAAATAAAAAAAATCTTACCACAATGAAAGCAAAGCACTAGAACAAGCAAAACATAATCCAAATACTTCATGTTGAACGGACGGACGGACAAGCAATGATAGATCTCTAAGTATCCTTGTTATATAGTTTAAGCTATAGGTGGAGAAAAATGAGAAGAAGTCCGAAGGAAGAATTATCATAATTTTTACATGGTGGCACGCCGGGATGATAAATTGTTTTTAGGATCGCAGTTACACTTAACAGGCTACTGAAAAACCCACCTAAAATCTCAAATGTCAACCAGTTAGTTGAATTTCCGAGCATTTTAATGAAAAATATTACTGGTTTTTCTTCTAAAATTTATCTATTTTATTAACTAGTTTTTTATGCATATTAAGTTCAATTTAGGAACGCTGTATATCAAGACTTGTTTATTTTAAGTCAGACAAAAAGCAAAGCAAAATGATGTAATATACTTAAAATTAATAAATATATATAATAAAATAATATATGATAATACGTTTTCGTTAACTGTTCGATCGCTTGATATCGATGACCCAGATCATAATTTTCAGTGAAAACTGCGCCTGACAAAAATGACAAGTCTGATAAGTAAAATCACAATTGTACCATTGATCAAATCATTAAGTTACATTAATTATCCTGATTGATAAATAATGCATCTGTTGTTTGATATCCTTTCCAGTCTTTTATTATAAAACCACATAATTACGAGTCAAGTATGTTTTGACGAACTGGGTGAGTGTGAACACATTATTATTGTTAAAATCAAAGTAAAACTAATTGTGCTATTCTTGCAGTAAGAGTCACGATGTACAAAAACCATAATTTTACAAAGACAATCTGTCTCCTTTTTTAGTTAAAAAAATCTTTGGATATAAAAGCTTAATTTACAAATTTTATCCCCGATATGTTTTCTATTATATATGTTTCTATGCTACGTGTAGATTATGGATATCCATAATTGGTCCTACCTACTGCAAAACATGCTTAGCATTAGATAGTGGTACATGTAACATCTTTAATGCATCTTTTCCTTTCTGTCAAACAGATATTCCGAATAGCAACGAATATACTTATCTATTGCATGTAGATGTTTATCGTGCCAAATTCATCTTCATTCGAGTCAAGGTCCCTATCATGCATCTAAAAACTCCATCACAAATCAAATTAGTGGTTTTTAGCAAACACATCCATGTATTACATGTTTTTTTCTAAAGCTTCATGTTTGCTAATTTTTTTCCTTATCTAGCCAGTGAAATCTATTATGAATAAATTATAAATATTTTAATTTACATCCATCGTCGAAAATCCACGGTTAAAAACGCTTTATTCAATTCTGCATGTCGGAGAGAACCGAAGCGTAATCAATTGTGGGTTTTTCGACGATGGCTTGCATCACGATTTGCTCACAAATTTAAGTTCCTTTTTCATTAATTATGTTTTTCTGAATATTTTCCTGCATATCCATTTTATACCTCTATGAAGCCTAAAGGTTATTTTGAGAAAGAAAGAAATTTTGCGTGAAGCAAGTTTTTTTTTTACCATAAATTTCGCAAAAAAATGTAATCAACTTTCATTAAAATCAGAATTATAACTCCTTAGGTGTCAGGCATTTTGGTTTATGCATGAAAACATTTTATTTTAAGCTACACTTGCTTCAATGTAAAGTACATAAAATGCCGCTCATCTATGGTCTAAGAACATTGGTAAATCAACAAAGTACTTCATCCAGCTTTAGACTTGATAAATTTCAAAAAAATTGTATCTATTTGTTCTATGTTTTCTCTCTCTCTCTCTCTCTCTCTCTCTCTCTCTCTCTCTCTCTCTCTCTAATTTGTATATTATGCATGTTTTAATGTTAATCACAACTGATCATTAATAAAGATTCGATTCACCATAATCCATTAAGACATCTGCAGCCCTATTGAAGCATTTGATTTTAACACGCGTGCTAATTGTCACTTATTAATATATATCTAAAATAACTCCTGTATACCCACTTTGATTTATAAAGTAGCAAAGTTACGTTTACTTATCGTGTCGTTTGCCTTTTTGGAACGTGCGTCGGGTTTAAAATATGTTCAAACCATTTTTAAAAAACCCCGCTCAAACTAAAAGTCAGAAAGCCTGATCCAAACTCTAAAAACACACGAAGTCATGTTTCAAAAAATGTTCTATGCAGAGACAGACTACAAATAATTGAATATTTACACTCCGTCATTTGGTAAACAGCGGACAATTATTAACTTACCTTCGCTGACTTTAAATGAATCATTAAAATAGATTCATTGAGAGATAAACATAAATATCAGTATGCGTTCTGTTGTGGTTTATGCATGCTTGAAAGTAGCAAGTATCACAACAGAATTAGATTACCTTCTTTAATTAGGATATGATTAGGGTCAATAAATAGACCATAAGAGTGAAATTTATTATTCCTCTAACGGACCAAAAAGAAATTTAGAGCAAAATTGCATTGTGTTAAAGTCACTTGCGCAAACATACTCTAAAAAGCAGAACAATATATTTGCATGCATAAAGATTTTATTTTTACTCTCTCGCCGATTTATTTAAAAAATCATTTTACGTAATATGTAAACGGTGGGACCGTTGGACCGAGCGCAGATTTCACATAATGCAGATTGATTTTTGTATGGTAAAATCTATTTAAAACACATACAGTAGGATCCGCCTGCATGATTGCCTACTCATGCCATTCGTCAAAGTTAATTAAACTAAACTTCGCGTGCTCAGTCTACATTATGATCTCATATTTCAGACGTAAAACGTTCAAGTTTTGTCTTCGGAAATAGCCGAAGAGAGTTACGTGATTCCGAATTTTTTTTAATTTCTTCTTTTATTGTTCATCAATTTAATTCATATGAATGACGCTGTAATAAAATTGCATACTTTGTTCAGTATCTAAAGGATCAGTTCCTTGACGAAAATGTTTTTATTTTCCATCTGATAATTTGATAAGACATACATAGAACAAGTCGTGTTTCTTGATTGAAGCACTATTGAAACTTATCTGGTTTCCTTTTTAATTTCTTTTAATTCAAGTTCACTTCTATTGAAACACTGGAACTTATCAAATCGAGTTTAGGGGCAATAAACATCAAGTACCAGTCAATCAATGATCGAACTAACTTTTTAAAAACAAAATGGCTGCCAATATGGCGGCGCCCAGGGCTGGAAGAAATTCTTTTTGGCCTTAGTACCCCTGATTAACATTCATTTTTCACTGATTTTCTTATATATACGTGTTACCATAAATCCTCGCTTATGACCATATTTGGTAATCTCATTGTATCTAAAGAATAATTTGTTAATACTTATATAATTTTCAGAAATTGTACTTCAAATTGCAAAATGGATTGATTTTGTAGTGTTATGACAGACAAAAAAAAAATGCTCATGTAAATATTCATCTTTCATATTTGTTGTTTCTTTGTTGTTAAGATACGTATTTTTTAATTAATACAAAATATATAAAGGTTAGCAGTAAAATGAAAACTTCTAGAATTAATTGATTTTGACGGCACCCCTTTACTTAGGGCATTTGTTGGCAGACTACCGGTATTTCGTGTAGGATTTGAATGGGAGTAAAAATTTTAGATTTCCAATTTGATTTTGCAGAAATTAAGAAATAAAAAAGCTTGCATGCTGGCCAAAAGAAACACATGACCCTTAACAGGTTAGTCATTCTAATAATTCGGATTTGAATAAAATATTATGATTGTTTTACATAGATATAATTGAATTTTCGAGGTTTGTTCTTATTTTAATTAAAATCACAATTTCAACATGTGCGGCCAAATTACCAATACAAAAACAATAAAGAAATGTGTATAAGTGTAATTTATGGAAATGTTTACTTATGAGGTTATAGAAATTATTTCTGTACAGGGGACTACCTTTACAAAAACGTTAGAATGTTTCAGCGACAATGCCAGTGATATTAATGTTCATTCAGTGGGGAGTTTATTTGGTAGATAAATAAATGAAAAAAGTAATATAACAATAATATGTGTCAAGTAAATCATCTTTATACTTTTTATATTCTTTGTTTTGTTTTGTTTTTTTAGGCAGTTCTTGAGTGTATGGTAATGAATTCGAACTCCTCGACCGAGCAGATACAATTGCAAGATGGCTAAAAACGCCTCGGTGATCACTTGTCATTTGATTTACCGTAGTATATTTAATGTTGCAAAAATATATTTTTTTTTAGCTCGTGCATGACTAACTACTTTGCAGGCCAGAAAACAACTTCAGGACCAGAAAAGATCCGTTTTTCTATTCCTTGATTTTAAAAGTTTTGGCAAATTGCATTTTTGTGAATTATGTAAACAATTTTATTGTCTCTCTTAAACAATAACTGTACCTCCTTGAGTGTTTGTGTAGTTGCTTTATTGCCGGCTTTTAATTTGAAATAAATGTATATTTAGACAGTTATTATTATGTAGACAAAATTAGATTCATTGTCACTAACAAGGGTTTGGAATTTACCAGCTTCTAATTCAGAAAATGTGATATCGCTCGTTGCTAATCGACGATGAACACAAAGGAAATATTCTGAACACGATTTTAAACCAACGGATACAAGTTTTGTTTCAACGACTCGATATTATCTGTGTTATTTTTGCTCTTTTTAAAATCAAAATTCCGATAGGTAATCATTCTTTTGTATATGATGAGAACATAAGACATTAAAATATTCTAAAGACCCTTTGAATTTGATACTTTAGATCGCTTTATTATCAATAGCCTCTTCGTACATATTCGTAGTATAATTTCATGTTACAACATTATTCAAGTGTTTAGATGGGAAAATAAAATAGTGTCTTCGCTCTGTGAGAGATCTTTGTTTAAAATTGAAACAAGAAAACATCTTTCTTGGTGACAAAAGACATGCATTCAGTAAACATAAATATTGTATATAATAATAAATATTTGATTGAACATAACTGACGTACGCAATCTATCTTATTCTCTACGTTTTATCTCTCCTTCTCATATCCTTTGTCATAAGAAGGTTATACATGTCTGAAAGTATCATTCAGCTGTAAACACACCTCCTTAATTGATTTCATTCTTTCCTAGCGCAATCACTGTCAGAATCATAAAAAGGGATAATTTTTTTCATCGTATACATGTATCACTGTTTATATTTTCCTAAAAAAATATTTTGACTCAACGCCTCAGTGCGAGATAAAAAGAAAGATAACTCGAGAACATATATATATGCATTTTTTTAATCCTTGGATATCAAGGGCATAGAAAGAATGAAAAGATAAATCAAATTTAATGAGATGCCAAGAAGTATTTTCATATACAATTCTTGGAAATTTTAAAATGTTTTACATATTTTATTAAAAAAACATTATTACTGTAACAAATATTTTAAATTTACGACAATAGTTATATAAAGTAAATAATTCAAAACCTCATCATCGCAAACAACGGCTTTGAGTCTTCCAACTTTTAATTCAGAAAATGTGATATCGAAGTTAATCGCTCGTCGATAATCGACGATTAACACAAAAAAAAAAATTGAACACGATTTGAAGCAACAGATAGAAGTTTTGCTCAAACAACTCATCATTAACTCTAATAATTTTTTCTCTTTTTAAAATCAAAATTTTGATAAGAGTCTTTCTTTGATAGATGATGAACATACCACACTAATTTTATTATTCTTGAAATTTCTATTAAACATAAGACATTAAAACATTTTCAAGACTCTTTTTATCAAATGCCCAATTTTGAAGATCGCTGAGTAATCAATAGATTTTTTGTACCTCGTCGTAATGTAATTTCACGAGAAAGCATTATTCAAGTGTTTTGAAGAGAAAACAAAATTAAAGTCTCTTCACTCTGTGTGCGATCTTTGTTTAAAAGAATTCGTTGTAGAATTGAAACACTCAAGCAAAAAAATATTTCTCTTGATGACATAAGACATGCATTAGCTGGACATAACTATTCCAAACAAATGCAGGTGATTGAACAAAGCTGACGTCAGTAATCTGTTTTTTCTCTCTCTCTCTCGCTCTTTCTCTCTTTCCTCACATGATTTGCAATATGAAGATTTTGGCAAACGGAATATGAAAGTAGCATTAAGCTGTGAAAACACAACCTTGATTAATGACACTCTTTTTAGCCCAATATTTTTTAGAATAGTGATTTATTTCTGCAGAATTATAGTGAAGACATAACGTATATCAATGTATGAAGAATTCCTAAAAACAATATTTGAACACGTGCCACGGCGCGAGATAAAAGGAAAGATAACTCGATCTCTTGCATATCTTTTTAATCATTGAACATCAAAGGCATAGAAGAAATAAAAGAATCATTTAAAGCAAATATTTCTCTCTCTCTCTCTCTCTCTCTCTCTCTCTCTCTCTCTCTCTCTCTCTCTCTCTCTCATTATGCAAAAGAGTCAATACCGCCACAATAAATCGCCAACCATTTGATATTTGTAATAAAGTATTGATATTCATAAATATTAATACTATATTTATATTTATATATCATATTACTAAATGTTCTTACACTTAATGCTCTCTCTTTCTCTCTATCTCTCTCTCTCTCTTTCTCTCTCTCTCTTTCTCTCTCTCTCTCTCTCTCTCTCTCTCTCTCTCTCTCATAGAGTGATGTTTATCATCTATTAATGCTTCTTTAATGGCGACAACATTGTCTGACAATGTTCACTATGAAATACTTTTTTATCGAGCGCCAACAAAATCTTTCCAAACAGCCATGATATCCTAGCCAACGTTCTCCTTTTAGTAAAGTAATCCAGATTCTATTATCAAGTGTGCTGCAATTGAATAGAAAATAAATTCAAGCTTTGTAGAAGCATTTTTTGAAAAGGGCGTAAATTGTTTCTGTAAAGAATGACTAAATTTCAGTTTAGCTCGCTTTTTTTGTTTAAGGTATTTATCATCAAATTCGAAGAATTTGCTAGATTATTATTTTTTCTTGTAACAAAATAAAAAAATCAAGGATTTATATCAATATGAATTATTGTATACCTAAAATTCGTTGAAGAAGAATCTGAAGTTTTTCATTTCTTATGCAAAGTTTGGCTTAAAATGTTTATTTTTTAATCTCAACTCCCCATTTTATACTTTAAAATAAAAATTAATGATTAAGATTAAGAACCGTTTTTAAAAGAGTTTGGATTTTTGGTGGGATGTAACTATCTTCTTTGTTTATCAAATATTGACATCTTTTCTTCGCATTCGCTAGGAGAAGCTAATTTATTTCATAGACTTCAAAATCGGAAAGTTGTTTGCCAAGATTTGCTCTGTTGTGTGAAATTTGACGCTGTTTTAACGAAATGTACATTTTTGAATGAAGTAAGAGGAGAGTCAATGAGTTCAGTGTACTCTTCTTCGTTAGCCAATTATATGACAGCTAACCTAGAGTAGGTCGCGCTTTCATCCCATCGGATATTATCACGTACCGCCCAAAGTCCAAGCTCTTGTTAAAACATCGGTGTATTTGATTTGTTTCTTTGTAAAACCATGTTTTAAAAGCAGGGCAAATCTTCATAGAACAAAAAATCCCTTTGTGTCAACATATTTCACATAGGGTAGAAAACCCTTTAGGTAGATATTTTTTCACACGCAAGTAAACAACTTCAGAGAACAGCAGATAAATGATGGGGTTAACAGAAAATTTTAACATCCAAGCCATCCGAGCAATCAACAACAAACTCCTGCACTCGTATTCTGAGCAACAAACACCAAAATAAATCAAACAGAAACACAGCGGATAGAGGGCCGCCGACATCGTGAAGACTGTCAAGATGACCGTCAACATTCTTGACAACACTATCATCTGGGTTTTTGCACGCATAATACTCTTTGATCCTCCACTAGCCCGGAGTTGACAGGACAATAAATCTGTCTTCAGTGACGTAGTTTTTTTAACATGGAAATAAATGATGAAGCAAATTGGAAGAAACAGTAAGTATCCCCGAAACAACAGAACGGTGGGTAGAACGTCCATATCTATGTGGAAGCGAAGAATGTAGTACACAATTGTAAAACACACACTCAATATCCAAAGCATCCCTGAAATCTTTAATAACTTTCTCTTTGAGAGGGTTTTGTACTGAAGAGGTTTTACAACACAATAGTACCGAAGGCCAACAAGAAATACCACATGGGCCGCCGATGCATGAGTAGTTCCAAAAGTTGCTGACATGAAGAATTTTTCAAATGTATGGATATCTGTTTTTAATTCAAACAATAAAACAACAAGGAAAGTGATGCCATATAAACTAACAGTCACCAAGTCACTCATGATTAGCGCAGCGATGGCAAAATAAGTCTGTGTGTGTAAACGTTTGTACGAAACAATTTTAGCGAATGCAACGGTATGACCAGCAATTCCACATACTGTCAAGACAGGAATTATTACTCTCATGAACGAAGATTCCACCTCAATGTGCACAGGAATCGTGAGGGAAAGATAGCCTTGAATTTGAGAACAATTTCGATCCATTTTTCAGGGTAATGCGAGACACCATTTGCTGTGAAAGTAATAAGATCTCCTAAGCAGTTACATTATGTCAGAATGAAAGACACCTCAATCTAAATCGCTTTAATATTGGCTTTTCAAAAACTTTAAATTTTTCAGTGCCCACGTGATTCTGCACAGATATCATAAATGTAAGAAGGTATTGGGAACACGATTGGTTTAAAGTATACTGGTGGGTGGTGTCTTCTTAGCAATTGCATCATCTTTCAAAGAAATATTTTGATCAGAAAGCGTTAATATTACGTTATCAATATTAAGAGATCACGATCCCGATGTCAAGAGTTGAAAACAAACCATTATCTTCTTACGTACTGTATACTTAACTTCAATCAAACTTATCAGCACCTATACACAGTAAAATTTGTATCAGTTTGAATTTCCAAGTTATGTACAATTAAAATTTGTTAAACACTTCATCACAGTTGTTCTGAATTAAGATATAAAAAGATACTTAAAATGACTTTGATTAGTAAAGCCTCGGTAAAACCAATCAAGTTTTCAAAATTCTATAGACAGTTCTCTTAAAGAAACGTCAGCGGTTAGTTACATGTATTAATAGTATGATTTGTTATATTACATAAACATTCCCTGCTTTCAAAACCTGCACACCAATTTTGTTGCTTGTGAAACCGACTGGCTGATATAACAGCATATTAGCTAATGTAGTTTTTGGCGTTATGTTGTACTAAAAAGTATGATTACATAAGATACAGGATAACAAGGTAAAAAAAAAAACCCAAATACGTGCCTATTAATAAATTGTTTTATTTTCTAAGCAAGTGTTTGATAGTTAATGTAATGTACTCTATGGTTATTTTTTACCAGCGGAAGTTCAACTAGTAACAGTACTGTTATGTTTTATCCTTTCAAAATTAAAAATATTGTTTTATAATTTTTTCATAACAGCGATCTGATTTTTATATTAAAGCGTTCTCTCAAATACAAGATAAAAGTTAGAAAGGACATTTTTAACCCCTCACATAAAAATCGTTCTAAAACATTAACAGTAGGAGTGTGCTGAGTGCTGTGTTAAACATTACTTTTAATCTTACATGTAAGCTTAACGGTTTGGTATAACTAAAAACGTGACGTCCTTTATATCGAAAAACATTCAGGTACATCAAAAAATAAACTTTTTTATTTACCTTTTTTTCTATATTCAGCGTAGCGCGAATGCAAAATATCGTACGTTGCTCGTGCGCAAAACATGAGATCAAAAACAGACCTTTTTATTCATTTTTAAACTTTCATCAAAATTGAATTTCAGACAATTTGAAATTTTGTAAAATGGTGGGATGTTCAAAATACGATGCGCAAAGCATTGTGGCCAATTGCATTTTAATATTTGTTAATAATTAAGCAGTGCAAGTATGAATTATCGATTGAAAAATAAATGTCATTCTACTAAATTTGCGGCAATCATTTTGATACTGGATATGAAATACGTTTAATACAAAGATGTTTGAAAATATATTTTTTGTTATAAGCATTCTATACATAAATAAGGAGGCTGGATCGTCAACAAATCATTAATTAGATATACAATTTGTACATTTTACAGTGTAAATTCCAATAACATTGAAACTGGCTTCTAGTTTTTGTAAAAAAAAAAAAAAAAAAAAAATAGTTAAAGAAATTTGTGAGTCATACCAAAAAATAGAAAAACCAAACTTATATTCTTAAGCATATAAATGTACAGAATGTGTACTAAGCAGATTGGAAATTGACATAATTTTAGCGTATGAACTAATTAAAGCATTTGCCATACAATTTCTTGTCATAAGTATTAAAGCATATTGCATAAGATAAATAAAGCAAGTTGTACTTGCAACAAATTTGAAGAAACACAGAACAGTCTATGGTTGTGCGTATCCCTTACAGACATTAACATTTGTATGTTTGTGCTTGTTGATTTAAACGTTTTGTCATCTACATTTATGACAAATATAGCGTTTTCTAACTTAATTAAATGGCGTCAAGTTATTGTTATGTTATTTTTGTCAGTTCAATAATTGAAATCGTCAGTTATTCTGTTTTTCGGTAGCATTACGACTTGCAGGTTCCTTAAACTTCTTATTTAGTGCATAAAGCTGAACATCGCTTGTAAATAGTCACACAGGTCCCTGGTATATAAACCCTTCGGTTCCGTTACACCCGATTACACACCTAAAACTCGTGGCCGGCGCGTAGTATTCCTTTTGTTGTCTTTGGAATTTATGCATCTTTTTCTTATTTTATGTGTATATAATGTTTGTAAATAATGCATTGACCTGTTTATTTGATGATAGTATTCTCCTGAATTAAAAAAATGCGTAACACAGCGAGGGCAGATGTACGTCCACACAGGTGAGACCTCTACAACGATATACTTTACACTTTTTTTATTATTACATCTGAAAAATATCATCACCTAAGAAAAGAAATATTTCATTTATGAATATTTAAAGCAAATTTCCAAAATTCTTAGCCTTAATTAGATAATGAACGAAAACTTTTTTGGTTACTCAATATTGAAGACAATGAAATTCTTAATCTTGTAGGCAAATTTATAAATGATAACATGCTATAGTACTTCTTTTTAAGTGAAGTATTGTTGGAATTAACATTGCTTTTTGCTATAATTGTTATACTTTAATAATTCTTACACTATTCATTGGCATGTCTTTCTCTTGTAACTATAATAAAATGTCATGTACTTGTCTGCTCTGAATTAGAAATAAATGATCTTTACCTATGTAGAGGTCATCGGCTTTTATAAGGGTTGCAGGGATAAGCGTGATGAAAGAGACCTTTGGCAGTGTTCAGCTTTATGATATTGTTTAACGGTTTATACTTCTTAAACTTTCCAATCCAAAAGGTATTCTGGTAATTCTTTAGCTTTTATTCAAATACATATCATTTAATAATTGTTAGTTTGATATAGGCCCTTCTAATTGGTCAAAAAATTTCTTCTTTGATACTTATATCAATAAAAAAATATTGCCGAATCTACTTTTCTCATATTATCTGAATTAACACTATTTATAGAACGGGAATTTTCAAAATAAACATTGTCACCAAATGTTAAGTTGTGCCTGTTTAATTGTCAGCAAACAAAATACAACTTTATGAATATAAACAATTAAAAATTTAACCTTCAAAAATAAGCAATACACATTATTTAATTCGCTAAATAGAAAATCCAGCGTCTTCTCACTATTTCGTCTGCTTGAGATCAACGATCAACATTTACGGCGAGACTGGCTGATCCTATTCAAGGAATAATAATATCGAACATATAGGCCTACACACTTTCACGGTAACACTGCTGTTCAAATTTGGTAACGATTAGTTTTAAATTAACAGAGGTACATGATCGATCACCAGAATAAGCATCATAAAGTAAATCAATGGGTAGTGCCTCAACTCTTTCGGCGTATATCCAAGCGATGGATATGTCATTTTAGTACCTCACTGGCTATCTAGTTATCACATTTTCAAAAGTGGCACATACCATACTACTATTATTAGTCGACATATCAACTATATTTTTCCACGATCGCGTCTCCTTGCATGTTTATGCCCAGTTGCATATTCCAGCGATCTAGCTCAATTTTAATACCAGTTTAAACGAATCTTGCTGCACAGTGAATAACTTCACAAGCCATTGCATGTATTTTCCTTTCGTTTTTCAATTCAGCCCGTTCAGATTTCAACATTCTATTTGTGTTTAATCTATTGAATTCATATCAATTGCTCTGAATCAGCTAAAGGCACATTCATTTCTAATATATTGTTGCTGTTGTTGTTTTGTATTAATACGCGCCGATCCATTTTCATTACGAACATTTGTGATCAACGACATCTCACATTTTATGATTTGAAAATGTTTTATCAAATGATAAGAAATAAATTTAATAATTGTTCATATCAAAGGAAAAACCTGACCTCGATGCGCTACGCAATCAATAGAAAAATTATTAAACTTATTTCTTAAATTTCTATAACACTTTGCATTTCTTGTTAGGTAAAGATTTTATGAAAACTAATCTCATTATATTTATTTATAACACTGTATTATTATTATTATTATTAATGGCAATAAACCTTATTTCTCAATATCCCAAGCTGCTTGATCGATGTTTATAGTATTGCATGGCCAATGAAAACAGCCATTATTATACCATTATGTGTATATTAAACGGGAGTAATGGTTCCGATTATTAGCGCATGTTCCTTTTTAAAGACAAAATAGCTTGCTTACAAAACAGAATTCGAACTTATTTAGAGTACTAGTAATATATAATAG
Source organism: Magallana gigas (assembly GCF_902806645.1). Taxonomy (NCBI): domain Eukaryota; kingdom Metazoa; phylum Mollusca; class Bivalvia; order Ostreida; family Ostreidae; genus Magallana; species Magallana gigas. The sequence goes on along the minus strand of NC_047567.1, from coordinate 12,401,535 downwards.
TCGTAGATATCAGTCGCAATTGGATAACTAAATCACTTAAAAGAAATATGCATTTTGTTAATTTCTTGAATATTCTTAGTAAAGTTAGGCATAAACTTAGGAAAATTCTTTGAGACGTGATCTTACGACCAATGGCCATGCGTTTATCAAAGTTGAATAAGTAAGACAGTGTGTTGTCTAAACTCGTGTTAGACGTGCACCGTGGTCGTTTTTCCGGAATTCGAACACGACCCATAGGCTTTTTTTTCCTTTTTTTTCTTTTGCTTTTTTTTTAACGTGCAGGACATACTGTGAGCCTAAAGCACGAATAAATGCAAGTAATCAAAAATCTATTTACAATTCTAAATAGTAAATATTTATATACTATCATTTGACAAGTTGATATATTGACGACTGTTGTACTCACAGGGGTACTGTAGTTTTCTTAATTTAATTTAAAGTTACCAGTCTCTATAAAAATTAAAATACAAATTACAAAGAAATGTGGGTTTTAATTGATATAACAGGTTTCAGCTCTTTACCGTTGTTTAATATTGAGTTTCTTTTTCATGAGAAGCCTAAAGGTACAACAATCTCAATTTAGACCCAGGCTTTGATAATTTAAATTAAGTTATCTCACCAGTGCCAACCATAACCTATTTAAGGTGTTTACCGATATATTTAAAAAGTTTGATAGATATAGGTTTTCTGTTTCAAATACTGTATCTATCAATTTTACTTTATCAACTAAAAATTTAGCATAATTATGGAAATGTTTATGTATTTATGTCATACATCAACATTCTCTTGACATTACAGCTTTACAAATATAAATATTGCAGGACAACTTCAGAGACTCTGAATAAGAATCAGAAATAAAGCTATAAAGATCAAAGATGAAAAAAAAAGAGATTTGAAAGGGACGAGATATGTTATATGAGTATAAACAACTTGACTGGGGTGAAGCATCATTAAAAAAATTTGTCTGCATATCATTATCATACCTAGGATTTATTGATGAAAAATTACATTCGAAGCGCAGATGGTTTTTATGCTAGAGGTAAAAATCATTGGTTTTTCTTAATCAAAAAGTTAATCTTCCTGAACTTAATCATTCGAAAAATGTAAAAAAATAAATAAAAATAAATAAATAAAATAAATAAACTAAAAAAAAAGACACGAAACAAACATTTTATACTTATTGTATTTGTTGAATTAATTTCCCAAACACAACAATGATAACGAGAATTTTAAAAAAAATGTTTTCGTTACGTTTGTTCAACGAAAATGTCAAAGTCACTAAAATACACATTTCATTGAACTGCAGAACAGATCCCTTTTTGTCAACATATTTCACATAGGGTCGTAAAACCTTTTGTGAGATACTTTTTCACACGTGAGTATACAACTTCAGAGAACAGCAGATAAATGAATGGGTTAATAGAAAACTTTAAAATCCAAGCCATCCGAGCCATCAATAACAAACTCCTGCACTCGTACTCCGAGCAACAAACACCGAAATAAATCAAACAGAAAGAAATCGGATAGAGGGCCGCCGACATCGTGAAGACTGTCAAGATGACCGTCAACATTCTTGACAACACTATCATCTGGGTTTTTGCACGCATAATACTCTTTGATCCTCCACTAGCCCGGAGTTGACAGGACAATAAATCTGTCTTCAGTGACGTAGTTTTTTTAACATGGAAATAAATGATGAAGCAAATTGGAAGAAACAGTAAGTATCCCCGAAACAACAGAACGGTGGGTAGAACGTCCATATCTATGTGGAAGCGAAGAATGTAGTACACAATTGTAAAACACACACAAAAACGTTAGAATGTTTCAGCGACAATGCCAGTGATATTAATGTTCATTCAGTGGGGAGTTTATTTGGTAGATAAATAAATGAAAAAAGTAATATAACAATAATATGTGTCAAGTAAATCATCTTTATACTTTTTATATTCTTTGTTTTGTTTTGTTTTTTTAGGCAGTTCTTGAGTGTATGGTAATGAATTCGAACTCCTCGACCGAGCAGATACAATTGCAAGATGGCTAAAAACGCCTCGGTGATCACTTGTCATTTGATTTACCGTAGTATATTTAATGTTGCAAAAATATATTTTTTTTTAGCTCGTGCATGACTAACTACTTTGCAGGCCAGAAAACAACTTCAGGACCAGAAAAGATCCGTTTTTCTATTCCTTGATTTTAAAAGTTTTGGCAAATTGCATTTTTGTGAATTATGTAAACAATTTTATTGTCTCTCTTAAACAATAACTGTACCTCCTTGAGTGTTTGTGTAGTTGCTTTATTGCCGGCTTTTAATTTGAAATAAATGTATATTTAGACAGTTATTATTATGTAGACAAAATTAGATTCATTGTCACTAACAAGGGTTTGGAATTTACCAGCTTCTAATTCAGAAAATGTGATATCGCTCGTTGCTAATCGACGATGAACACAAAGGAAATATTCTGAACACGATTTTAAACCAACGGATACAAGTTTTGTTTCAACGACTCGATATTATCTGTGTTATTTTTGCTCTTTTTAAAATCAAAATTCCGATAGGTAATCATTCTTTTGTATATGATGAGAACATAAGACATTAAAATATTCTAAAGACCCTTTGAATTTGATACTTTAGATCGCTTTATTATCAATAGCCTCTTCGTACATATTCGTAGTATAATTTCATGTTACAACATTATTCAAGTGTTTAGATGGGAAAATAAAATAGTGTCTTCGCTCTGTGAGAGATCTTTGTTTAAAATTGAAACAAGAAAACATCTTTCTTGGTGACAAAAGACATGCATTCAGTAAACATAAATATTGTATATAATAATAAATATTTGATTGAACATAACTGACGTACGCAATCTATCTTATTCTCTACGTTTTATCTCTCCTTCTCATATCCTTTGTCATAAGAAGGTTATACATGTCTGAAAGTATCATTCAGCTGTAAACACACCTCCTTAATTGATTTCATTCTTTCCTAGCGCAATCACTGTCAGAATCATAAAAAGGGATAATTTTTTTCATCGTATACATGTATCACTGTTTATATTTTCCTAAAAAAATATTTTGACTCAACGCCTCAGTGCGAGATAAAAAGAAAGATAACTCGAGAACATATATATATGCATTTTTTTAATCCTTGGATATCAAGGGCATAGAAAGAATGAAAAGATAAATCAAATTTAATGAGATGCCAAGAAGTATTTTCATATACAATTCTTGGAAATTTTAAAATGTTTTACATATTTTATTAAAAAAAACATTATTACTGTAACAAATATTTTAAATTTACGACAATAGTTATATAAAGTAAATAATTCAAAACCTCATCATCGCAAACAACGGCTTTGAGTCTTCCAACTTTTAATTCAGAAAATGTGATATCGAAGTTAATCGCTCGTCGATAATCGACGATTAACACAAAAAAAAAAATTGAACACGATTTGAAGCAACAGATAGAAGTTTTGCTCAAACAACTCATCATTAACTCTAATAATTTTTTCTCTTTTTAAAATCAAAATTTTGATAAGAGTCTTTCTTTGATAGATGATGAACATACCACACTAATTTTATTATTCTTGAAATTTCTATTAAACATAAGACATTAAAACATTTTCAAGACTCTTTTTATCAAATGCCCAATTTTGAAGATCGCTGAGTAATCAATAGATTTTTTGTACCTCGTCGTAATGTAATTTCACGAGAAAGCATTATTCAAGTGTTTTGAAGAGAAAACAAAATTAAAGTCTCTTCACTCTGTGTGCGATCTTTGTTTAAAAGAATTCGTTGTAGAATTGAAACACTCAAGCAAAAAAATATTTCTCTTGATGACATAAGACATGCATTAGCTGGACATAACTATTCCAAACAAATGCAGGTGATTGAACAAAGCTGACGTCAGTAATCTGTTTTTTCTCTCTCTCTCTCGCTCTTTCTCTCTTTCCTCACATGATTTGCAATATGAAGATTTTGGCAAACGGAATATGAAAGTAGCATTAAGCTGTGAAAACACAACCTTGATTAATGACACTCTTTTTAGCCCAATATTTTTTAGAATAGTGATTTATTTCTGCAGAATTATAGTGAAGACATAACGTATATCAATGTATGAAGAATTCCTAAAAACAATATTTGAACACGTGCCACGGCGCGAGATAAAAGGAAAGATAACTCGATCTCTTGCATATCTTTTTAATCATTGAACATCAAAGGCATAGAAGAAATAAAAGAATCATTTAAAGCAAATATTTCTCTCTCTCTCTCTCTCTCTCTCTCTCTCTCTCTCTCTCTCTCTCTCTCTCTCTCATTATGCAAAAGAGTCAATACCGCCACAATAAATCGCCAACCATTTGATATTTGTAATAAAGTATTGATATTCATAAATATTAATACTATATTTATATTTATATATCATATTACTAAATGTTCTTACACTTAATGCTCTCTCTTTCTCTCTATCTCTCTCTCTCTCTTTCTCTCTCTCTCTTTCTCTCTCTCTCTCTCTCTCTCTCTCTCTCTCTCTCTCTCTCATAGAGTGATGTTTATCATCTATTAATGCTTCTTTAATGGCGACAACATTGTCTGACAATGTTCACTATGAAATACTTTTTTATCGAGCGCCAACAAAATCTTTCCAAACAGCCATGATATCCTAGCCAACGTTCTCCTTTTAGTAAAGTAATCCAGATTCTATTATCAAGTGTGCTGCAATTGAATAGAAAATAAATTCAAGCTTTGTAGAAGCATTTTTTGAAAAGGGCGTAAATTGTTTCTGTAAAGAATGACTAAATTTCAGTTTAGCTCGCTTTTTTTGTTTAAGGTATTTATCATCAAATTCGAAGAATTTGCTAGATTATTATTTTTTCTTGTAACAAAATAAAAAAATCAAGGATTTATATCAATATGAATTATTGTATACCTAAAATTCGTTGAAGAAGAATCTGAAGTTTTTCATTTCTTATGCAAAGTTTGGCTTAAAATGTTTATTTTTTAATCTCAACTCCCCATTTTATACTTTAAAATAAAAATTAATGATTAAGATTAAGAACCGTTTTTAAAAGAGTTTGGATTTTTGGTGGGATGTAACTATCTTCTTTGTTTATCAAATATTGACATCTTTTCTTCGCATTCGCTAGGAGAAGCTAATTTATTTCATAGACTTCAAAATCGGAAAGTTGTTTGCCAAGATTTGCTCTGTTGTGTGAAATTTGACGCTGTTTTAACGAAATGTACATTTTTGAATGAAGTAAGAGGAGAGTCAATGAGTTCAGTGTACTCTTCTTCGTTAGCCAATTATATGACAGCTAACCTAGAGTAGGTCGCGCTTTCATCCCATCGGATATTATCACGTACCGCCCAAAGTCCAAGCTCTTGTTAAAACATCGGTGTATTTGATTTGTTTCTCAAGTTCTTTGTAAAACCATGTTTTAAAAGCAGGGCAAATCTTCATAGAACAAAAAATCCCTTTGTGTCAACATATTTCACATAGGGTAGAAAACCCTTTAGGTAGATATTTTTTCACACGCAAGTAAACAACTTCAGAGAACAGCAGATAAATGATAGGGTTAATAGAAAACTTTAGTATCCAAGCCATCCGAGCCATCAATAACAAATCCCTGCACTCGTACTCCGAGCAACAAACACCGAAATAAATCAAACAGAAAGAAATCGGATAGAGGGCCGCCGACATCGTGAAGACTGTCAAGATGACTGACACCATTCTTGACATCACTATAATCTGTGATCTTGCACGTATCATTCTCTCCGATCCTCCACTAGTCCGAAGCTTTCGGGAAAATGAAACCGTCCTGATAACCGTGATTTTCTTTAGATGGAAATAAATGATGATGCAAATTGGAAGACACAGTAAGTATCCCCGAAACAATAGAACTGTGACAGCAACGTCCAGATCCGTGTGAAAGCGAAGAATGTAGTATACGGTGGCAAAACACACACTCAATACCCAAAGGATACATGAAATCTTCAATAATATTCTTTTTGATAATGTTTCATAATGAATACGTTTTACAACACAATAGTACCGAAGGCCAACCAAAAATACCACATGGGCCGCCGATGCATGCGTAGATCCAAAAGTTGCGGACATGAAGAATTTTTCAAATAGCTTGACATCTTCTTTTACTTCAAATGACAGATACACGAGGACATGAATGCCATACAAACAAACACTGACTAAGTCACTCAGGATGAGCGCAGCAACGGCAAAGTAAGTATGTGTGTGTAAACGTTTGTCCGATACAATTTTAGCAAATGCCATGGTATTACCAAAGATTCCAAATACTGTCAGGATAGGTATCATTACTCTCATAATTGGAGATTCAACTTCCATGTGGACAGGAATCGCAAGGGAAATATTTCCTTGAATTTGAGAACAATTTCGATCCATTTTTCTGTTTCCTCGAGAACATCACATTTTTCTTTGAATGTAAATTGCAGCACAGCTATGATATAATTGTTTAGGAAGCTAACGGGAAAAAAATCGTTTTAACTGATAAAATCTCCTAAGCGGTTGCATCATATCAGAATGAAACACATCTCAGTCAAAAGCGCCTACACTCCGTGCTTATATTTTTTTGAGATTATGATCCCGAGGCCGACTGGTTGCAAACCTTTAAATAACTCCGTCGACACCTTAACACAATAAACATGTAGGTATTAATTTGATTCCTTCTATTTCATGTACAGTTGAAAATCGCCGAGCCCTTTATTGCACTGAATAATGAACATAATACATGTGCCATACAATAAAACGGCCGTGTCCAGAAAATGACCTGTTTAAATCATTGCACAGTATTAAAATCATATAGATAATTCTATAACTAGCGTCAGTGGATAGATCACAAGAGCATGATTTGATAATAATAATCCAAGCTAGTGTGAACACTCATTTATTGCCTGGCATAACGAAATAACCGCATTGTTGTCGCTACATCCGGACAATTAGTTAATGCAGCACTTGGCGGAGTGGTACAAGAATGTTTGAGTGCTAGAGACTCGAAATGCCACATATATATATATGAAACATGTGGATAAAGGGTTTCATTCTTTAGGTCCTTGACTTTAAGTGTAAAGTTTATTACTGGTGAATTTCCGTTTTAAAAACGTTTGTGATATGTATATTTTTAATGGGTCATGACAACAATGGGTGTGTCATAAAGGTAGCACTTTTTCAGGGAAACTACTGGACAGAAAAACCTTTAGGATTTTACTAAATAAGTAACCATCGAATCATTATATCTATTATATTCATAATATTATTCATTTATTCATATACATGTATATTCATTGTAAAATGATAAAAATGACAATTTACACATCAACTTAATTCCTTCAAACAGTTTAAATAAAAATAAAAATAAATAAAACAATAAAAATTAATTGATTTATTCTAATATGTGATAAATGCAATTTTTTCCTACTCGCTAAAGATAATTTTATATTATGAAGAATGTATTACACATTCAATTTGATTAAAAAAATGATAGGATGTATTTTATCGATCATTTTATTCTTCATCCAAAAGAAAAATCATTCTCAAACATTCGAATTCGTGAGAGGTGTTTGAGAATATTTACAGTTACAAAACAGGTAATTTTATAAAACATTTCAGTGTTAGTATGCTGCACGTTTAGAGACCAGTTAGTATGGAAATTATTTTTAAATTTTACTTCTTCTTATGTAGGGAACTTCATTGTTAACCTGTGCTACATTAGAAAACAGCCATTAAGTCGTTTAACATAAATATCCACAATCTGTTATCACTCTTTTTTCGATTACATGAATTATTGCAAATTTTCAATGGTCTCTATTATCTGGCCACTGCCAATTTCTGATAATATACATTTGTTTGCTTATCAGAATTTCCCATGAGTCTAACAAATATTAGATATTTTTGCAGCTACAGTGGCATACTTCATGTTGTCTTATGTAAGGAGGACACACAAACTGAAGAAAATGTCAATTAAACTCGTAGCACATGCACTGTGCTATCTCCCGTATACGTATTGGACTAATACTGTACCAACCCTGAGTTCATTCACTTGTTGTTGAACCAAGCCTAAAGAAACCTTCAACAAACCAAAGCGCGTTTTAGTTGCTTTTAGACTTTTATCTACACTTTACATTTTACGTGAGTTTGGTGTGCATCAACACCGAATGTGTGATTCCAACTGACGCTAGTTTACAATTTAAATTATAGAGTGAACAATGAAATAACACAATGAAGGATTGAAAGAGAATGGTCATAATTTAAGTCAACTTTTACTTTTTTCTAATGTCATTGTTTAAAATGCTTATTATAAGTAATGCATTTCTTATGATCATTCAAAGTTTTAGAGTCAGTCGTAAAGTTATAAGTATGATACAGAGCTTACAATTGTTTGTTATGTTAATAAGGCTTGTGCCTTGTTTTTGTTAACATTGATTCAATTTACCAGTAAAGAGCATTTTAGAATCTCTTAATTCCTTTGAGCATGAATTAATAGTTTTGAGTAATTGCCTTATTTGTTTTGGTCCAAAATCTAGAAACTTAAAATGTAAACAAAAGAAAACATTGACAGAGCTTTGTTAACATAACAATACATGTGCGCATAATACTTTGCTGATAATTAACTCGACAACTGGCAAACAAAATTTGGTTGACTTAAGAAATGCCTTACTATTAATAATATTGTTAACATTAAAACAGAAAAATAAATTTTGACCAAATCATGACCATGCTTTTTTAACATTATAACATGTAATATTGATGTAAGGAAAATAATTATCAAATAGCTATTGAGTAGTTCAAAAAATTTAGCAGCATCAAATAATTTTTTAAAAGATGAAAGATACAGTGTCAAAAAACATAAAAAAAAGTTATTTAAAAGATTACCTGTCCATCTCTGACTGTGCTCTAGGTAATATAAAGGCTGTGAGGAATTTGAAATGTTGTCGAAATAGAGGACACTTTGTTGTTGCAATTAGCACGAAGTGCGAAAAAGTTACTTTACACAATAATTAGAAATATTCAGAATGCTAGGGCTTACACAATGACACATCTATACTTGATATCTTGTTTGGTGTAATGGTGTAAACAAAAAGATAAAAAATTAAATAATAAAAGGTCATCCATTGTTTTATTGAAACATGAAAAATGATATGTCTTTAAGTTTTAAGACCAATCATTTCATCAAGAAACCAATAATAAACATGAATGCCAAATGCCTATGAATATGTTATAGTTTAACAATCGGTGTTGGCTCCGGAGTAGGAGGCATATAGCTTGTGAAAGTGAAACCTTTACATCGGTCTGGAAGAAGGAACCTAAAACAATAAATTTGGATATTTGATATTTTACATGAAAATAATTATACATTTTTGGTGTCGCAGCAGTTTACATGCTAAATCTACCAATTTAGCTTAAAGCATGTTTCATCGTTTTACGCCCCTTTTGATACACCACCTTTTTTGCTCTATTTCAGTATTGATCAGTTTTTATATGTTTAACATTATCATTGGCTGGGCTACTTGGTGGCATGTGACTTTTTGAATCAACTAGTCAATGTGTACTTTTGGATTGAAATAACTTTTAGCCCAGCCAATTTATTTCCAGATATTACTATGTTATGTATATTTGTTGATGTTGCTAGTCATTTATATGTTAATAGAAGACCGGTACACACAATGAGTATTTATGTCATTATTCTACATGTTAGTAAGCAAAATACAAGCTCCAAATAGCCAGTGTTTGGTTTTTCTATTGATAGAAAATATTTGTGAATATATATAATTATACATACAGTGTAGAAGGATAAATATTGACAAAAGGTTCTGTAATTCTGAAATCTGTTAAATGTAATCACAGTTTTGTTTTGTGTTGTTTGTTGACAGGGATCTTACCGTCCGCGATTATGTGATTAACGGTATTTCAACCCTTTGAAGTGCATGAAAAGTGCATGAAATAAAATTCGCTTTGAGAACCGAGAAATGTTTAAACTTAATGTGTCAGTTGTCTTTACAATATTTCAATCTCAACGCTTTTCCTAAATATCTGAAAAAACTTAATGATATTGCATATAAAATGCTGCAGATGTCACATAAACGTCTTAATCTGCAGATGCTGCGTTAGAATTCGTATAATTTAATTTCATATAAAAGTCAAGTGTACGTTTTTTACTATAATCAAGAGCAGAAGATTAAATTATACGCAATTAATTTGATATATATATATATATATATATATATATATTCCAATTTATACTCAGCGTTCGATTCAGATGGAGCAGCTTTCGCTACTCAAAATCTGCTTTGCTGATAATAAAGAGTAAACTTCTTAATCTAGTTTATACTTTAATAAATTTTGTAGCCATTGAAATCAGTCCTTAAATGTATACATGGTATATTGTCTTTGTCAGTGGTAACATTATGTAGTATATATTCGTTAATTGCTAAATATTATATATAGAAATTATTCTATGACTATAAATAGGTGATCATATATGGTTTGGGGTGATCACGCCATTCGAGCTTTCTTGGATTTGATAACTATAAACGTGCTTTTGATCACCTTATAATAAAAAAAGAATGATTCCTTATTGCTTAATAAAAGTCGTACTTGAGAATTTGGAAAATTCTACACGGTGCAAGACTCGGGGTTGTTGGAGAGGGAAGTTCTGTCGGGATTTCAGTAGGAAGCGACTGGCTCATCACGACAAGACTAGCTACCAGTAGGACGGCAAAAAGAATACCTCGTACCATTATCATCGTCATCTTCTGACACAGTTATCTGAAATGAGAATTACTGTATAAGCACATATTTTCGTTGGGTTAAATTTTCATTTATTAGTACTTGGGTTAAAAATTTGGATTTCATGGATTTAATTTCGTTGATTTATACTGCCAACGAAAATGACGATATTACATTCTCTGCGAAAGATTAAAGCTATTTTTCACGTAAAGAGCATATTGTTCAGTGAAATATGTCTTTTCTTGACTAGAACAAACAATTGGTACAATGCTTGCATTAATGCAGTAATGCATAGTAAAAAAATTACCAATTAATAAAAACACATTGTAGATTGTAATATATTGAAATGTATATCAAAAATTAGAGTCAATGAAAAGGAAAACCAGCAGATTCAATACTGTATAGGAAATAATTATAAATTACAATATCAGGAAAATTAAATATCTTACCGTTTCTTCAACAGAAATGAGCAGTTGTGTTGAAGTTATTGTCAGTTCGTACTTTATATTGATAGCCAATACCAGTAGGTGTATATTGATATAAATGAATAATCGTTTATATACAAAGGAGTGAACTTGATCAATGAAAATATCTTTGATTTTAATTTTAGATTGTATTGATATCTTTAATTTTACATGACCACGCAATGTGGGTTTTTAATGTAATACAGCCGGCTAAGATTGATTTAATTGATATTTGTTAGATTAGCTGATGTAGGCAATTTTTACAATTTTACAATGTGAGAGCAAGTGGTAAATAGTGAAATCAATTTTATAATGAACGATTCATCTTTTTCAATCTGTCTTTAATTATCAAGAAGATGCTCGCATAATTCAAAAACTAATAGTATGCAGAACAAAATAAACTTTAATGTTCAAAATAGTTACAAACTCAGTATATTCTTGGCGTTGTCGATACTTACCACATCCAATTGCAGTATTAAAAAGACGTACTTATCTAATCATCTTAAATGATACTGTGGTTTCATCAATTTTCGTTGAATACCAATTTTCGTGGATTTCGTTGTTAAGTTGATCCACGAAATTTAATGTTCATTGAAGTGTAATTTTTATTAACATTTTCTATTGATAGGGTCATTTGCCACGAATTTACATATCCTTGAAAATGTGATTTTTACTTTATCCACGAAAATTGATACCCTTGAAAATTAATGAAACCACAGTAGATCATGTTCAGATGTCTTATTGTGTAAAAGTACTTTTTATAACGTAGAATAAAAGTTCAACATCCCGCACTTATGTGTATTTTGAGGATGTTGTGTGCGTGTCCTGAATTTTTCTTAGGAATGGACGTTACAGGTTACCAACTTTCCCCCAGCCAAGATGCAGCCTCAGGTTACAGTATCCATCTCATATTCCTTAATTTTCTGTAAATAGTTGATGTGAGAACAGAGTTGAGTTATGATGAAAAGCCAGGTCTCATTTCAAATCATGTAGACCCCATCTGAACCAAACTCCCAGGGGTGATGCATCGGAGAATATGTGGAGCGCGCACCCCATCTGATCCAAACTAGCTGGGGTGATGCATCGGAGAATGTTAGAATGAACTGCCACTATTACATTATCTAGAACGCATTCTGGTCGTTGTGGATCGTTTTATTGAACTTTGTTTTTTTTGTTTAGATTATGGTTATATTGAATTCATTATTGATAATGTGAATCCCCTTGGATATTAGAGTCATCGGTCAAGCTCCAATTTGGAATGCGTAATAGATTCATATGATATAGTATTATTCCTCGAAGAATGAACATGTTTTGAAGCAGATTCACTTAGTTATATACATAATGCATGTTCCAGGCATGATTCTGGCAGAACCTGTGACTAGCATTTTCCAGACAGTAAACGGTTAATGGAATTAGGTTTGCTCCCACGTTCTCTTCCTTGGGCAAACCGTTTTGATTGTTGTACTCAGACACACTGTATGTAAAATACCAATACCAATAACGCGTAATAATTTGCATGATTCTGGCAGAACCTGTGACTAGCATTTTCCAGACAGTGAACAGGTTAATGGAATTAGGTTTGCTCCCACGTTCTCTTCCTTGGGCAAACCGTTTTGACTGTTGCACTCAGACACACTGTATGTAAAATACCAGTAACGCGTAATAATTTATAGCGAGCGCAGCTCGCCAACGCGCAGCGCCGGCGCGAGGCGAGCTCCACCGGCAAGGCGTGTGTGAATAGAAAATTCGGACTAGTTGCACATTCATTCAACGGATTTTTTGGCGTCAGTAAATCGGACAAGTAGTTCCCTGTAATCATGGCAATTTTTTTAATGTCACACATGATGTATACGACATACAGTGAGTTACCTCTAAAGTTCACCTCAGTACACTCTCAATCAAAAATAATCAAGTGACGTCACAAAGGTTTACACATTGATCCGAACGATTTTTTCGGCGTCAGTAAATTTTGGCCCACAATTCATAGTACCAATGGTTTCAAACCTCACGAGCATTCATCCAATTGAGTGCAAGTTACAACTGTTTCCTATATCTGGAGAAATGTCCTCATTCTTTAGCTTTGCAAGATTTTGAGAGGATTTTTGAAAATTTCAGCAGATTTACAATAACTTCGGTTAGAGTAATTTCCCCTTATTGTGACGTCAAAGTTCACGTTGGTGTCGACTGACTCTTTAAAAGTCCCATGAGAAATAAAATTACGCGAAGTATACCGTTTTATTTAATTAAAATGTATGATGTTCTTAAGATTGCTTCTCAGAAAATTTACATTGATTCTCGCGATAACTTGGGGTTGGAAACCATTGGTACTATGAATTGTAAGTCAAAATGGTTTTTTTAACATGGGGGGGGGGGGCTCTATGATGAGTCAATTTTATATGTAAGTTTAAGAAAAAATGTCTACTGCTAAAAAAGGGGATGAACTGACGTTACAATCAATCTAAAAGAGGAGATACAGTGCAATGAACATATATATTACAATCTTTATTAATCAACAACATTGTATCTGGGATTAAACTATTGTTCTACTTATAAATAAATAAATAAATTATAACAAATCTTATAAGCTATGAATAATGAATAATGAAAATTTACTGAAAAATAGGTTTGTTTTATTTTATTTTGCAATCAAATTCATTTACGTTGTTAATTTGAGAGAGAGAGAGAGATAGAGAGAGAGAGAGAGAAAGAAAGAGAGAGAGAGAGAGAGAGATGTGGACATTTATTCAATGTGAGCTTTGAATCTTTTCTTAAGATTAAATGTTTGGGTGTTTTTCTTATAGAAATTTACACAAGTACATGTGTTGTACATGTACTGTAAGATACCTTAGATTAGTTTAAATCTAATTCCAATTACATATAAATATTGGCACGGCCTTTCTAAGTCAAATGCAGACGTATTCAAGCAATAACTTGTACTATGTTTTTGATACTATTCCACACGTAAACAAAATACGACCTCATAACAAAAATTTAAAGGATTATTAAAACAAATTCCTTATATTAATATATCACATCAAACAATCATAATGTACATTTCAATTCCTTGTTAACTAAATACAAAACTCAACACTTTTCATGACCAAAAATCACTGTCTAGAAATACATCCTATGAAATAAATGCCTAAATATTGTTAAAATGATAAAAAAATAAACTACTATCTAATCCTTTTTCTTAACATAGCATAATTTCTTACTAAAATTAACAGACGAGGACATTAGCATTACTATCAAATCAATATGGGAACTTCTAATGTATGAAGTTTAATATTTTTTCTGAGTTTGAAGATGAAAGATAAAACATAATTATATGTTAATAGCTTAAGACTAATGGCCCTTAATTGATGTCAAATAGATATTTCCCTGTTGTGACTCCTGTTTTAAATCATTTCACCCGAGGACTGCGATATGGCAGGTAAGTAGCAAATATGATCAACATTTTACTATTCTAAATTAAAATATTCATCTAAAGCGGCTAAGTAGCCAACTCACATCTCAACTCTACCTAAAAACATAATTTTTCTAGCAATGAAGTATTATATTTTTAAAGAAACCCTAACAATTTCTGGTTCAAAAATCTTACTTGAAAATTTTACTTGTTTTAAATGCCTCAAAATGTCGGACAGAGTTTACCCTTTTCACAGCTATTTACTTAAGATAATAAAATGTACTCTTAGCAAGGGCGATTTTCTATACTTACCTACACATGTATACATACTTACAGCATATTTTACTAATAAAAGTATTTTAAAAATTTAAATATGCAATATTACACTTGATGTACAGATGGAGATAACAAAGAATGATAAGATCAAAGGGACAATTTTTCTTAGTGATAGCTTGTGTATTTGTCTTCTGTTTATTGGGGGTTTTTTCGTGGGGGTTTTTTTTGGGGGGTGGTGGTTTTTTTGTTGTTTTTTGTTGTTGTTTTTTTTTTGGCTTTTCTTTTTTGTTTTTGGGTTTTTTTTTTTTTGGTTTTTTTTTTTTTGGGGGGGGGGGGGGGGGGTCTCGCTTTCAAATTACATTTTCCTCCCGGTAAATAATGCTATTATAAACAATAGACGTTTTCATAATGTGGGCTTTATACTATAATATGAAAAATGTTTTGAATAGGCATAATCTTATTTACTTTTGATTAAAGAGGGCTAGTTAAGAAATTGCTCAAATTTACATCAAATGTTGTTGTACTTGTTAACTGTCATTGTGTAAAGAAAAATCCTATAAATTAAACTCTAAAACTTCAATATAGTCATATTATCTTTCATTCTAGAGAGAAATCAATAAAGTCTAAAAATTATACTTTCCCAGAACCCCACTTCCACTCTATTTTAATTTCAAATGCAACTTTCTTGTACGTTCTTGTAATTTTTCGAACAATCTTACATTTAGAGTATCAATGCATGATTAAGAGACAAATTAACCAAATGAAAAGAAATTCAAATTGTATATTTCAGTTGGTAAAATAAATCCCTAAATTAGGTTATTTAAATTGACGAATGCTTACTTGATAAAACTTCAAATCGATTTTCCAGGAAAAAACAAGTTTTTTTTTCTTTTGATAACAGCAGCCAAAAATACATGCATGCATCATTTATTGATTTGGCTGCAGAAAGAAAATCAAAAGATTATGTAGCAAATAATCTCAACCTTGACACCCCAAAAATCAATTTAACTATTGAGAGGCTATCTTCACTCACAAAGATAAACCTACCGCGCCCCATTGATCTACTTTTGATATGAACATTTTCTTTTATATGATCCATTAAAGATACAGCTCAATTTGCCGATATTTTTTCCCTAAAGAAAAAAAATCTTTTGATTTGTTCCACTGATATCTAAATCGTTTCTTCAACATGCAGTATGGGGTTTCAATGTGATACTCCCAAATATTTAGTTAGATTTTAAATATCAATAAATATCCTTTACTACAGTTTATTCGTTACTAGTAACTAGTATTCTGACGACTAAATTAGGTTAACTAAAGGTAAGTAACTTGAAGGTGGTCTATGCTGATAAAAATACAGCTTGTCTTTAGTCTTCAGATTTAATTTTCTTACATTTAAAATAAAATTCATTTGAGCTACACAACTAATTAAAATTTGTGCTAGTATTAACTATTCTTTTTTTACATTCTTCAACTCCATCACACGTGTCAATCTTAAGCTATTTTTGCATCATTATCTTCCTTAATCCGCAATATAGTAATAAACCTCCCCAATTCTCCTATTTGATGTTTCCTTTCTCTTTAAAAAGGGAGGAAGGGTAAATTTAGGGGTTGAGGTACATTATTGCTCTTGTTAGATCATCATTTCGCTCATATGATCTGAAGAGAAAGGAACAGAGAAGCTAAGCAAGGCAGAGCATCGTCGAAAATCAATGTCAAACAATAAAAACAAAACATTGAATTGACAAATGAATACTTATTTTATTTCAGTGTCTTTGACTGTAATAATACTACATATCGATTTTGTACTATACAGTTCAATAAATTCAAATGACGTATAAATGGGGCGCAAGCAGGGTTTGCTCATTTATATTCAAATATTTAATCGTGCGATTGCTAAAAATTATATCAATATAAGTAATAATAAGGAATCATTCTTTGAATGTATTATGTGGTGAAAATTTCAATCGGGACGTGATCAAATTAATCATAAAGCCCTTCGGGCACTTTTGGATTTGATCACGCCCCGACCAAAATTATCACCTAATAACACTCAAAGAAGCATTCCTTATTCCTTAGATAAAGTCTATTTATTTTAGGTAAATTATTTCTTTCACCACTACTTTACCTGGCAATCCTAGTACAAATCGCACTAGGGTCGGAACCATGGCAAGAATTTATGGAAGATTTGAGACAGGATGTCAACAGCATACTTCAGGAAGATGTTTGTTTCCCTCAGCCAAAAGGTACGTCAGTCACTGCATAGCAGGAGAATTTCAACAAAAGCTTGGGCTTTGGGTTGTTGTGTCAAATGTGTCAAATGTGACGTAGGGCTGTCTATTTCATTGTCGACCATTTAGCCAAGATCACTGAAATTAATCGAAAAGATTTGTCGGACTCTTAGAACCATTTTAACAAGAGCTTGGGTAGTTGTGTCAATCGGCAATGTGACGTAGGCCTGTCTATTTCATTGTCAGCCACTCAGCCATAGCTCTCTGTAATCAACAAGATTTGTCTGGCATTTGAGATAAGACTACGCAATCTGTGTATATTTCGCTTAAACCAGTATCGTTTTTTAACTTGTTTTGAGGCAAGAAATAGATAGTTACGTCATATACCGAAAGTCCAAGGTCTTGTTAAAATGGTTCTAAGCTGAGCCTATACAATCAATGCATATTTAGCATGAACGGTCACCAAGGTCATTTTAACTTATCTGGATGCAAGAAATATATAGCTACTTCTATCGAAAATCCAAGGTCTTGTTACATGTAAAATGATTCTAAGGTTTTTTACGTAAGTAACTGAGTATTAGGCCTCACTTTAATATCGAATGGATTTTATTGTTAAGCAAAAGAGGCAACTTCAAAGATTTTGCTTAACTTAACATCTATGCACTTCGGAGGTAAATTATATGTTCAACATGATACGTTAACATTAGACACTTGACGTCAAAAACTCAAAAGTTCTTTTGACGTAAATTCATCAGATTAATTTAAAACCAAGGCCACCGAATCAAAACCAAATGGTCTTTAACGTTAAATTTTACGAAAACGTTGATCCTGTGTTCAATGAGTTTTGGTAAGCATTTTAAGGATATCTTGCTAAGTTGCTGTACATTAGCGTGTTTACAAAATATAGGCCTTTAACAAAAGTGTTCGACCGCCATTAGATCTGATAAATCATCTTCCAAGGGAATCAAAATAGACTGGATTTGTTTAATCTCATGAAATCATAAAAAGCAGCGGGTTAAATGGTTGGATCTAGTTCACCTATATATTGAACGTATACTTTTTTTGGGCTGATATTAAACTTAAAAACAAATTAGATATTCACCTTCAAAAATTTTTTAGGAAAAATCACAAGAGCATTTGTTGCGAGTATTGCTGTTTGCGAACCAGACATTTATTGTCTTTCGAAAGTGCTTAATATTATCAAAATAGGTCTGGTCACACAATAAAATATCTCGCCTGTAACAAATTAATGGTTAGTTTAAACGCAGAAAAAAGTCGCCGTGAATTGAACCATTTTATCAAGACCTTGGACTTTCAGTAGGACGTAGCTATCTATTTCTAGCGTCAACACAAGTTAAAAATGACGCAGTTTCAAGTGAAATATGCACCGATTGCGTAGTCTTAGCTCAAAAGCCAAACAAATCTTGTTGATTTCAAAGAGACACGACTGAGTGGTCAGCAATGAAATAGACATGCCTATGTCACATTGCTTTGTGACACAAATACCGAAAGTGCAAGCTTTTGTTAAAATAGTTCTAAAAGGTAGTTAACAGAGTAAGTAGATGTTTTCCATTTGTGTTTTCCAGTAATCTGTGTTAGCAAACACAATGATTTTCCGCATCAGGCACGTAGCATGGGAGGGGGGGGGGCACATTTTTTTCGAAGCAGACACAGTTCTTAATTTACATATGAACATTTGAAATACCACGGCGTTGCCCCCCCCCCCCCCCCTTGGGGAGCATGTCATAAATGAAAATGAAAATAAGTAATTTAATAGTGAAATTAAAGATACAAGAATTGTCCCACACACACCCACACACACTTTTTCAAAAACAATGCCTCGTGCCTGAGCATCACTTTCAGCGTATATGAAACTTCATAATGTGTAAAACTGCTGTTAGTCAATTAGAACCATTTTAACAAGAGCTTGGATTTTGGGTAGTTGTGTCAAGCAGCAGTGTGACGTAGGCTTGTCTATTTCATTGTAAGCCAATAAGGGAGGACTACTAGTCGGTGTATATTTCGCTTGAAGCAAGCGTCATTTTCAACTTGTTTTGACGCAAGAAATAGGTAGTTACGTCCCACCGAAAGTCCAAGGTCTTGTTAAAATGGTCCTATGTATCATTCTTTTTCAGTGGTGTGTGACGAGGAGAACATCGACTTTCACAACGTCCGCCAATCCGTGTTCGCCAACCTCCACAAACAGTCGTCCACGTCACGGGAGTCCATCCGGCGATGGGGCGTGCTACGGGAGTTCTCACAGCAGCTCTGTGACATGTAATATGGGAGAGAGAGAGAAAGAGAGAGAGAGAGAGAGAGAGAGAGAGAGAGAGAGAGAGAGAGAGGGGGGGGGGCGATGAGACGTTCTACGGGAGTTCTCTAAGCAGCTCTGTGCCACGTAACGAGAGAGAGAGAGAGAGAGAGAGAGAGAGAGAGAGAGAGAAAGTATATGACAGACAGATATAAACAAACTATCAAATTATTGACATACTAGTAACTGATATAACAATCTATAATTCCTATTCATAAAGAGAGAGAGAGAGAGAGAGAGAGAGAGAGAGAGAGAGAGAGAGAGAGAGAGAGAGAGAAAGAGCAAAAGAGCAAAAGAAAGAAAAGCGATTGTGAACTAATAAAAAAATACAGTGAACAATTGCTTCAACTGTGTTTACAATGAAAAACATGTACCAATAATTACTTCTTTCCTTATTTTCGACATCGACGTGTTTACCTTTATATACCAGGAACACGTTCAGCCTCGCCACGCCTGAGAGCTTCACTCAGTCGCCTTACAAGGACCACTTCAACGACATCGTCTGCAACAGAAAAGAGGGCCCAAACTGTGACTGGGCGAGGTCGGCACGGTACCGTACGGCCGACGGGGTCTGTAACAACCTGATCAACTCACGATGGGGGGCCTCCAACACCGTCCATAGAAGGATGTCCCCGCCTCAGTATCAAGACGGTCAGTTAACTTCTTAAAAGCACCTTCGACCATTATTTTTTTTTCAGGAACGTATTTGAATCGTTTGGCCCATTTGCAAAACTGCGTGAAAACGCCAGCTCTTATATTACGAATTGTTGCCCCACGGTTCGACCTCGTCGCATTGCACACTGGACATATAAATTTCAAACAAAGAAAACTTCTTAAAATTTGCAATACATTAGATCAATATCTTATTCAATTTCATCAGCCCTCGCCTACCCATTTTTCAAGATAAAAACATGTAAAAGTGAAAATAAATTTTAAAATACTGACTACATGTCTTTTTATAGATCACTCGATGCCCCGAGGATGGGGACGGAACCCCGCTATGCCTACCCCACGAGATGTCAGTGAGCGCCTGTTTTCTGCCGCCGGGGGAAACGAGACGCCGAACGACGATCAGAACTCGCTCTTTTTGTGGAGCTTCGGTCAATTCCTGGACCACGACCTAACTTTTACCCCGACTATGGGCAAGTGTATCGATACACCCCTTTCCTCCTATTACTATCCATCCCATCTGTGTTTCATTCTCTATTTTTTCATTCTCTCTTCCTCGTATAATTGTTGCTATCTATCAACATTTATTTAAATTTATAATCTATCTATCTATCTATCTATCTATCTATCTATCTATCTATCTATCTATCTATCTATCTATCTATCGACTAGTATCTATCTATCTATCTATCTATCTATCTATCTATCTATCTACTTGTATCTATCTATCTATCTATCTATCTATCTATCTATCTATCTATCTATCTATCTTTCTTTCTTTCTTTCTTTCTTTTTTTCTTTCTTTTCTGACGGATAAAAGGGTTATAATTTACCTTAGTAATGTTTTCAATGCTTGATGCAGAATTTACATAGTCAATACTTCAATGTTTTTGGTTTTCTGTGGGGTTTTTTCAATATGATTAACGCATTGTAAAATATAGATAATTAAACAAGAAAATTTTTCTTTGTAGATGAAGATGGTAGAATCCCACAATGCTGCGATGATTTACATAAAAATAACATCAGGTACGTTAAGAATTGATAACCCAAGAACTTTTAATTTTAAAAATAAATAACTTGGCAATTTCTTGGAAAAGTATATAGATTATTTTCCAAGAGCACCTACGTTATGTAAGGAGGAATTTTAATTCATCCTGCAGGTTCTTGTGCAATATTGAACTCCATTACATCCATTAAGATGTCTGACATTGATATTATTTAAGATTTTCTTAGAAAAGTTACAGGATATGAATAACTCATCAAAGAATGATGCGTCAAATATAGTTTAATGTTTTTTTTCTTTGAGCTCCTTCGTTAACACAATGTTACATCACAATAATTTTTATTATCAAATACAATCCAGATTGTTTTTTGTATAAAAAAATTCAATTGAGATATATATGTGAAAGGAAGGATCTGGAATTTTTATGATAGTTTGTTGTGATTTCTTAGAAATGTTTTAATGATAATGTTCGATAAAAGGATGTCATGCGCAAATCTAGAGGGTTTGTGGACCCACCCCTGGAAAATTCAAACTTAAAAACACTCAGTAAAATTACTAGAAATAGGTCTCGGATCACCTTACCCCGATCCACATATGAATGTCCTCGTATATACTTCAGGGTGTACTAAAAGAAAAATTAATTTTCAATTCATAGAATTATGCATGGAAAGAATGGTATCGAATTTGATTTATAATGTTTTATCAATAAAATAATGCATTAAAAGAGTGATATTAAATATAGTTCTGGGTGTTTCCCGATGGTTCGTAACGTGGGTGGGGACGAGGAATGTATGCCTTTTATGAGATCCGCTCCTGCAGAAGAACCAGTCCGTCCAAAGTCCTGCGGTAAGCTATATCAATTTGCACACGTGGTAAGCTAAAAATAGTACATATATTTGTACACATGGTTAGCTATAATAAATAGAGCAAGTAATTGGACACGTGATTAGATTTTTTTTAAAAGTACATCTACGAGTTATATTTTCGTTTGTAATAAGATAGAAATAAATGTGTATATGTTCTGGATAACAAAAAGTTGCATAAAAGTGATACCAAATATAAACAGTACTACATGCATTGATACATGTATACACATGGAAAGCTAAAACACCTGCATTAAAATGTAGGAATAATGTCATTTGTAGTTACTAGTATACATTTATCTAACATGTTTTTGTAAAAAGTGAATGATTGTCGATTTCAGCAAAAAAAAAAAACCAATTTGTTATAATGTTCTAAATCTAGATCTAGAACTTTGAAAATGTTTCTTGTCACAACTCTTTTTTCTTACAAAGTTTAAAATTTTGTGTTATTTTAGGGAAAGATTTCAGGGAGCAGATTAACGAGCTGACGTCATTCATAGACCTTGGCAACGTGTATGGCAACAGTTACCTTGTATCCAAGGCGATGGAGGCCGGGGTATATGGTGAGAGTATTGACTGTTGTATATGTATATAGTAAAAGGTATATTTAACAATGGAAATTGTGCAGGGGGGGGGGGGGCAACCGCACCCCTCCCCTCCCCCCAAAAAACCCGACTTAGTTCAATGGGTAAAGGAATGTAACGAGTATCCTGTCCAAGAGAATGGGAGGCGCGCCAACTCCAAACAGATCTGGGAGTAGGGGCATTTCTCTTCAATTGATTTACTAACTTACTTTGATATTTTGTTTTCACTGCCATAGCAAATTCTTCGTTGGAATTAAGGAATTTGTGACTTTGAAATAAATATAAAATCATGTTGCCATAATGTACCCTCTCTACGTTACTTCGTGTCTGACCGTGGTCCGTCAACCCAATTTCTCTGTGGCGCAACAGTTCTTCAGCTATTTCGTTAGGCTTATAATGTTAGTATTCGGCACTTAATGAAAACTGTGGTTTCCCAATCTTCGTAAACCTAAAGAAATCAACTGTGAAACTTCCTACATGTACAAAGGACTATATATATATGGTTTGAGCCTAAAATGGCCCCCTAAAATGAACATTGTCATTTTACTGTAATTCTTTATTTTATTTGTAAAAATAAACATTTGAAGTTTTTTCATAATTTTCATTTTGATTTTAGTGCCCACAATTTAAAAATATGACATCATAAAGTTTACCTTTTCCCGCCATTTTCTCATTTTTATCATAAAACGGCTTGTTTTGAAGCAGTTTTCTTTAAGAAAACATTGAGCGACTACTTGAACAAACAAAATATTTTCAACAAAGACGTATCTCCCCAGTATTTATAATTGACAAAAAGTTCGTTCTTGTTCAAAGAGTCGCTTTATATTTCCCATTCGAAAAAAGATAAGAAAAATGTCAATTTTTGACTGATTTTGATTGAATTATGAAAATAGCGTCACTTCTGACGTCATATACTGCCAGTGAGTGCATAAAAATCAAATAAATAGGTAAAAAAAAAAAACCATATTTTATGTCACCCTTTTTTATAAAATAACACAACAAATTAATGTACCTGAATCACTTTAAAAATAGCGAATCATGGGGGCCAAATTTGACTTATATCTTATACTATAATAGTTCTTTTCAGTGGTTTCCCTTGTGTCACCATTGAGCTTCCACCATGTTTCCGTGCAGTGGAAATGACTACCTCCCGATTCCGAAGTCTCAATGAACGCGGAAACCCGTCCGAGGTTTCAAAAGTGTCCGTGTTCTATTATTTAATATTCAAGATTTTTGTAGTTTTTCACTTTCGGAAAGTACAGTTGTCCCCGTGTGGTTTCCTTAGAAACGGACATAGGGATCTTGATGACGTCATTTCCATAAAAAAAAAAAATCTTAAGTTTTTTCTGAAATGAAAAATAATAGAGGAAAGAATCGTGTTATATTTGACTATTTATCAAACAACAGAGAGATGGTGATTCAATTTGATAAAAAACAATTAATAAACTCGTGAAACCAAAAAAACAACAACAACAAAACCAATAAAAAAAACCAGGTATCAAACATTTTAAGAAAAATATCAGATATTAAAATTAGATAATATTTCATTACGCCGTAAGATATCAGACTGTTAATGGTTTGATAGTTCATATGAAGAAAACCTTTTAACATTACTAGATAGACATGCACTTTAAAATATGAAGATCATGCAGTTGATTAAGTTCAACACTTTTAGATGTTGAGATAAATGTAATTCATTCAACTAATGCAAGATCCTTAGTTCATTTTTAATAGCTAAATCTAACCTTTCAATACGTATGCCTTTAGAAAAACCACGCAGCGAAAAAAGTAATTCCATACATATAATTGATTTGTTGCTAGCATTTTTTTGGCTGGACTCGGATCATTATTTTATAATACGAAGAAGAAAAAGATTTTTGCCTGGTTGGCAAGAGACAAATGAGAAATAATTTTTGAAACCTTTGAGTGTATGTATTTTACATGTCTTGTTTCAGGACTGATGACGACTTCAAACGAAGGCAGGTCACTGCCTAGGGGCAATCCTAATGACTGTAAAAACGGAAGGGAGACAGACTCGTATTGTCAGCTGGCAGGTATTTAAAACGTGTTCTTCCTTTCATTTGACGAAAGACTCTTAATTAATGGTAAGCATACGATCTTCATCAAATTGATTGAATGGGCTGGATGGTCATGGCCATTTTTAGACTTTATTACATGTAATCTCCTCTGTATTGGAACCATTTTAACAAGAGCTTGGGTAGTTGTGTTAAACAGCAGTGTGACGTAGGCCTGTCTATTTACATTGCTAACCACTCGGCCATGGCTCTTTGAAAACAACAAGATTTGTCTGGGTTTTGAGCTAAGTCTACGCAATCGATGCATATTTCACTTGAAACCACGTCATTTTAATTTGTTTGACGCAAGGAATAGATAGCTACGCCCTACTGCCAGAAAGTCCAAGGTCTTGTTAAACTGGTTCTAAGATAAAATATTAGGGTTTTTTCTTTATTGAATAATAGTTTATGACTTAAAAAATCGAATCCAAGATTTTACTTATGATTGATCTGTGGGTTAATTTGTTGACCATCCAGCCTCCTTTACCAAAGAGTGTCATTATCATTCTGTTAAGCGATGTAGCAAGTATATGAACTAATAGTATATTAAATGAAATATTGTTACATGTACATGCTATTTTTCTCGGTGATACTGAGATAATAATAAAAGTGATTTTGATATGATGATGATGATGATGATGATGATGATGATGATGATGATGATGATGTTTTGAAGGCGACAGAAGAGCCAATGAGGTACCCACACTAGGATTAATGCACACTATATATCTTCGGTTCCATAACTTGGTGGCAAAAAAACTCAAACTTCTGAATCCACACTGGACGTCAAACAAGATCTACATGGAAACGAGGCGAATACTAGGGGCGATAACACAACATATCACGTACAACGACTGGCTCCCAAGAGTTATCGGACATTCTAATATGTTGTATTACGGACTATATTCCACTACTCCTGGTCAAGAGACCCGCTATGTGTATTATGACACGGCTGACCCCAGCATGCTAAACGAGTTCACCACAGCAGCATTCCGTTTTGCACATTCGGCGGTATTTCTAATCTCTCTCTCTCTCTCTCTCTCTCTCTCTCTCTCTCTCTCTCTCTCTCTCTCTCTCTCTCTCTCTCTCTCTCTCTCCTTTTTTTAACCTGAATCCTCTCTCTCCTTTTTTAAAGCGCTAAGCATAGCTGCAGCGCTTTTTTGTCGCCAGATTTTTTATCCTACTTCCACTTTCGTTTTCGCATTTCCGAAATACCGCCACCTACTGGCGGATGCTAAAGAAGTCGTACCTTGGAGAAGTCGTACTCTGGAGAACTCAAAATTATGCAGTAGGGAAAACTTAATATCTTCAAGTTATCCTGCATGCAGATACATTTGTTCTAAAAATTTAAAATCAATCATGATCTTTGTAAAGATGCTTTAAGGCAGATTATTATAATTTGTAAATTGGAAACTTTGATTTACAGTCAAATAGATAAAACATTTTATGCTTCAAAAATAGAGAAACACTTACATTAATTGCTTACATTAAATGCTGTGGTTATGATTTTTTTTAAAGTCATCAGCATTCTGTTTTCACTGTAACACGACAGCATGCATTAATCATTAAAAAGATTTGTGTATTCTATAACTATGGCATATCCAAATTCTATATCATTTTAATCCTGAGTACGTGACAATTTTGCAATAACGAACAAACCCCGATTCAAATATGATTCTTAACATGTATTTTCATAACATTCGGTATGATTTAACAGCTTCTTCCCGGCTTAGCGCTTTCCAGTACTTTCAGTACTTTGATTTAACCTGAATCTAGCGTATGTAATTAAAAAAGAACCTTATAGTATTTTTTAAACCAATGAATTCTAACTCCTTGTTCAGCCATGCAGTTTAGTGCATGTTGCGAATTGCAATTTGCACAAGATTTTATAATAAATTAATGCACCATTTAATGCATTCTGCGAGATTGTCTCTTTTTTGTATTCATTCCATTCGCTTTCCCCTTAAACACCGTTCTGTGTATATCATACAGTAGGAAATATATACAGGCATCTGACTTTAAAAAATGTTTTTATCGTTATGAAAAGTTAAACCTTCTACCTTGAAGTTATTTGGTTATATTAATAATAAACAACGTCGGGGGAGGGGGGGGCATAAAAAAAGTACTAGCCTAGTACTCTGTGTACTGCAGATTCCTGCCCAGTTGACGGTGAACGACATCAAGTATAAGATAGATGACATCTTGTTGGACACCAGCCTTATTGTGGCGAACGACGGAAAGGATCTGAAATCTGTGGCGAAGATGCTCATGTCAACGCCTTCTAAACGTATAGACAGGTAACCATTCCGCTATAGACCGATTCGAACATTTTTTTCTGGAGCTCAGAAAACCATATTTCTGATTTTCGTAGAGGCCTGAGGGGCTGCGATGCTCTAGTAATAGATAATAAACTGTCGTGTACTTGTACCGAGCTTTATAGGAGCAAATCAGGAGATATGACCTGCATTTGTAGCTCAGTACCCTAACTGTAACACCGTATTTTTCAAACTGATGTTACAATTATTGTATTCAAGTGAATCCAAAACGATCTATACAAACATGATACAATCATGTACTTGTTGCAATAAAGTGAGCATTATTTCATATTTTGAACACAGAGATTTTGAAGAGGCAATTCGAGAAAGACTTTTTAAAAGCGATGGGAGAGGCCTAGATTTACCTGCACTTAACATTCAAAGAGGCAGAGACCATGGCTTGGCCCCTTACACCAAATACAAACACATCTGCCAACAACCCTTCGTGGGCCTCCCAGACCATGACGAAGATTCCAGAAGGATACTGATGGATCTCTATCATGGGTAAAGACAATGATACTGTACACAGGGTTCTTTTCGCCCCGTGTTATTTTCGCCCCGTGTTATTTTCGCCCTTCTTGTTTTTAAGTGAGATAAAATGAAACATTGGAATTCGCCAAATCTTATATTCGCCCACTGAAAACAATGACGAAAAGGGCTAAAAGTAAAACGGGGGCGAATATTTCTCTCTAAATAGTAATTAAAATTAAAATTAAATTTGGAATAAAAATGGTTCTTATGGTTTAATTGATTTCTCGAATTATTACAATGGCTCATAAACAAACCAAACTGCACACGAAATTAAATAACACAATTCATGGAATTAAAATTCACCTGTTGCTTAACGGTTAATTAATTGATTTATACATGTAAAGTATTTATAGCTCAATTCAATAATGGCAATTAGACATTTTAATCAGTCAAGCAATAAATATACCGTTTTCCAATTTTACTCCACAATAAGTACATGTATAAATGATACATAATGAATTGAACTAGTAGGTATTGAGTTTTAAATGTCCAAAAACATACCAGACCGTGTCTCCAACATTTACTTTAAAGCAACATCAATGACATCGACCTGTTTGCCGCCGGAATATCCGAAAGGAGCGTCTCGGACGGGATCGTAGGGCCACTGTTCGGCTGTATCATCGCCAGTCAGTTCCAGCTGTTGAAGTACGGGGACAGGTACTGGTACGAAAACACCCGATCTCATCCGAATATCAGGTTTTCTCCAGGTGAGCACGTTTTGCTGCAATAATATTTGAACAAAAAGTAAGTGATGTCTTTGCAAGCAAAGAGTTTTAGATCTACGGAAAACCCTTGGTTTGTGAAGATAACTAAAGTGACCGCGCTTCTTTTTAGACTAATATTGAATTAAGAGGGCTCGATGGCCGTGGCCATTTTTTTTTTACTTTTTTAATCTCCTATAGAAGAAGAGCTCTGTATAAAAATGTAAAAAAAATATCAAACTTCACATTAATTATATATTTTAAAATTTTTGGATCCTTTCTTCACTAACTGTTAGTTTATGGCCATTTTAAATATCATATGTGAAAGTTTAAGGTAGATCTAATGGTTAGTTTGCTTACCATCCAGCCTACTTAAACTATAAATTGGTATACCTTAGATTGCCATGTTGATAACTGGTTAAATGCTAAAATATTGAAAGATTTGATAGCTGCCTTTTATTTAGCTGGAAAATACTCACCTTTTATCTTTGAATTTTTATTTATTGACCTAATTATTAATTAATGAATATTGAATTTTTTAAAAAATGATGAGTTATGCATGAATATGTCTATCATCTTTACATAGAATGAAGTTCACAATTACTTCAAAAATTAAACATTCCACACACAAAAAATGGTTCGTAAACGTCTAATACTAATATTACATGTACGATGGTGAAATTGCATGATTATATTCCTCTTCTTTCTTCGATTGTATCAGAGCAAATCCTGGCTATAAAGTCCATGACCTTCGGTAAGATACTGTGTGACGTGTTCTCTGACGATTATGACCCTATGACTGAAATTCCACAGGATATCTTCCAACTTAATCAGGAGTAAGTATTAGATATAGATTTAACTATTTAACAAATAGATACTAAATATACATTCTATGAAGAGAGAAAACCATTTGAAGGGGGTGGTTGCGGTACTCTCGGTGCCTTTTAAGCAAACTTCTGTAAAAATAATCCTAGAGAGTTCTTTTTGACAATTCATAGTGTAGTGGTAGTTACAGTAGTGTAATGGTAAACTACAATAGTTCTCAATGCTTTGGTTTATGCTTTGGTGAAGGTCTGTCAGACTTCATTTTTTTTAATTCGCCGCTGTTCAACGTAATTTAATTAACCTATTGATTGTTATTAACGATCATAAAATTCGTCATTCTCGTTCAGAGAGAGAGAGAGAGAGAGAGAGAGAGAGAGAGAGAGAGAGAGAGAGAGAGAGTTGGCAAATGACATACACTATAAACATAAATGTACACACAATTAGACAAATAATACTTTCAATTCTGTATTTTCTGTGTTTATTAAATACATGTAGCTGTGATATTTATTAAAAAAAAAACTTTCAACCAATTTCATTCGTTCTCAAAATTAAATTGATTTCGATTGATAAATGTTCAACCAGCTTCTTCACTGTACCATTGATCGTCTTGTACCGAAAAGTGATTTGATAAATAACCTTGATTTTTGTAGATCTTCAATGAACTGCGCCGATCCAGAGTCGGGATCCAGAATGAATCTAGAGTCGTGGAGAGAAGATGGCGGTGTAAATTGAATAAAGAATAAACTATTTGTTTCTTTTTTTTCTCATTTTTGATTTTATTTGCTTCACAGTTTAAGAATTGCAGTTTCTTCGAGAAAACAAAAAGGCTTCTGTTTTACTTGGGGGTTTTTTGTGTGTGTTTTTTTAATGCATTAAAAATCATGCGTTGTTATTTATATTGTTCACTGAATGAATGGCGAAGTTTTTCTAGGAAAAGTGCTTGAATTCTTGGAATTCTGAAATATTTTGTAGCGCAAGACCTGCCACTAACGTATCAAAAGCACGATAGATTTTCGTGTCTGTAGAGATTTGATTTTGATAAGGAATGTAAAAGTACTGTTTTACTTAAAGAAAAGAGAATCATTCCTTGAGTATTATGAGGTGATAATTTTGGTCGGGGCGTGATCAAATCCAGTAAACCCCGAAGAACTTTTTGATAGATTTGACCACGCCCCCACCGAAATAATCACCTCATAATATTCAAAGAATAAATCCTAATTACTTATTTTTACATAATTGTCATCAATTGCACGGCTTAAATATTTGAACATAAATAAGCAAATCCCGCTTGCGCCCCAATTATACGTCATTTGAATTTATTGGACTTGCAATTAATTAAGTCACTAGTGCAATATATAGGTAAAACGCCAATGTACACGCAGAGGAGTCTCCTACGTGCAGAGCCGCAACAACGCAACGGCATCTTCATTTGTCGCGGTGGGATCGACTAGAACATTGAAATATTTTGTAGAATGCCATGCGACGGCGCACACTTTGAGCATGCACAAATTACTGGCCGTTGCTCAGCGTTCTGCGCAGCACTGTTGCTATGAAAATATGAAAATATCGACGGATTTAAACGTTCATATAACGATGCGTCTGTTATTACAAACTATTTATGTAAAGTTATTTCATCATGATGTAAATGTAATATAAAATGAAACAGTATAATTAATGCTACTTTGTATAACACTAAGTGTGGTCCCCTGAATATAGTCACGTGACATGTGTTAATAATTCTCCCGAATGGAGGTCATCAACAAATTTCGATAATACAAGGGCATACCCTTGATTTAAGAAGTATTTTATTCAAGTATATAGATACATTGAAATGGATTGAACAGCAGGCATAATGCCTATTTATGTTCTCTCCTGTAGTCAAGGTATGATATATATATATATATATATATATATATATATATATATATATATATATATATATATATATATATATATATATATATATATATATATATAAAAGAAGATGGGTGGATAAGGCGTGTAAAATGCCCATACGCGGTCGGACAGGCTACTGAAAAATTAAAGTATCAATAAATCTGATGGGGTTCTTTTTAAATCATTGAAAACAATATATTTGACGAATCATTGATTTTCAACCTATATGTATGTTCAATACTTGACATATATTGACTAAAACAGGCGTGTGCGTCTCAAAACCTGCAAATACTGTCATTTTTTAGAACTTCAGAGCATTTTCTTTTCTAGAGTGGGTCTGTCCTCCATATTTTTCTCATCGTCTAATTAAGGTCTATTGGAAAACAAACACATTTCAATCAACAAAAACGTGGAGAGGTGACCCACTATATATTAAAAATATCATTTTGTATCCCAACAATTGAACGTTTTGAAAAAATAATACAAGTCCGGTAGTTCGTGGCCTTAGTCACACATAATATTTAAAAAGCCCACTTTGTTGTGTCTGAAATGTCTTAGTGGTTAGAGCACCTGGCATAAGCTAACCTTATATATCTAGGGTGTTTATGTTACGGGTTCGATATACCACCAACAATTTTAGATAAAAAAAATTCTTACTTTTTGTTAAATATAGTAAAAACTGACTATAGTTAGAAATTTTGCTTTTGCAAAGTTTTATTATAATATATTTGAATATATTTAATTGGGGGGAAATAAAATCAAAATTGTATTTCACTAGATCTACTAAACCGAATGGGCATTTGCGCCATCTCCCCCCCCCCCCCCCCAACCTTCTTAGAATAGGTTAGAATTAAATGGAAAATAAACGAATAACTTTCTCAATAAGTAGCTCAATATATGAAAATTAATTATTGTTGATGAAATTTTTTTTAGTCTAACTGCATCATATATCGCCAAAAATATTTTACACAAAGTCCTCATTTCTCAGGCTTTAACATGGATGATAGTTTGTTTACAAGATTTAACGATTTACCCCGTTTGGAAAGAAAAGTTTAAATGTTAAACTATATATACAAAATGGTTTTTAAAATATAACTCAATGTTCAATTCACAAAATTTTGATTGAATTAAGTACGCTGCAATTCAATAATTACACATAACATGCTTTAGATGTACTCATTTATATAAATCCTCTTATACGGCACGTCTTTTAACCACAACGCGCCCCTTTCAAACATTACTATATATATACTTACTTACATTACAATCAAATATTTAACAAGGTTTTCATGCAAACTTTTCTTTTTAAATCCAACTTTTCAATTTTCCCGAAAAAAAGGTATCCGAAGTTATTCTAAAAAAGAAAAAAAATCTTATATTACTAATTTCTATTCTACAAAACTTTGTTCATTTACTTAAGACGTCGCGCACGATACTGGTGTTACTTAACGTTACGCTTATAACGTCAAACGACGCACAAACGTAACGTCGCATTTTAAAGAAACTCAATTCAGCCGTGAATTTTGAAACTAAAATAAATACAAATGTATTCATATCTCCCGTATCTCCAGATTTGCACTGCAAGCAAGTTATGAATTAATGCACAAACATTGCCAGTAATATGGTAGTAAATATACTTAAAATAAGATCACAATATGCACGCCTGTAACTCAGGCAATATTTAAGAAATATAAGTACGAAACAATTTAACGATCCTCAGCAATGTTCGATAAGTCTTCATTATCTGGAATTTTTATAGACAAATATAATTAGTCTTAATGTCACGCAGCACTGCTAAGGCTTACTATAAAAATATGAACGGATTTAAACGTTCATAAAACGATGCATCGCTTTTTACAAAATATCTACGTAAAGTTATTTTATCATGATATATTTACATCTACTAAGTGATTATTCCCTCTATTTCTTACGGAAACGTATAGCTCTATAGAAACAGCCAGACTGAAATAAACACGCCCCGTTTATCGATTGGTCGAAATTTACAGCAGCTGAAACTGACAAGAAAGTGACAGGGCTGAAATTGACACGCCCTGTTTATCCAATGGTCAAAACCTACAACTACCTAAGAAAAATCACGGACTGCACGAAATAACCATGATGATGTCAGACTCATGGTTTCACAGGAGACGATTTGGCTGTTTCTTTTAGCTAACGTACTAATGTACGTTAACGGTAATTAAGTGAATTTTACTTACTCTCACGCTCAATTTATTAATTAGTTAATAGAAAGATGTTAATATAAACAATAAAAATGCGGGTTATGAAGGTAGCGATCATTGCAGAAAAATATACATAACCCACTAACCATGCTAACGCTAACGCGGGTTATGTATTATGTATTATTGTCTAAATAAATTTAATATCAAATGAAACAGCATGTATAAAGTAAATGCCATTTTGTATGACACTTAGTGTGGTCCCCAGAATGGACAGTCACGTGATATGTGTTCATGATTCTCCAGAATGGAGGTCATAAACAAATTTCAATATTACATGGACATACCCTTATTTGAATTAAAAGTGTAAATGCTGATTCAATTCTACTTATCTAGTAGATTCTGAAAAGTACTGCTGCTTCGTGTATATATAGAGTTCATCTTTTATTAGAATAAATATAAAAGAAATGAGCTCCGGTTGAAATTTACAACATATGTATATAACCTTCGCTTAATATTATAGGTATTTAATATTTTTTCTATAGATTTCATTGAAGCATCAGCACTTTTTAATGAATTAAGCATTCCCTGTTTTTGTATATGTAGTGTCGAAAGAGAGATAAACCTTGTTTACATGAATAAATGTGTAACTCGGAAAATACACATTCATTGTCAAAAGAAAGAGATAATTGATATAATGATATTCCCGTCTAAATTAAAGGTACTCAATTCATTTTTTTATTATTATTTTTCAAGTGACCAGTATATGTATTATAACATGTGTATATTAATTGTATATGTCTATGAGCTGTACAGCTGTTGACTAATAAACAATACAATACAATATTATTAGTTTCCAAGGACAAATCCCGCTGGGCCTTTTAAAAGTTTTCTCTTTCCAAAAAAATTTCAAGTACCACTATGATTTCTTTTCAGGCACGAAGCATCGCTTTTGAAAGGAGGGGGGGGGGGGCAGACTCATCCAAAAAATCTTGACAAGCAAAAAAAAAAGGAAATTAGGAATTTTCCGAAATCTTCAAACTCCTAATCCGTGGGGGGGGGGGGGGGGGGGGGGGGGGGGTGGGGGGGGGGGGTTGTTATATGCTCCCAAAAAAGTGGGGACCAACTCCATGGTAATTCAATTTTTTATATGTTATTTTTAAAAAAATAGTTGCTGCGAGCACCCCCCCCCCCCCTCCGATGCTACGTGCCTGCTTTTGTCACAGATGTAGTAGAAATTGAAAAATTCTAAAAAGATGAAATAATTTTAACTAACATGTAGTTTTATCTACAAAAATAACGACAGCTGTCCCATATAGCACTTTTAAGTTAAAAA
This sequence comes from Magallana gigas, assembly GCF_902806645.1. Taxonomy (NCBI): domain Eukaryota; kingdom Metazoa; phylum Mollusca; class Bivalvia; order Ostreida; family Ostreidae; genus Magallana; species Magallana gigas. The sequence goes on along the minus strand of NC_047567.1, from coordinate 12,367,119 downwards.
AAAAAGAAGGGAAATCGCTATACTCAGCATGTGCTCTGGTAACCCGAAACCTATTCCGTACAAATTACTTTCACATTCGAAACAATTTTGTATGAACGATCTTACGCTTTACAGGTAAAACACACAGGTGAGTTATTTACTTTCTTACTAAAACCTATTCATTGACTCAACAAAAACAAATACAGTTGCAAACACTGGTAGGACTAGAGTGTTTGAGTTTTATTGTCACGTTTCAAAGATTCCGAGCTCTTCGGGATAAATTGAGTTGGTTTATCCACGGCGTGGTTTGTATGTAAACAAACATGGCGGGTTTTTGGTTACAGTAACGTCGGAATTCACGTTTAACTGTGGATAGTAAAATTGTGACATGTTGTGCATTTGATAAAACGGTGCTATTTTCCATGGATATGGGTTATAGATGGTAAGTTTAGCTGTTGTGGATATTAATTCGTCGTTTATTATTTTAACTCGATTTTCCTCAGTTTTTGTTTACACAACTGGCATAGAACACCAATATTCCCAGATAGACCAGTGTTGTAGTATGTACCGAGATTCCTCTACAGTTGCTTTTTGTTGATTTTCTTACATAATTAATAAGGATACATTTACATTTCTAACAATAAAGAATGGTTAAGTACACAAAGTTCAATACTTTCTTTTTTAACGTCTCCTTTCATCAAATGAGAAGTTGACAAAAAAATTACCAGGGATTTATGATGGAAAATCATTTATATTTTGTTATTTTCAAGGTTTTATTCACTTTTTCAACATTTTCAAGTCTTTTAATGCAATGTAAATTCCCTGTAAACATTTCGATGTGTCTTTTAACCAGATCGATGCAACAGAAGGGATCAAATATTTCGTTCAAATAGAATTGTGGAATATTTTTTTATGTACTGATCTGAATTCATGTAGTTTGGACATAAAGATATTTATATTATTGAACTGCATGTAGTAAACAAAATGATGCAACCAGGATATCTGGACAGATTGTACAAGCTAGGTAATATTTTCTCAGATTGAACGTTTGTAAGTGCACATATTACAGAATAAACATGTATTGAGGCTTTTAAATTATATCTTCAGAATCGTTGCATAAACTTCTAAACATTATGGAAAATAATGAAATGTCATTTTTTCTAACCGCTTTGAAAATTTCACAGTGTAAAATAATTTATGTATAGGTTTTCAGACATGTAATAATTAAGGAAATGAACCTCAAACAAATTTAAATCATGTGATGGGTCAATAAGGCCTAAAAGGCAGTGTATAGCTCATTATAAGTTTCAGATATAGCTTTGACAACAATGAGACAATATGTACCCTTCACTAAATTTTTTTTATAGAATAATTGTTAAAATGACTCATACATATTGATATTATTTTTCCAGTTTCTTCATGATGCTAGTCCTAAATGATGCATGAATTGTAACAACATTGTTATGGAGAAGGAGGTAAATGAATTATCTGAATATATAGATCTTACTAATACGTCCACCAGAAATCACTAACTAACGTCACAATCGTCAAGAATTGATAGAGATTTATGGGGAATAACTCTTGCAGATCTATTTGCCTAAATCTCAAATCAGCTGCAAATAATCCATTTAAAAAGTTTTTAATATTTTGATTCTTCTACATACATGTAAAAACCAACAAGAGATTATCCTTTTGATCGATCGGTTTTTCCATTACCGGTAATTGCAATATTGAGTGCATTGATGTAAGCCATATGTATAAACATGTAGGTTTAATTGGGAGATCTTATAAAGTAAATTTGCATGGTAATATCGGGGAGTATAGACAGGGACGTAGATATATATTTAATACTAGTACATGTATAGATAATACGTCTCTGGTATAAAGTAACTGATGTTTATATATACAAGCAGACATAATCAATATACATCACAATACATGGCCTGTTTAATGCACTACACAGCTGTAATAGGCTTAATATATAAAATTAAGCCCTATAAGCTCTCAGACCGAAGAGTCATAGAGTAAAAGTTGGTCTGGGGTTTTTATAGCCCCAAGTTTGAACATCCATGAAAGCTGGTTGCCAGTGTGAAACTGCATGCTTGCAGTTGTCAACTTTTTGTGTTGAACATTTTTTGGTTTATATAATCTTGAAACTACTGGTATTATTCCTGATTTGACTTATACCGGTAAATGATTGATTTAGAGAGAGAGAGAGAGAGAGAGAGAGAGAGAGAGAGAGAGAGAGTACAGTCTGGTAATTTTTCATAAAAAGAAAAAGAATTTTTATTTTTTACAGTGCTCGAAAAGCAATATTAAAAAAAAAAAATGTGGATTTTTTAAAATTGTTTTCAAAATAAAATCGATACCACCACCTGTTTACAATAATAATAAATTTGTGCATCAAAAATGTTATTATGCAATACAGACAAATCTATTCTTAGCCTTTCTATAAAATACCACCATTTGCCCTAATGCCAGCTTATACGAGAATTCCAATCCAAGTTTTCAACTTTTTTCTCCCCTCTCTCTCACTGACTGAAATATTTGCTCTGTTTATTCTGGATAACAGTCTGGCGTACACTGGGCCTCCTGAGGTTCTGAAGATGTTTTGGTGATTTTGTTTTCATTTTTTTCTCTCGATCTTCTGGATCTGCGTGCAATTTCAGAACTCTTGGACAAGCCAGCTAGCTATCATTTTTTTCTGTGAAGAGAATGCAGATAGAGGCAGTGTTATAGGAATTATTCATGATTCACGGGAGGGATTAAAACTTTCAAGGGAGGATTAAATTGTGAGAAGTTATATTGTCCACTGAATGAAAACACTTGGGCCATGGAGAGCTTTGTCGTTCAGTTTAGGAAAAGTAAAGTCTCTTCCCATCGCCGAAATGTCCATGTGAGTTAATTTACATCCACTGTAATTTTGATAATTGCTTTCTCTGAAGGGTCATTGCATTTGGTTTGGGGGGGGGGGGTGCAAATGTTTCAAAGATGTTTGATATATACATGTCAATGCAAATGTCAAATGTTATGGAATCCTTGCTTTTGAGTTTTAACTTGCATGAATGCATGCATTATGAAATGTCTCTGGTAATGTGGTTTGTAGCTGTATTGAAATGAGGTCTGTTTTTTGTTGTAATAAACATGAAAGTTTTTGTCATTTGCCAAAATATCCCGTCTGCCTTATATCAAAGATCCAAAAACTTTAGAACGTCTTTAAATATACATATGTTTTAGCATGATCATCAATCCAACACTTAAATTGATGCATGTGAGAATTTACCTGTTCAGTTATGGATAATACATGGCAGGTACAAGTGTTAGTTAAGGTCTCGTTTTGTCTCACATATAGTACTTATAGATAAAATATGTACTTAGGCATCCCCCTGTGATGGCAGGTCTTGTTTAGTCTCAAATTTAGTACCTAGATAAAAAATGTACTTAGGTGTCCCCCTGTGATGGCAAGTCTTGTTTAGTCTCAGTCATATACAGTACTTTGATCTTGTTTATTCTCATGATCAGTACTTCGATAAAAAAATGTACTTAGGTGTCCACCGCATGACTGACCAGGTAAAAAATCCTCACCTGTGATGAGCACCTCCTTAGCTCAGCGTGTCTTTCCCTACCCCCAGGGTGACCATTTATTAAATTGACGTGATAATTATCCCTGCTGTGCAATACACTACAGGTAACATCAGGTAATCATGATGGGCCGTAATCACCGCCCCTGTAATTTCTTGTCCCATGTGAAACTTGGACCCTCTGGCCCTCACACTGTTTGGGTGGTGGTGGCGATTAATTTTACGAAGCCAAATTTGTCTCCGAGATCAAACAAGCTCTTCTTTTTGCAGGGGGGAGAGCAATTAACTTCTCAATGGTTAATCACATGTTGTTGGCTCATAATAAGGTAAAGAGAGATTTGTTTATATATACCTGTCTCAATTCCTGATGTATTTATTTGTTTCGTACTGTGTTGTGCACATAAACAAAATTCTGCATTTCATTGCGATCAGGAATCTGTCTTTGTTGTGAGTGGCATTTGTTGCTTTTTTCATGATAATGATTTTCTTTTGCAAGTCATAGCGTTATGAATTTTACTGTCATTGGTTTACTCAGTTTTTCTTCCACAATGGAATCATCTGCGATCAATTCTCTAAAATAGATCAAATATTGAGAATTATTTTTCAAAGTGTGCTGGATCTTGATTTGGTTACCTTATGCACCTGGCATATTTAATGCATGTATAATGATAATCAAAACATTTTCTACTCATAATATCAATGCTTATAATGCAAATATCTGGACTATTTGTAATTTGAATATAAATTTTTATTCTGACATAAAATGCAACTCTCTACTCTGTATAAACATTAAAGTTAAAGAACCATGTGGAGATGCTCATACTTTTGGTTTGATGTGTACAAGATAGAGTGGTCAGTCGATCCATCTGTTTAATGTAAAACCCAGACACCCCAATAGTTTGTGACCTTTAACCTTGATCTGTCTGTAAAAATAGGTAATCATTTTTTGGCCCAGGGCCCTGGAATGTTTTCAAGTATGCCTGTGATCATAATTCGATCTCAATTTATTAATACCAACTCTTGCGGCATATATGTATTTAAATGTTCTGTTGTGTATAAAATGCCTGGTATTTTAATTTCATCTGCGTGTCCTAATATTTTGTCCTAGCTGACGCTGTAAAAACAAGATTATGATAGGCTTTTGATATTGTTAGTACATGTACAGTGTTAGTCAATTTCAAAGTGTCAGAATTTGTCAGATTATTTTAACTGCCGACATGCCATTGCTTTGAATTTTTTGAATTCCCCGTTTTTCCTTTGATTTTTAGTGGGATTTGGGGGTGGGTGCGGTTTCATCATTTTTCATGGCTGTTTTGTGTATTGCATGTTTATTTTTCCCCATCCATTTTTGATGCTTTGCTGATTTTTGTTGTTGTTTTTTTTTATGGTCAATGATTAATACCACAGGAATGCCTAATGGCTTGTATATTCATTGAAAACTCATAATTGAAAACCTATACTGTACAAGCCTCTTTAGTGTCGGAGAAACTTGACGTGTAATTAAACAGGTACAGGTATCAGAACTAAATATCTCTACATGCCGGTGTTGTATTAAGAGTGCATTCAAAACACATTGACACATTTCAGGGTCAGTTATCAAAAGGTGTGCACTTCTGGGTTTAAATGCATTATCTCAAGGCTAATGAGAATAACTTAATTAACATGGTGGGTATAAGAAAGAAGGTGTCTTGAAGTCATTGGTCCATGGTAAACTATCAGCACTTTAATTGCGTCAAAAAAAAAAAGAGAGAGAAGGAACGAACAGGGGATATTCAGCACTACAGATGTGTATCTGCAATGGTTGTACCATGAATGGGGCCTTTGTAGAATGCCATGATACTATCCCCCAAACAAAGTTTGTGCCGGCTGTCTGGACCCTTACGTGAAAGAATTCTACCTGGCATTAAAGAGTTTGTTACATAGCAGTGTTTTACAGGTGTGTATTTCTTATGCGCTTGACTTGATGTGACAGTCTTTTGAAGCCTTTTTTTTTTTGCCGTTCGAGGATGTACATGTAGATTAAGCCGGAATCATAGACAGTTAACAAGCCACGCTGGACAGCTCGGGTTGTTGTTTGTTTGTGAAGGGATTATCTGGAAGTTCTATCAGCACTTACCTAATACATTCAATCGGTGGCACCGTCTGCCCATTGTTCTCCTGTTGACCGACCACTCCATTAAGCTTTAAACTCCGGCCAGGTACAAATACCAGGTGAGGAATTTTTATCATACCTGTCGTTTTTTCTTCCCTTCCAATAGGTGTGACATCGCTCAGCCGGGTCTGATTTTCAAGGGAGATACATGTAGGCGAGTGGCTTAAAGTTTCTCAAAAAGTGATTTCTAAAGGGAGATAGGAATCATGGACAGGGTGGTCAAAATATTCATGAACAAAGGTTTGTTACACAACTGCTAACAGGACTTTGGGATCAATATGAAAACATTATCAATATATAGGTTCTCTTTAGTATTTCAGTTTGGTGCTTTCAAAAATGCATGAAACCCAAGCAATTTCTTGCCATAAATGATTCTCAAATGATGCAGCCTTTTTTTTCCCCTTGATATCTTTCAAAAAAGAATTTTTAATGTAATTTAAGTGGGTCATGGGTATTTAAGTTCCTTTAACTTTGATAGTCTTTGAAATTCAATGATGCTTTAATTTTTCCATGAGATTTCTCTGTAAATTGACTGCTTTATTGCATCAACAAAGAGGATTAAACCCTATCATTAAGAAATATCACTGAGAAGCTCTCATATCAGGTTGATTTTTTATTGAAATCTGTTTGATCTCAAGAAATGTATATTAAATACACCGAGAAAGATGATTTTTACCGAACAAACTGCTGTATATACTAGTTATCATAAAATGCAGAGTTTACTTCTTGAAGTGTCTTTGAAATACTTTCAATCTGAAAGCTCTTTTTAAAAACGTTATAAATTTACTCTTAACACAGATCTCTATTCTTCCTCCTGCTCATACATTTAAAAAATAAACTGTCAGCACAATGTCATGACACTGCGTGTGTGATAACGTTAACTGACCGGCATCAATTTTTATGGTGAAATTCTGTTAATTTAAGGTATTGAGGTACCTTAAATATTTTGCTGTCAGATTTATGAATTCACCTTTAAGCTGATATACACTTTTCTATTCCATCCTGCTTCATCTGTTGGTTGGACCATTCTAATCTCTCTTTTCTTGAATCTTCCTGATTCTGTGAGGAATTGATTAGCACTAACAGAGCATTCTTGAGATATCGCAGGAATTTCACTGTTTGTCTTAAGCTAGTTGGATAACTAAATGTTTTGTCAACTCTTGCCTTTGTTTTTCAAAACCTTGCATTATGGGAGGAATCTTTCAGTCGATGTCAGCTGCTCAGTTGATAGAAAACTTGAAATTCACTTCCCAAAAAGTTATGTTTGCATAAAAATCAAGAGAAACATGCATCGCCTGCAAGCTATTGAAATATAATTCCTTCATTTTCTACCAGTTGTGAACAATATAAAACTACAACTGTTTCGAAAGCACAGCAATTGCAATTATACTTTTTCGCAACTTACAAAATGTATCACAATATAGTGGAATCAGGGAATTAAGTACTCATGTTTATATAAATAATTTAAGGAATCTACAGCACAATAAATGTTGAAAGTACAATGTATGTGTTTTCTTGTACATATGTATTTTACAAAAGAATCAATATTTTTTTTTTCAATGTATAAAAAAGAAATATACATCAAAATTGCCTTTTAAAATTTTTGGGATCTAATTGAAAAGAAAGAACACTTACAAGTATACAATTCACTCCTTTTATTTTTTGTGACTGGTTCACCTGGGATGTAAAACCTTAATTGTAGTTGAGTCACAGTTAATTGTGTAGAAAGATGATATTGTAATTGAATCTACAAGAGGAAGTAATTGTGGTTGAGGTGAATTTTATGTTAAATGTGGAGACTGGATGAAATGGATGACATTTATTTTGACAGTTAACAGAGAGAGAGAGAGAGAGAGAGAGAGAGAGAGAGAGAGAGAGAGAGGAGAGAGAGAGTGGAATAAAATATGTTTATATAATTAAGAAATACTTAAATCCAGAGTTAGAACAATTATTCACAGAGACAAAAAGATCAAGGGAGTTATTATGTAAGAGAGAAAGAGTGAAAATTTTAGACTATTAAAAAGTTAAAATATAGATAGAGAGAAGAGGATTAGGGGGGAGAGAGAGAGAGAGAGGAGAGAGAGAGAGAGAGAGAGAGAGAGAGAGAGAGAGAGAGAGAGAGAGATGATTTCAACATGAGTCATGAGCAGGTCCAGGAATACACATCTGTTGTGAGGGATTAGTTGGAGTTTTATGATAATCCACAATCATGTCCAGACCACGAGTCTGGTTTCTTACAGATGTGGCAGGTGTATTTGTGATGTTGAGGGGAAAGCAGGTTTTGGGAGGGGGTGATTTAACGGCATCATACAGGGGGTGATTACTCTGTGTACCAGCCTCCATAAACAAACTTTACATCATCATGAATTGAAGCCGACACAGGTATTAATGGTAGATAAATATTCAAGATTGCCTCTGAATTGAGCAGTTGTGCTCTTTATGATAGCTGGTGGGGAAAAAAAATTGGTATGTAAATACAGAATTGTTTTGTCATTTTGTATGGTAAACATTCTCATGTTTTAAATTGAAAAGCTGATTTTGGGTTATTAAGAACAAACCTAGATTTTGTTTCTTCTCATCATTTTTGGACAGATACAGCTAGTGAACTCTTTTGTGTTTCTGAGGGTTTTAACCCCTAATTGACATGCTAAGATTTCAATGCTTGATATATAGAGAAATTTATGGAAGCTTTTCTACACAAAATATGCCCCACTGTCCCATTTCGTAGATGATCTCCTCAATGCATGAAAGAATTCAAGGAAGTGAATTCTTTTGCTACGGAAAAAAAATGTGGGAAACAATTTGAAGTTTAGTAATATAATTTACAGCCTTTATTATTCGCCTCTCTCACCTGTTGAATTGAAATACCTGAGAACCCATATTCATCTGGGGCCTTCGTGTGTATAGTTAAAAGCCCACTCTTTTTCTCTAATACCTGTAGGCCCCTGGCCCTATGAATTTGTGTGTATAATAACATTTGGTCTGTGGGTTGTGTTGGTGGGTTATGAATGAATTGTCCAGGTCGTGTTTACGACTTTGGGGCTTATTATAGCTGGACTCTGTTTTATGTATATTGCTGTTGGCTGGCTGGTATAGGAGTTCGGCTCTGTGAAGTACGTAGTACCAGAAGTTTCTTCCTGTGTGAGGAATCTACATTTTAAACTCCGTTATATATGTCAGAGAATTTTTCTATAAAGTGTTTCCTAAGTGTTTTTACGGTTTCTGTTCAGTTAGAGGAAGGAGATTGGTTTATATATATATATACGCGATTTACTGGAGTTTATGTACATGTATCTTTGTGCACTCCGTATTATATAAAAAAAGCGGAGAAATATTCATATACTGTGAGTGACGGTTCCTTGCCCTAGTTATTTCCTTTCATCAGAGGGCCAGCTCACTAGAAGTCGTGTTTGCCGTTTTTGGAATTGATCATTCATATTTCATTTGATTTCGCTCTGACGGCACAGTGTAAGTAAATATATACCTATCAGTGGATTTATTTATTTAATATGCTTATGTCATACAAATATGACAGCTTGACAGAGATATAAATAGAACTGAATTTTCCAGGTGAGTGCAGATTTTACCTGAAAAGACAAAAGTGAATTATTTAATATTACATCATGATGGGGTTAAGAAATTAATATTTTTGCTGCTGACTTCACTTTATTAGTAACATGCATGCATTTGCTCTCCCTTTGTGTATTGTTTTTGACATGAATTCTGACGTGCATGGATAAGACTTGGGTCGCTGTGTGATTTGCAATTATCTTTTTGATGAAGCAGTCTGATTATAACAGGTTAGTCTATATACTTATGGTAAATTTTACAAGGTGATTTGCCTTTGACTCTTACCCGATAAATCTCATTGGTTTCTTGAACTTTCCTTTTACGTCTAAATGAATGGAATAATTTGATGATACATTTGACATTTATAAATGCAATTAATATACCTTCGGTGCTTACAAGTCATTTTGAATACTGTCTGTGAGGGGAATATTACTTGGTAATTTATCCAGTACATGTGGTTGTCGCATGGCAAATTATTGATATTTAAGGGGATGAGGGCAAAGGAGGATGCGTCGGGTGGGGGTGGGGTAATATAGGTACATGCATGCATGTCTTTCAAGGAAATTACAGGACATATATTAGACTGTCTGCTATTAGTCAAACTAAGCACTAGACAGATGTCTAAATATAGATCTAGACATGACGTAAAGAGCTGGGGGCGGGATGATTTTTTTTTGCAGAGAAAGGGGGAGGGGTATTTTACTGTGTGAATTTAATAAGTTTGAATCCAACTCTAGACCCATGCATCGAGGTCTTATTCAGAAATTGTTGAATCTATTAACAGCCATGCTATAAGTATATTTAAGATCACAGTGTAAAGTTACATGTAGATTCCTAATTAAACGTGAGGAATTAATATCTGCATAAAATTGCAAGAGGCACCCTTTGCGGATTTTGTAATCGCACCATTATTTTCTTAGAGTTAAGAACCATAGGAAATACAGAAAAAAGTTCCACGTTCACGATTTGATATTCCCGTGATTTGATACAAACCAGTGGGATCGTGGAATTAAGTACTCGCGTAATATAAGGAATTTACAGTACATAATATATCCCTTAATAATATTAATTGACCGTTGACTGCTGTGTGAAACATGCCGCATTGAAGAACTGAAGAAACCAGCCCTTTATTCCCCTCCTTCCTTGATGTCATTTAAGATGTGTTGGTGAATATTAAAAAACTTTATGCAAATTGTAAACATCAATAACACAAAGGAAATAGAGTGCTTTATACTTTTACCAGGTAGTTTGCACAATTTCTTCATACACATGTACATGTACGTCACGGGGGAAGAAAAAATTACGACAACATAAAGGAGGCCTGTTAAATATCTATATTAATGTGCATGGGGAGAGAAACTTTAGACATTATATAGGAGGCATGTGATATGACTGCATGTATTTTACAACCCACCTAGTTTAACGCTAGCTCCTTATATTTTAATACAGGTACATGTAGGTACAGGTGATCAACATCTTAATTTGTTTATTTCACTCCAAAGTCAGCCCCCGTTTAAATGAATCATTAATTGCCATTGATAATTATATATCGAACAAATCATCTTTTCTGCCACTTCATGCTACAGTTTAAGACTAGTACTATTTGTAATTCGATCACTTAAAGAATTTGCTCTTCACGACGGCAAAGAATGATTTATTAATTCAAGATTTTCAAAGAAAAGGATAGAAATGTAAGTATGTTCAAAATGGATTGAATTGAAATATTTAAAAAAAAAATTGATTTGATATTATCATGTTAGCAAATCCCAATATTGTAAATCTGTTGGAGGTTAGTTTTCTGAAACAATTTTGAAATGACAGTTTATCTGAAAAGTTGGGCATCATAAGCGCTAATAATTTATATATTGGTGAGTTGGGATGATTCAGGAAATATCCCCTAAAATTGATGTCGGTACGAAATACCTCCAACATTACGAATATTTAAGTGTTAATCCTGTAAACAGCTCGGGCTTTTAACAAAACACTTGGAGTATTTAGTAGATGAAGATTCAATTGGAAAGAAGAAATGGCTTAAGAGTTTCTTAATGGGCAAAGCTGTTAATTTTTTATTCATTCAGCTTTATGTATTGCTGGTTGGCTGTAATTAAAGCCAAGAACATTCCAAGAATGTCAATGAAAGAAGGAAATGACTTTTTACTTCAAGTTAAAAGTTTTAATTAAAATTATTTCCATTTTTTATGTTCGAAAGTAAAATTCTTTAGCATGACGAATCAGATTATACTGTCTCTCTCTCTGTTTTTTTTTTTTTTAAAACTTACAAGTTTAATTACATTTTTTCATGTATTTCACCTGATATTGTATGTAATGAAAATGAAGGTGCAAAATCTTTACAAACTTCCATCCATCAAATTTAATCGTACTGTAGTTTCGTAGTTTTCGTCCTGTCTGGGTTCTAGGGGAACAGTAGGGCACCTGTTCTAGGCAGTTTGAAAGGTGAAAATTGGTTCTTATGCGCAAGATAATTTAGTTGTTTTCCCAGGATGAATCACACGAAATGCCTTGAACGTGGCTCTCTTTCATCTCAAAGTAATATCTTTGTTTTCACAGTCAGAGGTCCCAATAGTTTTTGCATGGTTTATACGCTTTCACGATCATGGTTTTTTTTTTTTAGGGCTTTTTTACATGTTATAATGCTGATAAAATGGATGATTTGAATCTCAGACATTTAATTAAGTCATACACATTGAATTTATTTCTTCATTTGCCGGGGGCCTTTATACTAAGACATTTATTTATGCTACATGTATTTGAATTGTATTATGAATAGAACCATGCAATTATATAATTCATTGCTGATTATATCAAGCAGACATGTATTGATGCAGTGATCTGTATTATATTGCATGAACTTCATGCGCCATTGGAAGCTGCATAATTTACTCATTGCAGGCGAAATTTTTTAAATTATGATAACAACATTGCGATTTATGATCATCTTTTTAGATTTAGAGTTTTACTTGTGTACATCACTATTTTTGTATGGTAGATATATCTAAAAAAAAAAAAAAAATCACAATTTTTTTCTTTGATAAGTCCTACAATGTCAGCAGTTATATGATATTTATGACTTCATGATAGATGAACCGTTTAATGGTGAAACACATGTAAAAGAAATGCCATATATAAGCTAGGACAGAATTATATCAATGTATAATAACTAGACAAAATTACAGACTTAGATAATTAATTGTAGGTTGTAGATGACTTATATAAACTAGATAATGAATTGTAGGTGGTAGACCAAAGTTAGGCTGTCGATAACTTTTCTGGTAAAGCGTGGTTTGAAATGAATGAAATGACATAATTCTATTATATCAGCTAGAGAAAGAATATAGTACATCTTATGTAATGGTTGTCGCATCCGATTACGTTTTTTGCCAAAATGTTGTCTCAGTGTGTATCAAGTTTGAGGAAGAAAAGTATAAGCATTAGCCTATTTAAGCTTCATCTAGTTTATGTGGCAGATTAGTGGCAAATGTAGTTTATACCTGAGTAATAAAACCGGCTGACATAAAGCTGCAGTTGTCTGACAGTACATGTAGTACTTCAGTGTTTTGACTAAGAGATATAATTGTACCATACATTGTAGGTGTATACTACTTATCTGATCTGTTGCAGCACAAATCTACTTGTATCCTCTCATTGCTTAAGACATCATAAGACATCTTGTAGCATATCAAATGGATGGCACAAGAATGGCATTGATTATGATGTCTGTATTGCAATTGCACAATGTTCCATGTATGATTGGTACTGAAAATAGTGCTGATGCAATGTATTCACATGTAGTACATGGACTATTAATATAATACATACATCAATGTAGTACTTTAATTTAGAATTGTTAACAGTGCATTGTGAATGATGTATTGAGAACATCATCATGAGATGCAATCTGTTCCCTGTCAGTCAAATAATCAATATAGATAAATTACAATATATACATTATGTGTGTGTTTTAAAACCCACAATAAGAATAATTTACTATATTTATTTGACAAAATCTATATCTTTATAATTATAAAGAACAATTTATCAAGTTTGGGAGGAATTGATGTGAAATTCAGTAAATGATTTCAAATTTATATTTACTTTAATTAGATGTATTAGTTTGACAGGTATTATTTGCTCTATCAGTTCATACATACATTATAATAACAATTTGACACTCTGGTTTAAATTGCTCTTGATCGCATGTAATAACAAAAAATAATTTAGAGAAAAGAAAGGTTTCACAACAGCAGAAAAATTTGGTAGCAATATTCAGTTTCCTGTTTACATCTAAACAATAAAAATAATTCTGCATGAAAATAATAATGGGGGGAAAAAAAGAAGGAAAACAGAAAAGGCCGGAATGCAACAATCCTTTTGTCTGAGTATTTCACAATATATATTCGTATCGCATGTGTGAGACTTGCAAAATAAAGACGTATTGTTGCCAAACATATGTTTTTATCACGTCATAAGAAACAAATTGCTATCCAAAACAAGCATCGTACTAAATTCATTATGTTTACCTGCACTAGTACCCACACACATATTGCCGCACTTCATCCGATGAGTCAAATCTCTTTCTCTCTCGGCTGCTTCTTGTAATTAATACCAAAACAAAAAAAACTGAATATAGGAAATGAGCTAGCACCCAAGCAATCACTGTTTTTCGAAAGATATAACGTATATACTGGAAGGGTGTTTTCACTATAATTGTGCCGCCCCATACCACTACCAGTGGTAAAACCGTCTTACTGAATGCCCCCGGATTACGGCAAAGCAGCAGGATTGCGTTATGCTGGTAGACGTAAATATGGTGAGAAAAATACAACCGCTATGATAGGAGGCAGGCATATTTTTACCCCAACTTTTTTTTTTACGGGAGAGACATTCATGGCATAACATTGGGCAAGAGATCTGAGGGCAAGATGAGTTGTTTTACGTAATGCCTTGACATAAACGCGTCGAGTGATGAGGAATCGCAATGGATGGATCGCTCTATCTCTGATCCTCACTCCCCCTCTTTCTCTCCGCGAGACTCTCCTCCGCAAGAGTGTGGTGACAGAGTTGGGATATCTTTTCCCTGAATCACACCCCCCCTTTCTCTCTCATTGGCGGCACCTCGGGGTCCTGATTGTAGATGGTTACTCTTCTTTATTATATCACCCGCCTGTCTGATTCGTGATACATCTTTCGACATTCCTCTGAAGATTTGAGGCCCTGATTTTGCCTGCTGTGACTAAAATCTTTCTATCTTTCGAAAAATGAGTGATAATGAATTGGTGAGTGATGTTTGCTGTTTGAGATTTATTTCTTTGGAGTGAATTTTAGGTCAAATTTTTAATTCTAATTTTTTCGTTGAATTGAGGTTTGAAGGCAGTTATAAAGTTTCACAATATATTTAATGAGTTCGTATTAATCATGATAAATTAATTACTAACAAAGCATCTTAAATTTTGCATGATGTACTAGGCAATTTTCTTTAAAAATACCTAATCTATAAACTAGTTTGTTTATTTGATAAGTTATGACTAAAGATCATTTTTCTTTAGATTATTAAAACCTGTCCAAATTTAAATGAATGTGACTTTTTTTTGTAATTCATATTTTTATTAACTTCATGCAATGCTATCAAGAAGGGTTTTAAGTTTAAGTTGAATGGGAAGAATTCCTTGAACCTTCAACTTGGCCTAGTTTTAAACCATGCAGTTAGCTCTTTTAAATGAGATCAGTTTCATTTGTTTAACAATGAATTATGTCGACAGGTAGACAGTAGAGATTCACAAGTCTCAAGTTTCTCATTGTTTCTCATTGTACTAAACTGTGCCGTGTTCTACAAGCACCTGTTGTCCTGCTAATGCTGATGTACCAAGTGATTTGGTATATATTGGTTTATAAATGGTCATTACGTATATTTGTGTCAGTTCATTATCCGCTGACTATGAGTACCAATGAATTTTCTACTGTACTGTTGTTTATTTTATGTTATATAACTTGAGTGCAGGGTTTTAAGAGGGTTTGATGTTATAACCATTTTTGGGGACTATATAGATCTCCTTAGAAAGAAGAGCTCTCTTTAAAACTTGAGAAAAATTGTCAAATTTTAAAGCTAAAATATATAAACTTGTTCATAAAAATGAATGATTAGTCTATTGCTTAAGCTAAATCACATCTTAAAATTTAAGATCTGATTACAGGGTAATTTGTTGACTACACAGCCTTATATCCTTAAAGCATTCACCTTTAGTGTGTTGTGCTTTAATCAGTTATTTACTTGCAGTCATCAGCTTATTTACTAAGTTCTTAGTAAACAAAGTTAAGTTTATGACTGTTGAGATCCAATTGCTTCTTTTGTTTGGTAATCCAGAATCGTCATTTAATTACCACTTATAATTATGAATTGGAATAATTATATTTACAGTTTTGATATATTGTACATGTTTGTATAGACAGTTGACTCTCCTTTTGATGTTATTTCCTGTCTCCATATATAGTATGCACCTTTATGGATTGATTATACCCTACAACAGTTCACTTATTGTCTGTTGGTTACTATGGGGGCAGATTTTTATAATACCGGTATATGCCCTTATAAGCTATGACATTGTAATGCAGTACATTGCCATTACATTGGAAGGGTTTACAAGTTCAGATGACTGTTTTGTACAAAATGCCCTGTTTGTACACTGACAATGCATTTCATTTAAGTTCAGAAGTTTGGATCAGTTGTTTTTTGCACAGTATTAATATAATGCACAGTTGATATACATTTACTGACTATACATATATAAATTATGATCTGTTTAATTTAAGTTTGGTTCTATTTTGCACTAACAATACCTTGTGTCCATTTTGTGTGTGTAAGTGCAGAATGACGTACAACAAATGTAATAATGTTTGACATACATGTATCAAATTAATAAAATTTCTTTTACAATGAGTACATGCTCTAACAATACTTCTAAGGGTCTCGAAATTCATAAGGAATTTTTTCTCTCTTTCAACAGAGTGACGGTGACCAGACTCTCGTAAGCTCCGTGATTTCCCGATGGCCTGCGCCAAAGACGATCCTCATCCCTAAGACAGAGCAGGGCTACGGCTTCACCCTCAGGCACTTCATCTTCTACCCCTCCAGTGCTACAGCCCAGCAACAGGTAAGTAATGGGCTTTATACCTATCCTACCAGATTCTGTGATAACATTCAGCCTTATTTCTAAGTATGAAATGATTTGCCTTTTTTCCCCCAAATTCCTACAATTCAGCAAATTAAAAAAGAATTTTTTTATTGGCAATTTATTAGGCAAGGATTTAGGTATTATTAAATGAGTATATTCTGTAATCAAATTATTGGAGGTTGTAAGTGATTGTGCAATTGTAATACATGTAAAAAGCACCCTGCTGAATTTTTATACGTTATAATCATTTAACAATATTTTATTCACAAAATAACTTAAGCACTTGTGTCCAGGAGTATGCTAGATTTATTGAGATCAGATTTAGTGAATTAAATTTACTTTTAATTATAATGTCATTGCTAAAATAAAAGATTTTTGTTTGCTTAAGTGAGACTTTTATTTTTTTTTTAAGATACTGCATTTATTTTGTTAAGATAATAAACAAAAAATAGTCCAGTCCATTAAAAAGATTTTATTATTCAAAACGCATGAGTGTAATTAATTGACACAGATTTCTTAATTTTCCCCGTTAAGCTCATGAATAGATTCAATAGATAAATGACAAAAAGCCGTTTGACCTTCAGAAACAAAGTCAATGACATGTGTGATAGAAAGTTATAAAAATTCTTGTAGAAGAACTTGAAAAATTGAATAAAATGCTTTATAATTTAATCTGAGTAATATTTGCCCCCCCCCCCCCAGGAAAAAAAAAAGTTTTAATTAAAAAACATGAATTGAGATTTCAAATCAACAAAATCTTAACTTTGAATGTAATAGTCTTTGACATTTAATGAAGAAAATAATCTTAAGATTTTATCTTTTTTCTACATATACCAATGGATTTAGACTTCCATGGCGTTTTTGGCCGCATGCAAACATTAAGACATTTGAGTGAGTCAAGAAAGAGGTATCGTAAGATATGAGACAGATACCAGCCACAATCAAAGGATTGTTCTGAAGGCAATACACAGATTTCACAAATTTTCTCTTGAGCTAAGATGAGGCATTAAGACAATAGGTTAAGTATTAAGTTCTCTGATTGCCTTGTTAGATAATTCTGAAATGTTGGGAGCTTGCAGGGAGATGATTAGGAAACTGTGGGTTATCCTCTTGTATTATCACAGACCATCACGGGTCAGAAACAGTTCAAGATTAGGGGCTGTATTTTTGGAAATCAGTTTTGGGTGTGCATGTATAAACAATTTTGCATGAGCTGCTGACCAAGCGCAATTTAATTTAGTATTATCTGTGTAACGATGATTCATGCAAACTCTCTCTCTCTCTCTCTCTCTCTCTCTCTCTCTCTCAGCTTTCTTTCTCTGTTCTCTAGCAGTCTCTCTCACAGACAGTCTCTATGTCACATGTTGGTCACTAAAATTCTTCTCTCTCTCTCTCTCTCTCTCTCTCTCTCTCTCTCTCTCTCTCTCTCTCTCTCTCTCTCTCTCTCTCTCTCTCTCTCTCTCTCTCTCTGAATGAACATTAAACATTATAAGATCAAGTTACCATTAAGAAAAGTAACAAGATCTATATGGAATGTGATGCATTGTCAGATTTTCGGAGAGGGGAGGGGGTCGTTTGAGTTCAATGGCGTAGACAAGGTGACCTTCACAATAAGTGCACTGTACCAGCAGAATTTATTCATTACGTGCTTCGTCGGCTGGCACCCAAAAACAGCAGCATTGTAACGCAGATGGAAAGTCTTGATCACCAACATGCTTTAAACATGACTGTTAATGATGCAGCACTTGGATGCCAATATGCCATCATTATGTTTTTGGTTGCATGTAATAAACTCTACCCCCCCCCCCCCTTTTCATCTAGAAAATAGGCAATTATAATCATTATTATCAAATCCTCATTGATTGAGTGAAGTTGTATTTTTATACACACTTTTTTTTTTTACTGTTCTGTGATTTGGCGCTATTTTTTTTAATGAATTTTATTTTTTATTACTGCAGAAAAATGTAGATGGTTGCTTTGATTTTTAAGTTCATATTGGTTAAATAAAAAAAAAGCTATGGTATATTCTTTAATAGCTATATATTTTAAGAAATTCAAGTTGCTAGACATGAGCTATTAAAGCAAAATGTTAAAACGTGATGTTTTGCCTTTGTATTTCAAAAGAATGATTACATGGGTCTCTTTATAAATAATATTTTTCCTTTTTAGTTCACCCATATATTATATCATAACTTCATTTTATTTATTATAGTTTAATACTGGTTCTTTAAGATATCTGTTAATTAACTGTGAGTGGTTCAAATGCTTGGTTGTTTGAGCAAAACTGCAATATTTGAAAGGACATTGATGTTACATGTACTAATAGCTAGGATCTACATGTATGACATTTACGACTGTCTCATTTTACTAATATTGCCAAATATTTGTTCATTCAATATGGAATTGTCTGTAAATTATTGCGATGATTCATTTCTTACATTGCAGAACCTAGAAAGAGAGCAAGATGATGGAAATCAAGGTATGAAATACACTACTGTAGATTCCTTTTATTATGTGAGTATATTGAAATATTTACATTTCCAACTGCCTTTGTCTGTGATAACATTACGAATCAATTTTGAACCCTAAAACGTACCCTGTAACTTCATAAAACATGAGTGACACAAAATAAGCTTTTCTTATAGAATAACCGAAAAACGGTATTGGCTGCGTCACGTAAATAATAAATGTAGCATGTGCTACATAAAAAATAACAATTTTAAAATAATGTTGTGTTAAAGTTTACAAATTGGAAATAATAAAAATATAAGTAATAAGGAATCATTCTAAGAATATTATTAGGTGATAATTTCGGTTGGAGGATGGTCAAATCTATCATTAAGCCCTTCGGGCATATTAGATTTGACCACGCCCCGACCAAAATTATCACCTCATGATACTCATAGACTGATTCCTTTTTCCTTGAATAATTCCACAATTTTTCTGGTTTGAACCAAATCAAGACTCTATAAGATCTCAAAGGCCAATTTTTTGTTGTAATTTCATTTAATTCACAACCATCAAAAAAAAAGTAAAAAATTATCGATATTATAAAAGTTTGCGTCTAAGGTAGTCTTCAGGTGCTGGGATGTGTTTTAAAAGCACATGTTGTAAATAATAGGATTTCTCTCAATTTAAATGTGCGCAATTTCCATAACTTGCCTAATTTGACTCATTAACGTGATATAACTCCATTTCTTTTATTGTGCTATGATCTTAGTGACATGACAGAAAAATTTAACTTTGAAATAAAGCCAATAATTTAGAGATTTATTTGTAATCCGAGTCACTCACCGGATACTATTTTTTTGACAGCTTTATTACTAATATTATTCAATCTTCATATGATATCCCATCAGCTGTTTGCATTGCACAATTTTGAAAAACACAGCATTGACAATATGATATGAAGGAAGACAGATGCAATTTTTATTCTGACCCAGATTTTGGGGTTCATTTAATTTTGAAATGATCATTTTAATGTTTCTTGAAGCCAGGAGACTCTCTCTTGTGAGAATTATTAAAAATGTCTCTAGTTCATAGAGTCTTTGATAAGAATTTAAAGGGCAGATCAATGTGATTATCATATGTTTATTATCACAATATTATGCACACAAAAATTTCACATCAGAAAAAGCTAAGGAAAGAAATGGAGAATATCAGAGTTTTTCCCCTTTCAAAAGAGCAGACATCTGTGTATTGTAATTTAATTCCGCTGTATTGTGTAACATATGGAACAATTAATTTTTTTTTTCATTTTGAATGTATGGATTTTTTAAAGGAATAATTTATCAACTACCAGTATATTCTATTGAATGGGTATAAGTGTATTCTTAATTAAGGCTTATGAATATTATTAAACTTAAAATTTTCAATTTATAAGTCATTATATACTGTATGGAGAAAACTATAGTATTGTACATTAACCATGTTAAAGTACTAGCCACTGATAAATGCTAAATTCTGGAATTTTGATGTCTGTTCTGAAACGAAAAGGGTCAGTCTACATTCTGAAAGTGAAAGTAAAATTACTTAAAAAAGGAAGATATCAGGATTGCGAAAGCTATTGACTTTATATTGATAGTGGGATTCTGACGTGTGTTTAAAATATAAACGAGTGGTATTTTGGATTCTTAGCTCTCAGTAAGACATTGTTTTGGGCTTATGATCTGCATCAAATGACGATTAAATGTCCATTAAATGTCATGAAACAGTAGAACATGTACCTCTTGTTCTTTAAAAAACATATAAATGAACATGTTACCTTAAAGAATTTTAAATTTGTTGTTGTTTTTTTTTTTTATATGAAAAAGGTACCTTGCAAAAATGAAGCTGAAATTGATATAAGCTAATCATAATGAGATTATTATTGATAAAGTTTAGAAACTTCAGTTTTCCTTTTATACTATTACTGTCTCTCAATTAGAAAAAGTGTGCTTTATGCTTCCTTAGTTTCGATGAGGTGGAATATTGGATCACCTTTAAATTTGTTTTTTTCTTGGAAGACAGTGACTTAATATGATAAAAGTTTTAGTCAGACGGAAGCTTTAAAATTTGGATTAACACAGTTTTTCGGTTATGTTTATGTGATTAATCATTAACCCAGTGACTTATCTGTCTTTGATTGAGCAGTTACCTGTAAGATTAAGATATTTTCAAAACAGATTACACAGTGGCTTCCTCGGGAGGGATTAACCTGAGCATCAGGTAGATAATCCACTGTCAGTTTTTAGTTTCTGTCTTCATGCCTGGAGTTGTAGTGACACTGCATGAGAGTAAATCTTGTGTTTTAATTTGTTGATGATATTGTTGGGATTATATATTGATGAAGCAGGTATTGTGTTAATTAAGGATTGTCATACACAATCTAATTGGGGATACCTTAATTAAAGCTATCACGTATTCCATTAATCATATTCCTCGTGATTTCATCTAATATGTCATAATCTGGCAGAATTTACCTATGCCTGTTCATTGATCGAAAATTAAATAGAGGATATTTAACCATTGTTGTAACAGGTGAAGTAATTTAAAAGAATTTTTTTTTCATAAATCAATTTCATAATTTTTTGATTGAAAATAATATTATGATTCTTTGAGAAGTGTTCAATTTTTTGATTGATTTTTTAAATGTATAAAGTTGAATTTCATCCATCTTTTGAGAGATTTTGTTTTAAAAATATATATAATTGGCAGGCATTTTTAATGCACTTTGTTTAATCATTATTTATTTGTCAGAACTATCCATTTCTTTAAATTTCTACATCAAAAAAAAAAACAAACAAAAAAAACAAAACAAAGAAAAATAGAGATTTGTAAACTTTACTACACAATTTTTTTTTAAACAATTTAGATAGTTTAAATGTTAATAGTGTAAACATTAATAGTGTAATGGTGTATTAATGGTATCCGTCCTTAGCTTTTCCTTGATATTTTATATTTGAGTCATGCACATTTTTCTGAGGTTAAAATGCTCAAATACACCCATCCCTTGCCTATAATATGTACAATTATAGAAACATGACTACTAACTTGATATACTTGTAGCAATGCGATGTACCTTGTAATTATCCTGACACCTGTATCCTTTAGATGTTTGAATAAATGACAAAGTAATTACATTTTCAGGTCCCTCCTACAAGCGAAAACGACTCAGTTTCCTGGATCCAATGGACACCATCTTCGTTAAAAATGTCCGAACTTATAGTCCTGCCTACGACGCAGGCCTAAAGACAGGGGACCGAGTCATCACCGTCAACGACCAATCCGTGTCGCAGAAATCGTACGCTCAGGTGATCGGGCTCATCCAGCAGAGCGAGGGGACGCTCAAACTAGAGGTGCTACCAAAAGACGAGACCGACGGTCAGGAGGATCCTTGTCAAGTTGTAAGTCTTCTATCTACAGGGTTTTCTGAAAATAACTACTATAAAAATCAAGCTGTAAGTCTTCTTTTCAAGTCTAAATTAACTATTGTACACAATTGTCACAAAGAGTTTGTGCCAGGAAGACCCTTAATTGTCAAGTGGTAATTAATTTTTCTTTGCACAAGGTTGTCTGAAGAAAAATACTGCTATTATCGAAATCAAATAGATGAATTTTTAATCAAATCTGAATTAAGTCTTCTATGTATGCATGGGTATCGGTATTCTGAAAGAAAACAAAGGGTGATTTTTCTGTTTGCCAAGAGTGCACAAAAGTCAAGTGGTATTAAGTTTTCTAATAAAAAGAGGAAATCAATGTGTATCAATTTTCAAGTCTTCTCTGCATGGAGCTGACATAAAAAGTCAATATTATAATTGTAATTAAGTATAAGGTTTCTATATTTGAGTTTGTAAAAAGGAAGTGGGCAAAAATCTAGTATTTAATCATCAGAGGCGTGTTCAGCAGAGTTCGTGTTCACGACAGCTCAACAAAATTTGAGTTGGAGGTATATGGAATTTTAGGTAGCGCTCACGAGCACCTGCTCTGCTGAACACGCCTCTGATGTTAATCCAGGGATAAATAATGTAAACAAAAATCAACTTAAATCTATTAAATGAATTTAGGTTTATCTGTATTATTATTTTTTTTGATATTTATTTTAAGAATTGTTGAAAGATGCACAATCAAATGCATTCAATTTATATAACAGAACCAGGAACAAATAGACATGATAAAGAATTTTTTAGAGTTATCTCCCTTATAGTAAAAGAACATTGATGAAGAATATGCTTTGACCAAAGATGGTAAAACAATATTCCTGATCTACATCTATTGAAAATTTGCAATCAGACAATCTGTTATAAGACAGTCTGTTCATTGGCTTTTCTCTGGGAAAACATGACCTATTTGTCTAGACCTGGAAAAACATGACCTATTTGTCTAGACTGTTGTCTATCAGAAAATGTGGTGACGGAGAAGGATTGCGTGAGAGAGAGAGAGAGAGAGAGAGAGAGAGAGAGAGAGAGAGAGAGAGAGAGAGAGAGAGGTTACCTATATCACCTATCTCTAAAGTCAACAGTAGAAATCATTTATGTACAGTGTCTTGTCATCGGTAACAGGTTGTTGATTAAGAGAGAGAGAGAGAGAGAGAGAGAGAGAGAGAGAGGTGATAAATAGAGAGAGAGCAGTTACCTATATCACCTATCTTTAAAGTCAACAGTAGAAATCATTTATCTCCAGTGTCTTGTCATTGGTAACAGGTCGTTGTTTATCCAGACCTGTGAAATCTGTATCAGATGTGATATTTATTTGTGTAATCTGTTTACAGGCTCACAGAAGTCCCGAACAACTTCACCAGGCGGAACTCTGTCACAACGACGAAGTAGACAGTCCCGCCTCTAACAGGAAGTCACCTTTCCGTCGATTCATCTCCAGTGACGAACTACGAGAGAGGCCCAGATCTCTTCTGGCCAGAGAAGAAATAGCTCCAAAGTCCGAGGACAGAATTTTACTGAAAAGCATGGATCCTCAGAGTAAATTAAAAACATCTACGTCGTATACTTCAGGATTGAGTGTTTTTCGCGAGCCATGGAATTCAGCTGGAAATCGTCAGAAGGAGTCTCCATCTCGTGAATTCCTGGAAAGGAGACAAGATTTTGAGGTGAGAGCTAAGGAAAATAACGGAATGCCGGCCAATAAGGCTTATTCTTATGGATTATTTTACGACAAAACGAAAAGTGTGAATGACCTTTCAACGGCGGTTCCGCGGCGCCAGGAGCATGTGCTTCATCCTACGGACTCGCAGGAAAATATATCAAAATCAAACAAAAGTGAAACAAGGGTGATTCCCCTTGAGAATAGACGATCAAGGGAGATGATTCAGGATAAAACAGGGTATGGTCTCTCTTCATCTTCACGGCATAGTTTTCCCGATTCAATCTCAGGTCGTCATTCTGCCTCCCTTTCAACAGGACTTCAAAACACTTCTAATTCGAAGTCGGAATATCATACTTCAACTCGGCAATATATCCCAGTGGTCTCTGCTCAACCGTCTGCCGCACATAAGATGTCCGCTAGCGTGGACAGCTTGGACTCTAGTTCTAGTTACCATACTCCTGACAGAAACGTTCGAACGCGAGTTTACGAACAACCGAACCAAGGGGGTGGACGGACTTTTATCGTGAAGATCGGAGATCGCCATTATGAAGGAGGGGTAAGCCAAGGAAACGCTCAGAGTGATGTGTCCGGAAATGCTGTTAAACAGGCACCTCGGTACGGCACAGCTTTCGCGCTGACACGATCTCCAATGTCAAGCAACGGGGATCAGGGGAGAGTGGTGTCACAGAAGAAATTTATGTTTGAGAATGGCAAAAGTGACAAAGCTCAGAGTAA
The DNA here is from genome assembly GCF_902806645.1 of Magallana gigas. Lineage (NCBI taxonomy): Eukaryota > Metazoa > Mollusca > Bivalvia > Ostreida > Ostreidae > Magallana > Magallana gigas. The sequence goes on along the minus strand of NC_047567.1, from coordinate 12,342,337 downwards.
ATCGCCGGTCGTTCAGGAGCGTTACAAAACAGAAATCGATAAAATCACGTCTCACGGAAAGTTCAGCAGTGTGGCAACAAGAGTGCAAAGTATCGAAAAAGACGAACCGCAACCAAGTTCAAACATTCGAATTCATCGACGTTCATCTCAGGATCGCTGTGTTTCCATGCCACCTGATTCATTAGGCCAATCAAGTCATACATCTCAACAGCCTTATCAGGAACAAGCACCAATCAGAATCTATGTCTCACAGGGCTCTGGGAATAACCCTGGCTCGCCAATCGTTGAAATAGTTCCTATGTACCCAAACAGCAGCAATAAGACTGTCACCACCTCTCAGGAGATGTCTCCACAGCCCATCATCCACATCAAGCAGTCCGATGATGTGGATGGAGCAGCCCTGAGTTGTCATCAGGAGGAAGACACTGGTCATCCATCAAAGCCGGTCCGAAAACCATCATTTCTGGCTGCTGTCAATGGCTCTCAGCAAAGATGTAAGTAAAACGTTAAGAGTTACTCCCCTTCGATTGTTTTATCTCAGAGAATGACAGACAGAAAAAAGTTGGTCAGAAAACCATCATTTTTGCTGCTACTAATAGCCTTAAGCAAAGATGTAAGTTAAGTCTACTAAATTTACAGTTACTCCCCTTTCATTTTCTTATCTCAGAGAGAGAGAGAGAGAGAGAGAAACAGAGAAAGACTGGCAGTCAGACAGACCAACCAGAGACTGATACATGCAGAGATAGTCTTAGAGAAAGTGTGAGAGATAGACAGAGAGATATTCACCATATCTTTTTCATGTTTTGGGAAGGTTAGTTCTATTAGAAGTAATAGTTACTTCCCTTTGATTGTGTATTCAGAAGAGAGAGAGAGAGAGAGAGAGAGAGAGAGAGAGAGAGATATTGAAGGCAAGTTTGATAAGAACTCTTTTACAGGTTTTCAAGTGCCAGATGTTGAAATGTATTCGTTAAATGAGGAAATAGATCTTTTGTATCAATAATTGTCATAGTACATGTAAATGTACCTTCTTCCTCCACAGAATGTCTTCACCAACTCTAAATTAAAATGCTTTGATAAAAATGGTAGATATATAAGTGCAACATTAAAATACTTAAACTGCTAAACATCCCCAACCATTAATCTGATTCAACCTTCAGATTATTACATAATCTTATCTAACTGTAACAAGTTATCTTCTCTATTTAAAAAAAAAAAAATTCTTAAAAAAACCCATGCCTGTTGTACTTGAAAATATGGGTTTCAATTATTGCTGTGTCCATATGCAAACCATATGCTAATATTATTGTACTTGGGTTCTGAATGGGGAAAGCTATTTGAGAATCAGGATGAATCATATTGCATAGAGGGAAAAGGCTGCATTTAATCTGTGTGTAATCCGGGAATTTAACAGGTTATTGTATTTTGCACTGTCAACTCCATCGTTGTAATAAAGTCACTCTGTGTATGGTGTGATACAGTCTCTTATCCATACAATGCCTGTTTTTGTGTTCGCCTAGTGTGATGTGTTTTTCTCTCTCCATGTATGTGAACGAAAATTTTATAAGGAAGGATACATGATGTTTAGTTGCATGTCCTTAACCAGTCAAGTGCAGAGGAATTGAACTTGACAAGTACAGACTCTCATAAAAGGCTGAGATTCTCCCCTCTCTCTCTCAACGAGGTCTCGTCAAGCTGGGATGACATGTCCAACACGAACGTTACATGAGTTCTATTGTGCCATTATCATCCCAGGACTTTTTTTTATGTGTGTGTTTTAAATTCTTAGCAAGTCATGTTACGACTTCAATCTTTGTTTTTATTTTGTGGTAATTGATGTTGATAAGAAACGCTCTCTCTCACTTTGTGCCTTCACCGGAGAAATTTACATTCATTTCGTTGTGTTTTCATTTCGTCGATGAGATACGTCTATGTAGCGAATGTTTTCGTAGGATTTGTGTTCTAATCCTTTGTAGATATCATGGATATGGATTGACTGTACTTTTAAAATAGGGTTCCTTACAAAAAGAGGATGTTTAATGGTGTTCACAAAATTTCAACGCTGTGACTAATTTTTTGACAGCTGTATGCAGAAAGCCTGCTTTTATAATTGCCATGCTGGAAAATGATTTTTTTTTTTTGGGCTAAAGGAGGGGGAAACTTCATTCATTATGGATGTTTAGACGTTTTGTATCGTAGAGATGGGATTAAGCTCCCTACATGATCGACTTTCCCTGCACTTGATATCACAGGAAGTCATCATGAAAAAGGTTGAACACTATCAGTTTTTATTCTTTGAAGGAAATGACTGTCTGAATATTGACCACAAGTTTCCAATGTGAAGGTCGATCATTTGTGTTGCACTTATAATCCGTATGTCTAATCTTCTTTTGATTACCCAGGACATCAGAAATTTATCAAAAAGACTTGATCAGCTATGCTTTTAAAAGATATGAATTATGGAATCATGGATTAACACGAAGTTGTGATAATTGTGGGGAACAAAATTAAGGCAGTGTTTGTGAAAGGACAATAGAAAAGGATTTGTCCCTTTACCTTGTGTTTTTCATTAGGTGGCAAATGTTATTGGACTAAATGTGGATTAAATAGGTGGCAAATCATTGTATAAAATGTAGATTAAACACAAAGTTGCGATACTTACAAAAAAAAAAATCATTTTGCTTGATCAACATATCATCAATCACCAGGAAAATAGAGAGGGATTCCTGTATTCCTTTACAATGTATTAAGTGGCAAATATTGGGGACTAATTGTGCATTAGACACAAAGTTCATTGTGATAATTACGAAAAAAAAAAGTTTGGCAATGTTTGAAAAGGGAAAGTAGAAAAGGATTGATCAATTTCTCCAGCCTGTAGATTTTTTTTGAACCAGCAATGTTGTCTGGGATCATGGCTTTGGACTGCGACAACATGTTGAATCTCTTCGACTCCAAGATGAAGGAAATCTACATTGGACTGGGGCTGGCTGATGCCTGGCCCGAAGACGATGATGAAATTGATGACATCTATATACTTCCTGAAGGTGCTTAGAAATATAGAAATACTGGAAGTACTTGAAATATATATTTCTATATTTTTTTTGGGGGGGGGGGGCTTCTGGGCAAAGCCTTCATTCTAGAGCAGCATAGTCAAAGACCTTGCATTTCTTTTTCTTGAAAATATACTCCAAAGGGAATGGTCAAAACCCTTATCTTTTAATTATCCTCTGGGTTATTGGTCCTACTGCTTAACTTTATCACTTAAAAAATCAAAAGGTGTGAGCAAAGACTTCATGTTCTTGTTGAGGATGCAGCCTTTCCACCCTTTTATCCCTGAGCCTGGTAAAAGGACAATTTTTAACACCCCCACCCCATCCAATAACTTGAATCAGCTGTGTTGTATTTACTTAGAATCCATCAGGTTTTTGCTGATTTGAAACTTGTCTAGACTTTTTTTCCTGTTAACAATTTTTATATTGCTACAATGATCGTATACAGAGGGCATTCAATTCTTAAATGCATCTTATTTTGCATGTCCATGATGCAATTCACTTATCAATGCCTGTTTTACAGATATTAAATTTTATAGTTAAAAAATTTAATGTGATAAGGATTCAACCATAGTCCAATTTGGAGACCAAAAAAAAAAAAAGAAAAAGAAAAATCGTAGACTTGCAGGTATTTAATTCACCTTGTGTGAATGATGTTTGGACAAATCTGCTTTTTGAAGGTCAGACTCAAGGTAAATTACGTAAAACAGGTAGCCTTTTGTAGAGATATATATATGTCTTTACACCTGGGTCAGATAAAATTTAAAACCCTAGACTGCGATCCTTGTAGATCAGGTGATTTTGTTTATTCCGCAGATGTGAAATCTACGTTGTTCAGGGTACATTTTGACAGTCAAAAAGTTGCATTATAATCTGCGTATATACATGTATATGCTTAATGACCATACAAGGGCTAGCTATTATGGGAAAGAAAATTGATTATACATGAAATATGTAAATTGGGTATCAAATTTTGATATTTATATGTAATACATACTAGATGATATAATAAATTGTTTTTGATTAACGCAATTTCCACCTTACGTGAAAAATTAGGCAGAAGGGAGAAATATATATGTTCACTAAATCATATTGATGCATTTCAAACAAAACTTGGAAAAATTGATAATCTCCATGAATAGAAATACAGTAAAACATTGTTAATGCCAACACACATATATAATATATTTAATAATTATATAATATATATAATTGACACTTACAGCAAAGTGATTTTCATACCCTGTGACTTTATAACATGTTGTAAACTTGACGGATATAATGATTTACGTTTATTACGAAGCAAAATCACCCATCCCTGGTACTTTGTTATAAGCATGTTTTACTGTACAGGGAATGCTATATTATTTGCAGTTAAGCTGATTGCATATTTCAAGTTTTCCTTGAAATTATAGGGCTTCGCCGGATTTATTTTTATGATTTTCATAATCTGTGTACCTATAATTTGACATTTCTGAACGACCCTTGTACTGCAGTATATTAACTAAAAGATAGATGTGTATAGGCTAATGATGACTGATGAAAAATACTTGTAGTAGTATATAAATAGACTTTAAACGATAAGTCAATTAAATCGAACTGGAACATGATGTCTGTCACATTCAGGAAGTTAAAGTAACGTATAAGCTAGCAGGAAAATAATCCAACTGTTATAAGCTGGATTCTGATACACAATCGGTCTGATTCATCGCCTTGGCAATGCTGAGAGTTGTTAATGTTTAAAAAAAGAAAGTTGTTATTTTTATCTCCATTGATAGGCTTTGGATAATAGGTCGTAAACTAGATTTTCTAATTTATAAGTCACAAAATTTGAGTAAAAGTTACCTAAAACTTGCTCGTATCACCTGATTTTGATTTCCAGAAAGAAAATGGGTTAATAAATTACTCTGCTGCAATGCCATATTACTGGAGAGTATTAAAAGTAGAGCTCTTCTTTAGTAAGACACCCCCCCCCCCCCCCCCTTAATAAAAAACGAAAAAACCGAAAAAAAAAAGTAAAGGCAGTCATTACTGCTTTGCTCTTGGACACATTCTTTTAACATTTATGAATAAAATAATGTGTTGCATGTATGTATCATTGCTGTGACAATGTTAACATTTAGTTAAGGATGGTCGGCTGCAGCTGACTTGAAAATTCTTTGATGATTTTTTTTTTTTTTAATTGAAAATTTCTCTTAACAGTATGTAAAGTTGATTTAACAATGACTTTTTTAAAGGACTAATGAAACTTGAAATTTTCATGACTTTTTTTCATTATACAACGTATTCCAAAATCCTATGGACCTTTTTGCAAACTTAAGACATATATAAATTCTTCGAATTGTTAATGTTAATTCAGTAGTTGCTATGAGGTTTTATTCACAAGCTGAAGTTGCTATGACAATGAACTTTATTACCCTTCGACCTTTCCACAGACTCTGGGAGCCGTTCCAGTTCAGAACGCCTGTCCAGTCCGGAACCTTCCTCCCTCCACCATTCCAGCCCACCCTGGGATTCACTAAACCTCCTCCCTCCCGGCTCTTTCTCCTCAGAGTCAGGTAAACCACCACACAGCAACTGCTCTTTTAACTGTAAGACTGATCCCCAATCAGTGACTGCTTAAAACTGCATTTACATCATTCAGTTCATGCTTTTTCCATTTTAACAATGCAGTGTTGTTATTGAATGCAAATGTTCTTGTCATATTTGAGCTTTCATTAATGCTAATTGTGTTGCATTTGTAAATTAATTAAGTTTAAACATATGAAAAAAAAATTAATGTCGAAATTTTGACAAGATTATTCATTTGTTTGGAGTTAATTAAATCTTTTTTGTCTTATGGTGGTATGGGACACCTCCATAATGTGACGTACTTCCTATCGAAAAAAAAAATTGTTGCCTTACAGTGTAGCGCAAAGGGTTAAAGCGTTATCTACCAATATATAAGTGACTTGAGTTCATATCCCTCTGGGGATGTTATAGTTTTTACATTTAAAAAAATTTTAAACACATTTTGTGGTCAAATATTGAAAAGTTTTAAAAAATCTAAACCGCTGAAAGTATTTTGATTATAATGTACTTTTTACCCATATTAATATCAACAGGTGTCCTATACCACCTTAATCAGATTCATCTATACAAATTATTAATTCATACCATAAGGGCACTGTCATTTGCTCACAGTTTCCATCTCAATTATTATTCACTTTGATAAAAAGTACTTAATATAGGGGTAGTGTATATTGTATGTAAATGATTTAACATACAGTCATATACATTGAAAATTTAATTAGCAAAAACTTAAGTCATAAGGCATGCTAGAATTGTCCTCGTATAGATAGAACCATTTTAACAAGACCTTGGACTTTCAGTAGGACGTAACTATTTCTTGCATCAAAACAAGAAAGAACGCTGGTTTCAAGTGAAATATTCACCCATTGTGATTGCGTAGTCTTAACTCAGAAGCCAGAAAATCTTTTTGATTTCAAAGAGCCATGGCTGAGTGGCCAGCAATGAAATAGACAGGCCTACATCACATTTCTGATTGAAACAACCACCCAAAGTCCAAGCCCTTGTTAAAATGGTTCTGTTTACCTTTTTTTTAACAGTTATAAAGGTTGTTCATCTTTCTTGACATTGATCTTTTAATCACCATAATTGTGATCATCATCAGCCATTTCCTTTCAGATCTATCATCCATTTCTCATTGCACTGGCTTAGCATTTACTAGTACCCCTGTCAGGGAACCAGCTAAAGCAGTTTTACGAAAAAAGAACAAAAGTATATATTTATTAGGCTTTTTGTTATTTTATGTGCTTGTTCGTGTTTTTGGGATGTTTTTTTGTTTGATGTTTCATTTCTGTTGTTGTTGTAATTTGTAGATAATTGTTGTCTTTGTTTTTTTAAATCTGATGAAAAAAAAAAACACTGTTGCACCCTTTCTTTTGTTTGGTTGTTAAAAAGCACAACGCATGAATTGTTTTAAACTGTGAGTGTGTGAGTCGGAAAACAAAGTTTTTCAAGATTATTTTGTAAGAGGGCTAGGTGCTGAAGACCATTCTTAAACTACATTAATCTCCATTACAAGGAGAGCTTTGTATTTCAAAGACATCAGAAAATGCTAGAATTTTAAACCTAAATTGTTCAGACATTTTCTTTGCTGATTTTATGGCTAATTTAAATATGTAAAGTTTTGAAGAAAGATCTGATGGGTACTTTGTTCAACACACTCAGCCTCCAATACTCAGTTTTTCACATTTTTTTTGTTCTTTGTGGTGTTTTGGTGGTCACAATTTGAGTTGACGTTTTGTTGCACTAATAGAGGCTGGGTGGTCAGATCTCCCTTGAATTTTTAGAATTTCTTTAGCTATAAACTATTATTTAGTAAAGGTAAGGTCCATAACTATATTTTACCTTTTACATCTAGGCATTTTCCTGTATTCTTAGACAGAGCTCTCCTTTTAAAGGAGATCAATACAGTGTAAAAATGTCCATGCCCATCAAGCCCTCTTAATTATCAATGTTTATATACATTTATATGCCAAAACCTTGAGCTTCATGTAACACAATTAAGACTCTTTATAGCTCATATTACTTTAATTTGATTGACAATGTGCAATCGTCATAACAATTTTACAGGCAAGCAATGCCTGAACTTAAGATCTTTTTTTCTGTGAATCTGAAAATGAGATTGAAAACCAAGTACTGAAGCTGAACCTTTAAACTGAATAACTTGATGAGCCCTTATAGCTCCTTTGCTGTAACTAAGGTATTTTTTGTTTTCTGTTATTAGTACTACCTGTTACGACAGCTGATGACTTGGCCCTTCCAAGTTCACCAATCAAAGACGTCAAATCCACGGTGGTACTACGACGGAAATCAGAAAGTGAGTCTCAATATCTAGATAGAAAAACAGTTTCAGAAAAAATTACTTCTGCTAGATTTTACATTGTGCATTAAAGCTTAGGCATATACTGTTCACCAACTTTTATTTGCTGGCTAGAAATTTTCTCAATGTTTGCAAGAGCCTTATCATTGCGACTATTTCTTGCAGCAAACCAGTCGTAATATGTATATCAGTATTATACTTGCTAGAAAATCTACATCTTTATAGTCACGAGAAAAAGTCACCACAAACCAATTTATCTCCATTGAATAATTCAGTCGCCTTGAATAAAAGTTGGTTTTCAGTAATATATGCCTTACAATGTCATATCCTTAAACTGGAAGTCATTTCCAATGAATATGCCGTACAATGTCATATCCTTATCCTGGAAGTCATTTCCAATGAATATGCCGTACAATGTCATATCCTTTTACTGAAAGTCATTTCCACTGAATATGCTGTACAATGTCATATCCTTTTACTGAAAGTCATTTCCACTGAATGTGCCGTACAATGTCATATCCTTATACCTGGAAGTCATTTCCGATGAATATGCCTTACAATGTCATATCCTTTTACTGGTTCCGAAGTCATTTCTAATGAATAGAGGGTTTGTGGTGATACAATGTGTGTCCTTGCTATTTTTAGCTTCTCCTGAAGATGAGGCAATCAAGTTACAGAGGAGAACCTCCTACCTCATGGCAACCGCCAAAGACCGGGACTCTCACAAGCTGTCATTGGACAAGACTCATTCACCTAGCCAATCACAGACTGAGATACATTTACAGTGAGTACCTTTGTGGAATCACCTGATCATGGAATGAAAGAAGAACAGACATTGTCACATACTGTATATCCAAGAGTTTTTTTTTGCACGAAAATATATAGAAAAAAATGTGTAACATTTTTTGTTTGCGTCAGTCATTTTTAACAATTTTAAAAGTTGGTTATTAACAAACAACACCAGTTAAAAATTCTGTGTATTGAATATTTTGCGATGTAAAAGTGATTATGAAAATAGTGAAATTTAGAGGGTCACGAAAATTACTCGATTTACGTATTTCAACAGAATTGCTTTTTTACAGTTTCTATTAGCCTAAGGGTATGAATTAGGAAAATGACTGGATTAAAATGGGCATTGCCATCATTTTTCCATTAAAACACCACCCACTAAAAGTCTGTGACTGTGATTGCATTATTTTTTAGCAAACGCTCTCTTATAAGATTAAAAACAAATGGTTTCATCAACATTTTTTTTTAGTATCAATTTTTGTCAGTTGAAAAATTAAAATGTTTGTGCTACTGCTACTGCCCACAAATTTACTTAAACTTGTAAACACTCCTTTGGAGAAATGTAAAACAAAAATATTTGTCAAAGATACAATTATCAATAAGAATAAGAGCCATACAGGTGAGAGAAAGACTACATGTATACAACAAACTTTTCTCATTAAACATAATACTATTGTTTTCTTTTTCAGAGCAAGTAATATATATGTAGGACAGTTAACATCCTATCTATTTAATTGTTTTCTCTTATGTATAAGAATCTTATTCCAGACTTGCTACTTAATTGCTATAGATCTCAAATGACGTGCGAGACCGTTTGAATGCTATTTAATTTTCACATTTCTCTCTTCTTAGAATCACGACCCCCCATCAGAAACCCTCCATGAGGAAACTGAAATACTTCTTTGGGGAAAAAGTGAGTATCTAACATTTAAGGAATTAATTTAATTTCTACCTATGTTATACAATATAACATAACTTGGGGCAGTTTACGCTTTATAAACCACAAAGTGGTTTATAAAAAAGCGTAAACTCTTCCAAGTTATGTTATACTCGTATAACATAGGTAGAAATTAAACGTATTCCATATAATTTAATTTCCATATAATTTTAATTTTTAAGTTATGTTAAAATATGATATATATGAATTTGTTTAGCCAATCAAATGAGGCATTACAATCAGAATTAAATTATTAATAAATAAATAGATTTAAATAATAATACATCTTAAGTGCAAAATTTGTGTCCAGTCTATTATAAATGTTTCTTTTTAAGATGTTAAACAAATTATCCAACAATCTTCCGTAAAATTTTAGATATGATACATGTACTTTTAGCCTTTAACTGCCATTTCGTAACAAAAAATTAAATTCCAAATATTTTAGCTTGTAAATTTTCATGTTTACTGCTATCTTCTATACAGCTCGTCTCCTTTTAAAATTAAAGGAGGTTGACATAGTCTAAAAATGGCCACAACCATTGAACCCTCTTATTATTTTCCTTTGTTTTCCAATTGATAGACCCCAAGGATTATCGAGGCGACAGAGAGGAGACAGGACCCAGCCAGTCCAATGCAAGAGGTGACCAAGAAAGGGGCACTGCTGTGTAAGACAGATCTTACGGATGGAAAGGTAAACATTATATAAACTAGAACTGTCTGTCGCATAGTCAAACACCCCCCCCCCCCCTTCCAAGACACTCGCACACTAAAGTATTCACTAGGTTAAAAAAATATATTTTGTGTGAATAAATGCAAATACTTTCGCGAATGAATGTAAAACTTTCGCAAATAAATGCGTTAGTTTCACGAATAAATGCATAACTTTTGCGAAAAAAAGCAAAAACTTTCCTAATATTGTGGGTAACTTTTCAATGGGCTTTCGTACAAAAGAGATTCTCAGTAAAAAAATCCTACAATTTTAATTACCACTGATATCGTATTAACAACAACGTTACTGATATTTCACCAATTTCACTGATATCCCATTGGCATCAGCTAATATTCCACTAACTATCACTAATATCCTTCTGATGGCATTGACATCAGCCGATATCTTACTTTCACTGATATCAAACTGCCATCAGCTAATATCCCATTGACATCCATTGAGTGATCAATTATGTGATTGAGGGATCAATGAATGTGTTTCCTGTTTTGATAGACCCAGTGTGACTCATCCTGTATGGGGGTTTGTATTTGTAACTGTCAGTCATACTCTTCATAGCATTATACAGTATATGAATTTAAATATAAGAATAAAATGTACATTGTTTAAACAGAAGACTATATTGAAGAAAGGGCAAGTCATGAAACTTGAACTATTAAGAAGACCATGAGCTTACTCGATCTCAGATCTTTTCTTTTAACATACTGACTTTAGTATATGACTTTATAGCATATTAACCCACTGAATAATACTTGTATGTTGTTAAACAGAACACTGAATCGAAAAAAGTGTAAGATACAGGACCATAAAACTTTTGATTTTTCCACAAAAAATGGATTGACTGCAGAACAGTGAGACTGAGGTTATAAGTTAGCTTGTTTAAGTTAAATGGCCCTGTGGCCAGGGTTATAATGATGGTGGCCGTAACACCTAGTAGCCATCTAGCGAGACTTTATCTCAATGTTTCTTTTACAATAGTCTTATAATAATCTTTAATTATAATAGGAATTTATGGAGGAAAAGCAAGGCTGAGATTGATCATGAGCTCTTCTTCCTAGTTTTATGGCCCCATTCAGGGCCAGGAAATTTGCATAATACATGTATATACTATAAGCCTACTACATTTAGCTGTGTATTCTTTTTAGCACTTTTAGCGGAATGCGGTAACCGCTAAATCAACTTTTACATCGCCAAATGTCATGCATATATGTAATAAGTATTATAGTCACATTCAGAATTACGCTATTTCAAATCCACGCCAACTTGTTCAAAAACTAATTTCCACCAAATATCGTACACGCCAAATATAATACGTGTACATGCAGTAGATGAGCTCTTATTTTGATCTTGGGTCTTTTCCACTACACATTCCTTAGCTATTTATAAGAATTTTAAAAAGTATATTTATTGTATATCAGGAAGCATGTACATTGTTAAACGGAAAAAAACTGAGTTCAAGAAACAGCGGGTGCACATGCAGGCAGATGGAGCCATGAAACTATGTGAGCTCACTTTTCCTGATCTCCAATCATTCCTCAGACTCCATATCAATTCCTCAATCTATTCCACTCGAGCTTTTACATTTAATCTGTCAGAAGTATTTTTTGTCACATTTCCCAATTATTTACAGATTAAGCAGAATTGATATTGTACCTGTATCTATAGCTATGAAGCTGATCATGCTTGATAATTTATAAAGTGGATGATAACTTTTATGCCCTAGGAGAGATTGGTGAAAAATTAAAAGTTTACTTGCTGTAATTTTGAAAGTCATAGTTCATCAATATAAGGGAATAACCTGCCTGTCTTTTATAATTTATTAAGAGAAGATGTGATTTTTTTTGTGAAGATGTGGGTTTTTTTGTATCACGGACAAGTGTCAAACTTTTAATCGAAGGAGCAGTTAAAGTGAGTTTTTGAACCTTCAGATGGCTGAGAAAATTTTACCGCTCAAATTATTAACCCTGTCAGATTAACAAAATTAATAGTGACAGTTTTAATTCCTAAATAAGATTGTAATGTTATAGTCATATTGTAAGAGTACACAAGAATTAGTTAGTTGTTCTCGCTGTTTTATAACAGATGCTATTGAATCATGAATCTGTATTATGAGGCATTGAGGATAAAATACAAGTAAAACCCTTATTCATATGATAAAATACTTAAAAACCATTAGAATTTCTTAATAATAGGATAATTATATGCTTTTATAAATTGTCAAATTTTAAAGTAGATTTGGATGATAAAAAAAAAAAAAAAACGTCGGGAAATTTGGATAAGTGGCAAAGACATGACTGAATTACATTTCCTGTTGGCTTTGTTTTGCCTGTTGCCGCAGATAGAAGGTGGCAACATTAGGTATGGGGGAATATGAGTCATATTGGATTTTTTACCCTACTCTTTCTGTCTCTCGATAGAAGTGAGTTTCTTGGTTTGTCATGTTTATTGATTGTCGAACGGATAATGCAGGCAATTTCTTCCTCCAAGGAAAGAATCACTTGTAGCTTCGTAAACTGAATGGTTAAAAAAAAGAAAAAAAGGAATCAGTGAATTGGATGAAATATTCAGAAGGCTTTAAAGACTGCAAAATTGTGCATTGAGAAGTACAATTAAAGCCATATTGGAGATAATTGATAAGTTAATTTGCAGCATTGCCATTTATATTATAATTTTGATGCTAATATCAATCTTTGTAATATGAATGAATGGCGTTTGGTACCTAATCAAGAAATCTTACAAATTAAGTTATTGCTAATAAAGATATGTGTGTAATTATACCTGGTTTATATTATATATCTATATATGAATAGACACTAAATTATATGTGTTACCTATTGAATTTAATTTATACAATCATAAAAGTCATATAATATTGAAGTTTTTCCAAAGCTGTAAGTGTGGTGTAGAAGACATGATGTGAGTCACACAAGCTATATGAACTTTGAAATCATTTACATGAATATTGACTACATGCATGTTAGGGGAGGGGGTGGGGGTGTAAATTGGCAGTTGCCTTAAGAAGATTTACCTCCAATTGGTAGATTCTTCAGCCAATCATCGAGTCTAGAGTTTATAATTAATTTGAATATGATTTTACTGGTTTTTATCATAGTAAACCAGGTGCACATGTCATTACTGTGGAATCATTAAATTTCGTGGTGGCTTAATTTTCGTGGAATTTGTGGGTACCTGACTCATCCACAAAGTAACATCTTCCACGAATTAATAAACTAGAGTTATAAAGTCGTATTTCTTTTTATAAGTGTAAGAATACATGAAATTACGTCCCCACGAACATGCAATATTTAAGCATTATCCACGAAAATTCACCCCCCCCGAATTTGAATGATTCCACAGTATGTGTCAAAATGAGCTTTGATTACATTTGATTACACAATGCAAGTATTCTAAGAAAAAAAAAAAGAACCCCATCAAAACAGTATAAAGTTGAATTATCAATTTATTATATAGTAGTAGCAGTATAAATCAAGGAAATTAAATCCATGATGAATTTTTAACCCAAGTATTAATAAATACAGAGTTGATACGCGATACATTTTAGGGATGATATGACAAAATGAAATGCCAACGAAATTGTATTTGTTTTAAAAGCAACGGAATTTTAACCCAACGAAAATATGTGCTTCTACAGTATATGTACTGACATGTAAGAAACAAGATTATCGCCTAAATGTATATATTATTTACATATGAACCGATTATCGCCTTCATTACTTTAAAAAAAAAAACCCTGCTATTGTAAGTTTATTATTGGTGTTTGCAGAAAGCCAGTGACAGGTCCTGGAAACCGGTGTGGGTGGAGCTAAGAGGTCACGCCCTCTACATCTCCAAGGAGAAGAGAGATCCAGCTAACGTATGTCAATTACAGTCAAACTTCGTTATCTCGAACTAGCTGATACTGTTTAAAAACTCTAATATATTCTAGTATTCAAGATATCAAGGGTGAAATACTAAAAAAATAAGTGATTAGGACTTACAAATTACAGTCAAACTTGTATTAAGCAGTCACCTGCGGGAGGCACCCAAAGTGACCGCTTAACAGAGGTGACCTTTGAATAGAGATTTGTGAATTTGCCAACATCAAATATCTTATCAAAATAATTATCACAATAAAACAATAATGTATCAAAATGATAGAAAAAGTAATCGATTAAATGTGTTTATAGTATCTATAATTATATTTACAAATAAGTACAATTACCTAACAAATTGTACATGCAATTTTTGTAATTTTTAAAATTATTGAAAAAAGTCACTACGTGGTAAAACCGTGTCGCTGACATTTTCACAATTATAACACTGACTATCTTCATGAGTACCGTATATTTAAAAAAAACAAGCACTTTTAATACAAATCAACAGTCAAGTTTTTAACTGACCGTATCTGAACTTAAATCATATTATGAAATCAAGCATTTTTCTCTTGCCTCGCCGCGGACATTTTTGACACCTATTTCATTCATGTTTGTTTGTTTAAAACAAACATTGTTAATACATGTTTAAACAATTCACTTGATTACCATTCGTATTTGATCTGCCAATTATGTATTATAAATACATCGATTTATTTGGTTTCTCTCGTCTCAATCGTGTAATTATTGTTTATGTTTATCACCCGACATTCGGAAGCCATGATAAAAATCCCCGGGTGTAAATCATGTGACCGGCCAAAATGGCCGCCTAATGCAAGTCGACTGTACAGTTTCGGATCAAAATACGATGACCGCTGACCGCGTTAGACAGGTGACCGCTCATTAGAGGGCAATTATATAGAATTTTTCATTGGGAGGAAATAAAATGACCGCATACGTAAGGTGACTGCTTAATAGGGGTGGCCGCTTCGGCAGTTTTGACTGTACTTTGACATATCCATTGTATTCAAGATATCAGTGTTCAAGATATAGAAGTTCAACTGTATTTTAATCTTTTTATAATTTTGATAAAGTAAATGTCATTAAACATACTAATATATTTGATTAATTTGGGTACACTGGGAATACTTGCTTGATGATGCTGAGTACATCTTGTTTTGAAGAGATAATTTTAATTTTGTTTTTGGGAAGGGGGAGGTTCAATAGTTTATACATTTACAATCTAAAAATGTTTCACTTGAAAATCTTGTGACGATTTTAAAGCTTGGTGACTGTGATGCCAATGAACTTCCCTCTTCCCAGCCAATCAAAATGAGCGTTACAAACAGGAATTTATCCAAATCTATCATGATTCGATTCCAGACTCACACGTTTAACTTTGACGATCAGCCTATCTCCATCAAGTCTTGTTTGGTCGACATTGCCCACGACTACACCAAGAAAAAGAACGTGTTCCGACTCAAGACCTTCAATGGATCCGAATACTTGTTCCAGGCGGACGAAAACAACACCATGCTGGACTGGATCCGGTCCATACAGTCCAACAATAATCCAGACGCTGATGTAAGTCCCACCTTTCTATGAAAAGTTGAACATTTGTTGTCTATTTTTATTTCTGGAGTGAGTTTTCTTGTATGTAATTCCCCGGTAGTGGTAATGTTTGTTTGTTGTTATTAGCTCTCACAATTACGTCAACCTCTGTGTGAAAAATGTAACAATTTTTTTCAATTTTTTTTTTTCTGAAAGCAATTTTTTCCCATATTACTGTATACAGGGTTATTTTCACCCCAGTGAAATTTTTGCCCTTCTACATTTGCAAACAGTTTCGCCCCGTCTTGAATTGCTTATAGACACAGTTGTTTTTAAAAAGAGATAATTTGAAGCTTTGGAATTTGCTCTCTTAATTTTGCCCATAAACAACAAGGGTGAAAGGGGTTGAATATTTCCCTGTATGCATTTTGTAATTCCTGGAAGTATTATTGTGTGTTTGTATAGTTGTAGATCTCACAATGATTAATATTTTATGGTTTTCTGTGCATCCTTTTTGTGGAGGATTACATGTACTGTAGATTCTTAATCAAACGCGAGGAATTATTTTCTGCGTAAAATCGGGAGAAGCAAACTTCGCAGATTTTGAAGTCTTGCTTTTTTTTTCCAAACAAATTATAACTATAGGAAATTATAACAAAATATTGATGATCATGATTTTATATTCTCTCGATTGGTACAAAACAGCAGAATTTCGGAATTAAGTACTCGCGTAAAATAAGGAATTTACAGTAGTTGTGATGTTCCTGATTCTGACTCTTCCACCCTGAAGATGGCTCGACACTTCACCTTGAAATAGTTTCTTAAAATGTAAAAAGTAGCTCCAGGTTGATTCAAAATCATGATTTACGGTTCACAAGTCTGATCCTTGAACCACTGAGCTCTGTTATTATTATTTTTTTCTCTCATAGAATAATTGTTCAGTCAGTTATTTAAGGAATGATTTTATTTCTTCGTATAAGATATTACATAATTTTAAATTTAAAAACCATGAAATAGTGACTTTATTATAAAGTGATAACTGGCCCAGGTGATGTTATACTCATATATATGTAGGTAGAAATCAAATTTATTCCTTGTAATTTAGTTTTCTACAACCTAAAAATCAGAAAATAAAATTTAAATGGAACATCAAGCAGTTTAATACGTTTTGCAGGACTGGTGTGTCTATTGTGTCGCAGGCAATTTCTAAGTCAGTCGAATAAGGCGTTGTATCGCAATATGAAAAAAAAAATTCATTCCTTATTATTTCACGTTATCCCTCACCCCCTGTGTTGCGATAATATATAGGGACAACAAGAATAACTCACCTGACGTCATTTTATTGCATTTAAGTCGAAACCAGCCGTGTTGTAACCGAGTTTCTAATTCTTTCTGTCGGTTAATGAATATGCAGGTGGTCGCCTGACTTTATTTGTGCGTGACATTTACAAGCGTTGGATAAGTTGCTGACGGTTCTGAATCAGAAAATATATATATATATATATGGCATGAGATTGGGTGGATTTGGTTCCCACTTTTAATTAATTAATAAATGTCTACATGACAGAAAGCTTGCATTTACCAGTTACTGTACATGAATCATCCTGTACCAGCAGACAGTATAATATATAATCATACATTACATTTCCCTATTTTTATAGAAACTTTCACATGTAAGTATGGTTTTCTATTTCAGAGCAAAGTCATCCAAATTAATTTTTTTTATTTGAAATTCAACATGGCACCCAGAGAGCTACATTTATTTATCTTTTTTTGTGATTTTAAAACGCTTGATTATAATTAGATTTCACATGTTAATTAGAGTCCATTCATTGCATGCCATACATTGTGTGTGCTGGTGTGAAGTAATCATCGCTTGTCAGCTAAACTGTTTTCTGTCGGGAAAGGGGGGGAAGCACTCAAATTAGCGTATGATTCCAGTCATGTTTAATTTCTAATTCTCTCGCGATTCTCCTTTGATATCACTTTGTAATTATAAATTCATAATTTCTTAAAATACATCTAAAATTTTGAAATTCATTTCTAACTTTCAAAAAAAAGGACTAGAAGTACAGTACACTAGTGCTATAATTATTTTCTTTTGCCTCTGAAACACCACTGAATCTTTGCTGAGAGTTTTGATTGTAAAGAATCTGAAAAAGGTTTGCCAATGCTAACATATGAAAACTCTCAACAACCAAATGAAGTTTTCCAGTAGATGTTAATTTTTTTTTTGATTTGCACATGAAATTGCAGACTGTGATACATGTATTTATTTAAGAGTTTAAAAAAATAGCAATGTTTGCACCTTGTACCATGCTCTTAATTACTTAGAATTTTACTGATAATTAACTAATGATGTCATGAAATATTCAAGAGTTCTGTCCCTTTCTATGTGCTTTTTCGTACTACTCAGAGAATAATATGTATCTTATTACCTTATATTAACTTTGTACATTTTCTAACACTTACTTGGTTTTGCCTATAAAGGCTCTGGGGCCATAAAACTTAGATAATTAGCTCATTTTTGATCTCAGTCTTTCATTTTCATTTATGTTCCTTTCATAAAAGTGAGATTGAGATACAAAGTGAGTTTGTCAATGTTTTATGGCCCCAGAGCCAGAATTACTAGGCCAAAAAAAATGTTTTGTTTCTCAGGCACTGCAGCATCTGGTGTAAAATTTAATTGACATACTATAAAGGGAAATAAATCTATTTTCAATTTAAAATTAATTATTACCTCCCTTTTCAAATCTTGCACAATAAATATAAAAAAATGAAATACCTATTTATTTTACAAAAAAAAAAATTTCTGAGAACCAAATTTATTACGGTAATTTTTTTTTTGGCCTAAATCATGCATATCAGAAATAAAGAAATCTTTGATAGTAAGCTGTAAAGATCCATTTTTCATCTCTATTTACCAGGACAAAGGACAGATGGAAACAGACTTGATTCTACGGAGCAGGAACCAGATCGAGCCCCCTGCTGCGGGCCCCTCTCTTACCTCCGTGGGGTCCACTTCTTCCTTGAGGACTTCCCCTCAGGTGCCCCCTAAGGCCCCCAAACAGAGTAGCAAGAACAAGCTCATCCGCATACCTCACTCCCCCAGTATGAGGAAGAAGGGCAAAGGTATTGGCAGATTTGGTTTAGTACTCTAACATTTCCCTGTATCGATAATAGACCCTTTCATGGTAACTGCGGTACTGCTGTCTTGTAAGGTAAATTGATCAAATTTGGAGAAGTTTTCGTAGTAAGACAATTATATGACATAGATTAAACAATTGACTTTGCATCATGTTTGGGCAAACTATGTCAATTTGCCCTGCAAAAGAGCAGTGCATGCACTGCAGTTACCGTGAAGGGGTTTATTAGAGCATAAGGTATTTGCAGATTAGAATACAGTCACTCATGTATTAACAACAACAAAAAACAACAATTACTAGCTTGGTACACCTTTTAAAATTTTGTTTTTTGATGTCTCCAAAGTCTGTTTTTAATCTGTGGTTAAAATACCAGTAGATGGAAAAATTACTTTTTTTTTTCAAATAGTACAATTTTTTTTTATACATAGGGGAGAAAATTCTTTTAAGGAAGACTTTCAATTTTTTGTTTTCAGATAAGACCTGGAGTCTATCAAAGTTTAAGAGTTTTCGTAAAGGCAGCAGTGCCACGTCCAGCGCAGGCGAATCAGAGAGCAACGACATGTTTGGTGTTCCTTTGGAGTGTTGTATTCCGTCACCCAACAACGACGTAAGTATTTCAACTGACAGATATTAGGAATCAATGAAATTGCGATCCGGTTAAAAAAATAGGTTATGGCAGCTTGTAGTGTAGTGTAGTGTAAAAAAAAAATCTATCAACCAAATCACTTCTTAGTATCAATCAAAACAAAGAAACAGCCCCTAAATGAACTACAACAAAATAAACCAAGATAAAAAAATTAAACAAATTTTAACTGTTCGGGCCCCCACCCCCACCCCCCAAAAAAAAACCAAAATAAATTCCTTCAAGTAATATTGCAATGCCATAATTTTTACCATATAAAATTTGGTGTGTTCTCTTGCCTTTCTAGTTTGTTCCAATGATCGTTGACCTTTGCACTAAGATAGTTGAGGCGCGGGGGTTAGAGGTCACAGGCGTATACCGTGTCCCTGGAAACACGGCCTCTGTCAACATGATGATGGAAGAGCTCAACAAGGTACAAAACTCCATAACTGTTTACCTTTTCAAAGGGTTTTCATGGATCAAACTCTAATTCCTGGTACCTTTTTCAAAGGTTTCCAGTAGTTTTAAGCAGAGTAACTATAATACAGATAACTATAGCTTGTATTACTTCCTTTTGAAAGTAACTCTTGCTTTTTTGTACAGCAATTTAATGTTCACAGGATAAACATTTGGTTTGTGTATAAGTTTGTGTAAAAGAGGATATATAGACAACATGAATTCAGTGATGTTCTGCATTAGCTTTAACTTTACATATGACAGGCTATAGAAAACATGAATGCAATGATGTTTATGTACACTGGATAAACTCTAACTTCACATATGACAGGCTTTGGCAATACAACCACAGTGATGTTTCTGTATAGTGGGTTATTTTCGCCCTTTTTCACTTGCAAACAGTTTCGCACAATCTTGAATTTGTCCAGACAAAGTCATGAATAAAGAAAGATAGTTTGAGACATAGGAATTTGCCAAGTCTTAAATTTGATCACGGACAACGAGGGCGAAAGGGGCAGAAATAAAACGGGCGTATATTTCCCTGTATAAAATATGTACAATGATTAAACTCGACAGGGTATAGACAACATGAATGTGGACCATGAGAAGTGGTGTGATGTCAATGTGATCAGTAGTCTCCTCAAGACCTTCTTCAGGAACCTCCCAGACCCACTCATCACCTCAGGTAACTCAGGCTTACTTTTAAAAATCAAACTGTGCCATTCAGTCAACTGAAATATGACTGAAAGGTAACTAAAAGGTGACTGAATGATAGCATAGTTATGTCATTCAGTCACAGTCAGCAGTCAGTTGACTGAATGGCAGTGCTTCATCCAATGACAAGGAAATGAACTTGGTTGGTCCCATTATTAAATTTTAATGAAGCCTGAAGGGCTACTTGCATGGAAGGTTTGATGTTGCACTTTGGTGACAATTTTGTATTCCAGTGAACTTTTAAACAATGACATATATTTTAAATCATGCATAATGTCAATTTTTATAACAGCTAGTACATGTAATTAGGAATTTGATAAAAGTTGTTTTTTTATTATTAAGTTCATTATAGTTTGCAACAAGGCATACACTCATATTAATGAATATACATAATATTGATGCAAACTATTAAATGATTGTATGGTACTTAAAAGAATGGATACATAATATTCATGTGTGATTATCATCCCCTTGTGAATGGATATGATATATATGGTAACCATGTTTTTCATATAAAATACAGCTGACAATACATCTGATGTTTTTGTTATATAGCACTCTATCAGGACTTCATTGATGCAAATCGCACAGAGGATCTCGAGATGAGAATGTTGAAGCTGAAGCGACTCATTCACAAACTTCCTGAGCATCACTTTGAGACATTCAAGCACCTCGCTGAGCATCTCAATACTGTGGCCAGTTGTGGACACATCAACAAGGTATATTCTGTTGTTTGATAAATATTTATTGAAAATCATTTTTCATGGATAATCACTGTTCAATCAATTCAGAAAATAAAATGCTCACAAAAAGAAAGATAAGTGATGTGTTCTGTAATTAAGTTCAGCCACAAGTCAAATCGTTCTTTACAGAAACTTACAATTAAAAGTGATGATAGCTAGAAAATAAGCCAAGACAACCTATGAAGCAGAGAGTAGCAGAGAGTTCAACTTGATAGACTTTGTATCAAATATATTAAGTTGTACATATTTGGCTCTTGATATTTAGATGGATGCGCGGAACCTAGCCATTGTGTTCGGGCCGACATTGATCAAGAAGAAGGACGATGACATGACCTCCATTGTCAGGGACATGTCGGACCAATGTCGGATCATCGAGAGCGTCATCCTTCATGTAAGTCCTTGTACTGGTAGTAAGAGAAAGGTCCTTGTAATAACAGAGTGTTCTTGGTCAAATTGGTGAGAAAGATTTCTTTTGTTAGTACAGTTGCAATTGGAGACATAGTGTATTCATGCAAGTTAGTTTTATCATGAGTTAACCAATTTTTTTTCGAGGCCTTAAGTTAAATGCAGTAAGCAAGAAAAAGGTGTTTTCAAATTTTTTTTTTGAAGCACTGGTGTCAGTTTTATTTAAAAATTGAAGTCCAAACAACAATATATAACAATATGCCGAAACATTTTCAAACATGCATGGTTATCTTGACCTTTATTGTTGAAGCCAATAAATAATCGATTGTTGACCCATTTTTTATCGTCGTTCTTCAGAATGATTGGTTCTTTGGTTCCTGGGACCAGGACAGCTACGTCCCCCTAGAGGAGGGAAGGGAGGACGATGAGGCCCCCAGTAATCCCTCTGTGTCCAAGATGAGCTGTGATGATGATGGTACGTTCACGATCTTCTAATCACTCTTTTGGCCTTTTGTTTTTAAATTATTATTTATTTTTTTGTTTTTTTTTAATGATTGACGGACCCAAATTTTCAGACATTGAAAAAAAAATAATTTTTATTCGCTGTTTAAAGTCCCAATTTTTTTTCCGGAAAGGTTGATAAAAGAAAAATAAATAAAAAATGTGACCTTAAAATAATTCTTCCAATAGTTATATATAATCACTATTACAAACACATGATGAAAAAGGATGATGAAAAGGAATGAGATTCTGTAACATTTACGCATCAGCAGCCCATTTAATGAAATGAATTAAAAAATATCTAAAGTAATTTTGAAAATTTTTAGATAAGAGTTATCCTAATGATTCTTTCATTAGTTTGTCATTTTGTCACAGAATTATGTTTAATATTTTTAGATGTTCAAATGTTTGTCTTGTTATTACTAACAGTTTTTATTTTACGGTACATATGTATTTAGAATTCCATCAAAAACATTTATAAGCATTAAGACTTCTTCTTGATCCAGATTCAAGGGCAATAACTTTGAAACTGAATGACTATCAACCAATCTTAGTCCAACTTGTTAGGTCAAATTTTGGTTGAAAATGAAATTCATAGACACAGTGTAACTTTTAAAATGACACACTGTAAGATTGTACAATGTGTAAATACATTTAGATAACAAAACAGAATGTTAGGGAATAGAATGTTTTTGCAGATGTGTTTTTACCATCCCCAACTTACTTGTGAGTACATGATGTATCAAATAATGCTTCAATTACAGGACTACTCTGACATTATGTCAATCAAAATAGAACTTAAATAACAGGCACAATCATCATACATGTAACCATGATTATTGATTTCCAGATTCTTATATTGCTGATCTACATATTCAGAATAATATCTCAGGAAATTTCTTTCCTCATTGATATATTGGTTTTAAAAGCCAGAAATATCCACATTAACAATACATGATGATTGTGCTGGTTATTTGAAGACTTTTACACAGACGATTACTGGTATCTGGCCCCTATTGTACCAAAATACTTATGACCAAAAAGTAACAATACACCTTTATTGAATTATTTTGGGGCTGTGTTCTCATGAAGGAGGCTAGAAGGTCAACAAATTGACCATCAGATCTACCTGAAATTTCAAAAAACGATTTTCTTAGATATAAATTATTATTGAGTAAATAAAAAAATCCAATATTTAACCTTTTAAATTTGAGGAGTTTTCTATATTTTTATATAGAGCTCTTCTTTTGTAGGAGATCAAAATCTAAAAATTGAACAAACTTTCAAAACAATTTAGTGATGAAGATCGAGATAAAATTACAATTATTCTAAGTTCTTCTACCGGTAAATTGTGAGATACTTCACTATTTATGTGACTTGGTCATAAGTTATTTTGTAAAGGGAATCAAGCCTGTTACAGATAAATATCATAAATATGTTCAAATAAAACATTATTATTTAAGGTGGTAACCAGAGCAGATTCTATGATAATAATTATAATGATTTCTTTCATTGGATTTCCGTCTCCTATTATGTATCAATTGTTGAGACACCTTTACTCAGTACAGGAAAAGAATTAACTCAGAACTGACAAATGATGTATTCAAAGATACAAGATATATATACATTATAAATGGGATCACACTGTGTAAAATTGACAGTATCAAGAAGGGAAAATTGATGGGCATATAATAAAATTATTATAACTTAAAAGGACTTGGACACGATCTGAGCTCAAAATTTTCAAAATTTATTTTTTTAATTTTTATGTCTAGAATTGTTGATAAAGATGTTTTCAATGCTTTGACAAAATTTAAAAGTCAAGTATCGAGTTACAAGCGAGTTACAGAGGGCAGAATTCTTTGTTTTGTAAACAAAGCTCGAGTCCCGTTAATGTTCACATATTTGTTGTATTGGTATTGGTATAAGTTTCAATCTAATGTTGCTGTTTGTTGTAATGAAATTATTTATGAACCCACTGAATCAGTCTATCTTGTTTCCACAAGTTATTTTGATAGAGAAATGGCAATTTCTTTACTTTACAGTATACAGTAAACTATTTTATACATAGAAATAAAAAATAAAATTTTCATTTGAAATCGTGTCCAGGTCCCTTTAATATCAAGGTAATGATGTTGGCCAGACAGTTAATCTGAATGGAGCCAACTTTATTGCATAAAACTATCAATATTTTCATTTAATATAATCTTTTTTGTTCTAAGTAAAGAACGGATGTACTTGTCAGTGAATAAATTATAACAATTGTTTTGGGGGTTGATCTGTTAGGCTTAGATATTGTGAAAAAATTTGTACTAACTTTACAGTTAAGAAACATATTAGTTTTATTTTTTTCATTTAGAGCAGAGAGGTTATTAATACATTAGTTTTAAAAACATAATGCTTATGATTATTAACATCAATTGTGACAGTATTTTGGTTTTTTTTCCGTTAGATAACACAATCAATCCCCGAGATATTGTGTCCTCCATTGTCCAAGCAGCCAATCAGAAAATGAGAAAGAAATCGGCACCAACACTGGGGGAGGACCTAAATGCCAGCATGACAGACGGAGGTTTCCGAGAAAGAAATATTGACTTGGAAATCAAACATCGAAAAATCAAATCACAGGCCGAATTAAAGGCGCGTAGCAGTCCAAACTTGCCAGCAATGGCTGCAAGCGTGCCGAACACGAGACAACCCACCTCTGATGGGCTACCAGAGCGACGGCTAGCAATGTCTCACGAAGGGATTGATTCATCTGAGTGGGACAAAAAAGATCGAGAGAAAGAAGGGTCGAATCTGTATCCCAAGTCTAGACACTTCTCTGACGATTCTCTCGATCCACGTGAAGAGTACAGTAGTCAGACTTTTAGTCACTCAACCATTGAGGCTCTGAGAAAAATTGAAGAAGAGGCAAGGAATTTGAGAGAGAAAGAAGAAAGGAGGCAACAAAGAGACAAAGAGAGGTGGAAGATAGAAAGACAGTGGCAGGAACAGAGTCGCCGGGAGAGTGACAGAGAAAAAAGCAAAAGTAACGAGAATTTGTTTGAATTTGGAACAATTTGGCATTCCACCTCGGACATTTTTAATAAACTTGCGAAAGGAGAATCCAAGGAAGTGCTAGAAAACAGATTATCCACTGATAGAAACTCTACAGCAAGTGTGTCCGATAGGTCGGAAAGTTCTCGGAAAAACAGCACGGGAAGTAGCACTGGGGGGAAATATTTCGTCATACAGAGTTTGGGCTCAAGAAGTAACAGTCGTGACCGATTAGTACAGAGCAGTGGGGATTCTCCAGTCTTTCCTAGTAAGAGGGCAAGTTCAATGGAAAGGCTCCTAGAGTCGCCCAGAAAAGATTACTTATCCCCACCCCCCAGAAACATTCCTGGAGACAGAGGTCAAACTAAAAGTGGAGGGAGAGAAAACCGTGAAAAACGCCGCTCAAAGAAAGGACTCAGTAGAAGTGATTCTGCAAGGAGGAATTCTCTAGATTCGTTGATCGATATCGGTCGTCGTAACTCCCACCATTCCTCAGACTCCGAAGATGGTTCTGACCTCCTTTCTGATCTCACCTCCACGTTTGATCAGAAACTACAAATTCTTGTGAATCCAAAGTATAAACTGAGCGGAAATGTCATCAGAAGTTCAAATGAAGTTCTAGACAAAGAAAGTGCTATTTCATGCCTTCCCCCACAAAAACCTTTAGCACAAGCGCAGTGCAATAAGTTTGGCTTGTGCAGTAGTAATGACATGTTGGAAAAGCAATACAGAGATCCTAGTCTACATAGATCACCAAAAGATGCCAAAGTAGGGATAGCTTATCGCTTTGAAAGAAGCCCCTTGAGCAATGCACAGCAGATGACCGTCTCTCCACAAAACAGTGTAGATGGACAAACTGACCCCAATCTAGTGAGCTATTTTCCACCAGAGGATACAAGAACCTCTTCCACCACTTTACTCCCCATGTCAGCACATGTGCAAGAGATTCGAGCAATTAGTAGCAATATGTATGGATCTAAGGAATTCCGCCCAAGTGCTAAATCAGAACGCTCTGAAATAAGCTTCCCGATCAATAGGCAACAGGAGAAACAGTATCGGGTCCGCTACGAAAGATCCGCAAGCACTCCAAAAAACTTAGAGTCGGATACCTATGTTATAAGAACATCAAGCTCTCAGAAACAAGTGTTTTCCCCACCTCCTGAGAGACGGAAAGAAAAACGCCAAAAACGACGTCACACCGTGGGCGGAACGGACGACTTGGAACACTTTAAGGCCCTGATGACCGTGGTTCACCCGCGGAGCAGTAGCGGCAGTGGGTCTCAGAAGGTGTCCGCCTGGGATCAACTCCAGCCCGCGGTCAAAGACATGCCGCAGGGATCTGCCCGGTCCCTGTTGTCATGGCTACAGAACGAGAGGCTTCGGGGAAGCACACCTGATCTCTCAGGGGATCAAGAATTGAGGCCAAAGTTTTTTTAATGATATTTGTGTGTTATATCGTATGTATAAGAAACACTTGCTTTTTTACATTGAGCCCGAGGCTGAACTTGTTTTTTTTTTATTTGGTGTTGATTTCATCATGCTTCTCTGTGGTGTGTTTTGTAGTGGCACCATTCCCATGTAATGGACAAATCAAAAGATGTACATATAAATCAAAACTATCATGTGTTGTTTTATTTTGGTCGATAGATTTTGTAGTCAGCAGTGACCCGATTGAAATTTTACGAATTCAAATGCACTTTAAAAATGGCAATATTACGTGAACACTAGTTTTTAATATAAGGAAGTCTTTTTTTATGTTTTTCTTTTTAAAAAAAAAGGAAATCTTAACAGTACCAGGAAGATAATTTGAAATATTTCATAAAGTACAGAAATGATTTCTCATCGAGAATTACATTTCATTGTTCCCATGCTGGACGAATGATGTGAATTTAAGATATATATGTGCTGGTCGCAGAAATACAAATATTAATCAAGTATTGTGTCATTTGTAGATCAACAAAACAAACTTGATGAGTTTCGTAACAGACTGGAAGTGCTTTACAGCATTTTATCCCTATCTCGGATTTTATAATATTTTTGTATGGTCCTTCCACTGTGTTTGATCGATGCTAAACTTGTTTATTTTTAATTTTTGGTTTAAATATTAATTTGTTCATTGTTTACTAATGATACAACTGCATTTATCTAAACAGAACTATTATATGAATTTATTTTTTAAGAACATTTTGACTACATGTACAGTGCATGTTAAAATTAGTGCTAATGTCAAGCAATTTTTTTTCAGAAATGTCAAAATCCTTTGGAAATATTTTGTACTTAAAATGTGTTGTTTAATTTTGGAAGAAAAATATAATTATATTATGTATATATTTTTGAGAAACAAAATGTCAAGTTATTTTTTTTAATCTATTTCATTGACTTAAAAAGCAATAACCTAATACCAAGTTAATGTTAACCTGTGTATTAATTTTCATCATCATTTTGTGAATGAGAAAATGAAAGTTTATTGAAGGTGAACTAATATGACCGAGTTGTGGTCGCTTATCCTTTGTTTGGCAGTCTTCCATGACAAATTGCATCGCATCATGTTTATTTTTGTCTATTTAATTGTTGTTGCCCAAATGATTTTTTTTGTATTGTTGAGGATTCTGCAATGGTTGCGTTGATTTTACAGAAATTGTTATTTTATGCTGTACAGTACTCAAATAACAGGAGGATAGTTCTAAAAATAAAGAAAAATATGCAGTTTTATATTTGTTGTTGTTGGCGCGCACACCCATGGCCCGTATTGCTAATATTAATTTTAATATAACACATTCATTATGAGAAGGAAAGAACTATATATGATATAAGTAAAATTTTGCCCCCATAATTCGCTAATTTTAAAGTGATTCAGGTACATTATTTTGTTTTGTTATTTATAAAAGAATTGATATAAAATATGGTGTCTTTTTTTAGTATACCTATTTATTTGATTTTTATGCATTCACTGGCAGTAAATGACGTCAGAAGTGACGCTTTTTTTAAAATTCAATTAAAATCAGTCAAAAATTGACATTTTTCTTATCTTTTTTCGAATCGGAAATACAGAGCGACTCTGAACAAGAACAAACTTTTTGTCACTTCTAAGTACTGGAGAGATACATCTTTGATGAAAATGTTTTGTTTGTTCAAGCAGTCGCTCAATGTTTTTCTTTAAGAAAAACTGCTTCAAAACAAGCCGTTTTATGCTAAAAATGCGAAAATGGCAGGAAAAGATTAACTTTATGATGTCATATTTTTAAATTGTGGGCACTAAAATCAAAATGAATATTATGAAAAAACTTCAAATGTATATTTGTTCAAATAAAACAAAGAATTACAGTAAAATGACAATGTTCATTTGAGGGGGCCAATTTAGGCTCAAACCATATATTGTCCTTTACACATTTTAAGCCCTTTTATCAAAG
Organism: Magallana gigas; assembly: GCF_902806645.1. Taxonomy (NCBI): domain Eukaryota; kingdom Metazoa; phylum Mollusca; class Bivalvia; order Ostreida; family Ostreidae; genus Magallana; species Magallana gigas. The sequence continues at coordinate 12,313,490 of NC_047567.1, read as the reverse complement.
CATTCCTACTTTACACAAGAGTTTGTTGAAAGCAATGGTTCTGGAGAATTAATGCAATGACATGTACAATATATATGTACAACAAATTAGCCAGCAATATCGTTAGCTTAGATGAGCAAAAATGTCTTAATGCATTCTTTTCTCCGCTATAGCTCTTTTTTTTAATAATTCAAAACTCATGTAAATAAGTATTCTTTCTCCAATTTTGATCTATCTAATCTAGACTTTTTTAGTTTTAACCCAATGTATTCAAAGTAATAACAGCATTTCGTATATAATGTTCAATCTGTTCAGGTGTTTGAAAAATCGGTTTTTATTATCTTTGTAAACATGTATTGTAAGTAAAATATGGCATGCGACAATGCAACTCAACTATCAGACAAATTGATTTTCTTACAACTTGGCTCTAGCACTTTAAAAGAATGCTCTAATTGAAACTCATTTACATTTCATAAAACAAAGTCAAAACCAATACACACAAAAACGCACCAATATCAAAACCTGGGCCGATCTGACAAAATAAAATGTTTGTTGTATTTGGCTGCGCAAACTCCATCTTTCAATATAAACGACAACCTATAGCGCTGGCGTCATAAGATGACTCATTCTGAGTCCTTATTCATAAAACATTTGAAGTCTACAGATGCATAATATTACACTCAAGACCAAATGATACATCATTGAAGTAAATAACATAAACATCGGCCTATTGATTGCCAAGAACTTTAGAATTTTTTTAAAAATTGTCCTTCTCATTTTCATAGCTATTTCTGGTACCGGGATCGGCTAAATATATCCGTTTAAATTGCAGGTTCAATACCTTACATACCAAAAGAGCTACGTAAAGAAACTTATTCAAGAACTATAGATAGATAAACAATTTCATAAACGCTAAATATATGCAGAATGTGACGATTTCGCTGCATGGAAAACATAAAGCGTCTATTGACGGAAAATGTTTTTTTTTACAAGCAGAAAAATCGTATAAAACAAAACGTAGGTGGACAAAAACCAATTAATTTACATGAGGCATAAAACTATAATATCTTACACAATTTTGTGATGTAAGTTGTTTTATATTTGAATTTCGTTTTTGATTTTGCTTCAGGCATTGTATGGAATACCAATTTCTTAAAATGACTAACACACAATGATCTTTTAGTCTACTTTATTATCTAAACTAAATATAAACACACACATACATATATGTTTAATGATCCGCTTTAAATTGATGCCAAAATATCATGATGCATTACTTTCATAATTACGTTAAGCAAAAGCATAGTCTCTTTATTAATAAATGTCTAAATTGAGGAAAACAAGATGACAGAACCGACTACCTGAGTAACACTAAGTTAGTGACTATCAGTTCATAAGTTAGTTCTTGTGTCCCTTTCTCAGGAGGGGGAATCAAAGGATGTGGTACACAATTTAGAAAAATGAACAAATTGATAGCGTGTTAGAGATTTTCCCTATTAAGCTCACCGGAATGATTTCGATTGGGTGGGGGTGGAATAGTAGCTTATGCTATACATTTGGCATTGGGGTCGACGTTCGGACCTTGTTGAAGGTTTGGAGCAGGTGTCCTTTGATGGTCTTATTTAAGTCTTTACTGGTCCTATACTAACCAAACTTGCATGGATAGTGCATCTTTACAATCTTATGTACATGTATCTGACAAGGAGAGGATATACAAAGGATATGCCTGTTCCAATCCTATTGAATTTATTCAATAAAATATGTTTAAACTATGAACCTGGCAAGCTTCATTACTAAATCTGGGTTATAGCTAGATTTTGAGGAGGTTAAGGTTCAATGGAGGAAGTTAACGGTTTTTTAAGCTGATGACAATATCTAATTTATTACTAGACATATATTAACAAAATTTACATCGAATGGCGCATCTTAAAATACTTAGTCTAATGCAATTGACACGCTTGATTGTGAATCTGAGCCAGAAGTATCAGATAATAGACTAGGTTAGGGTATGTGGAGCAGGTTATATATCTGGGTAAACACAGTACCGACCAGACACAACCTCACACCAAAGCAGACTCCAAAAACTGACCCTGGGTCTGCTTTATGTCTGGAGACATAAACTGCAAGATAGTCGAATGAGGAATATATCAACGTACGGTTTTATTGCTATTGCAACTCTTGAGATTCTCTCTTTGTGCCACATGTTCTCGATTTTATCAATGGATTATCCATGTATCTTTCTGCTAAATTCAAATCATGTATTCTTTCATTAAAGAGATTAACACAATGCTCATCTGCAGTAACTTCGAAATATGAGATTTGAGCTTCTTTTGGTCGAACAAGTTGCAAAATGGCGTCTACATTGCAGTATTTCATTACAAGCTCAGGGTACTTCTCAAACAAAAATTTAAAGGCGCATATATAGATAAATGGGTGCCAGAAAACATATTGTTTATCACTAGGATAAACATTATTCTCTGAATAAGAATTCCGCATCTTAAAATATACACATAGATCCTTATCGTTTTCATTGAAAGACGATGTATCTATTTCGAAACCAATTTTTTCAACCAATTCCGTGTCATATTGCCCAGTTTGCTTAAAATGTCCTATAAAACAAATGTATACAATCCATGCGTAGACGTATCGTTTTGTTTCGTCGTTTTCGAGAGAAATGAAATGATCTCTAATCGCCATGGAAATATCCCATTCACCTTTATAATCATGAATCTGATCATGATACCTTTCCATAAGATTAAGTTTAAGGAACATGCCAACAGCGTTATCTTTTCCTGTTTGAATCATCTCGCATGTCATATTTTGGAATACACATTCGTCCTTTTGGCATTTCTTTCTCATATTTTCATAAAAATATGCGAATTTGGCATCTTCAGTGGTGTTAGCACTATCCAAAGTAATTTCGTTTTCAAACAAATGCCTCTGAAAATCGTCAACTTTTAGTACTCCATGGTACTTCATGTACAGATCTGACCTCATCCCAATTATGAACTTAACTTTGGTAGTTTCGTTCAGTATTCGTATCAAGGATTGGCAAGCCGTTTTTGCCTTATCTACCGAGCATAGGTCATCGTTCCATATTCCAAACCATCCGTATACAAAAACAATTGTTTTTTCATTGACAGTGTCCGGTATTTCTGTGTAGCGACAATTCAAGATCTCCCATTTGTTTAATTTCAGCTCTCTGAATCTTTCAGATATACTACATGATGTACTATAAACGCCACTGCCAAATTTCCCTAGCACAACCATAGATTTGACCTTCGTTCTCAATAGCAACTGAATCCCGGTTGAGATTGCTTCTTTTACAGTTTCGTCCGATCCTCCAATTACTGATTCTAAATAAAACATTAAAATACGTTAGTTTTTGTACCATATGTTTTTAATGCAAGTTATAAATTCGAAGATTAAGGGGGCTAGGGTCAACAAATTATCAATGAGATTTACCTTAATTATTAGCTATAAACTATTTTTTAGTAAAGAATAAACATGTACTCCCAAATAATTAGTGTGGGTTTAAAATAGGAATATATTATCTACATTTTAAACATTTCCCTCAAGGAAAGTAGAAAAGTCTAAAAATGGCCACGACCATCCACCTCTTTTAAAACAAAGATTTAAAACCCATTGTGAAATATATTTCCTCCTCTGACCAGTCAGCAGATGATGCTCACTCCTCCTAGGCATCTGATCCTACCTCTATCTTTTTAGAAGTTCGTGTTGCTCTGCTCTGAGTTAGAATTTCGTTTTATGGATTTTTGAGATTGTTGACAGTTTGTTATTGTCATTTTTCAGTTAAAAAACTACAAAATTATTTATTTTTTAAAACTACGTTTCTTGCTTGACACTTATGTTGACTTGTCAGATATGATTGATGCTAAAAACTGCTTTTGATAATTCAACTTGTCAGATCTTAATTATGTCTAGTTATTTATTTATGTCAACTTGTCAGGCAGAAACAAGTTCTGTAATGCAATATATATATATATATATATATATATATATATATATATATATATATATATATATATATATCGGACAATATCTTACAAGTCAAATTATAATAGATTTCACAAGTCAAAATAACTACGTTTGCCACCATACAAATTTAACTATCTTAAAAAGGTACCATTTAAAAGCTCTAGTTGCTCTCTATCATCTTGAGTATTTCGTCCTAAAATAAAAAATATAAATTATCAAATACTTTATTATTAGAAAAATGCTAGAGTCGATGTATTAAGCTTAATAATACTATGTGCAATGTATATGTAAATTGAAATATGAATAAATTGTTAGAGATTTCAGCGTTTCCCCTAATCAAGGTTTTATCAATACTAAGTAATTGCCTCGCAAAAACGTAGGATTGAGGAACGTAAAAAAAAAATAACGTAGTTAATATGTGATGTTAAGAACATATGAAAACTCACCTGAACGTCTCTTCCAGAAAGATATTATGCCAGCTGCTATTATGCCCACAATGACTAGGACGAGGAAGACGATACCGATGACTAACCCAGCATTGACACCTTCAGCTTTCTTATGTTTTTCATTTCTCGACAAATAAATATCGTATGAACAAAATTAGCAAATCCGTAGAAATCTTATTTAATTTGAGGAAAGACTACATTGTTAAAAGGACAATGTTCTTATACGTACTTTGGTATGTGGAAGCTATTGTTACCAAAACAGTACACATCTGAAAAGTAAAATTTGAAATGCAACAAGCATTCTTAGAGTATTGCTTAAGCAATACACGTCCCCTACCGGTTTGTAGAAATTTATGAAAACAATGCACTGTTATGCAGAATACCATTTCTTACCGTCTTCTGTACCCCGAATCAACAGACCAACCCGATAACGAACCTGTTTGTAATAGTACAAAAAAACCTGTCGATTAAATTTACAACACAATGCTGGGCCGGTGAAAACCGGTAGGGGACTAATAAAATGATAAAGTAGTAAGTATTACAATGCATTTTATGAACTTTTTATTCTAAGAAACATAACTTACGTTTGTAAACCTCATTAGACAAAAAGGAACTGTTTGGACATGTGGATGCTGATATGTTACATGGCTTCCAATCGATGAAGCCATCGCTTCTGAAAATTGGACAATTACCTGAAGAGAATAACGTAGGTTCTATGAGAATGAATTACAATGAGCTAGATATGCTCAAGTTTATTTGTTGTTTCAATGTTTCTTTTTCATTTCTTGCAAATTTTACTGTGCTTCAGAAAACTTAATTCCTGCTCTCTACAATTTAAAGGCATTAAAGAGAGCCCTAATTATTGATCACGGACACCTGAGCAAGTCTAACAATATAATCAAATATTTACATTTTCCAGTATTTTCATTATCGATACCATGAAAATTTATGACAAGTTTTTTTTTCTTATCGTTTGTTAGATATATGAAAAACTGAATATATAGTTATCTTATTCCCCCATCCTCTTAAAATCATACAAAGGTTCTAATTATCAAAATTTAATTGTACTGTAGTTTAGTATCATCAATATCAATTGATTACCAACTTTCGTGGATTTCGTTGTTGAAGTGATCCATGAAATTATATGTTCATCAAAGTTCAATTTCTAAATAAATAAAACATGACATTGAAAGGATAACTGTTTACAAATTATCATATTCCTGAAAAATTCTCTGATTTTAATTACATCTACGAAAATCAATGCCCGCAGTTACTGATGAAACCATATAATGATTGATATGGATTGACTACCTTAAATTACATAACAAGTACTATTTGTGGGCTTCAATCCATTTCAGCACCCCGGAATTTTCTTTACCCATGCACGGAAAATCTGTCTGGTTTATACAGAGATGCTGATGAGTACCTTGTTTAATCCGAGTTTTCTCCACACATCTCTCCCACTTCCTGCCCTCCTTGTCAGCCAGACAATGGTAAACACTCTGTCCTCCACAGTCTCCCTTTTTTGCTTCTTCGCGTGCCTCCCATATCTCCTTGGTAACGGGACAGGCGTCCACGTTTCCCGAGGTTTTTTGTGCCATGATCTGTCATTTTTGAAGTACTTAAGGTGAAGTGCCAGAAGATATCATAAAATCATTCATAAATTCATAACCGAAACCCATCGTCGCCGAATTACCACAACAATATTTACGAATATTTACATTTTCCAGTGTTTTTGTCTGTGAAAATACTATGACACGCTAAAGATAGAAAAATCGAGCTAAACATAGTTTCGCATTCGATGAACCTAGTTTATCAACTGCGAAACTATGATTAGCTCATGTTTGGGAGTTTGACGTGCCATATAACACTACGAATCAGTTTTTTTATGTTAAGTCCAACACATAACATCAGACAATGACTATTTAATCGTACAATTGCTGAAAAAAATAAAAATAATAAGAAATCATTCATTGAGGTGATCACATACCGTTGGGCGTGATCAAATCTGTCATAAAGCCCCTCGATTCGATTTGATCACTCCCGACCGCATTTTATCCATTCATAATACAAAAGTAAAAGAACAATATGGACCGCCATAGCTGCCTTAAGGTATGGAACATCATAATACATGGTTAGATTCTGTTTACAGCTATTTTTACATGGTTGCAAAAGCACGACTGTCGTTAAATGGTGGTAATAATGACAATACTGGTGCTTTATTCATATTAAACGGTTAGAAAAATGAAGCAATGAGTTTTTTTTTATTTATTTTTTATTTTGACTTGCCACCATGGGGGGCGAAGCACAATTTAATTCAGTACATAGACAGTGATACATGTATAAAATTTATACCAATTGCTAACTCTTTGCAATAGATCAATGATAGAATGGTTTTATGTATTGACACATTACTGTTACTTTTTCACCGTGTAATAAAATACTAAACCATTTCATTTTCCATTGTCACCATTTAATACATTTTTTAACCAGATGAAATGTTCTGCATACAAACCAATTTAATGGACGCATCATCTAGAGCGTGTAACCAACCATACATTATATAACTTTCACACAATAACAAGGAGTGGCAACCATTTAACATACTATACTGACCTACTGATATACAAGAATACCATATGAATGTAATGGTTACCCAAAAATTTTAACTCTTGACACAGGGGCATCGTATCCGCTCTACACTATATGACATATATATAATAATACACAAGGGAAGAATCGAAAGTAGGACACGATTTGTAAACAATGTCAAAAAACAACTTACTTCACAAAAGTTACGCAAATCCTCGCACACAATGTTGCAAATGTTGTCAAAAAACACGTTCACACTCAAATATTCCTAATAAACTAGGTAAAAAGCGTTTTTATCCCATTAAAACCGCTGTCTGCTGCAGAAACCCAATCTCTTCGCCCAAGAAAAGACAACTCTGTACTTTCTCTCTCTATATGTTCAGTAATGATAGTGAAATTTCGGCCGCGGCGGTAACCTGTAAAATGTCTGGGGAAATTTTCGTCGTATGTTACTACCGTAAAAAAAATTCTACAAAAGATTAAATGATAGGAAATATATTAATTTGTTTTTAAACAATTGCATATTAAATTACGCTAATTAAAGTACGTATACATGCCAAATATATCGGAACGAATGTTAACAGAAATGTAAATTTAATAAACTAGGCTAGTAAGTTGATATTGACAATTAAAACAAAGCTGAAATTCTTACGCAACGACAATAGTAATTTTGAAGGTTTAATGGGTTGCAAAGACAAAAAATTAATTATGAGTATTTTAATTATTGAAAAAAAAAATCATATAATTTTGTTTATGTGAACACCAACGTAGTTTTTCATTTACATTTTAGAGAAGGAAAAAAATATTTAAAATTTCCCCAGACATTTTACAGTTTACCACCGAAATTTCTACTATCATTTAATACTGAACATATAGAGAGAGAAAGTACAGAGTTGTCTTTTCTTGGGCGAAGAGATTGGGTTTCTGTAGCAGACAGCGGTTTTAATGGGATAAAAACGCTTTTTACCGAGTTTATTAGGAATATTTGAGTGTGAACGTGTTTTTTGACAACATTTGCAACATTAAGTGCGAGGATTTGTGTAACTTTTGTGAAGTAAGTTGTTTTTTGACATTGTTTACAAATCGTGTCCTACTTTCGATTCTTCCCTTGTGTATTATTATATATATGTCATATAGTGTAGAGCGGATACGATGCCCCTGTGCTCTTGACTCATTGCTTCATTTTTTTAACCGTTTAATATGAATAAAGCACCAGTTCCGTCATTATTATCACCATTTAACGTGCTTTTGAAACCATGTAAAAATGGCTGTAAACAGTTTATTGTATTAGAGGCACTTTTAAATATATGTTACCCACCAAGCGTTATATACTTGTCACCATATAACAAGGGCTGGTGGCCATTTAACATACAGAAACGACACTTTATTTTATGAATCTCGCTATGTATAATGACGTACCATACCTTAAGGCAGATATGGCGTTCCATAGAACAATTCCTCATTCCTTAAATACTTCCTCTACCTGTACCATCTACGAGAGAGGTATGCGGACTTTAAACCGTGGCTTGAGACGATGAACGAAACCGAAAGTGGGGTTATTTTTGTTTTCTGGGGTTTTTATGTTGACAAATCAACATAAATTGCTAAATTTTGATAATAGTTCTACTTAAAAAGATAAACTTTTCAAATAAAACCATTTTGTTTACCTTTAAAAAAGTTTAACAAGAATTTAACTATACGATATAAAACTCAGCTAAAAAACTAAAGCACAATTAAATCAAGTCGCAGAATTATGCGGCGAAAACTTAACACAGAATAGCCAAAATAACATACTAGGCACAAATAAAGCAGCACTTTGATAAGAAGATACATGTACTTACATACGTAGTGCTTTTTCACTCGTTTCCACCTTTGCTAGATAAAATGAAAATGCATCGCGTGGAAAACTACACCGAAATTATTTTACATACAATACCGGTTTCTTACGGTGGCCAACTTTGGACTCTATTGCTAATACTTTGCGCAGTATTTTAAATCCTCTTTCTATAATCCCTTTCCGTTTACCTTTCCTTGTGAATCTTGATTTAAATGAAATGCTCAGCGGTTAAAGGAAATGAAATCAGAAATGTTTTCTTTTTACTCCGGGAAATAAACTCTAAATAAACATTACATACAATTGTTTTAAACGGCCCTTTATTTTAAATAAATCTAATCATATTTATTAAACACATGTTAAGGAGTTTCTTGCTTCAAAGAAAATAATAGAGATTGGCCTTTTAACTTTTTCTTGGTATTGCTTGGCTTTCATTCGTTCGTTGTTTTTTTTTTTAAATTTAATGGTCCATCTAATGGGTTTATTCCCCAGAACTGCTACTCGCCAAACCAAACATATCATTACTTTAGACAATTATGGGGTCCTCTAAAGGGGCACTGGTAGGATTTACCTGTGTTCCCCTTCTCAGATAAATTGGTACAAATTAATAAGAAGATAAATGCATGTTTCTATAAAAATCGTCACACACTCCAATGAGTCTAATGTTTATAATATTATATTATAATATGTGAATTATTGTAAACTGATAGGCTGCATTGCCCAATGTTGAATCTCTGAATAAATAATATATTCATATTAAATGCACAACAATAATGCAGTAAAATTTCCAGTCATTTTTTTTTCTCGGACATTTGTAGCGCTGTTTAACAAAATGCATTATATATTGCTATAATTTAGTACTTTCTTATATACATGTAGGAAAGGCTAAATTTTGAGTCCCAAGATTAAGAATACAAAATAATTAATCGTTTATTTTATACACGTATATTTTACAATATTTGCTAGTTTGATTAACATATCAGAATCAGCGCCCCCTAATCAACGCCACCATCCTGCCCAAACCATTACATGTTATATAAAGTATAAATGCTCTCTCTCTCTCTCTCTCTCTCTCTCTCTCTCTCTCTCTCTCTCTCTCTCTCTCTCTCTCTCTCTCTCTCTCTCTCTCTCTCTCTCTCTCTCTCTCTCTCTCTCTCCTGGTGTTTCTACGCTTTCTCCTGACGTCTCTCTCAAGACCTAAAATATTCCTGTGTAACAGTTATTTTGAGGACAAAATCAACTAACGGATTAAGTACGGCTTTTTCGGCAATGCTAAAGGAAAATGTCTAAAATTACCCTCTGTTTCTGGAATTTTTTTAAATACCGTTCTCTATCAAATTTTTGTTCTGTTGGTTAATAAAACAATTTTCGGGAAAAAAATTCTAGTATGTAACAATATCGTACGCAATTTGTTAAATGTACAGGAAATTAGTATTGTACAATGTAATGTAAAATGCGCTGAACGTAAAACCGTCTGGATCAGCCAGATATAGCATAAATAATAGTTTCAGCTTGATATTGTCGAAGTAATACTTGTATATTTAAAAGGGAATTTATTAATTTGTGCATGTGTCTCTATCATTTTAACTAAGTTTACAAAAATCACTTCATGTGCTGTTTTTCTTTTGTGATAATTTTTTATCAAATGATTATAAGGGATATATTAAATTTCAATGAATAAAATCAAAAAAATGTTTCCACGGATTTTTAACATATTTTCGCTCAAGTTTTGCAATTGGGTATTTTCATTTTTTTTTTAAATTGTTAGCTTCTAATACAAACATTTAGACAGGTAAAAAGGTGTCAATGTGACAGAAAACCTGGGTTTTTTTTTATGTGAACTGTATCCATAAGCTATCTCAACCCTAAATTAAACACTACCTACCGTATCCAGTGAAATGGAGTACCCATATGCAATATTTTGCCTAAAAATGTCTAAGTTCAAAAGCTGGTATTTTTTCATAAATTATAAAATTCAAAATTCTAGCAATATGCACAACTCTGATATATATACAATTGATCTGAAAAATACAACTTCCTATCTTGAAAACTGTAGGAAGAGTTATCCGTACAATGAGGGTACCCTATATGCAATATTTTGTCTAAAAATGACTAAGTTCAAAAGCTGGTATTTTTTTCAGAAATCATCAGAATTCAAAATCCTAGCAATATGCATACCTCTGATATATGAACAATTGATCTGAAAAATACAACTACATATCTTGAAAACTGTAGGAGGAGTTATCCGTACAATGAGGGTACCCTATATGGAATATTTTACCTAAAATGACTAAGTTCAAAAGCTGGTATTTTTTTTTTTAGATTATCAGAAATCAAAATCCTAGCAATATGCACACCTCTGATATATGTACAATTGATCTCCAAAAGTACAACTTCCTTTCTTGAAAACTGTAGGAGGAGTCATCCGTACAATGAGGGTACCCTATATGCAATATTTTACCTAAAATGACTAAGTTCAAAAGCTGGTATTTTTTTTCAGAAATCATCAGAATTCAAAATCCTAGCAATATGCACACCTCTGATATATGTAAAATTGATCTGCAAAAGTACAACTTCCTATCTTGAAAACTATAGGAAGAGTTGTCCGTACAATGAGGGTACCCTTTTGACAGCCGCCCGCCCGTCATTTTCACCATTTTGATAACCGGATTTTTCCGTTTGAAAACGCGGTTAAAAAGCATAGTCTGTTTAAATGTCAAATTTGCGAAAAACAAGATGACAGCACCAACTACCTGAGTATCACTAAAGTAGCGCCGCGCCGTGCGGTCTTACAACATCTTTCATAATTTCAGTTACCATGATCTTTATTCCTCACATTTTGAAAATAGACACCGAATTTCTAGTCTATCGTTTATTTACACAAATATAAACACTCCGAACAAATAATTCACAGTATAAAATCCAAGTAAACACAATCACATATACACGTAAATAAAACAAGAGGCCCATGGGCCACATCGCTCACCTGAACTACAGTTCCTTGTAACATTCTATTTCATAGCATATGCTATTTCTATTTTAAACTTTGAACCCCTTTCTGGGGCCCCAGTATTGGTCCGGGGTTTATGGTTGGCTTTAACAACTTCACTATTTGAGGATCCTTGCATTGTAATCTCACAAACCATATATATTTCTATGTTAAACTTTGAACCCCACTTGGGGCCTCAGTATTGGTCTGGGGGTCTTGGGGCCCCAGTATTAGTCCGGGTGTCACGATTTTATCAATTTAGAATCTACAATAGCCAATTATGCTTGCATAGTAATCTTACAAATTGTTGCACTGTAGTTCTTGAGAAAAAGATTTTTAAACATGTTCCCTATATATTTCTATGTTAATTTTGAACCCCTTCTTGGGCCCCAATATTAGTCTGGGGATTACGGCTTCCACAATTTAGAAACTTTACAATTTGAGAATGCTTGCATAGTAATCTCACAAATTGAAGCATTAGTTCTCCTCCATAAGATTTTTAAACATGTTCCCTCCTATCTTTCTATGTGAAACATTGAACCCCTTCTCCTGGAGCCCCAGTATTAGATCACTTCTATAATTTAAAGTTTTTTACTATTTTAGGATCCAAGTAAAGTAATCTCACAAAGTATGACATTGTAGTTCTCGAAAAGATTTTTTAAACATGTTTCCTATATACCCCCGGTATTTCTATGTTAAACTTTGAACCCCTCTTGATGCCCCAGTATTAGTCCGAGGGTCATGATTTTAACACTTTAGAATCTACAATTGCCAAGGATGTATGCATACTGATATCCCAAACTGTTGCATTGTATTTCTTGAGAAGAAGATTTTTAAACATTTTTCTTAAACATGTTAACTTTGAACCCCGCCTGGGGGCCCAGTTTTTGCCCGGGGGTCACAATTTAAACAATTTAGAATCTTCACTATACATACAAGCTTTTGTATAGATATTGGAATTTCTGGTTCAGTGGTTCTTAATATGAAGATTTTTAAACAATTTTCCAACATATTTCTATGTTTAAGTTGTAGCCCGGACCGCCTGGGGCCCAAGTCTTGGTCCGGGGGGTCACGATTTTTACAATTTAGAATCTTCACAATATATACAAGCTTTTGTGTAAATGTTGGCATTTCTGGTGCAGTGGTTCTTGAGAAAAAGATTTTTAAACATTTTTCCAATGGATTTTCATGTTTACTTTGAACCCCGCCTGGGGCCCCAGTTTTTGCCCGGGGGTCATAATTTTTAAAATTTAGAATTTTCACTATATATAAAAGCTTTTGTGTGAATATTGGGTTTTCTGGTGCAGTGGTTCGTGATATGAAGATTTTTAAACATTTTTCCTACGTATTTCCATGTTAAATTTTGAACCCCGCCTGGGGCCCCAGTTTTGGTCCGGGGGTCACGATTTTTACAATTTAGAATTTCACTATATATACAAGCTTTTTGTAAATATTGGCATTTCTGGTGCAGTTGTTCTTGAGAAGAAGATTTTTAAAGACATGCAACCTATTTTCACTGTTTCGTAACTATCTCCCCTTTAAAAAGGGTTGTACCCTTTATTTTAACAATTTATAATCCCCTTTTCATAAGGATGCTTTGTACAAAGTTCGGTTAAATTTGGCACAAAGGTTTTTGAGAAGAAGTCAAAAATGTGAAAAGTTTACAGACGGACGGACAGACGGACGGACGGACGGACGACGGACAACGGGTGATCAGAAAAGCTCACTTGAACCTTCGGTTCAGGTGAGCTAAAAAACCATAGACGAATTTAATAATACAAGTAAGCAAGTGTGAGTCTGTACAGGTCACTGACTTCTAAAAAATTCTGTCGCTATATATACCAAAGATACGCACATTATACGGCCCTTACAATCAGGAGTCAATACACTGTATTTATAATTAATGGTCAGTGTGGAGTCAGCAGGAGATGAGATTAGAGGGGTGATTAAGATACAGATAAGATATATAGCCTAAGTGTACATAATGTGTTATCAATTAATTAATAAAGAATGATATTAATGAAGAGAAGATATTAAACCGTTACACTAAGCTAGTGACTAATAGTTCGTAAGCGAGTTCTTGTATCCCTTTCTCAGGAGGTGGAAAAGGATTTGGTACACAATTTGGAAAAATGAACAAATTGAGAGTGTTTTATAGATTTTTCCTATTAAGCTCATCGAAAAGAATTCGATTGAGTGGGGTGGAGTGTGGGCTTATGCTATATTCTCGGCATTGAAAGTCGACGTTCGGACCATGTTGAAGGTTTGGAGCAGGTGTCCTTTGATGGTCACATCTGAGTCTTTACTGGTCCTATACTAGCCAAACTTGCATAAATAGTACATCTTAACAACCCTATGAACATATTCCTTGCAAGCTTGATAGCTTAATCTACATGTAAGCCATATCTATATTATGAGGAGGTTAAGGTTTAATGGAGGAAGTTAACGTGTTTTTTTTAAAGCGAATGCCCTTTGATGACCATATCCTAGTTATTACTAGACATATATTAACAAACCTTACATGAATGGCGCATCTTAACATACTAATTTTTATGCAATTGACGCGCTTGTTTGTGAATCTGAGCCAGAAGTATCTGATAATGGACTAGGTTAGGGTATGTGGAGCAGGTAATATAATTATCTGGGTAAACACAGTACCGACCACACACAACCTCACACCAAAGCAGACTCCAAAAACTGACCCCGGGTCTGCTTTATGTCTGGAGAGTTCAATTAATGCATAAAAACGATGGAGTATTACTGAGAAAAATACATGATGGGACTAATAACGAAGAAAGTTTAATATTTCACAAGAACAAGATATCATACAATATTTCTCGTCAAATCTTATCGCTGGTTGCATTTTTTTCAACGCTTGAACAATCCTCGGCTGCGTTTTACGAAAGAATTTTCGACGAAATGAATGAATGCTAATCAATTATAAACTAATCAATGATTTTCCTCTAAATAATTGCAGATATCAAATTAGTTGTAAATGAAAGGTTTTATTTAAATGTTGTAATTTAAAACTTAAAGATCATTCAGAGAGACAGAAAATATTTACATGTTCGACTTTTTCGAAAGTTATTTTGTAAACGTAGCCCAGAAAGTCCAAGTAATCGTTGATCTAATTTTGCAAACACGCTTGTTTATGACAAAAATACAAAGCATGCATATAAAAGTTAATTTTGCCATAATTATGCATTAGTTCTATTATTTGTTCAGCAACATCCATATCTCAAAAAACTGCAAGATGTGGAATATATCAACGTATGGTTTTATTGTCATTGCAACTCTTGAGATTCTCTCTTTGTGCCACATGTTCTCGATTTTATCAATGGATTATCCATGTATCTTTCTGCTAAATTCAAATCATGTATTCTTTCATTAAACAGATTAACATGATGCGCATCAGCAGTTACTTCAAAGTATGAGGTTTTAACTCCCTTTGGTCGAACAAGTTGCAAAATGGCGTCTACATTGCAGTATTTCATTACACGCTCAGGGTCCTTCTTAAACCAGGATTTGAAGGCGCAGATATAGACAAATCGGTGCCAGAAAACATATTCAATTTGTGCATTGTTAGGAGAAACATTATTATCAGCAAAAGAATACCGAACACTGAAATATCTACGCAGATCCTTATCGTTCTCATTGAATGAAGATTCATCTATATGGATACCAATTTGTTCAACTAATTCTGTGTCAAATTCCTCAGTTCGGGAAAATTGTCCTTTGAAACAAATGTATGTTATCCAGGCGTAAACGTTTTGTTTTCGTTTGTCCTTTTCAAGAGAAATTAAATGATCTCTCATCGCCATCGAAATATCCCATTCGCCTTCATAATCATGTATCAGGTCATGATACTTTTTCATAAGTTTAAGTTTAAGAGGCATACCAACATCGTTATCTTTTCCTGTTTGAATCGTATTGTATTTCAGTTTTCGGAATGCACAATCGCTCTTTTGACATTTGTTTCTAATTTTTTCATAAAAATATTTTGCATCTTTGGCATCTTCTTTGATATTGGCACTATCCAGATTAATTTCGTTTTGAAACAAATGTTTATGATCATCGTCAACTTTTAGTTCTTCCTGGTATTTTCTGTACAAATCTGACCTCATCCCAATTATCAATTTCACTTTGGTCGTCTCGTTCAGTATTCGTAATAAGGATTGACAAGCCTGTTTTGCTCTTTCTAATGAACATAGATCATCATTCCATATTCCGAACCATCCGTATACAAGCACAACTGTTTTTTCCTTGACAGTGTCCGGTATTTCTGTGTATCGACAATCCAAGATCTCCCACTTCTTCCAAGTGTTGAATTTTTTAAAAATACTATAGGATGTACTAGAAACGCCTTTGCCAAGTCTTCCAAGCACAACTACAGATTTTACATTCGTCTCGAGTAGATACGAGGCCCCGTCGTAAATTGTGTCTTTCACAATTTCTGCTGATCTTTCAACTGACACTTCTAAAGAAAACATTGAAATCAAATTTCAACCTCTTAAAAGCAGATACAAGAATAATAACAACAACGATTTAAAAATCATGTAGAATTGGAAAAAAATCTACAACTTAAAAACAACTTCAAAACTACACATCTTATAAATACTTTTCATGTTACATGTATATGATTTGGATTTGGGGGAGGGTAAAAAGAGAGTTTATATTATTTTCCAAAGCATATAGCTACCGGTATTCAATTTTTGTCATGTGATCATACTATAAATTCTATTATTAAAAAGGTGATGCTTAAATATAATTATATTATCATATATTTAAAGTTTGCATCTACAAATTTACTTTTACATTTACATACTTTCAGTATAAGTAGTATCAACATAATGAACTTGCCAGAATCTTTAAAATTAAAAAGAAGGAGTTTTGTCTTGTTTTTGACCTGTCAAAATATTGATAGCATATATATCATTTCGCAACGCATGGATTTATATTTAAATTTTCCCCGTTAATTCTTATGTTACATAATGAGCCCCTTTTGCAAAAAGATGAATTCATAATCACATCACATATTGAGCATCGCAGTTCTCAAAAAGACCTTAAACATATAAACCTTTATCAAACTTTGAACCCCATGTGGAACCTAAGCATTGTCCAGGGACCAAAGTGAGTATCAGTCTAAACAATTAATAATCAACAATGTCAGGATGCTTGTTTTTAATAAATACCATATATCATAACATTTGAGTTTTTAAAAAGAATTGAAAAAATTCTCCTATGTAATATAGAACCCCCTCCCCCCATAAAATTTATTTTAGACCCATCCTACAACGAACATTGTTATTAAGACAAAAGTGATTCTACTATAACATTATCTGAGGTTGATTTTCATAATAAAGTTACAGCTTTCTTAGACAAATGGTATATATCTATATATTCCTATGTAAAAATTCAAACCTCGTTGTGGCCCTACCTACATCCGTTGATAATTATTTGAACAAACTTGAATCTACCCTACATGAGGATTATAAGTTACAACTCTCCTTGCCAAATGGTTTATAATAAGACAATTTTTAAAGATTTTCTATATTTATTCCTAGAAAGTAAAAATCCAGCCCTTCTTTGTGCCCCCACCCTTCCCCCATATATCAAGATTTTAACAAACTTGAATCTACCTAACATAAGGATGCTTCAACACAAGTACCAGCTATTCTGGTAAATGGTTTTGAGAAGATTTTAAGTGTGACTCTGGTGTCCAATTGCAATCTGTTTTTATCTGTAGTCGTTCTTTCTACATCGGTCATACACTTTGGAACATTATTAGCTTCTTCTCTGGAACCACTGAACCAATTTCAACCACATTTGGCATATAGAATCTATGGATAAAGGGAAGTAAAAATTGTGAAATTCATGGCCCCTGCCCACCCCCCCCCCTCCCCCTCCTCCCGGGGCTTGAGAAGTGGGTCAAAAACCATCAAAATTAATGCAATCTTTAAAAAATCTTCTTCTTTACTCCTGGACATCAAACTGCTCGCATAATTGTAATAAGCATTAAGCTCTCTACCAAAATTGAAAAATGTCTGGCCCCAGGGCCATTGGCTCTGGCACTGGGGCGGGGCGTTAATGATTATATAGTGAAAATGCTTTAATTCTTCTCCTTTACTCCTGGATATTTAACCAATGAACTGAACCACCTTGAATCTACACTTCCTGAAGATTCTTCAACACAAGTAATTTTTGTCAGCTATTCTGGCAAAATGGGTCTTGAGAACCATTCTTTTCTCTCTCTTTTTTTCTATATCTTCCTTAAGTTTGTAAAAAATAAATCAACCTCTCATTGCTGCTCGACCCTTACCCCAGGGATCACGATTTGAACAAGCTTGATTATCAGCACTACTTGAGGATATTTCAACACAAGTAACGGCTTTTCTGGTAAAATGTTTTTAAAAAGAATTTTGAAAGATTTTTCTCTATATATTTGTATGTAAAAATTTGACACCCCCCTCCATTGTGGCCCTACTAAAATCCCTGGGGATCATGATTTGAACAAAATTTAAACTATCCTACCTAAAAATGATTCTACGCAAGAAACAGCTTTTCTGGCCAAATAGGTTTTTTTTCTCCATATATTACTTAATGTTAAAATTTGAGCCTCCATTGTGGTCCCACACCCTACCCTCGGGGATCATTATTTGTAAAAAAAAAAAAAAAAAAAAAAAAAAAAAAAAAAATTACTCTTGCCAAAATAATTTTTGAAAAGTTTTTTGTTGTTGTTTTTCTCTAGATATAGCTCAAATGATCTAAAAAGTCTTGATGTAGCAAACTACATTATTTATCATTAAGTTATTAAATGTGACCAGTTTTAATGCTTAAAGCCTTATTAACTTCACAGGAGAAGTTTAAAATATTGATATAAGATTAAGATTTAATCATATTAAAATGGAAATTCAGGTGAAAAGCAGTAAAACAAATGCTTTGTACAGACCCTGAAACGTACTACTACACCAAAAAAGCGTGCGACTTTCGTGCGAGAAACGTTTCGTGTAAACCGTTTAGCGTTTCGTGTAAACCGTTTAGCGTTTCGTGTGAATCGTGAAGCGTTTCGTGTAAACCGTTTAGCGTTTCGGGCAAAGCGTGCAGCGTTTCGGGCAAAGCGTGTAAATCGTTTCGGGCAAAGCGTGCGAGAACCATGTGAAACGTTCATCAGATTTCATTCGGAACTCTCTGAAAATTTAATTGTTTTAAAATAGCGCTCGTGTTAAACATTACTTTAAACTGATTGGCAAAACTCCTTTGAGATATTCTCGTGAAAAAAATCTATAAGAAATGATATACTTATCTTTTTACAATTGAAATAATTTTTAACAAACAAAAGAAAGTACGCGTATTGAAAGAAGACTAGTTACTGAGACTATTCGGCTGTGTACAACCAGTACACATAACCTCGGACATCGGGTAAGACCTGCACCTGGCTGAACCTGTCAATCAAACTCTGTGTATTCGTTTTCATTGGATGGTCACGCGTCTCTTTTTTTTTGTCAATAGCCAATAGAAATTTAATGACTTCAAGGTAGTCGGAATCAGTATTTGTTGATGCACACAATTTCAATGATCGATTATTTACATGTAACATTAATTTGAACAAAATTAAATGTAAACATAGAAAGAAAATATACCGTTCATCTCTATGAATTGCGGGAAGTAAATTCTTTTGAATCCCGATTAAAAATATTTCTACAAGTTATTATTTTAATTATTTAAACACTGATAACGGAAAACAACAAGTAATTAACACACTGAAATTTTCCTAAAATGTACACATGCAATTAATTATTATGGGAATCTATATGCATGGTACTTAATTCAAATAGATTATGATAGATATATTCTACGCCGTTATGCGGGGTGCCGGTTATGTATACGAATATTAAGACAAAAATCTAAATCATTTTTTATTTTTTGTTCTTTTCGAAATCCGAAATAGAATTGACAACTTTCTTTATTGTTTAATCTATTGCTTTTTCTCTGTGATATTATTTACGGAACATTTATTTACGCGATTGATTCGACATAAAAAAAATTAGTCGGTTGTTTTATAGCATTTTTCTAACTTATGTGACTAATTAGATTTTACATAACTTTCAAAATTATCAATGTAAATAATTACAGGTTTATTTACAGTAAGTATTTTTACATCGTATTCTCTGAAACCAATAAAAATATTAATGTGAGAAGAAAAAACAAATCCCGCCGAATACTGGAAAACCAAATTATCAATGTAAATAATCACAGGTTTATTTACAGTTAGTATTTTTACATTGTATTCTCTGAAACCAATAAAAATATTAATGTGAGAAGAAAAAACAAATCCCGTTGAATACTGAAAAAACCGATATCAGTTTGTAATCATACAGATTTTATTTTTGGTATTGAATATTGTGTTACGGTAACTTTTTTCTCTGAAATATTTATTATTTACGGTACTAATAAGAATCATCGATATTTCTTTTGAGCAATAAATATATTTATAGAAATAATATTTTTGGCTAATTCTGTGAATAAATAATTTTTTGCTTTAAATATAAGTACCAAATTAATTAAATCAATCAATTCAATACTTATGTACATATATGTTTCTAATATCAGTATTTCTATTATTTCGTGTTTTCTTAAAATTAATTCTTACTAACAGAGTCAGGGTAAAAATCCGAGAGGACCCGAATCGATCAGGATAAAAGCGTGTCCAAAGCGTGTGAATAGCGAGCAAATCGTTTCGTGCGAGAATCGTTTCGTGTAAACCGTTCAGCGTTTCGTGTAAATCGTTTAGCGTTTCGGGCAAAGCGTGCAGCGTTTCGTGTAAACCGTTCAGCGTTTCGTGTGAACCGTTTAGCGAGCGTGTAGCGAGCGTGCAGCGAGCGTGTGGTGTAGTAGTACGTTTCAGGGTCTGTAGTTATATTGATATCAATGTTTTCTCACTGGGGAACTCATTATGAAAATAGTTGTTGAAGTAAATTCGCAGCGATGAGTTCTAATACGACATGTACATGTATCTCACTCTAACTCGTTTTCTAGATGGCACTGGAAGAGGCATTGACGGTCACTTGAGTATCATAGCCCTTAGACTGACATGCCAGAGGGTCTTATTTTTGCATTTTATGCTTTATACTGGAGTCTAAACCCTCATCCCAAACTCCTTTGACTGTTACCACTGCCTTTTATTATTTGATGTTTGGAAAAGTTTTATTTATAAAAGGGGGAAGGAGGCGGGCTAAAGATGGAGGAATCTCAATTTATTAATACCCTAGCTCCAGGGGCCAAACATTGTAAACATTTTATATTTGATAAGACGATGAAAACTATATCAATGTTTAAGTTAAACAAGTGAAGATACCTATATGCTCTCATATCTGCAATACAACACAATTTAAAGATCTGACAAATCAACATCACTTTCGTGAAAGTCATCATAATCAATAATTTGATTTGTCAGATAATTATACCCGCACTCTCTAAAGAAAGTTCGGGTATATTGTTGTTACCCTGTTCCGCCTGTCCGTCCGTCTGCCACGTTTTACTTTCTGAAACTGCTCATACATCTTATAAACCAGCAAACTGAACTCTTGGAGTTTGGTTAGGAGTGTCATGTTGTTTTGTAAAAAGGTTTCAAAAATATTCTGGTAGTCTTGGGGGTCTAATAATTAGTACAAAATGACGTCTTTCCAAAAAAAACCTCTTCCTCTATCTCCTCCTACATTTTCAACAATAGACAAATCATATCTTGGAATATGTTTTGGGGTGTCCTTTAGATGTGCAATAAGGTTTCGGAAATTTCAATTTTGTCTTGGGGGTCTTTTGGTGGCTGACTTTTTTTTTTTAAAAAAACGTCGGTTATTTGTGTTATTTAGAGGCAAACACTTGGTGCGGGTATTACTGTCTAATGACATCATCTAGTTCTTTTTATATTAACTTGTCAGATGTAATGATGTCAGTAAAAACAAATAATGACTGTATTCGATAAGTCAACTGATCGTATTGTTAAAATTTAAAAATTAAACGATACTTACAAAGTAGAAGTTTGATTGTAATTCTCCGAAGAATTTGTTCATGCTTTCAGTAGAAATTAGGACATTATTGCTAAGTCCATTTCTCATATTTAGTGCTGTGGCCACACTTTAAATCTCTCACCTGATCTCTAATACTGACGCATACTTCGGAGAATTACAATCAAACTTTTACTTTGTAAGTATCGTTTAATTTTTAAATTCTCCATCAGTATGCGTCAGCATCGAGATCACGTGAGAGATTTAAAGTGTGGCCACAGCACTAAATATGAGAAATGGACTTAGCAATAATGTCCTAATTTCTACTGAAAGCATGAACAAATTTTTTAGTTTACCAAATTTATTAGAACAAACATTTTCAACCTACTGGGTTGAATTGTCACTTGTGGAATATTTGGATAAAACTGACAGTCCAAAATTATCACTATTTACAGTTCTGTGGTAAAACTTATGAAATGTTCCTGAGTTAGACCATCCTGCAGCATTCATGATACCGGTGAGCGACATTCCCACAGACTTTGCAGCACTAGTGGCAGCGGAGCGTGTGCTATGTGCACTAAAAATGTTCGTGTCTATGCCATGATAACCATTTTAGTCCAATGTAGAGAAAATGTAAACCAACAAATTCCAATGAATGAATTGTCAATGCCAGTCTACATATGCTGTCTAGAGCTAAATTCAAAGTGAGGTGATGTACCATGAGAACACCATTCAACAACACCACTTTCAATATATTTCCAAGAAAAAACTACAGGCACCTGATATATACATGCATGTTAAAAAGATTTTTTAAAATATATTTTGTCTAGTCAGTATAGAGGGTATCAAGAACACAGATAAATTACAATAAGATGAATACAATGTACTATATCTCATAATTTGTTGTGGATGTAAATTCGCGAATCTACGAAATCCATGAAAATTATGCCAACATGAATTCTAACAATTCTACAGTATAGATATGTCAATGTCAGTCTACATATTACGTCTAGAACTAGATTCAAAGTGTAGTGACGGACAATTAGAACTCTCAAAGATCTGACAAATCAACATCACTTTCGTCATAATAATCAACAAGTCGACTTGTCAAATAATTCTTCATTTGTTGACACTTCTGTTGACTTTTCAGGTTTTATGATGCCCCCCCCCCCCCCTCCCGGTTTTCGATTTCAACTTGTCAAATATTAATGTTGTCTAGTTAGTTATTTATGTCAACTTGTCGGCTATTATGATAGCAGAAAAAGACAAGTTTTGTAAACAACAGTTTGAGTTTTACGTGTCATGCATATATAAATGATGATACTTTTCGGACAAGTTGACATAGAGATCTGACAAGCCGATACAAATTGTATGTTACCATACAAACCCAACAATCTTTTTTTTTTAATTACCGTTGGAAAGCATTGGTTGTCCTCTATCATCTTGGAGATTTGGACCTAGAAAAAAATTATCAGATTTAATCACTTAAAAAATGTTAGAGTCGAGGAAAAATATAATAATAACATATACGTGTAAATTAAAACACATGTATAAATGACTTTTTAAATAGTAATTTTAGCATCTTCCCTAATAAAGGTTTTATCATTAAATGCATTCACACAAATGTTGAATAAGGAACGTGAAAAAAACCCGTTTGGAATAAGATTTTAAAAACAGACGAAAACTCACTTGAGCGTTTCTTCCATAAAATTATTAAAACAACAGCTGCGATTATGCACAAAATGGCAAAGACAATAGCGATAACTTTCCCATCATCGAAACCTTCAGCTCTCGTAAGTTCTTCATTTCTAAACAATAAATATTGTATGCACAAATTTACCTTCAGAAGAGCAATTTCGTTAAACCTAATATTAATTTACATAAAGGTCAAGATATAACAGACAATTTCCTTGTACATACTCTTGTTCATGCGTGCTAGCGCTATTGTTACCAAAACAGTACACATCTGAAAAGAACAATGCAATATCAAATTTGAATATAGAAGGCTGGCTATAGATGGTTGTAGTTATTTTTAGGCTATACTAACTTTCCAGTTTAAAGTTTTATTTATTTTTGTAGAATTCAACATATCCAACGATTAGGGATGGGGTCAATTACAATACAAAGTAATTAATTAAATTACAATTACTTGCTTGAATCCTTCAATTAAATTACCATTACCATTACAAGAATTTTCAAATGTAATTAATTAAATTACAATTACTTCACAGATGTAATTAATTAAATTACAAATTACATTTTCATCAAATTTACTAAAACCATGTTGTACCGGTAGCTACAACATAAAAACTTTGAAGGAGGATTGTCTATAATGTGAATAAAATCTTGTCATAATCAAAATACTTTCACTCTTTTAGAATTTGCTAACTACTCTGATAGGTAACAATTTTTGGAAAGAAAAATAAATAAATGGGGTTTTAATGTTTATTTAAAAACGCAGGTAGTCACATTATGGAGGTGCCCCATACATGTACCACCTTGATATTCAATAAACATTTAAAAGTAATATCCCCTAACCTACACCCATCATGTCAACTTAAGTATTTCTTTTTAGATACAATGCCAAAAATACAGGTTAATATCAGGTAGAGGGCAGACAATAATTGTTATCAAAACACAATTCACGTTTTATACCTAATTATCGAATGTTTGCAATACGAGAACACACCCTGTGGACATGTTTGGCATCTCAAACATAAAACCCATTTGAAGCCATACATTTTAGCTCTATGTATTTAAGGCTATCAATTACAAAGCAAAACTTGATACTGTGGTTTCATCAATATTCGTTGAATACCAATTTTCGTGGATTTCGTTGTTAAGTTGATCCACGAAATTAGATATTCATTGAAGTTCAATTTCAACTAACATTTTGTATTGATAGGATCATTGGCCACGAAATTACGTATCCTCGAAACTGTGGTTTTTAGAAAATCCACGAAAATTGATACCCACGAAAATTAATGAAACCACAGTAGTTTATATAATTTAGATAACACTGATTTTGTTTGTAAATTAAACAGTTATTTTTGTCGGACTAATTCTATGATAATTGACACACTAATTATTCAAATAAGAATGAAAATAAGTTTTTTAAAAAGAAAATAGATCAAACAAATCATCAAATACATGTGCTTAATTAAATTTGGGAAAACCTGTGATTAAATATTGACTCACTGAAAAAAATCATTCTGAAAAATATTTAATATAATGAATATGATAATAGTTTAATGATTTTTATTACTCTTCCTAACTTGACCTTGTACCATCGATAGTGTGGGGAACAATGGGTAGTGAACAGTTTCATATTTATATGTACATCAGTGTGTAATTGAAAGTAATTAAAAAGTAATTGGAATTACGTGCCTTTTTTGAAAGTAATTAATTAAATTACCATTACATGTAAATGAAAATTTTGCAAATTACACATTACTTACAATTACATCAAAATTTGTAATTAATTACACTCAATTATCATTACAATTATCATTTTATAGTGTTATTTCAGATTCACTATTTATTCACTTTCCCTTTATACTTTGAATGAACTTTGGAATGTTCTCAATACTATAAGAGCAAGAGATTGAATGATTAATGAAAATTGTTAAACAGTTAAGTTGATACTTAGTTTTAAACTAAGTATCAATTTATCATGTGTAAATAGTAAAGTATTATGTGTATAAAATTTTATAAGAGAGATTGTGTGCAAATTAAATAGAGCTAAAAGTTAAATCAAATTATAAATTACATGTACATCGAATTATCATTTTTCCACGATTAGAAATAGCACACTTCACCAAAACTTGACCATTGCATATTAAGGGAGGTTGGGTGGATATTGACTTATTGTTGGTAAAAATGCATTAGTGAAAATGTTTTACTTTTAAATTTTTCTTGATTCAAAAAACAAATGTTTCCTAAGATTTCGCTTAAGTCCTACTTATGACTTAAGTCAACATCTTAGCATGCTTTATGTTACGAGCCCAGGTCTTATTGCTTAGTTTGTTCACCACCAAGCCCCCTTAAATCATATTTATATCAAATTAACAAAAATAGCTTACATTCGTAGACCTCGTTCGACAAGTAGGTTCTGTTTGGACATGTGGATTCTGAAGTGTTACATGCCTTCCAAGCGATATAGCCATCGCTTCTGAATATTGGACAAAACCCTGAAGACCATGACATAAATTGCAATAAGGTTTAATAACAATGAGCTACACTTGCTCAAGTCTGTATCGTGTTGTTTTAACGTTTTTATATGTTTTGAAAATTTTACCGTGTTTTTTAAATTATAATTCCTGCTCTCTACCACTTTAAAGTTTTATTTTTTTAAGGGTGGTATAGAACACTTCTACTTTGTGACGTACTTCTTGCCGAAATAAGCAATGAAAGCATGTATCTTTTTTAATTCCCAAACCTGTTACATAAGAGCGTAGGGTTTACTATGAATCTGTTAGTCGTCTATTCGAATCCCAGCGGGGCTAATACAATTTTTTAGCTTTTTAAAAATATTACAACATAATTTTTAATCAAATATTATTGTATTGTATTCTTTAATACATGTAATATGATTCAGCGACGAATCGCTTAAGCATATTTTAGATTGAGTGTCATCAAGCAACGTTTTAATTTGAAGCCATAGCCGAACAAATTGAGAAACGCGATGTTTCATTGGACGATCTATTTTTAGTCCAATGTAGAGAAAATCAAAAGTTAAATTGACCTGCTAGTTCACGTGCAGGTGAATATAACTTTCTGTTTTTACGAGATAGTTGGATACGAGCCAATCAGAGAGCTAGGGGTTAATCAATCATATGATAAAATGATTAAGCTACCCTCCAGCTCGGTGAATATTGTACTTCTCGGGTAGCTAAATCATCTTATTGACCTCAAAAACATCAATAATTGTAAATAATATACTGTAGTAAATCATCAATATTCCTGAAAGATTTCGTTTTCAATATTATTGAAACTATTTTAACAAATCTACAAAAATTGATGCCCACAATTATTGATGAAACCACAGTATTAGATATGAAATATGATTGGTATGGATGGACTACCTTAAATAACAAATCATACATGTATTTATGGCTTTCAAAACCACTTAAAAATTCTTATTTAATCATAGGCAGATTATTATAACAGACGGAAGCGGATTATACCTTCTTTAATCCGAGTTTTCTCCACACATCTCTCCCACTTCCTGCCTTCGCCGTCAGCCAGACAATGGTACACGCTCTGTCCTCCACAGTCTGCTTTTTTTGCTTCTGCGCGTGCCTCCCATGTCTCCTTGGTAATAGGACAGGCATCCACGTTTCCCGAGGCTTTTTGTGTCATGATCTGTCATTTTATTGAGAACTTATACATGTAGGTTAAGTGCCAGAAGCTTTCATAAATTAATTATATAAACTCATAACCAAAACCCGTCGTCGCTTAATTATCACGGCATTATGTACAAATATTTACATTTACCAGTGTCTTTGTCTGTGATAACAATACAAAACTGAGCTAAACATAGTTCCGCACTCAATGAACCTAATTTATCAACTAAGAAACTATGTTTACCTCATTTTTGTGAGTATGGCGTGTCATATTACACTACGAATCTATTTTATAATGTTTAGTCCGATACATTACACAAATAACTATTTCAATATTTAATCGTACAATTTCTTAAAATAAAATAAATATAAGTAATTATTGAGTATTATGAGGTGATCAAATACGGTTGCATGAGCGTGATCAAAACTGTCATAAAACCATTCGGGCTTTATTGAATTTGATCATAATACAATAATAAATGAATAATTCCTTATTCCTTAAGGTGGCTCACTACACCTTGAAATATTTTCTCAAATCAGCAGAAAATTACTTGATTATAGTAGATATCATAATAAATAAGAAGTATTTAAGTCAAATAGGCAAAAAATGTGCAATTTTGGATGAAAATTACATTTTCAAAAATTTAATTCAGTGAACATGAACAAAAGTTTCAGGCGCTTCAGAAGACCAAATACTTTAACCACTGAGCTACGACGATATACAACCGAATCGAACGATGTAAACAGTTTAACAAAACATTTAAATCGCCATCTTGTGACGTAGTGTCTTAAAAAGTATAAGTCTGGGTGTAGTGAGGTACCTTAAATACTTTCTCTGCCATCTACGAGAAATGTATGCAAAATTTAAACCGTGGCTTGAGACGATGAACGAAACCAAAAGTGGAATTGTTTTTGTTTTCTGTCTCTTTTTTTGACAAATCAACATAAATTGCGAAATTTTGATAATGGTTCTGCTTTAAAAAATTAAACTTTTTAATTAAAACCATTTTGTGTCTACCTTTAAACAAAGTTTAATAAAGTTATTGAAAAATTTAGCTGTACGATAAAAATCTACAAGTTGTAAAACTAAAACGCAGTTAAATCAAGTTGCAGATATATGCGCCGAAAACTTAACACAGAATAGCTAAAATAACTTTGGCACACATAAAACATATTGATAAGAAGATACATATACTTACAAACGTAGTACTTATTCACAGTTTTTTTTTTTCAACTTTGCTAGATAAAATGAAAATGCATCCCATTGAAAATCCAGCACAATAAAACAACCGGAATTACATCACTAATAAGTGGACAACTTGTGTTTTCATCGCTAACACTTAACCTTTGCACAGTATATTAAAACCTCGCCCTATAAGTAAGAAAGTAAGTAATTTATTTATTTATAGTGACGTGTGTATACATTTCCAAGTGTAATATCAACAACAGTCAGCATAGATTAAACACCCGGCCCGTCGGGCCAGTATGCCACTTTGAACACATAATACATGAAAAAAGAAAAGAAAATAACACAGCATCAAGCGGTAAACAGAGATATGATTGAAAATATACATGTATGAGTATAAAAATTTCTTCAGAACCTTAAGTTTGCATAGTTTATATAATACAGTATATGTTTATTTCCTGAACAATAAAGATTGTCAAAAGATTGTAAAAGAATAATATATTAAGTATTTGGCAACCTGCCGAGAATAATTTGAAATAAGAACAATTAGTGCATCTGTATCTGACAAATCTAGTAATTGATTAAACCCAGTATTTACGAAAAGGATTCTTCTATAGTCGTTATATAAAGGACAATGTAATAAAAAGTGAATTTCGTTTTCTACACTAATTCTACAACAAAAAGTACAAATTCGCTCTTCAACAGGTTCACTGTGGTATCTACCCGTCTCAATTCTCAATGGTAAAATCCCACATCTAAACTGAGCCAAAATTGAACGCAATTGTTTAGGCATAGCTAAAATTACATAATTTTCTCTACCCAAAAACTGTTTTAAAAAGTGCGCAAGTACGTAGTTTTGAAATATTGCTAATCTCGCTGTTCCAGAAATTTGAACAGAAGAAGTGTATTTTTAATTGAACTATATTTGTGTCTACTATCATTCTAGAGTCTAAGTAGTAATCTAAATCTAAACAGTGAAAAATTTCTTTTAAATCACTACACCAATTATTCCTACATCTGTTGTAATCAAATTCAAATACATTTCTTGTGATCCATTCATTGTAAAAGGATAAAACACTATTCCAATATCTAATTACATTAATCCAACGTCTATATTGACTAGGTACCCATCAAATGTCTCCATAAATTGACAAAGTTGGCGCAAAACGATGAACTCCAAGAAAATAACGCTGTACGATAAAAATCTACAAGTTGTAAAACTAAAACGCATTTAAATCAAGTCGCAGAAATATGCGCCGAAAACTTAACACAGAATAGCTAAAATAACTTTGGCACAAATAAAACATATTGATAAGAAGATACACATACTTACAAACGTAGTGCTTATTCACGTTTTTTTTTTACAACTTTGCTAGATAAAATAAAAATGCATCCCATTGAAAACCCAGCACAATAAAGCAACCGGAATTACATCACTAATAAGTGGACAACTTGTGTTCTCACTTATTACATCACTAATAAGTGGACAACTTGTGTTTTCACCCTTTATTTGAAATGATTTTAATTATATCTATTAGACACCAGTGAAAGTTTCCTGCTACAAAGAAAATAATAGATATTAACTTCAACTTTTTTATTTGGACTGCTTAAGTATAATTTGTTGGGTCTATATGAAATAGTTAGATAATTATGAAATAAAATGTACGCGATTAAGAGGGCAGAGGGAGCAAGGCATAAATTTTACTTAAAACATGATCTAACTTACTTAGAACATAATCAATTTTTCCATTTTATTTAATATTTATTTTATTTTAAACTAATTGATTCTAATTATTTTTTAATTTTCTTCGTTTTAATGCTGAACACCGAATTGTTTTATCTTCCATTTTATTTTTTCTTTAACAAGAATAGAATTCCTGGGTCCCCCGCCGGTCAAGCAGTATACTAGTATCAAGTCTATCGACCAAGGCTTTTTAGGAACTTGACCAAGGTATTAGTGATATAAACATTTGGTATAAATTTTATGAAAATCCGTCAAAATGTGTAGGCATGAGAGCGCTTACAAGGTCAACTTTTGGATAAAACGGAGTCATTATTGTGGTCAAAGTCCCATAACTCCAACAAAAAGTATCGACCAATGCTGATTTTCGAACTTGACCACGGTATTACTGGTATAAACATTTGGTATAAATTTTATGAAAATCCGTCAAAATGTGTAGGCATGATAGCGCTTACAAGGTCAATTTTTGGATAAAACGGAGTCATTATTGCGGTAAAAGTCCCATAACTCCAACAAAAAGTTTCGACCAATGCTGATTTTCGAACTTGACCAAGGTATTAGTGGTATAAACATTTGGTATAAATTTAATGAAAATCCGTCAAAATTTGTAGGCATGAGAGCGCTTACAAAAAAGTGTGACGGACGGACGCACGGACGGGCGCCCGGCATTTCTATGTCCCCGCACCGCGTTGCGGCGGGGGACAATAAATATAAACCCAGCTTAGTGTGCCCATATATACATGATTAATATTTTAAAGTATAAATATCATTGTACATCGCCATGTTTCACATTTATATTAAACAAAAGCATAGATGTGATTATGGATCAATTTTTTGTCTTTTTTTGGATAACCAAGATGACGAGGACCGCACAGATCACCTGATCACATGTCACGCTTGATCACAAATCACACTAACAACTTGGGCCACATCGATCACCAGAGTAACACAAACAGTTTACGAGTTCTTTTTTCTTTTCCCCTCTCAAGGAAAAGAAAACGTCTGTGGTGCACGATTTGAAAAAAAAAAAAAACACACAAAAAAAAAACAAAAAAAAAACAAAAGACCCATGGGACACATCGCTCACCCTGGTAACGCTAATAATTAGCGAGTTTTTTTTATTGAATATACTTTACAAATGTGTATCAGAAGTTGCATTCGAGTAAGAAGTTTTAGAAAGGTATATATACTGCATACAAAAAAAATATTCGCCCCGTTTTATTTTCGCCCCTTTTGTCCTAGTTAATTTTTCATTTTCCTCTCATAGGGAAAAAAACGTTTGTGGTGAATGATTTTGAAAATCAACAACACAAAACAAGAGACCCATGGGCCACATCCCTCACCTGGGTAACGCTAATAATTTTCGAGTTCTTTATACTTTATAATGAGTTGCGAGTTCTTTTTTTGCAAATTGAATATACTTTATAAATGTGTATCGGAAGTTGCATTCGAGTAAGATTGCAAGTTTTAGAAAGGTATTACTAGTATACTGCATACAAAAAAATATTCGCCCCGCTTTATTTTCGCCCCGTTTGTCCTAGTTTGAATTAGACGAATTTTCAAACAATTTTTAAATTACTGTGTTAATAAAAAAGAGAATATTTCATTTACCGTGTCTGGGCGCTTTCAAGACAGAACAATAATTGTAACTAAAATACTAAAAGATATTTTTCAGCAGAAGACTTTGAATTATTTCAATTAATATTCTGAATTTGGCCCCCATTCTGGAACCACATCATTAACATAAATCAGCCGGGTTATTAAAAATAAGAATCTGTCGACAAGGTTTTTATGGTAAAACCATAGAATACATCAGAGTTGATCTTTTAAAGAAAAGTTTTATCTCGAAGATTTTTATGTAAAATCTGCACTGACTCCTTTTGGGATCTTTGTGTTGACTCGTTGGTCACTGTTCTAACAAATGTGAATTCGAAATAACATAAGACTGTTTGTGTATTAACATCGTACGTTAGAGCAATGCCATTCTTTAAAAGAGCATTTTAGAAAATGTTTCCAATTATTTTCGCATTTTCAATTTTTCCACATTGCAAGTGAATTTAAATTTAATGTAAAATTTTAAATATTTTACACGATATTTGCATGAATGCAGAGTAATAACCTTCAGTTGCTGCATTGGATTGTTTCCTTTCAATCTCTTATGTTAAATTTAAATTCTACTCCCTATTTGTTCCCCTTAAAAAGTTTGGAAGGGGGTGGTAGGCAGAATTGGGCTTTCGGTAGGACGTAACTATATTTCTTGCGTGAAAACAACTAAAAACGACACTAGTTTCAAGCGAAATATGCACCGTTTGCGTAGTCTTAACTCAAAAGCCAGACAAATCTTGTTTATTTCACAGAGCCATGGCTGAGTGGCCAACGATGAAATAGACAGACCAACGTCACATTGCTGTTTCTCACAACTACCTAAAGTCCATATCCTTGTTAAAAAAATTCTAATACCAGTAATATATAAGTTCACAACTTTTTGCATTGTAGTTCTTGAGAATGTTTTAACGACGTTTCCATTTTTTACTGTTTGCACTATGAACCCTTCCTGAGGCCCTAGAATCGGTCCAAGGTGACAGTTTTTATATTTAGAATCTACATTATACACAAAAGCTTAAATGTAAATAATAATTCGTCATTTTCTTTTTTATTGGTATTTGATTTTTAAGGGCATTTAAAGACAATCACCATGTTACATTGATTATTTGCCCTTTGAACACGGTTTTGCTCCGTTACATTCAGTTCAGGTGAGCAAAAATGGAAACAGTGTAACAGTAAATAATTACTGTTGAACTGGCGTAGTTCTAATTTGCTTAAATGTTAACATAATTTCATTGATCTCAGCCAACAGAATGTGTCAGTTAAATTTGTATGTAAATTGGTCCAAAATTCATTGAGTAATTGCTAACACGTCAAAAAAAGAAGAGGAAGAACCAGGAAAAGTCATCGTATTCGTCTATGAAGACATACATTAGGATCTTAATTAGTAAAAAAAAAAAAAATAAAGTCTCAAGCTATCATAATAATGTTTTTTCACCCCTGGCATATATAATACAGCATGATTTCAATATAAATATAATAATGAAACACGATTAAAATATTCTGACACTTCGTCTACCTCAATCACTTGATCACCCATATGTCAGTTCTTTTGCTCGCCAGTATGTATCATAAGATATTGGATTTTTCTTTTTCTCTTCTGGAAAATGGCTTAAATTCTCCTTTAATGATTTAGAATATATGTCCCATTTTGATTCCGCTATTTTCCTGAAATTTGCCTGGATGTCAATTTTTTTAAACTCCTCTTTGAGTTCATTAACTTTGATTCCAGCACAAAAAATACGATAGTGGAGAACCATCCATAGAATTATGACCGATTCAATCTGTAAGCTCTCAAACTTAGGATCAAATAATTTTAGCGATAAGCTACTGAGGAGAATGTCATTCATTGCATCATACATATTAACTCGAAATTCAGTTGGAGTTATTACAATATTCGGTATTAAATGGTGCTGACACGATGGGTAATTCTGTCGCTTGAGCAATGAAAATACAATTGTTTGTGCAATAGCCTGGTCTTCAGATCCTTTTGCATCTTCTGAAATTGTTTCTTCATCAGGAGAATCTTCATCTGTAAAATAAACCCACACATACTGTGACACACACAAAATGTTGATTTCAATGAAGAAAAAAATGTCACATGGATATGAAAATGTTATTACAACAAACTGCTGATTATGAAATTTTGCAACTTCCATTAGAGGAAACATACAATCTAATGACCTTAATGGCCATCTAGGTATAATACAACGCTGCAAAGAATCAACAAAAGTAAAAAAAACTAGATACGACCTCGTTACGAGTAACGAGTAGGTCTTCCGTCCGATTTTTTTTTTTTAGTTTAAATGATACCATGGAATATCGATACAATCTCAAAATAACCCCCCCCCCCCCCCCCAATTTGAAGATAAAGAATAAAAACCCTTATTACGTCAAACATGGGCCTGACGATGACTTTTTCAAACCGATAATGTAGAGATCAACAACTTTGATTTTATAATGCATAACAAAATATTTATCGTTTTCAAGTTATTCGTAATAGATTTTACGAGTCTATTGGTCCCTAATTAAAGGGGCCAGCCCCTTTTTCTTGATTTTATTGGATAGAACTTTTGATTCTCTACTACTTTTGTTATATATGTCTTAACAAAATATCAAGTGATGAAAAGATACTTTTCAAAACATAGGAAAATTTTGATTCGAAATCTGTACCCCTTTTTCGAGCCTAAGCGAGCTCCAAGGAATAGCGCCACTGGTGCAAAACAACTAAATAGTGCACAACTTCAAACCATGCTCTACCTATCCTGAAAATTTCAAAGTCATATCTCTTATAGTTTCTGAGATCAGCTCTGCACAAAATTGGTCGTAAAAAATTACAAAATCGACCGTAAATCCGGACCGGAAGCGACGACAAAAAATTCAAAAACATATAAAATTCAGATAATGTCCCATCATCTGTGAAAAAATTGTTGAGATCGGTTGAGTAGTTTTCGAGAAATCGCGTGCACAAAATTTGGAAAAAAAAAATAATAAACAGTACGAAAAACAATAAGGTCCTCCGTTGGAAACGGAAGACCTTAAAAAAAAAAACCCAAACAATATCACCTAATAGATGAGGCTAGGTTGCCCCAAAACAAGAGAAACTAGAAACACTGACCAGTCAGGAAGGGCCCCACTTTGACAATTAATATAGAGAAGTGAAAAAAAAAACTTGAATTCCATCCTCTTTATATTAACATTAAATCTTCTTTAAAATTTCAAGATAATTCCTGAATGTTCAAAAACTCTAAATAGTAACCTTGTATCTGCATAAAACAGGGATAACCTCATGTCTTAAAAAAAAAAAAATTAAATGTGTATTTAAAAAAGATTTAAACAGGTGTTTTATAAAATGCAAGCCTTCAGCGAATGCAAATACATTGTATCAACCAGGGTTGACCTCAACTTCAAAACAAACATCAGTTGCAGACAATTCATATGACAGATAGAGATAAGCCTCTAAATTTTCTGCAGCAGGCAAGATAATTAATCCCAGGGGATTCATTGTTCTGCTCTCTCATCCTTTTCTTCTAAATTTACAATAAGATTTTTTTTTCAGAAATGACAGAATGGGGTTATTATCTGATTACCTATTAAAATTAACAGCATTAAGGCAGAAAAAAATAAAATAAATAATTAAAAAATAAGGTAGTGAAAAAGGATATCTTAATATATATCTTGATTTTAGAATTCAATAAAATTATCATAAATCATTGCGTACGGTATTTTAACCAAAATAAAGTAGGAATATTATATTTTAAATCCATATTTCAAAGAATGTACACAATACTACACATCATTCAAAATTGACCTTAACTTCAAAACAAAGTTCATTTGCAGACAAAGGCAGTGCAGTAATTAATCTCAATGTGACAGATAAAGATAAAGCTTAGGATTTTCTTCCTGTGGAGGTTAATTAATCCCAAAGGACAAATATTGCACAGCCTTCCAAGTATAGAATAGTAACATTCTCAGCAGTTATCTCTCTTTGCCCATTCATTCTTATGCATAATTAAGGAATCTACCCCACCACCCTAGCTCCAAACCAGAAGACATAGAGAACCAAACTTAGCATCAAAATATGTATTTCTGCCTACTGAACTACCATACCAAGTTTGAACTTGATTGGGCAACCATAAAAAAAAATATTAGAAAAAAACAGAAAATTTGTGGACGGAAGAGTGACAGACGGACAGACAGAAGGACAGACAGAGTGATTACTATAGGGCACCCGCAAATCCTTGCGGGGCCCTAATTATATGGATGACCAAAAATCCACAAAAAGTCTAAAGCTATAATAAATCTAAGTAGTCTAGATCTAATCCCTATAGATTTGCTGAGATTAGAAATATTGTGTATTGAGGAAGCTGAAAAAGTTGAATCTACTACTAAAAGAAAAATAAAACAGGTTGTATATGTTAAAATATTTGCCAGAACATTGTATGAAAATTGCAAATGCCCTATTGAATATAAAAGTGGTCATTTTACTTTTACTTTATAAAATGCTGTGGAGAACTGTTTTGAGAGTACAATCAGAAATTTCTGGAAATTCTACCTAACCTCTTCCATTTTAGTAAAACTTGTGTTTATCACTAAAGAAAGCAACAGAAAATGTTTTACGCCCCACGCCCCCATTAAACAAACAAAATTTCCTTTTTAAAACAACTATGAATTGATATTTAACAAGTTCATACTAAAGCTTCTGTTGTTTCACATTGGGAGGGTTATGTTTACAGACATAAGATATTTTACTCTATTTTTAAAAAAAAATCAAAATTCTATTTTAAAACCTGTTGATGTATAAAGCCTGATTTCAATGAATAACATCCTCCAACATGTCCAACCCCCCTTATAAAAAGCATAATAGTTATACATGTAATTAAGAAAAATTAACAATTTGACACTGGTATTATTACCATTAAACTCTTGCTTGTGCTAAAAAAAAATTTGTGGCAATATTGTCATTTTCAATGAAATGGGTGTGAAATGAAGGCTGGAATCTAGAGTTAGTGGGCATAGTTCATTGCCACACTCTCTCATTGACCATCTTGTAAAACTTTAGAACCATTTTAACAAGAGCTTGGACTTTGAGTAGTTGTGTTAAACTGCAATGTGACGTAGGCCTGTCTGTTTCATTGTAGGCCACTCAGCCATGGCTTTCTAATATAAACAAGATTTGTCAGGCTGTTGAGCGAAGACTACGCAATTGGAGTATATTTTGCTTGAAACCAGCGCCATTTTAACTTGTATTGAGGCAAGAAATAGATAGTAACATCCTACTGAAAGTCCGAGGTCTTGTTAAGGTGGCTCGACACACCAATGCATTATTTGATGGATCGATGAAAAATTCTCTTTGAGAAATGATTATTCAAAAATGACACCTATATCGGCCTCTGATTATTTTATATGAATTTTTTTGTATTTTTTTTATAGAAACCGGAAACAACGTTTAAGCTGCAAACAAGATATATTAGAGCTAAAAATTTGTTATCAATTAATGCACAATACAATTATCTATAAATACATATCAAAAACGGCCAGATAAACTTTGAAATATTTTTGTAAAAAAAATATTAATGAAGGATTGTAGATATTTTTTAAATCTATGGATAAAAACTGCAGATAAACTGTTACTCACATTTAACAATTGCTGTACAATCATATTTCAACAAGAAATTGAAACCAAATAGTGAAATGAAAGTATAAATGGAAAATTTTAAAATTGAACCGATCCCGATTGTAATTAAACTGATCCCGAACGAAATCACATAAAGTTAAAATGAATCAGAATTTTGCAAAAATTTCAGGTTGTTTAGCTGTAAAATGGTTTCGTCATTTACTAACTTTATAATTTATATCAATTACTTAGAAAAAAACTGCAGTTTATTTGTAAAATTTCAATTTTAAAATAATTCTGATTGGGATCAGTTTTTTTTCAATCGGGATCGGTTCAAATTTGATAAATAGCAATTTTTCCAAAATTTCGCATTTTCATTTCAATTTCTTTGTAAAATATCATTGCTTAGTAAATAGCTTATGTGACTATATGTTATTTTTAAAATTTTATCCATAGATTAAAAAGATATTAAAGAATTACAATTTTGATTTTCATAAATATTTTCTTAATTAAAAAGTGAAACACTTGACCAAACGATCTTTGGCATGAATTGATTTATAATTATATTACACATTAATTGACAACAAGTTTTAAGCTCTAATATATTCTGTTTGTCTGCAAAACAGTTTTTCCTATTTCACTGAAAAAATACAAAAAAATTCGTATAAAATAACTGAAAGCCGATATTGATCTCTGTTTTGTGGAATCATGTTTCAAAAAAGATTCTCTATCGATCCATAAAATAAAATTTTGGTGTGTCAAGGAACCTAATATGGTTCTAATCTTATAGTGATATTGTATGTTAAAATACATTATAAGGATTTGTGAATTTTCAGCTTCAGATTGCTGGAACCAGGCAAGTAATTTTATTCAATGATAAAACTCTACTGAAAGTAAATGATGTCAAAACAACTAGGCTTATTTCTTCTAAAACATATGGGGTTTTTTCTAAAAAGTAAACAGGGCATTTAAGGAGGGATATTTTCTCGCATGATTCCGGGTACATCAAATCAACATTAACAAACGAATTAAAGACAATATTCAGCAATACCCCTCCTAAAATCTTTCCCTTTTGACAAACGTTTCTTGTTACATTGATATTTGTGATTTTGAGGTACCGACAGAGTTTGAATTCAATATCAATAAGTACCTAAATTAGCCATGAATTTACAAAAGAAGGACAGGGTTGCCTACCATATGGTAAACACAGTTTAAGGACCCAAGATACATAAACTAAGATAGTTTCATGATGCTTAGAGAGTAAGTATCTGAAAAGCCATAAAATTGTAAAAGTCGGACCCGGTGACCTACTTTTTAGTCATACACTCTTGAGGAGCCAAAATGCAGCAACTGACAAAGTTTGATGATTGTAAGCCAATTTCTATTTTAATTAGCCATGACAATGCAAAAGTAGATCATGGTGACCTTCTTTTTGCTGGATACATTTTGAGGATCCAAGCTGCATCAACAGACATATAGCTTGATGATTGATTATTTATAAGCCAATAAGTATCTGAATTAGCATTAAACTGGCAAAAGTAGATCATAGTGATCTACTTTCTAGTTAACACACTTAGAGGACACGTACAAAATGCATCAACTGACAAAGATTGATGATTCTAAACCTCCTTCTATCTTAAGTAATGACCTTTAATGTTTAGCAACTGATTGACAATAAATTTAGAAAGTAGGTCATGGTGACCTTTAGATATTTTAGTTGACACACTTCAAGGTCCCATGATGCATAAACTGACAAGTGTTGATGCATGATCATAGGCCTCAAAGTAGCAAAGTAATATATGCATCAATATCAAAATCAAAATGAATACCTGCAAAATTCAAAATGTAACTCACCTACTTTTGAGTCAACAGGTCCTAAGATGCATCAACTGACAAGATTTGATGAACCTAGGCCTTATAGTGGGCAAAATATTAAAGTTTTAACAAACCATAATTTTTGGTTAACTTTGAAGTGACCTTGACCTAAAAATCTTATTTGCTAAGACAAAGAAACCATCAGAGTAGCAAAAGGTACCTTTTGTTTCTGAATCCAAAGGAGATGTAGATGGTGAAAGTGTCTCTGTTACTGTTGCAATACTTTCTGGTATCCTAGTATGAGATGAAAACAAAATATCAATAAACCCATGCCAAACGTCTTCATGACCTACAAAATATCAAAACATCATGCCAAACGTTTTCATGACCTAAAAAATATCAATAAACCCATGCCAGACGTCTTCATGACCTACAAAATACACACACAGTTTATTATACTTTCATGTTAAATACTGAAATCTGATTGGTTTAGATGCAGTTGATAATCCGTTCTATTACCCTCAGCGTTAGCAACACACTTAGCAACGGGTAACACAACAAATTGTTACATGCGCGTAAATTATGCGCGTACAGTTCGCAGTGGAATTCACATCATTTCTATGTAAAAGCAGCAAAAAAATCTATAAAATTAAGACATTCAGTATAATAAAATAAATAGTGCCTGTTTTGGAGGAAATGAAATTGACATCCCTTGAAAACCATTGTCAACCTCCGCTTTGCGTCGGTTGACAATGGTTTCCTTGGGGTGTCAATTTTAACTGTTACCCTCCCAAACAGGCACTATTTATATAGTGTAAATTTAATACTGTATTTATAAGCATGTTTTATTAAAATGATAAATTTTACTAGACAGAAAACGTAGCTATATACATAAAATTCTTAATATTCTACTAACAACACATTGTAAATGTTTATAGTGAAACTATTATAAGTATTGCAGTACTTGATGAGTAGTGAATTCCCATCACCCAGTGATTCAAGGGAAAGGCTTGTGCCACGTACAAGCATTAGCCAATCTGACGTGAAAATTGGTCCATTGAATTCAATTTTCAATTTACTTTAAACTATTCTGCATACAACTTCCTAACTGTTTTACTTTCATTTAAATGCAGTTATTTTTAATACAAGGAATCTCTTTCAATGTGGTTAACCTGTTAAGGACTGTTTTGTTATATGAATCACTTCATAGGACAATAAACATCAGTCATTTCCAATGTTCCAATATTCAATTAAAATTTTGACATTAAATTTACAACAACAAAAAAAAAGAAAGAAAAAAACCCAGGCTAATTATTTTTACTAGCCAGTTCCTTTAAAAATATTCCCAATACTTTTGACAGCATGATAATATACAAGATGCAAGAAACAAGCCTTTAAA
The DNA here is from genome assembly GCF_902806645.1 of Magallana gigas. NCBI lineage: Eukaryota > Metazoa > Mollusca > Bivalvia > Ostreida > Ostreidae > Magallana > Magallana gigas. Next base: position 12,272,939 of record NC_047567.1, on the reverse strand, counting down.
GGACTATATATGATATGGGCCTAAAATGGCCCCCTAAAATGAACATTGTCATTCTACTGTAATTCTTTGTTTTCTTTGTACTGATATATGTGATGTTTTTACATAGTGTTCATTTTGATTCAACAGCCCACAATTTAGAAATATGACATTGTAAAGACAACCTTTTCTCGCCATTTTTGCATTTTTAGCATAAAACAGCTTGTTTTCAAGCAGTTTTTCTTTCTGGAAACATAGAGCGCATGCTTGAACAAACAAAATATTTTAATCAGAGATGTATCTAGCCAAGGCTAATAAGTGACAAAATTATTTTCCTTGTTCAAGCATGCTCTCTATATTTCTCATTCATAAAAAGATAAGAAAAATGTCAATTTTTGACTGATTTTGATTGAATTATAGAAATAGTGTCACTTCTGACGTCATATACTGCCAGTGAGTGCAAATAAATAAAAAAAATAGGTGAAAAATATATTTTACATTAACTCATCTAAAATATAACATAACATTTTAACTCTTATCATATATAGTTCTTTCAGAATGTTTGATTGACAAAGAAAAAAGGAAAATTAAAAATTGTCCCTTTTCTTCTGTTTCTAGGACAACAGTGGATGGTATGAAAATTTAATGAGGTAGCTGCATAACTACCATTGCTGATCTTCATTTCTGTAAAATTTCAGTAAACTAAGTTTGTCTAAAGTCTAAACCAGCTATGAGAACCTTGTTGGACAAAATCACTTTCAATTTTTTTTTGTAAAAATAGAGATGTGTTAGCTACTTTTTGAAAAAATTATATAGTATATAATAATATATATGTTTTTAAAACATATATATCATTGAATACCAAATCAATTTAATCAATTTACATCACATTTATTTTGAAAGTTATGCTGGCCAACAAGACCAATTCAATCCAACACAGGCAATAACCAGTAGGAGGTTGATTCGATTCTTTTGCCCAATGCCAAGAGATATACATGTCGTTTCTGTATAGAGAGTTATGTTCGCCCCGTGTAATTTTTGCCCTTTTACACTTGAAAACAGTTCCGTCCCGTCTTGAATTTGCCAAGTCACCGCTGTGTTTGCAGAGAGATAATTCGAGACATTGAAATTTGCCCATTTTTAAATTTGCTTGCTGACAATGGGGACGAAAGGGGCAAAAATAAAACAGGGGAAATATTTCCCTGTATATAGTAACACCTACTAATTGGTCAGTGATGCTCTACAAGTTATCTCCTCACACTAACCCATTAATTTATCTCTATTTTAACATGCAATTTTCTGTTATTAAAATTCTTTTTGACCAGCGCTTGATAATTACACCCATTGGAGAAGTGAAATCTCTCTTGTAACATTACATTTGGAACATTAAATAGATTGCTGTAAAAGTATATACTGTGGAATCATTAAATTTCGTGGTGGATCAATTTTCGTGGAATTCTTGGGTACCTCTCATCCGCGAAATAACATCCTCCACGAATTGATAAATTAAGGTAATAAAGTCATATTTCCTTTTTTAGATATAATTATAAGAATACACGAAATTACGTCCCCACGAACCTGTAAAATTTAAGTCATCCACGAAAATTGGCCCCCATGAAATTTAATGATTCCACAGTAATGAAAAAAATATGTATCTTAGTGATTAAACAACTTTTCATTGAGGGGTGCGTCTTTTAACCCCAAGGAACCCCAAGGAACCCCAAGGAAACCCCAAGGAACCCCAAGGAACCTCAAGGATACCCCAAGGAACCCCAATGACAAAAATTAATAAATTTTAATACCCAAGGGGTCTTATTGGACTTCAAGGGTCACCTCTTAGTACCCCAAGGGTACCCCAAGGAACCCCAAGGAAACCCGTAAGAACCCCATGGAACCCAAATGATAAAGTTATTAACCAGTGATACCCAAGGGGTCTCATTCAAATCAAAGGCTCACCCCAAGGTACCCCAGTGATAGAAATTAATAACTATTTATACCCAAGGGGTCTCATTTGAATCCAAGGGTCACCAAGGATACCCCAAGGAACCCCAAGTATACTCGTTAGAACCCCAAGTAACCCCAATAATAGAAATTAGTAACTAGTGATACCCCAGGAGTCTCATTATACCCCTATACCCCCACAAATGAAGTTTAGGGGGGTATATTGGTTTCACCCTATCCGTCCGTCTATCCGTCTCTCTGTAGATGCAACTTTGTCCCCCCTATAGAATTTTTTACTACTGCATGGAACAGTCTGAAAATTTGTACATATGTTGATCACCATCTGAAGATGTGCACCTGTAATTTTTTTTAGGATCAGACAAGATTTAATGATTTTATGACAGTTTTCATTTTCCTCATTCTATTTTTTGTTCACTGATGTTGAAAAGTAAGGGAGGTAATCCTTACAGATTTTATTAATTAATTTATAGCATTAAAACACCCTAAAATATATTTATATAAATACATTCAAATGGAGGTTTTTTGTCTTTATGCGTTAACTAAATTTATCTTTTATAAGTATTCTATCAACTGACAATGCAGATTTTTTGTTTGTCAATGATAAATTCTTAGAAGCTGGCTGAATTCATTTGTCCCAAGGGGGCCATTATCTGAGCCATGGTTTAGATGGAGCATGTGTGTATGGAAAATTGATAATCTGTAAAATGGGCAGTGGCTTTGGGGCTAATTTAAAAGGAAATAAATAATATCATTATTAGAATAAATAAGTGAACTATTTTTAGAAGTTGTTTAAATTTATTAGTCATGCAAGTTGATGAAGTGACCCTATAGGGAATTTAATTTAAATTAGATTTAAAATTACTGTCGTGATATGATTGTAGTGTTTCTGCAATTTTAAAATTGTTTGTAATAATAATTTTCTTTCTTACATATTTTTACATAGTATGGTAATTATGGTAATGTTTTGGGAGTTTATTAAATTTAACAAGCCTGTCAAAGAAAATCATATATAAAGTCCTATGGGATCAATTTTCTAATATGGAGTTCCATTGAACCATAGCAGAAAGTGAGGAAAATTTGAAACAACTAACTGCATCTGTTAAGACTCTTATTAGAAAGATATTCAAAGTTTTATCAACAGAAGAGCATTGCTTGGCTACCGGTATTTCCATTTACTGCAAAGGGTGGGATTATTGTCATTTTGTTGGTTTTTCATTAAAACAATTAAATAAAAAAAAATATCATCAGATACATTAATTTGTAAATATATTACTGTTATACATATGTATTTAAAGTGATAAGTACCCCAAAGAACCCAAATGAATCCCAAGTATACCAATGAAAACCCAAAGGATACCCTTGAGAACCCCATAGATACCTCAATGTTGGAAAGTAAATTTGATGACCAAGGCCGGTCTCATTAAAAATCAACGGGTCACTCCTGATACCCCAAGGATACCCCAATTATAAAAATTGATAACTATTGATACCCCAGGATACTCATTGGAGTCCAAAGGTCAACTATTGGTACCCCAAGGATACCTGTAGGAACCCCAATTGCAAGGTACCCAATTGATAAAATTTAATAACCACCCCAATGGTTGTACTGTAAAACATATTACTAATTAATACCCAATTACTCAATGGAATATCATAAAAACATCTGGGCAACCCAAGGAACACTTGTGATACCCCAATACATACTGGTATGATAAAAATAATGTTTCTCCTGACTTAAAATATCTGTTCACTTTGGATGAATTTAACAATTAATGTTGTCAAATCGGTTGAAAATCATAATCGAGTACCGTTAATCGGCAGAATTTGTTGTCTCTTACCAACTGATGATCAGCCAATATTGAATCAGTAACAAATTATATCAAATTCATGAAAATAGGGCACTAAATTTCATGTCACCACAAGGAAGTCTGCAATTCTTCCGGTGAACCATTCATATGAACACTTAATATGACAATGTTTCTTCGGTGAAATTTTCAAATGAAGTGGGGAAAGATATTGTTCAGTTACAAAGACCCAAACTTGTTTTACTATTGACATAGGGGGTGTTACCCTTATTGGAGTACTTTTGAGAAAAGACAAGAAGTGATCATGGAAGTGTGGAGTGGGGCTATCTCCCCTTCGTGGGTACAACACAATGGATTGACCCATTATGCGCGCAGAATGTTCACCTGAGAGGCACCAAAATACCTGTTAATTGCAGGTAGACACCCGTTGTATATTGGTGGTAGCTCTTGGACAGGGATTAAAGGGCCAACATGTAAACACAATGGCTTCACCATCACTGTTGCAATATATTTACCTACACCTACATCTCCTTGTTTATTGGTAGACAACCCTTGTGAATTTTGTGTGTCTTCCCACTTTGCTATAATTCTGAAATTTTTATGGGTGACTGTGGGAATGGTGCTCAGGTAAGGGTTTCAAAGAACAAAGGAAATTAATTACAGGTAAATTATAGTCTGTTCAATTATTGACCTTAAGCAAATTTTTAATAAAAAAAAATCACAGGCAGTTTTTTGAGATTATGTTTAATATAAAGTTTAAAAAATTAGATACTTGTAATAGAAGTAAATTTTCATAATTAAAAAGGGTTTGTTCTATCATGTCCCAGAATTTAGAAATATGACATCGTAAAGACAACCTTTTCCTGCCATTTTTGCATTTTTAGCATAAAACAGCTTGTTTTCAAGCAGTTTTTCTTTCAGAAAAAATAGAAAGCATGCTTGAACAAACAAAATATTTTAATCAGAGATGTATCTAGCCAAGGCTAATAAGTGACAAAAAATTTTTCCCTGTTCAGGCATGCCCTCTATATTTCCCATTCATAAAAAGATAAGAAAAATGTAAATTTTGGACTGATTTTGATTGAAATATAGAAATAGCGTCACTTCTGACATCATTTTCTGCCAGTGAGTGCAAAAAAAATCAAATAAATAGGTGAAAAATAAATTTTACATCAACTCTTCTAAAATATAACATAACATATTATTGTACCTGAAACACTTTAAAAAATTGCGAATAATGGGGGCCAAATTTAACTCATATCATATATATAGTTCTTTCGTACTTCAAATCACCATCTACCAGTTGAAGTGGGAAGATGGGAAGGTATCCCATTAAATGAAAGATTTTGTCCTCTCTGTTACAAAAAACGTATAGCCGATGAATTTCATTATATTTTAGAATGTGATGCAATATCACAAGTCCGAAACAAATTTATAGACAAAAATTTTTCGGCTAGACCAAATGTGTTTTAAAGTATTACATATTAGGGTATCCTTGGGGTTGTATGGTGTATCAAGAGTTATAAAATCTGTATGATTAGGATATCTTTTGGAGTTCCTTGGGATTTCTGTGGGGTTCCCTAGGGTTTATAGAGGTTTTTAGAGGCGTGTCTGGGATACCAATGAGTCCCAAGTGGTATCAAGAATTTTTAATTTGAATTATTAGGCTATATCCTTGGGGTTCCATTGGGTTCTATGGGGTATCAAGTTTTATGAATCTGTATTATAAGGGTATCCTTTAAGTTCCTTGGGGTATCCATGGGGTTCCGTGGGATACCTAATGGTGTCTGGAATATCAAAAAGCCCCGAGGGTGTATCCAGATATATAAAATTGTGTTATTAGGGTATCCTTGGGGTTCATTTGGGTATCAAAAGCTATATTACTGGGTATCCTTGGAGTTCCTTGAGGTATCCATAGGGTGTGTCAGGGATAACAATGGGGTATCTGTATTATTACTATTAGAGTACTATTAGGGTATCCTTTAGGTTTCTTGGGGTACCCATGGGGTTTCCTGGGATACCTTGTGATTTGTCTAGGATATCAAAGAGACCCAAAAAGTATCAAGAGATATAGTGTATCCTTGGAGTTCCAAAGGATATCAAGAGTTATAAAATTTATATAACCAATACATGTATAAGAATATCCCTAAAGTTCCTTGGGGTATCCGTGGGTTTTGTCTGAGATACCAATGAGTCCCTACGGGTATCAAGAATTTAAATTTGTATTATTAAGTTATCCTTTAAGTTCCTTGAGGTATCCTTGGGGTTCTGTGGTGTATCAAGAGTTATGAATCTGTATTTTTAGGGTATTCTTGGAGTTCCTTGGGATATCCCTGGGGTTCCCTGGGATTCTTAGAGGTGTATCTGGAATACCAATGAGTCCCCAGGGTTATCCAGAGTTTTAGATTTGTATTGCAGCGTATTACGGTATCCTTGGGGTTCTATGGAGTATCAAGATTTATGATTCTGTATTATTAGGGTATTCTTGGAGTTCCTTGGGATATCCCTGGGGTTCCCTGGGATTCCTAGAGGTGTATCTGGAATACCAATGAGTCCCCAGGGTTATCAAAAGTTTTACATTTGTATTACAATGTATTAGGGTATCCTTGGGGTTCTATGGAGTATTAAGAGTTATGATTCTGTATTATTAGGGTAGTTCCTTGGGATATCCATGGGGTTCTCTGGGATTCCTAGAGGTGTATCTGGAATACCAATGAGTCCTCAGGGTTAATAAGAGTTTTAAATTTGTATTATTAGGGTATCCTTGGGGTTCTATGGAGTATCAAGAGTTATGATTCTGTATTATTAGGGTATTCTTGGAGTTCCTTGGGATATCCCAGGGGTTCCCTGTGGTTCTTAGAGGTGTGTCTGGAATACCAGTGAGTCCCCAGGGGTACCACGAGTTTAAAATTTGTATCATTAGGGTATCCTTGAGGTTCCTTGGGATTCCTATGGTGTATCAGGAGTTATAAATCTGTATTATTAGGTTATCTTTGGGGTTCCTTGGGGTATAATTGGGGTACCAAGGGTAAGGGGTGACCCTTGCACTCTAATGAGACCCCCTTGGGTATCAATAGTTATTCATTTCTGTTATTGGGGTATCCTTGGGGTTCCTTGGGGTTTCCTTGGGGTTCCTTGGGGTTTCCTTGGGGTTCCTTGGGGTTAAAAGACGTGCCGTTCATTGAGGATGCTGGAATACTTTTAAATCTTTTGGGTTTGTGTAATTTCAAAGTTAAAAATGCAATGCATTGACTTTTATAACTTGTATTCTGAAGTATTTTGAAAAAATAAGAACTGTTATGTAGCTTAAAATTGACTTGGCTTTTTCGGTGAAGTTATAGTGAAATGTAGCTTCTGGATCAGCCTCATAAAAGCACTGTAAATGTATGAAATGATCTAGAGGGGGGTCAGTGGAGTCCAAACCTCCCCTCTCCCTGCAAAATTCAAAATTCTCTACATTACATTATAAATTACAAAAAATATGCCTCTGAACCCCCCCCCCCCCCACTCTAATATTACCTTCAGACCCCCCTCTGGAAAAACTTTCTGAATACGCACATGAGTAGTGTACAACATATACTTCTTTTAACAGCATATTAAAAGTATTACAGTAAAACACGGTTATTATGAAGTGTCGGGGATGGATGATTTTGCTTTGCTATAACCGAAATTCGGTTTATCGGTCAAGTCTAAAACGTGTTATATACCGTAGTCAGTGGGAATGAAAATCACTTTGCCGTAAGCATCAATTCATTATAAGCGTGTTCACTATAACCGTGTTTTACTGTGTTGTACCTATTCCTGTAGATCTGTATTTTGGGCTCTCATTGCATCCACAGAGACACTGTCCTTTCCCCCTGGTTTTTCCATCGTCTACATAAGAATCTCCTGGAGCTAGTTTTCCCAGTAAATGCTCTGTCAAAGTCACTGCTACTTCTCCTTCAGTAAGATCTTTTCGCGGACGTTGTTCCGTCTCAAAAAGTACCTTCCTGAGACATCCTGCATGATAGTCTGAAATTGAAATCATCAGAGATGAACATTAATAAGTTTAATTGATGAAAAACTAGAAATGTTCAAAATGGACTAAAACTCCTACAGATTTTTTTTTCGTTTTAGAAAATGTATCATGCTTTAGTATTTTATGGATCTAAATTAGCCCAAAAGGTGTCTGAAACTGTCAATAACATAGACAATCAAAATTTAATTAAAATATTAGTTTAGAGGGCACGATGTTATTAAGCTGCACTGCCATATTAGAGTTATTATCTCATGTATTTCTACACACAAAAAAAGATTTTCTATAAAGCCGATATATTCTCCCGGTGTGCTTCCAGTTCTCGCCAGTACATTGTGACGTCATTTTTCATCTATAATTTTAAGTGTTGATAAAATGACGTCCCAATGTACTGGCGAGAAATGGTACTCGGCGAGAACTGGTCGCACGCCAGTACCTACAGAGATGTTTACGCAGTACATTTGGCCGAATTTTAATATAAATACAGATTCCTGTGAAAAAAGTGGAACTAAATTGATGAATGGGAAATGTTTCAAGATATTCATGCATTGACCATGTTGGCATATTAATTTTTTTTTCACAACGTAGTCTAGACGTAATTAGAAACACAGGTGCTTGAGGACAGGACCAACCCCAACTCCGCCCCCCCCCCCCCCCCCCCAGTATCTACACCCCCTGCACTTTACTCATTTTTCTCTTTAAATTATCTTTTCATTACATATTTAAAATCTAATGTATACAATCATTGCAAAATATTATTTTAAACAAACATTTTGAAAAAAAAAGCCGGGGGTGTAGATACTTGGGGTGGGGGCGGAGGGGGAAGGGGGTTGGTCCTGTAGCACCTGTGGTTTACACTATTGCAGCCAACTAGGCCAAGATAACGTAGAAAACAATAGATATAATATTTACCCATTTCCTTCACATAATCTTCCAATTTCTGCAGGGCCCTTTTTTCGTAATCCATTTTCCCCTCCACCCGTCTGCCGATGACATCTTTCAGAAAAAGTATTCCAGGTTCGAAAATAAGGGAAAAGTTTATGGCCAAAGGAAAGTCCCCGTACATGATGCATTCATAATCACTATCTGCGTCTATGAACGATTTACTTTTTATAGCATTACAAAGATTGCCAAGTTTCAACAACCCAAACAAGAGTCTTCTGAAACTTTGAAAGTTTAAGGATTGCAGAACACGCTCGCGGTCTTCAGCATTCTCTGCCATCGCTGTGCAAGGGTGCCAAGTCAATTCGTTCCCATATAAAACCGTCTCGGTCAATCCGTCCCTTAACTTTTGCATACCGCCTCCTCGTAGAAAATTCAAATATATGTAAAGGAATTTACAACCGCCCTTAAGTTTAGTCCAGCCGCCCCAAAGCAGGTATATATTATACATGTAGCATCAGAGGGGCCAGGGGAGGGGGGCTTCCACTTTATGTGAGTCGTAGTAGAAATAATTAAGAAAATGAACGATATATATTGACCCCCCCCCCCCCCTCCGCCGGAATTTGGTAAGTTTTTACTTTGAATGAGTCAGTCCCACCCCCTACCCCACCCCCTCACTTTGAAAAACGATGCTACGTGCCTGGAGAGACATATTTATGTGCCTGCAATGCATTTTTGATTGGCAATAATTTGAACTCATGTAGATACATGGACAAATATAACTGATATTACGGTCACATGCAGAGAGAGAGAGAAAGAGACAGAGAGACAGGTCTATATATTAGAAACATCACTAATACTACTTTAATTAGACGGAGGTGGCCCGGATGACAATCGATTACAAAATTGTTAAACATCCTGTTCCGACCAGGTACGAGTCGACGTTTTTAAAAAAATATATTTATTTGCAGATTATCCTAGGTATAGTACCTCTATTTAAACAAACGTGAGTTTCTTACCTTCTCTTTTTCACGATGCCACTGACTCGTAATCCAATTAATCCATTGTAACAGTTACAGATTTATCAATTATATTGCTTCGAAAACATCCTTTTATTTTGAAACAGGCTGGGAAACTCTTTTGGGCAAAAGAAGAATGCCCACACTAAAGTTACTACTATGTGCAAGATCCACAATAAATATTTATCTCCGATTCTTCCTAAAGCTAGAAGTAACGAACTAGGAACATTGAAAATTACAGTTTGCTTAAATTTAATTTAGAATAAAATTATTAAGGAAATCTTTTGTGCTACTCAGCTTAGGAATACATCGAGTTTAGATGCAAGAAATGAAATTTAATCTATATTATAACATTGCTAAAACTTCTTCCTATTTCAAACATGGTCAACGCAAGCTTAACTTATCCATCAGTGTATTATACACTGTACTCAATTATGATTTATTAAAAAATACATGTAAATGTTAAATATATGGGTCATTATCAAAATAGAACCCTTGGACTTTCAGTAAGACGTATAATTAACTCGTCTATCTATTTCTGGTGTCAAAACAAGTTAAAAATGATGTTGGTTCCAAGCGAAAATATATACACCGGTTGCGTAGTCCTTAGCTCAAAAGCCGGACAAATCTGTTTATTTCAAAGAGCCATGGCTGAGTGGCCTGCAATGAAATAGACAAAAATACGTCACAATGCCGTTTGATACAACAACCCACAGTCCAAGCTCTTAATAAAATGGTTATACATGTAAGCAGCCTTTTGAAAAGTGTAAAACACGAGAAAGTTATTATTTATTTACTATATATGAATAGAAAGCGGTCGTGGATTACCCGAGAATGCTTACTATTTTTTTCTTTACATGCAAAAATTATACAATTTTAGATAGTTCTAAATATATTTTTTTTTTACAAATCTTGTTACCGAATAGTCACTATAAAACCATTTTAATTAACACGTGCTTAGAAAACAGAAAAAGTTGATGTATTAAACAAATATTTTTCATCTGTTTCAAACGTTGATGACACTTTAAGTCAACTACCTCAATTGTATCACAAATGCAATGACAAATTAAACAATGTAACTACTGAGGAGCAAGAAGTTATTGATATAATAAAAATACTCCCTGTTAACAAAGCCAGATGCAATAAGTCACAAAATGTTAAAATCTACTGTACAATCTGTCGCCAAACCACTATGTTTGTTATTCAACAAATCTTTGACTGAAAATGTGTATCCAAATAATTGGAAAATTGCTCATGTTTTACCATTGTTTAAAAAGGACGATCCTTCTGTAGCAACAAACTTCAGCCTGTATCACTTTTGAGCTGTGTTAGCAAAATTATGGAAAGAATTATATTCAAACATGTCTACAATTATTTTTTATTAAAAATAACCTATTTTATAAATATCAAGCTGGTTTTTTGCCTGGCCATTCAACTTTATATCAGTCACTAGAAACATATCACAGTATTGATAGAGCTATAGATGAAGGGAAATTTTGTTGCATTGTTTTTTTTTTTTTGGATTTGTCAAAAGCTTTTGATAGAGTGTGGCACAAAGGTCTACTTTTTAAATTACAAACATACATGTATGGTATATGTGGCAATATTCTTCATTGGTTTGAAAGCTACTTATGTAATCGTAAACAAAAAGTTATGTATAAGGACATATTATCCTCCTGTAGAGGTGTCAATGCTGGTGTACCACAGGGCTCAGTTCTCGGCCCTCTTCTATTTTTGATTTATGTTAACGATGTGTCAGAAAATATGTTTTCACTGCGTAGACTTTTCGCTGATGATAACTCTTTACAACCTTCTTCATACAGTGTTTGTCCTGAATCATGATCTGAAAGTTCTAGAAAACTGGTCATTCAGTTGGCTGTTAAAATTTAATCCATCCAAAACAAAAGCAATACTTTTTTTTACACTCAAAACAAATTTTTTCTCTCCCAAACTACAATTCCAAAATAGTCGATTAGAATATGTTTCATCACACAAACACTTAGGATTACTATTTTGTCAGAACCTTTGCTGGTCAGAGTGCATCGATAATATTGTTAAAAATGCATACCAAAGACTTGGCTTGTTGAAGAAGCTCAAATTTAGCATAGGAAGAAATACTTTATCAAAAATGTACATGACTTTTATTCGACCTTTAATTGAATACTGCTCTGTTGTCTGGGATGGTTGTTCGTTACAAGATGTCGAAAAATTAGAAAAAGTATGGTGTTCCGATGGGGCCACTTCGACCTTCGCACTTTCGCCTTTAGGTCGAAGATGCGAGAGTGCGAAGTTGCGAAGGCGAAAGTGCGAGAGTGCGACGGCGAAGGAGCGAAAGTGCGAAGATGCGACGGCGAAGCGCGAAGATGCGATGGCGAAAGTGCGAAGGTGAAGGAGCGATATTACTATCGCTCCTTCGCCTTCGCAACTTCGCACTCACGCCTTCGCATATATTCAAACTCAAAAATGAAATAAACCTGTGAAAAAAAAGTTATAACCAAGAAAGGAACATGGAACAAGGGAGAAATAATACTGACAAGCACTTTTTTTTCACTACAATATTGAAAAGGACTGTCTTAGAATTGGGCGAGTTTATTGGATGTTGTAGCCTTAACAAGACCTTGGACTTTCGGTAGGACGTAACTAGCTTTTCCTTGCATCAAAACAAGTGAAAAAATGACGCTGGTTTAAAGGGAAATATACACAGATTGCGTAGTCTTAGCTCAAAAGCCAGACAAATCTTGTTGATTTCATAGGCTTACCTCACATTGCTGTTTGACACGCGTACGACTACCCAAAGTCCAAGCTCTTGTTAAAGTGGTTCTATACTCTGTCCCGAGTTTTTGCTTCCGCCACTTTTTGCTTGATATTTCAATAATAGTAAATACCTTAATTTGTGCTCAGACTAGGTTCATCCACTAATATAAAAAATGTCCAGATTATCTGTTTTGAAACGCCCCCTCTACCGCTTCAGGTTTCAATACACACCCCGAAATTGAAAGTCTACGGAGATTTTGCATTGCAACAGCCATTAATAAGCCCGAATGATAACGTTAAAAAATTGTTCGATGTATTCATGGAGAAAAGATGTAAACATTCCCCATTATAAATCTCCGTAAGGAATCTGTTTTCGTTTCTGTGAATTTTTCTGAGTGGAAAGGGGTAATTGTTCAATGAAGATATCTTGGATATATTCCCTTTTAACGATTTCAACTGTATTTCTTTCACATGTATGTGTAATTTTATTAAAAATCATCAAAAAGCGATGGAAGCAATAACTTGGGACAGACTATAATATGTGTAGTTCTGGCAACGCTCGCTCCAACGGTCCACCGTAAAACAATATTGTATAGAGAAATTACAGTAGAGTCTGGATCTTTTAAACTAGAGATGGTATACTCTCACAATATGTTTATCTTGTGGTATAGTGGTAGACAATCAGTACGTGACATTGAGAATTTCAACCCCCAGGTTAATAGGGGCTTTTCGATGTTTCCAAGACCAATGTTTAAAACTCCCATTAAATTAGTAAAGAAATCGCAGTATTGACAGTAGGGCCTGCATCTTTTAAACTAGAGATGGTACTATTACAATAATATTTTCAGTGGTGGTGGTAGAAAACTTGTAGATGACTTTGATAGTTTCAGCTCTTAGAGTAAGGGCATTTAATGTTTCTGATCCGAATATTTAAATTTCCATTATATCTAGAGAAATAATATAGTAGGGCCTTAGGATCTTTTAAACTAAAGGTGGTTATATAGGGAAAGAAATCGGGATCCTAGACTCACTTCGAGCGATCAAGAACTTCGAGGGATCGAAGTTCGAGCCATCGAGAGTTACCTGTATATCGTATAACATAACTTGCCTACGTCACAATACGACGTGCGTGCGAAACGTATTAATCCGCTTGACGTTACGTTTAAAATCTTTAAACAAATTAAGTAAACGTATTTTAACTAATAAATGGGCCTTAATTTATTATCTGATAAAAATAGTAGAAAATTAAATTATAAGGAATAAATTGAATTTCTACCTATGTTATACGAGTATAACATAACTTGGAACAGTTTACGTTTTTTTATAAACCGCTTCGCGGTTTATAAAGCGTAAACTGCCCCAAGTTATGTTATATCGTATAACATAGGTAGAAATTCAATTCATTCCTTAAATATACAAAACAAAAAATCTAATAGGATGGTGGCATCAAGCTACCCAAACTTTGTCTCTCACTGTTAGCAAAAATTAATGTTAATAATTGATTTAGTGGTGCTAATAATATCTTTAATGAATAATATTTGCAGCAATGCTATAAAATATCTAATCCCAAAGGCAAGCACAATAATATTTATATTCAATATATCAAATTAACCCAAAAGGATTATAATGCACATGCAAACACATTGTTTTAAAAATTATGTTTTGCTTTGTAAAAAAAATTTTTTTACATGTACTTCCAAAACTGAAATTTAAAAAAACAGAAACTTCATAATCATCAATCAGTGTCTAGCAAAAGGAGAGTTTTACATTTTAAAAATACACAATACAGGTTCATATATAACCAAACTTGAAGCCCCATCAGAATCTGAAACCTATATGGCTCAGATTCAGTAACAAAGTGCATCTGTATTCAGTATAGCAAAATGCATCATCATCTTGGTGAGCTAATAAGAAAACAGAATCAGAAAAAAATGTTCAATTTTAGCAAACTATAATGCTGAAGTTTGCAACTTGTTTAAAAATTGAGAGTAACTTCCCATCTTCGAGTGTTTAAAGGTACAAATGGTCTATTTTTTATTGTTTCAAATCTCAGTATTCTTTAAATTAAAAAAAATCTCACCCAAAAATAATTTTCCCTGAATAAAACTGACAAACAATAAACTACTTATACCAGAATCTCAGTCCATTTTGTCTTCCTTTCTAAGTACAAGAGTAGCATGATAATCAGCATTCAACAAAAATGTTTCAGGCTCAACTCTATGGCCCACTTCAATATCATTCTGATACAGAGGTAAACTTTCAGGCAAAATCTGAGAATGGAACCCAAACTTTCCGTCCTTTTCGATATTTGTTGTCACACCTGATGACAGATGCTTGTAGTTTAACACTAACCAGGTTGCTATCACTGTTGGAATCTGCAAGGTTTTATTTTTATAAAACAATGGCATTTGTTTACTTGCAAGATATATGTCTTTCTCAGAGTCATAGAAATGAAACTGAATATGAGTCTTACTCACTTCAATCAAGGGAACAATGTTTAAAGCGGGATTACATTTTTTCTGATAAAAAGACAACACAATGGTTTGGGAAAACAAATGTGACAGGTGGTTATTCAGGCCATCTGTCTTAACTTCTGTTTGAGAAGGTCCATCATTGCTTAACGATTCATCATCAGTGTCTGGATTTTCAGGTGTCGGTACTACCGTTGCACCGATATCAATTTCATCACACTTTTGCTCTTTCGATTCTTCAAAGCTTCCCTCATGTGCAAATTTTCCAATAAAAATGTTGAATCTCCCATACCAAGTTTTAGGATTACCTGCAATAGAGTGTATACAAATTTTCATTTTTTGATTTTGTAAAGGATCATACAATATGTACTACAAGAGGCTAAGGAGCCACATCACTCACTTGAACAACTATGGCAGACTATCAAACAGTATGATACAATTATATGATATGTATAGAATCTCTCAAAATTTGCAATGTTATTTATGATTTTTATCTAATGAGTTACTCAGTAGTGTATTTTCTATTCTAGACCTTTGGTGAAGGGATAGAAACACACTACAAGTTGAAGAATAAAAATCAAATACCAGGATCACAAAACAGTGAGTGGAGACCAAATTGTATATACACAGGAAAAGGAATTTGGTGAGTGCTTCGTGAGGGGAGAATGGAAAGTGAATGGAGAGCGCTTACAGAAAACAAACACAAGCACAGTGTAAACAGAGATCGAGCGATCGCTGAACGCAAGATGAATTACGGTACCTGTATTTATTAGGAAGACATTGCACATTTTTATTTATTCTTTATATTTATCATGTTTATTATCATTTAACGGTATATATACATGTACAAGTACAGGTAACTCCCGATGGCTCAAACTTAGATCTCTCGAAATTCTTGATCACTCAAAATGAGTCTCCAGTCCCGATTTTGTTCACTACACAACTAAGCAACTACACTTGATTTCTCTGGGACTTTAGATGAACCATCCATGCAAGTTTGATGAATAAAAGATAAGAAACAACTTAGATAGTAAACCTGCTCCAATAACTTTAATCTCATCCTGCACCTGAAACTAAAATGGCCTACAGATTAAACATCCATGTCTAAGACTACGCATTGTGTGTTCATCATTCACCGATTGCTCGCATTTGCATTTCATGTGAACTCTGCATTTGCATACCATTCAGCCTTCACTTACCGCTCACCAATTTGCGCTCAACGTTTACCGACCATTTACTCTGCATTTGCTCACCTCCCATTCAGTATTTGTTCACCTTTCAAGTGGAAAAGTACAAAGTGCCAGCAAAGCCTCCCTTTACAAAAAGATTCTTACCTATTGATGTGTCCCCATATTTGACTATTTTTTTACAGGAACATGGACATCTTTCACATTTTTTCAGGCCATGATTATCTAGCACATAGTCTTTGGTTTGTGAAAGAGGTGAAAAAAAATGGATGGCAAGTCTTGCTGCCCAGTCAGTTTCACTTTTGTTTCGTTCAGGTTCTTGCTTCTCTATTTGAAGTCCCTCGCTTGCTTCTGGAATCAAAGTAATGTCATTGAGTAATTTAAGTATTAAATTCATTTAAAGAAAGATTTAGATTTTTTCTTTGATAGTATATAATCACGAGGATGAAATATCCCAGTACACAAAGAAAAATAATGAAGTTGTCGCATTATATCATTGCATGGATACAGAATATTGCACTAGCAATCTAGTCTCATATACTTCCAGCAAAGTCATGTGAAGAGACGAAAAGATGAAAAAATACATGCACTTCATGTGACCTCAACTACCGAATATATCTTTTCTTCAGCACCTGGATCACCTTTTAAAAATCTATTAAGTTAATTTGAATTGAATAGGAAACACTTACATACGTACAGTACTATAAATATGTATATACATGTACAGGGTTGTCTCTAAAAATTGAAGTAGAAGGGAGAAATAAAAAAGTAGAAGGGGATCTGTGGGTCTAGCTTAGTGCTAGATTGTGTTTGAAATGCAATAATAGCTGGGTAATTACGTCACTTTAGGCGGGGGAATTCCCCGCCTCCCGGGTCTTAGAGACAACCCTGCATGTACATACAAAATTACATTTCCACCTTCAAAAGTAGAGTCCATGAAATGTACCACTTTCCCACTTGAATGGTATGTGAACGTGTGCGTACGCTGACCAAACGGTGAGCACACCCTGAACGGAATTCGATGAGCACTTGTAATGAAAGGTGAACTGTGAGCGAACGCAGTGCACAAATGGAGCACAAATGTGAGCACAAAGTGAATAGTGAATGCACTGTGAATAATATATATGAGCGCTATGTGAATACAAGATGAACAATTTATTTGGAGAGCCTTGGGAGGTACTCTTACATTGAGTTTGGTAATCAGGAAAAATAACAAATATACTACATGTATATGTATTGTAACTAACTATAATATTATCTGACTGAAAGATAAGTGAACGCTGAATGAATGGTGAGCGCAAGGTAAATGCTTTGTGAACGCAAGGTGAGTGCTTTGTGAATGGTAATGAGCGCTTTGTAAACGGCGAGTGCAAACGGAACAGAGCGGTGAGCGCAGGTGAGCACACAGTGAACACACGGAAAAATGGGAAAGTAGAATGTTTCAGGGACTGTGTCAGATTATATTGTCACTACACTATCATGACCAGATGACTATATTCTGTAGATATAATTTACTATACATCTTACCCTCGACTTTGGAAAGAAACGACAACAGAGCTTCAAGTATTTGCTGATTAACGCCTAAGGATTTTTTGCCAAATTTTATATAATCTGTTAAGAGGTCGTTTCCCTTTTTGAATATATCGGTAAAAGGGTAGACATTCGTCAATGCGCGTCCTTTGCGATCCAAATGCAACATGAAATCAACTAACACACTTGCTTGTGAAAAACTGATCCCTCTTGCTGCACCCCCGTTGCATACGATGAGTTTTATAGGTGAAAGGGCACAAACAAGAGATTCCAACACAGAAACATGAAAGGCTAAATCTGGATCTCCAGCTGAGTCGTCCATTTCGGATTTTTCCCGAATTTACAATTGGCGTGATCGTCGAACTCCGATCCCGATCTAATTCCATGCAGATATGTGCATCAATCAAAGTCAAATGTTAGTCAGCCTTTCTACAGTAAAGTTTACCTCATGGTAAATAAAATATCAACAATGATCAAAATGTTTTTTTAATTGTAGAATTTCATATTTTTTAATTCATAAAAATTCACAATGCAAAAATGAACAAATAAACTTTTGAAATAATAGAAAACAAAATCATAAAGAATATTTAAAAAGTCAACATAAATGTTTAAAAAAAATTAAGACGCATGCCAAATAATTTGTAAAAGAACTATTTAACTAAATATATTTATTTCCTATGTTAATTATTATAATTTATCAATATCAAAATTAGATTTTTTAATTTCCTACGCTGTAAGTTAACCGTATTATAGCGTTTCATTATGCCGAAGATGAGATATCTGTTTATAAAAGATGATGATGTTTAACTTGTCCTGAGAAACGTTGCTTTATAAATATTCACGGTTTAAATTGTTTAAATTTTATCTGCAAAGCAAAAAACAATTAGCACATCAAAGTATCATTTCAATGATAGTCACGTGATATGTGTACCATTCCCCTTTATATTTTTGCGAAATTTACAAACTTACGAATATATAAAAACCATGCATATGCATAGTCGACTATTTTACTGTCTAATATACAAAACCGCCATTTAATTAATATCCATAATATACAACAATCTACAAGAAACATTTTCAAATTGCTATTGGATTACATGCATATTGTAAATTTAAAATAAACTACATGTATTGTAATATTTCTCTATTTAAATCATATGGTAGCTAATAAAGTGAAATATAGTCATTGTAAGAATTTGGATCGCCAATAAGTTACTTTTTTGATTAATATATTAAATATATTACAAATGTTTCTGCTGCTATTTATACAGAAGACCTCATGTTACTTGAAGACACAGAAACTATGTTTTAATTTGTAACTTACAATAAATTCTGAAATTATATTTTGTAAGCATGCAAAGCTCTTGCAAATTACACGTATCTTTTAGGACGAAAACTTGCAACAAGGTCTCTAAGAAGAAATTTTATGATTAAAAATTAAGCAAAACTTAACAGTTTACTAGTAACTGTCATGACCCTGCATGCTATCAAAATATATTTAAGAAAAAAAAATGAAAATTTTACCCTGGGTTTTTATCCTAGAAGACGTCATCATATTTGACCCTTGACCTTTAATTATGCCCCCTGAAATTTGATGTGCATAAAGTCTGAACACTTTTGATGTTTATGTCTAAATTTCATGTCTTTACTATAAAAGGAAGAAGTTACACATTCTTGAATAATGGAAAACTAAACTGCACAAAGTCAAATGAACGCCATTAATTCAAATGTAACTTTCGAAATTACCAAAATACGCTGTACCTTGATATATTTCCGTCCTCAATATATGAATATTCAATTTCAAATGTTTAATTTCAAGCCTTAAATTAGGGTACTCTTGTACCTTCTTGCTCCGTGTCTCTTTAACTATTTGCAAAACATCAACAAATTAAAATTATATCAAATTAACAGTCTCCATCAGCAATTTATAAATTATCTACAAACAAAATACCGAAGAGTAATAAAATATCATGATTTATTAATATAGTGGTTTCATCAATATTCATTGAATACCAATTTTCGTGGATTTTGCTTTTTAAGTTTAACCATGAATTTTTAAAAATGTTCATTGAAGTGCATTTTCTACTAACAATTTGTATTGATAGGGTCATTGGCCACGAATTTACGTATCATTGAAACTGTGATTTTCACTTTATCCACGAAAATTGATACCCTTGAATATTAATGAAACCACAGTACTCGCTATCCTCCGTGGATGAAATGCATGGTAAACACGCTTTTCAGTGTTTATCAATTACACTGTACGCTATAAACTTAGCAATCAAATGTACATGTACATGTAGCGATCATGAAAAAAATTGCATATTAAACACGCTAACGCGGGTTATGTATTTTCTCTGCAATGTCACTACCTTCATATTCCGCATGAATCACCAAAGAAAGCATTTTATTGCTTAATTGTAGTCTATTGATGATGTCAACAGTATTAAAAAATGTACAATAATGACTGTAAAAGACGTTTCACAGTAATTAGACTTGCGGGTAAACCAATAACTTAAGTTTTGTGCACAAAAAATATTAAAAATGTATATGTTTGTTTTCTAAAATGAATATAAACGAGAAATACTTCATGTTAAATATAAGGGTATAGTTACGGGACGCGTTTTAAAAAATGACATGAAGATACGTTTGTGATTGCTCCGGGTCATTGGACGTAAGCAAAATTGTCAGCTTACTAGGGATGACTAAATGATGCCATGGACGAGAAAAGTCACTCTTATACATGTACGTTTCCTACTAAAGACTTTAAAAAGAATAGTAATCTTCACCGTCAAAATCAGTTCATAGTCTTCTGTTTTAAATATGGAATAACGAAATAACTTATTCAAGGAATCGTCAGTCACACATATACAGCTCTGTAACTATTAATTAAGACACACAGTATTAGGGTTTAATTTCATTTAATAGAAGAAAGCAGTAAAAACCAATACATTGTATACACAAACACAACCAGATCTAGTCCTGGGCTGATCTGACAAGTGTATGTTATGAATACAGCTAGCCACTGGTTTCATGCATACATTCTACCCTGAATAAAAACAAGCTGTAGGTTTCACATCATAAACTGATTTTCAATCTAAATGTTGTATTTATACAACTACATGAACTTGATGTTTCATCATTGTTGTACTTTTGTTGTCTTTGGCAATCACAAATGCAGCACTTTTCTGTGTACAGTTAATGGTAAACCTAGGACGGTATTTTCATTTGGTCACCACGTTTTATCCTCTCCCTGTTCTGGCAGCTAGAGTAGTCATTTACCGGTATTTTTGGCACATTGAACTTTGGGATTGCTTTAATCAAAAAATCATTCTTCAGGTGCCGGGGTCTGCCAAATCTGTCTGGTCGAAATAGCGAGATACAAGGCAGATGAAGAGATTCAGTGGAACTAAGCGTGGATCTTCAGGACTTTCCTGTGGGAAAAAAAAATATAATATGTTAAAAAATCTTAAAAACCTTTAATCATGAATGTATTGTACATCGAGTAGTTGTGATTAGTTAGATGGCAATAATTGTTTTTTTCATATTTATTTCAAGATTCCGTTTGAAAAACTTTTCTAAAATTTTCATATATTTTTACACATTGGAAAGGTTGGCTATATAAATATTTAAGTAGATGAAAAAACTGAAAATGATTAAATTTCAATGATTGGTCTAGAACGTTCAACATTTGAAATTCCCCCAAAAAAGTACAAGATATTGAAGGCAATATTTTGAAACGATAATCATTTAAATATTCTGGAAGTCAAAGTCTTTGGTTATTTTCAGAGGGCCAAGCCCATTTTAACATTAATTTTCAATGTAACCATATATAAAGATTCTTTATTTATGGTTGCCATGAAATTAACATTAAAACGGGCTTGGCCCCTGTGGTTATTTTTAAATTTGTGATAATCATGATGATCTACATGTACACATAATTTTCACTATTTTTATGATCACTTATGGTACTCATAGGAAAAATACCACAGAAGTTATATTCAGTATTGTACGCTATTGAAAACTTTCAAAATAGGCTTTTGCAAACAAAAAATTTTTGCCCCATTTTCCACAAAAACTTGCAACACGCAAAAAGAAAGATCTAAAAATATGGTATACTGTACTTACCAAAGTAGCCCTAAGATTTCCACAACTGCGGGCCAAGGATCTGATCAGGGCGCAGGCCTCTGGGGACAGGGGCTTCTGCAGACTGGTTAGCAGTGCATAGAACCACATCCCCTGTCAAAAGGAAACCAACCCACATTATTACCTCTCTAACTTTGGTATTAAACAAATATATGTTTAAAGCAGAAGTAGAAAAAACTTTTCGGTTTTTTTTTACAGTTTTTTTGGTCAAGATTCAATTACCACATTATCCGAATCTTTTTTTTTTTTTTTTTTTTTTTTTAATAAAAGTAAGTGGGGGGGGGGGGGGGCTCAAAATATTGATTGGCCAGAGTGAGACAATGTGTCATTATATCTCTGTTATAATATTAATTCTGATTGTTCTAGACAGTCACATGAAAGGCCAAACAAATCTTCAATTCTCCTGGAGATAAAATATCATTCACCTCCCTATCCTGAAATCTTGTGAGTTATCTTCCTTTTCAAAAGGAAAAATTTTTATTGGCGAGGATTACCGTAATTTACTGTTACAGGAGAGTGCAAAAATTAACTCCAAATGTTTTACCTGCTTGTCTGAAAATCCTGTAGCCTCAAACCAGTTAATATGATACTCCAATACTCTGATGACTGAGGGCTATAACAAACAAGTTGATACATGTATACCTTTATATTAAACGTACATGATTACTACTGTAAATTCCTAATTTAACCCAAGGAATTAATATCCATGTAAAATCGCGAGAAGCCTGTCTGGCCAATTTTGAAATCTTGCTTTTAATTTTCGGACATATGTAAACCACATGAAACTATGATAAACTTTAGGCATTCGCGATTTTATGTTCTCACGTTTTGATGGAAAACTGTGGAATCGCAGAATTAAGTACTCGCTTGGAATAAGGAATCTACAGTATATATTATAGCCATAATAATTTTTTTTTCCCTAAAGCTAGTTCCCGAAGTTAAAATAATTCAAGATAATTTGAGTTAAGCAAGATTTGAAACAAGTCAATTGCTAATTTTTTTTTCATTATAATTACAAATAAAACAATGGAAAAAAACTGATTTCATTTTTGATGTAGCTGTAAAATAATTGTGAAGCAGCATTTGACATAAATAAGCTGTACTATTGAAAACTGAATTATTCCCTGTTTCAATGTGGCAGTCTTAACTGACTGCAAATACTGCACTATACAAACTCAACATTGATTTCTTTTTCAGGCTTTAAGGAAGCATGCTACATAGAAATAAGGGTTTCAGAGGAGATAAACAGGAGAAATATTTTCTGATTTCGAACATAAGTGACATCCTGTACTGTATACATATCAGGTTTCTTGAAAAATTATTATGTACATTTTTTTCCACATTTGTTTTTAATTTTGCAAGATTTATAATTGTGTCAGAAATAACTCAATCCAATTGATATTTAAACTCATCTTTACCTGATATTATGCAAGGTTTATCTGATCTAATGCTGCAACAATGCTGAACTCACCTGATCTTACGCTGCAATCATGCTAAGATTACATGATCTTATGCTACTACTATGCTGAATTTAAGTGATCTAATGCTGTGACTACATGTATGCTGCTGTGACAATGCTGCAATAATGATGAGGTTACCTATTATAACACTGCAGCAATGCTGAGTTTACCCAATCTAATGCTGTTACAATGCTGAGATTACCTGATCTAATGCTGTGACTAAGCGTTATTTAACTGATCTAATAATGCTGCTTTTCTGCCTAATCTCATGCTAAATTTATCTGATCTTATGCTGCAACAATGCTAAATTTACTAATCGTATCTTATCCAGCAGCCATGTTAAGATTAACTAATCTTATGCTGCTACTATGCTGCATTTACTGCTGTGACTAAGCTTTATTTTACTGATCTAATAATGCTGCTTCTCTGCCTAATCTTATGCTAAATTTATCTGATCTTATGCTGCAACAATGCTAAATTTACAAAGCGCGTCTTATCCTGCAGCCATGTTAAGATTAACTAATCTTATGCTGCTACTATGCTGCATTTACTGCTGTGACAATGCTGAGATTACCTGATCTAATGCTGCGACGATGCTGAGCAGGGGAAGCACACCTTCATGCTTGGGTTTCGCTTCCTCTTCCATTACGACTTCCGATTTGACCTCTCTCTGAGAGACCCCTGGTGGCATGAGTCTTCCGAAGCAAAGGCGACACCAGTTCTCTACATCATTGCATTGGGGCTGTTCAAAAGAAAATTCATCATACAACATAAAACCAATTTCGTTTGAAAAATTTTCATTGTTCTATGGGAAAAGAGATTCTAAATTTTATGGCCCATCTTAAATTAATTTACCTTGTACATACTGATGTAAATCCATACTGCACAAGTTAAAGTTACAATTTAATATTTGATGTTATATATACATGTAAAATGCTAATTAGAAACACAAACCAGTTTGTCTCTCTTCAACAGTCCTTTCTTCGCCATTAGAATTTTTTGCCTCTGAAGATTCTACCAATCCAAAACATGTGAATCAAATAATTTTCCAAAAATTAATATATATAAAAAAAAATATGATTCAGTCTCAAGACTGGAACCTGTTTTTTATAGTTCGCATAGTTGTCTGCTGAAAAAATTTGATTTAAAAATGTGATACAGATCAAGTTTTCACATCATTTACAATGGGTTTTTCCCAGTTTGATTGAAAATCTAAACATTATTTTTTTTCCTGGATAATTTTTTTAACAACATAATGTTATTTCCAGCAAATTTTATACCTGACGAAGTTCCGCAAAGTTAGCAGTTTGTAACTTCTGCCATTGAAGATCTGGTGTAAATCCCTTTGGAGCTGGAAAACGCCCACCATGCTGTAACATATTAAATCAAAAGAAGTAATCATCTTGGAATATTAGTGAGGTCAAGCGTTTACATGTGCATGTCTACAAGTATGTGTGAAACTAGAAGTAAGTTTACATGTACACATACAAAAATATGGGGTATGTTTACATTGAGCATGTTGTACAATTTGTTTCAACATGATTCAATACATGTGCGGATTACTGCAAATTCCTATGATAAAAGCAACGAAATAATATCCGCGTTAAATCGTGAGAAACACCTCTCACAGATTTTAAAATCTCTCTATTATTTTAAAAAAGCTGAGAACTGTACTAAGAAATAAGGACAAAAATTGTATGTTCACAATTTCCTATTCTCGTGATTTAATACAAAACTACGGGATCGCAGAATTAAGTAATGAGTACTTGGGTAAAATAAGGAATCTTCGGTATTACTGATTGATGTGTAACTGTGAGTTCAAGAACTAATCTTTTTTTATTACCTCCTTGTACTTTTGATTCATCATGTACTACCAGTACTTTCAGAATTACTGTAGATTCCTAATTAAATGCACAGAGTAAATATCTGGGTAGAATCGCAAGACGCACATCAAACAAATTTTATAAAATTTCATTTTGATATTTTTCATGCGTTTTTGGACAGATGTTAACTTAATAGAACAATGATAATAATTAAGTTTTATTTTTTAGGTTTTAATCTTATATTCTCGCAATCTAATGCAAAACGTTTGAATCATGGAATTAAAAACTTGGGTAATATAAGGAATCTACAGTACACAGTGAGAAAATATGCATAGAATTAGTGGTTCCCTTACATGTACACATTCGAGTGCTTTAATTTTAGGATCTAAATCAGATGAATAATGAAACTTATTAATTCAAACATAGTTAAATAGGAACATCCTTCTATGAATTTAGTTATATTCCCCCAATCTTAAAATGTATTCTGAACTGCAGAAATATAACAAATTCAAGTTACAACATATCCAAATTGTTCATTGTAGGCATTCAACATGTTCAATATAAGCATATGATATGTATAAGTAGTGCTGACCTCTTTAATCTTCACAGTCTGTTTTTGCAGGAAGGGAGATGTGTCGATGTCCGCTACAACAATTTGTGGACAATCCTTTGCTTCCTCTCTACAAGTTAAAAGATATCCTGCAATAAGGCCAGGAATAATAATTGATATGCTTGATGTTCTCCGTCCCAAATTTTTCGTGATGGGTAGATTGGTAGTTCTGTCTTTTTTTCTTGCGCATTGATTATCTGATAATCAAACTATTTTTTTTTCTATACTGAAAGCTTTTATAAACAAAATTCAATATTTTAAAATTGATTCAAAAAAACATAATCTAAATGCGTTAATAATATGAAATGAACAATCAATTAAAAAAAAAATTGAGTTATGATGCTGAAAAAAATTATTGGGTATCTGGGCAAGTTGATAAGTCTGTCGGAGTGCATCAAAGGATGAGGAGTTATTAGTGTTCGGTCTCATCGAATTCTTCTGTTAAGCAGGTTGGGACCAATTGCCCAAATGGGATGTAGAAGCCTGTTTGGAATACAATTTAGCCAAAATGGAATATAAATGTAATGTGCAAAAAAAAAAAAATTTGAAAGTTTTGATATAAATCCGCATTAATATGTATCAACTGCAACAAATTTTGGTAAGCAAGTTTTCCTATCATTCAGTCTTTAGTTTGTATGATTTATCCCCAAGGAGTTTTGGATTTATATATACATTACTGAGGTAAAAAAAATCGTTTTGAATATACTGAGGGATCAATCTCTATAATCTTACGGTTACAGAAAAATTCATATACCAAGACTTCGAGTTCCTACATTTCATTCATTCTAATTGGGATTTATATCAAAGATTTCAAAATCAAACATTTTAATTTTTTTGCGTGGACCCTGAGGTCCACGCAGAAAATATATAAGCGAGGTTAAACAGGATGCTATGGGGAAAATTCAGCCTGCGCATGTGCTAGCCTGGTTCCTGTGCGTAATGGGTAGCTCAGGGAACCAGGCTAGCACACGTTTATCTGAATCGGGATCGGGATTCCATGCCATATGCACACATAAGTTCAAAGGCGCTGTAATTGTAAAGTGGTCGGTAAACAGTACAGAAACAAAGTATTCCTTTTAAAGAAATGATTGGCATGTGATATGAACTATCAGTATTATGAAATAAGTTATTGTTATGCATCAAATAGCATAATTTGCAATGTTTTGTTGTTTTCCGAATACACATGTAACTTAACTGTACATTTATAGTAGGCGAGGCTAGAGAACTTCCCGATTAATTTTTTTTTAAGCATTTAAGTATGATTGAATAATTATGTCACTATAAAAGTTTAAATCTCAAGAAAAATGCATCAAAATATGAAATTTTTAATTTACACAAAGCTGTAACAAAGTAGTGCGAATCGTAATGTGTGCGCAAATAGTAGAATTCACCGAATGCCTGATACTATACATGCAAACTTCATTCATAGATCATGTAGATAGATCATAATTATTCTAGAAGTATGAATCCTTTAAATTCTGAGATAAAAAGTCAGGGCTATACATACATGTATACGTAATACAACATACAAATTAAGTGGTTAAAAGCAGAGGGCTAGAGTCGGTGGAATCTCTGATAATCTTAAGGCTTGAAATCACGTTTTCGTTGGAAACACATGTAAATGGTCCACGTATTGTAGTCCTTTTTTAAAGGACAGCAACCTGTTTAATTCATATGCCATCTGGGCTATTATATCCCACTATTGGCCGATTGGTCCTAACCTGTTAAGATTTTTCTCTCCGATTTACGTTATACCATATTCATGATATTGGTGAATGGTCCGCTGGAAACCTACCTCACTCGCCGCAAGTACTCATTTCCTGTTGTTGGAGGAATGTTGAGGTCAAAATCGTCATTGTCATCAATGCGCACTGCCAGCGCCTGAGGTTGCAACTCGTCATCTACGAGGCTATCATCGCTGTCCATTTTCACTATCGTTTTCAGCACGTAATTTTGTATTCCGAACCCGATTCAATTAAATGTTCAACTGTTCATCCAGGTATGTCTGTATTTCAACTGCTATGTTCTTATAACAAAAACCCGAAGTTCTTTAACCATTCATTAAAAGCAGTTCGTTTTCGTAATTAAGTAATTGCAGTAGGTGTTCTTCGAAATTATTATACATGTACATGTAGGATTTTGTTTGTTTTGTTTTGTTTTTTTTGTTTTTTTTTTAAGTCTGCTAGTGAAGAATAAAGTTTACATTGGCTAAATACCAATGACTGGCTTCATTAATATACAATCAAAGCAATTTTTCATAGGCCACAAAAAAGGTGTTCATTATATAGTTCATATGCGTGGATCCAGAATATTTTTCGGGTGTTGAATGGGGGGGGGGGGGGGTGAGAAATGCAAAAGTCTGAGGCCCAATTTGTTAATTTTACTAAATATGTGAAATTGATGAATTACACATATACTGAACTTTCCAGAGGAGGGAGTCTGGACCCATCCGACACCATCTACATGTAGATCCACGCATCTTAGAAAATGTGTTAAAATTAGTACCTTAATTTCTATAAAACAAATTGAAAATAGTGCATACACATGTATGAACAAATCTGTGAGACAGAGAAATATCAGCCCCGAGGGCAATACAGCCCTAGCTTCCAGTTGTTGTCTCACCTAGTCCAAAACACGTGTATCAGGGCTGATACACTACTAGGTATATGATATACACATGTATTCATGAACAAATCTGTACCATATGTTCCTCGGGACTTCATGATCGATCACTAGATCAGCTCGCATTGCTCTACTAGTATATTGTACATGTATTCATTAACGTTAGAGAAAGATATCTTTAATTAATATGCACCTTTCTATTTATCAGTGACTTATTATCGTTAGATTTATTTGTTTCATTTATAAACTTTATTATTAATTTTATTTTCTTGCTAAAATTATAAATATAATTGAAATTAACTGCTTTTTTAAATAAAAAGTTATACTTTCAAAAATATGCATTGGAGAATGGAGTTTAGTATGTAAATAACATGTACTACATTTAGTATCACATCACGTATGTAAATTCCACTGAATTGAATTGAATAGAATTTTATTCATTTTATTGTTATCATAAAAACATGAGATACATATAATACATATAATAAATTACGATAGTAGAAGATTAGATACATCATTATATAACGTATAAAGTATACTTAAAAATATACACGTTCATAAAATTTATTTGTAATATGGACAGAACGATTCATAAATTTGAATAATAAGCATTAGTACACAGCTTTTTGAGACGTTTTCAGATTTAATTTACAGAACTCAAAAGTGTTTTGTTTATTACACATATATCTAGAATCTTTAAATAACTTTTTTTTCCAATTTTATATGAAAAAGCATTACATTCCAATACAAGATACATTCCATCCGCTGTTTGACTTAGATTGTATTGTTACCAACTGCTGGTGTCATATTGTAGATTTTGTATTTACATCCACCTAGTTAATTAATTCCACATTTACAATTTGACATTAGTAAAGTAATAATCTTATTAGCATTACTATAGCCTGCCTCTAGTGTAATTCAATTTTTTTTTTTCAATTATGCCGCCATGAAAGATAGAAAAGGCGGAAAAAAGAATTAAGATATTAATTAAATATGATACCCATTTTCTTACGCATTAATATAATAGTATACGGAAAGAAAAATATAACAAACTCAGAAAAAGTACGAAGAGTTATTAATTAAGGTGGTATGGGACACCTCCATGTTGTGACGTATTGTTTATCGAAAGGAACAATAAAATGAATGGTAAGTATAGAAGAAGAGCTACATTGTAAATATTGGAAATCACCATCAGTTTAGAAAGAAGGCCTGAAGGTGAGGATTCTATAAACGGAATGTGATACATATACATGATTGTAGATATATTGATTATAATGATTAAGAGAGATCAATGGTAGTGGCCATTTCAGACTGTATATATTGACCTCCTTAGAAAAGATCCATATAAAATTATAGTGAAAAACTGGTAAAACCTATGAATTTAGTTCATATGTATACAAATCATTACTTGAAAGTTATTGGTAGATCTGAAGGTTAATGTGTTGACCATCCAGCCTCCATATAAATGGGTACACGAAGCACACTTCTTCTATCTGTGTCTTATTAATTGTAAAGATTCTAACAAACTTTAATGGGATAAATGGATTTGCAAAAATTACAAATGCATCATATTTTCTCTGTCTGTGCCAAGCATACTTAGTAGCATTCTCCAAATTTAAAAAGGGATAACAATGATTAAAGATGGATTTGAACGAAAGTAAATCTTCGAAGAGCTAAAAATGCAAACAAAGAACAAATACTTAATTCATTTCTGTCAGACCATCATTCCTGAATTCCAAATTAAAGGAAAAATGGTAGGAAAAAATTTATATATCACAAAATAATTCTATACACCATTTTTCTTTCTATACAATTTATTGATAAAACCTATCATAAATATATTTCATATTAAAGATCGAATGGTTTTAGGATTAATTCATTAACAATTTTCTCAAATCATATCCATATCATTAAACCATAAACAGGCAATGTCTAGTTTTTCTTCTCTTCAAAATACTATAGACTGGATGCCATTGCCATCGTTTGATTAGAGTAAAAATTGAACATTCTTTGGATTTCTTTTTTGAAATCCTCAATTTGAATGCAATATATAATTGGATTTGCGGCAGAATGAAAGAAAGAAAAACAGATAAGAACCAGGTTTTCTGTAAGTGTCATGTCGAAGACGAAACTGAGAGCTAATGTAGGACACATAGACAGGACAAACACAGCAAGGACTGTAGTGACCAACTTAATCGACTTGACAACCCGCATTCTCTGCCGATTTGCCGTCTGCTGTTGGGCGCCATTTTGCTGTGCTGTATCTGTCTGATCTTCTGTCTTTCGATACCTCTTGCGAACATTCCACAATGCTAATGAATAAAATACAAATGTACAGAGAGAAGAAGAGAAATAGCGATCGACATAGAAAAGATCGTGTTCCATACAGCAAAATCCTCCCCGAACATCGTGATAGGGTGGCACTGTTCTTTGTATACGACCCACCTTCATCTTTCGGCGACAACTTCAGTACATAAAGAACAATATGCACAATCCACGTTGCACCATAAACTATATACTTTCGTTTCCCGTTCCAGAGGCATTGGTTGAGCTTTTTCTCAGATATCACAAGGTATCGGTTCAAACTGATATATAAAACGTCTGCCATACTGATATCAGAAATGCTATGGAGCCAAGACATAGATTCAACCTACACAAAGTCAATATAGCGTCAATTGAAAACCCGGCCTTTATAATACTCCCGCAGGGTCTTGTTCCGAAATGTCGAACTAGAACCACTGAATTTTCGAACACGATCAGTATTCCCACACTTATCAAGACCACGGTTTTCACTTAAGACTACTTCAGCATCCTCACTCTGAAAGCTTAAACTGATAGTGGTATTAGTGTTGTTTGATGCGGAACTTGATAATTTTAAGTTTTCATCCATTGTTTCAAAACATTTCCAAATAGTAGCAAATTTCACCTCCGGTCGTCCAAACGCCAAAGTCGTGCACTGCTTTCTTCAAAAAAGAGTTTAAAATCTGTTTTTCTTTTCTTTAGAAACTGAATTCAATCGCAAAGACAATATCAAGTAAGATTAAACAATGTTCTTCATTAAGCTTAACAGTTGTTGTTTTTGCTATAATCAACATATTCCATATATACCTGTACCAACATGCAGTATCCATCCAGAGCCTCAGATT
Organism: Magallana gigas; assembly: GCF_902806645.1. NCBI lineage: Eukaryota > Metazoa > Mollusca > Bivalvia > Ostreida > Ostreidae > Magallana > Magallana gigas. The sequence continues at coordinate 12,241,531 of NC_047567.1, read as the reverse complement.
GAATTCAAATATCAATAAAATCCAATTAAAGCAACTTAATTCATGTTTCCGGCGGGACCAATATTTCGTTTCAGTTAGGATTAGTTTTCTAAGTCTTGAATTCAAAGATTCAAAAACTCAGTTTTCCTTTCGTTGGAATGTAATGACCAAGAAGGAAGAGACGATCTGAGGATTTGGTCGTAAAATGAAACCGATGCGTTCAATGCATTCAGACAGTAATCGACTCCTTTTATAGTTAATTAGGTTTGGTGGGCTTAAGCATTGAAAATTCTACGCGATTCCGATTCCTTTTTCCTTTAAAAATAGCATTCCAGCAAATTATCGGAACAAGATTACCCATTGATCGATTTAATCTTAGATCATCGATCTATATCACTGTCATCGTGAAGTTCTGAAAGATAGATATCTATAACGTAACACAAATAACGTGTTCTCATTTTGAATTCTTGTACATAGTATATAACGAGCATATCTATAATGTACCTTATATATTCATCTCAATATATGTCAGACAACACGTTTTGATATTCCCACAATTTCATGGAAACAGTTTCATTTTTTAAATTGAAAAATAAAAATATTTGTATTAACCATACCATTGATTAAATGTTCATTATCATCAATACGGACCATGTGTAAACTACAGGTAGAGTTTGGAAAAAATAATGTTTTAAAATTTCTTTATAAAGTTTCTTAAATCTTCGTAAATAATCATTTGATAAACATTTGATATATATTTTTATTGTAAAGAATCCATGGCAAGAGAAATACATTTCAATATTATGACAGACAAGCATGAAAACGAGCGTTCGAATTTGCTATCGTTTAATGAGTCACGCCTTACTAAGGAACTCACACGTTACTAGTAATGAGAAAGTCGCGATGGTTTGATGGTTTGAGGGCTATAATGAAAATTAACTTAAAATTATTATAATGTACTTATAACGTATAGAGATATGCAAATACAAGTTTTTTCCCACATAAAGTGTTTCTGTTAGTGACAACAAAAATTGCATTACTTAAGATATATATTCTAATGAATATATATATATATATATATATATATATATATATATATATATATATATATATATATATATATATATATATATATATATATATATATATTTATTTTTTATGTATTTATTAAGCACAGTACATTTGGATGCGAGATAATACCTCTGCAGAGGCTCTCTATATATACATCACCTGGGGTGCCAGGGGCCCCCTGGATCAGTAATGCTAATCAGCGATATAAATGAATCATACATCAATTATACATCTATATATATAACGTACAAATTATCTGTTTTCTTCAGTATTTATAATTGTATTTTTTTAAAGCGTAAATAGACTTAGATATGAAATAACACAATGTAGTATAAAATTAATAGTTGAAGAACCATAAACCATTAACAATTTCAATGTAAAACTGCATTTTGAAAAATAAAGTCACACTGATTTTGTACAATTGTTGACTTTGTCCCTTATCTCTGACAACTTAATAAGTTTAAAATAAGAAGGAATTGGCTTCTAATCAGTAAATGAACAAAAATACTATATTCTGACACCCAAGAATGAATTCAAAATAGTTTTTAATAAATACATTTTGTAGATAAATTATGCTTACGGTCATTTGATTTGTAAGCTCACCAGTAAGATGGAATAACACATCATCACAAAATGGCTGACAACTGATTTCAACGACTTTTCATTTTATCAAAAGGATTTGATCGACCCTAATATGTAACTTACTCTATATCCTTGTGTATAAAGTGACGGATTTGTGATCCGAATCCTGCAGGGACTTTTGTCGCTACTTACTGAATTGAATTTTTAAATATATATTTCTTATCCCCAAACTGCAAATATTTTGCTTATTTGACACATGTACAGTCTATTAATCATTATATTTTTCATAATCAAATAAGTACCGTTAATTTGAGTGACTTAAAATTCCAAGTGTGTTATTCAACCTTAATCTGAATTCTACGTACATGTATATGTAATTGTGACGTTTTGAAATAAAAAAGAATTCATTCTTGAAAGAGAATCAATTTATTGTTTGGGCAACTGCATTACATTATCTCCGTGTACCGATTTTGTTAACGTCCATTGCGTTAATGTATAAATCAAAGTACTGAAGTACTGACGAGAGTTGATTTTATCGATTGTTATTGATTTTAAAATCAACGATATGTTATTTTGCATGGCAAGTAAATTCCTATAGGTATTTGAATTACGTACATTTTCATTCTATGAATCCTACAGGAATTTCGTGAAAATCCAATATCAATCATGTTGTGTAATATTCAAAGAATTATTCCATCAATCTACGTATTAGTAATCGAAATAGTTATGAGAAATTGAGCGGATCCAAGCAAAATTGAACTCTACTTTCGTTCAACCAGACTCTCAGCTATATCCGTTAATCTTCGACAAGCAAGAGAGACTCTATGCTTGTCGGAGATTTACGGAGACATCCCAGCGTCAGGTTGAACGAGACTATATTGAACTCTGGCGTAGGAATACATAAAATGTACGACTTCGAAAAATATCTTAATCGTTCGTACCATTAATAAATCTGATTATTTACAATGTGTCAATAAATGAGTTTCCTTGAAGAACAATGCTTAAGAACTCATTACATCGACTTTATATGTTAGAACTAAATGTTGTCAGCGGTGTTGATTTGTGCTTAGGACCAAACACTGTTTCACTTTCGGTTTGCCTGAGTACATTGTAACTGCATAGGAGAGTTGATTAAAATCAACTCCCAAAAAATATACTGGACCAATTAAAAAGTTCTTCCGGGTTCAAGTGACGTCACAATGGTTTAATTGAAGGGACATAATGACATCTATCAATTATTTTCTTGAGACATGCCGTCATGAAAAATAGAAAGATTAAAAAAGATACTCTAAAAAATATTAAATCGTCGTTAACTTGAACATAAGAACTGAATGTAAAAAAAAAGATTGTAGAGGTAAAAAATTACCAATGTTGAAAAAAAACTTGTATGTAAACTCGCGATCTAAGAGATGATTTGATAACAATAATACACTAGCAACAAATGTACACAAACACAACAGCATTTTTTTTTTTTGGAAAAGCTATTACTAACTTTTCATAAGCTTTGATTTAAACGACATTTCATTTTATCAAAAGGATTTGATCAATGCTAATATGCAATTTACTCCATAGCCTTGTGAATAAAGGGACGGATTTGTGATCCGAATCCTGCAGGGGCTTTTGTCGTTACTTACTGAATTGACTTTTTAGATATATATTTCTTATCCCCAAACTATCGCCATTCTTTGGAATCTTTTTGATGGTATGGTTTTCGTTATTAGGAAAAATAATTATGCTCTTTAAAAATATTTGCTGTTATGTTTGTGTACATCTGTTTCTAGTGTATCATAATTATCCAATCATCTCCCAGAATAATTCTTATTTTAGGATATCATATTCATCTCACTCAACCGATGAACTCTTCTATATATAAACGGCGTTTCACAAAACCTTGAAATAATTTCTCAATCAGCAGAAAGTTACAATGTGTAAGAAATATAGAAGTCTAATCGGCGAAAAATATGTATTTTTTTATATAAAAAAAATGATTTTCAAAACTATTTCAGTAAATATGAAAAAGCTCCAGTAGGATTTAAACTCATTTGCAATTCACTAGGCCAAACTCTAACCACTTGGCTACATTCAAATTTAATCAAATTCAAAGAAATCAATCAATGCAAGTAATATACAGTAATAAAGTATTACCGTAATCAACGTAATGTCCTACAAATTATAATTCTTACTTTTATTTGCTTTCTTATTCTATGTACTGGATGCTCTTGCTATCGTTTGATTTGAGGGAAAATTGAACATTTTTTGGATTTCTTTTTTGAAATCCTCAATTTGAATGCAATATATAATTGGATTTGCGATGGAATGAAAAAGAGAAAAACAGATAAGAACCAGGTATTCTATGAGTGACATGTCGAAAACAAAACCAAGAGCTAATGTAGGACACAGTGACAAGACAAGCACCACAAGGACTATGGTGACCAATTTCATCGACTTGACAATCCGCTTTCTGTGTCGATTTGCCATCTGCTGTCGGGCGCCATTTTGTTGTGCTGTATCAAGATTTTCTGTCTTTCGATACCTCTTGCGAACATTCCACAATGCTAATGAATAAAATACAAATGTACAGAGGAGAGAAATAGTGATCGACACAGAAAAGATCGTGTTCCATACAGCAAAATCCTCCCCGAACATCGTGATAGGGTTGCACAGTTCTTCGTATTCGATTCCGCCTTCATCTTTCGGCGACAACTTAAGTACATATAGAACCAGGTGGGCAACCCACGTTGCACCATAAATTATATACTTTCGTTTCCCGTTCCAGAGGAATTGGTTGAGCTTTTTCTCAGATATCACAAGATATCGGTTCAAACTGATAAAAAACGTCTGCCATACTGACATCAGAAATGCTATGGAGCCAAGACATAGACTCAACCTACACAAAGTCAATATAGCGTCAATCGAAAATCCGGCCTTTATATGAATTACACCGTGGATACTGGCGTTGATTCCTAATACAAAGTCACTGAAGGAGAGAGAAAGAACCAAATTGTAATGAATATTCTCCCGGAGGGTCTTGTTCCGAAATGCTGCAACTAGAACCACTGAATTTTCGAACACGATCAGTATTCCGACACTTATCAAGACCACGGTTTTCACTAAAACTACTTCAGCATCATCACTCTGTATGCCAAAATTGTTAGTGGTATTAGTGTTGTTTGATGCAGAACTTGATAATGTTACGTTTTCATCCATTGTTTCGAAACTTTTATCGATCGAAGCAAATTCTACTTCCGGTGAGATCTAAAAACAGAGGTCCAAAAATCAAAGATCTGCACTTCTCTCAGCAAAAAGAGTAGCAAATCTGGCTGTCTTTTTACAAAAGATGAGTTCACACGGAAACCCCAACAAAAACAAAAACAAAAACGAAAAAAAAACCCCCCCCCCCCCCAAGAAAAACCTAACAAAACATCCAACCAAAAAACAAGTATAATTAACCTAGCATCAATATTCTTCATTAAACAATAACAATTCTTGTGTTTGCTATAATCAACACAACATATTCCGTACCTGTACTAACATGTAGTATCCATCCAGAGCCTCCGATTGAATTCAAATATCAATAAAATCCAATTAAAGCAACTTTATATATGTGTCCAGGGTACCGTAATTTCGTTTCAGTTAGGATTAGTTTTCTAAGTCTTGAATTTAAAGATTGAAAAACACAGTTTTTCTTTTGTTGTTGTAATAAACGAAGAGGAAGAGATGATCAGAGGATTTGGTCTTAAAATGAAACCGATGGGTTAAATGCATACAGACAGTAATCGACTCCTTTTTAGTTAATTAGGTTTGCTGACGATTCCGATTCCTTTTGAAATAGCATTCCAGGAAATTATTGGAATACGCTAGACCATTTTTAGATTTAATCTTAGAAAAATGATCTATATCACTATTATTATGCAGATATGAAAGATAGATATCTATAATATAACTGATAAAAAAAAAAGTGTTCTCATTTTTAATTCTTGATCAGTATCTTGTTCTTGTTCAGTATATTACGAGCATATCTGTTGCTTACCTTATATATTTTTACTTTTTATATTTCGGACAAAACGTATTGACGTTCAAACAATTTTAAGAAAACAGTTTCATTTCGTTAAATTCAAGAAAATAGCTTATAATGTATAACATTGATTAAATGTGTTTATCATCAACACAGGCCAAATGTAAACAATAGCAAGGTTCGAGAATATATATATATATATATATATATATATATATATATATATATATATATATATATATATATATATATATATATATATATATAAATTGTCCAAAAAAACATAACGCCAGAAAAGGGGGACAGTTCTATCAAAATATCTCCCTTGCAAGGTAAAAGAGTAGTAATAAAAAAGTGTTTTAGGCATGCGCTGACTGCATTGAACACTTCACAGATGGCATCAACTAACAAAGTCAGTGGTTGATGCCTCTCTAAATTCTTAAGATGTAAGTACAAATATCATTAGAAATTCAATTTAAACTTTTTTGATCTTCAAAACTGTTAAATGATGTCTTACTTTGGTTATACTCAATTCAGAAAGAATATTCATATGCCGCGCGTGGGTATTTAACAGGCACTGCTGCGTATCCTTTTGCAATGGATATAGAAGTAAATGGATTTCGGCAATTCAGAAGATATTCTCTCACATGCAATCCAAAGCATTATTTATTAGATTTTTCACAATATCCCATATAAAAATATTCGCTAAATACATTAAACTCATACTCATTCTCAAAATTCTACCTTAAACAGTTTTTGTTTAATAGTTTTGTTAAACATTAATACATTTGTGATCAAACTACATGTACGTTTCTCCACTAAAATGAACAAAGTATATGTTTTGTTTTAAAATGCCCCTTTTACCCTTCAGGTTTTAATACACAACCAAAAGTAGGAATTATGAGAATTTTGCATTGAAAACGACAAGAAAAGTTCCCGAATGATAACTTTAAAATATTGTTTGAGGTGTCCCGAGCACATCCAAATGGAGCAAAGATGTAAACATAAACTGTGGCAATGTATAAATATCTGTAAGAAATTTGTTTTCGTTCATTCAATTCGTAACTTTTCTTTCTAATTTGCTTTTCAGGTAATTTTAATGAGATAGTTTTTCTTGTATCTTATCCCCTCAAATCTCCATTCCGTCGTCTTCACTGTTGTTGATAATTTGTATTTTCTCCGTTTGCAAATAAATAAGTTCATACTTGATATAGTTGTTACAGGAATGAGACCAAATATGTATTTTGTAAGTCTGAGTTTGAAAAGACTTTAGTATTGAAAAAATGAAAAAAAAATTCAAAATTTTATCATTATGAAAAACGTCATGTATATTTTAAAGTGCTTAAAATAAGAAAGCAAAGCCAAAAGTCGGAGCTTATTTCTGAATTATTGAACTATTTTATACTCTGTGCTTTTCAGAATAACTTGCCTCATTGAGAACTTAAAGTTGTCGTGGTTGTCAATGCAGGCCGGATTTTAAAGATCTTTTTAACTTCGTTTTTGAAATCTTCGATTTGAATGCAATAAATAATTGGATTTACGGCGGAATTTATAAGAGAAAAACAAAGAAGAAGCAGATATTCCATCGGAGGCAGGATTGGAGTGAAACCGAGTGCCAACGTAGGACACAGAGACACAATTAAAACCACAAGGACAATAGTAACCAACTTCATGGACTTCATAATTCGATTCCTTTGCCGAATTGCCATTTGTTGTAGAGCGCCAAATTGGTGTCCAGAGAGTTGATTTTGGTCTGCTGTTCTGCTATATCTTTTACGAACATTCCATAACGCTAGCATGTAGAAAATGAATGTGAAGAGGAGAGAAATTGCGATCGATGCGCAAAAGATAGCGTTCCATACTACAAAGTAATCCCCATATACCGTGAACGGGTTACATATGTGTTCCCCGTATTCATGTCCACCTTCACTTTTTGGCGACATCATCGAAAGATACAAAACAAGGTTAAAAACCCATGTAACACTATAAACTACATACCTTCGTTTTCCTTTCCAAAGCAGTTGGTTGAGCTTTTTCTCAGAAATCACAAGGTATCGGTTCAAACTAATGAAAAACGTTTGCCATATTGACATTAGAAATGCTATATAGCCGATGCAGTAATTAATCCTACATAAAGTTAACAAGCCAAATCCTGAAACCCAAAACCTTGAATGAATTATACCAAATATGGTAGCGTTGATCCCCAATAACAGGTCACTTGCTGAGAGGGAGAGAACCAAATTATAATGGATGTTTTCCCTTAAGATCTTGTTCCTGAATGCAACAAAAAGAACCGCTGAATTTTCGAGTGCGATCAGTACTCCAAGGGTAATCATAACAACTCCCCTGGCCAAGTATGTTTCGTCTTGTTGTCCACTTTCTAAATTACGAGTCCAATTGGTGTTGTTAGAAACGAAAAGGGACAGTGTTGAGTTTTCAGTCATTTTTCCTAAACTTCTTTTCTAAAAAGAATGATGACTATTAACGACAAGATCCTGACAAAATGCTTCATAATACTGATAACAAACTTTGCTGGATAAGGTATACATTTTTGCTCAAATTGATTTTATTTTACTTTTTACAGGTCCTAAAAAATAAACAAAAATCATGCATATGATCCTAAATCATAATAAAACCATGTATACATTTACACAATATACAGCACACTTTAAACTAGCATGTGATCAGTCATGTGATTTTGGTTTTGATTTTTATTTTGAGTAAATATTTACTGTGGAATTATCAGATTTCGTGGTGACTCAATTTTCGTGGAATTTACCTTTCATCCACGAACTTTCATCCTCCACGATTTAAAAATGGGCATAAAGTCATTTTTCTTTTTGAAGTATTGGATAATACACAAAATAACACCCCCCCCCCCCCCCCACGAACCTGTAAAATTTTAAGCAATCGAATTTTAATGATTCCACAGTATTATAAATATAAAAAGATTAGAAATTGCTTAACATCCATTAATTAGACATTGAATATCCTAAGATTGTTGAATATATAAGAAACTGTGGATTTGTTTCTCTAATAAGTTCTTTTCCATTTACCAGTGTTGGTTTGAAATTGTGATGAAAGTTTATAATGCTGAAGTCCTTACCCTTATAGTTAGTTATATAAGCTAGGCATTCATGTCATATGTATTCTTCCCTCAATTGAATTATAATAATGATTTTTGATATAAATATACCTTACACTGAAATGTAAAAAATCAAATTATATTTCAACATACCCGTCTCTTGTCATTTTCAAGTATTCCTATTATCCATGCATTCCTCTTATTAAATTCCAGCAAGTTTTGTCACTATATCCATACCTTAATATTTAAAACAGAAAAAACATGTGTTACTCTTTACTTTCCAAGTTACGTCAAGATGAGTGAAATATCCTAAATAAGACGAGAAACAACACCGGTATCACTTGTTCTTAAATCTGTCGTCCTTCAGGTAAAATTCACAGTTAAAAGTTGTTTCGTCTTTTTCAGTTGATTCAAATGACATTTTCTAGGCGTTTGAGAGAAACCATTCTTGGGGAAACATTTACTTACAGTGGAGAACTGGATTCGTAATACCACAAATAAAGAAAGCTTTTGAAAAATTTGTTCATTATAGACGTCTAAATACCTGCATATATTCTCAGAATAGAAAAAAAAAGAAAAAAGTCACAAACAGATTACAATAATCCATTGCTATTCTTACCACATTAATTAGATTCACTAATCAGTACGAATTACAAACTGACTGTGGTAAAGCATTCCGCGGACATCAAACGGACTATTGATTAGACAAAGCAGCTATGAAAAAACGGCATCATGGCAAGTTGCTTTGATTTTTATTTAGAAAAACCCAATTTTTAGCCCATCTCGAGAAACCAAGGTTTAATTATTGGTTTTTATTTTCAATTCTTTTTATAATGTAGGGAAATGAAAATAATTAATAGGCAAATTAGACTGCGATATCCATCACATCGACAAATTGTTCATGAGATAATTACTAGGAAGTATATTATTTTTCATTTGTCTTTCCATCAATAATCAATGATTATATGAGGGTCGATCAAAAAATACAAAGAGAATGTTGCTGGCTATCATATTTTTATTTTAAATCACTACTAATATTGATTTATTTAGTTAGACTTCTTTACGTTTCTTTACGTTTCTTTAGTAAAAGAAGCTTCATTCCATTTGATAAAAAAATATTTTTGTTATCCGATAAAAAAAATGTTTTGTCACTATGGCGCACAGTAACGTTCAAATCTTGACGTCAAGATGACGTGCGTACAGTTGACAGAAGTAACAGATCGTTATACCATGCAGAGTCTCTTGTGCTTTTCATCTTACGACTAAAACAGCACCATATTACTTAGTATATCATTTGTTCATATTTGTTGGACAATCATAATTTAGGTCTTATGTGATTACTGTTTTTTTTAAACCGTATGTCTCTTCGTTTACAGTATGAAAACACTGGACATCATATGTCTGCACCATTGAATATTTACATATTAATTTGTATACGTTTTTTCCCGAGTTAAACCCATACTGGCGTGCGACCAGTTCTCGCCAAGTATCATTTCTTGCCAGTGCATTGTTACGTCATGTTTTGTATATTATTTTATATATTGATAAAATGACGTAACAGTGCACTGGCGAGAAATGGTACTCGGTGAGAACTGGTCGCACGCCAGTACTGTGTGTATCTCTCATTGCGTCGTAATGTCTACGACGTTAGAGTTTTTAGTTAGGACTATCTGTCTGAAGTAACTGATTTCTCTTCAACGAAATAATACACATGTATCTCGTCATTATGTGGTACATAAAATAGCAAAATATTATTTAATTAGAGGCTTTAATATTGTTTGGTTTTAAGTCTAATATTAAGAAGTCTTTTTTTCGACATTATACTGTTTATTGTTGACATAACACACATTTTGAACCATGCATCGTTACCTCATTTTTGCAAGATTAAATTTCGAATAGTTCTTATTAATAAAGAGATATGTTTATTATTTTTTTATTTCAAACAATTTAAAACTATTGCAACCAAATCTAGTCGCAATGACGTTAAGTAAAAAAAGATAAAACAAAAACTTCCGTATTTTTTTTATTGACCCTGGTACTCTGCCCTTTTTAAAATTCAAAGAAATTCATAGAATTTATTTGGATAGAAGACACCGTCATCACAGCTTCTATCAGTAAATGTGGATCGTTCCCACCAATTGCAAGAACATTAACAAAAGAAAACTAATAATTGATATTAAGATGATAAGCCGTAATTGAACATCTCTACTTCATCTCAATTTTCATGTCACAATCAAATGCAGTAACTATTACATAAATAATACCGGTATGACGCTGCTCAACTTGCGGGAACTATAGTAAAATTGCAAAAATACATTAATTTGATATATAAAATTTATTTTATTTTTTCAATATAGAAAGCTTTTAAGAGTAATTAAAAAAATCATCATAAGAAAAATAGATTTCAAAATATAAAGAGAAACAGGTTCATGGAGTTGGTAACTGCTCACTAGTTTGCTTCTGGTAAAACACGAGCGAGTTGAGACTGTAAACAGATCCCACAACAAATCAATTTTCAGCTAATGTAAACTAGTTAAAATTGATGCTTAACTTAATTAAAAAAAAACATTTTGACGGCTTGGTTTTGTAATTGACTGCCTTATATACTTTAAAGCAAATATTCTCAAACGATTTCAATAAAAACACTTAATTTTCCTTATTGCCATGCCTCCATAACACGTTTCTGATCAAGAGACAATAAGGATGAAAGAATTCTTGCAATTATTTTGTCTACCAAATGTTCGTATTGAGGCTAATTGAGGATAATTGAGGCTTTTTCTCTTTTTGCGGGGGTTCTAAAAACAGATACATATTTTGTAAGATGTTAGCTTATGTAAGGCTTTTTGCGGGGGTTCTAAAAAGAGATGCATTTGTAATTTGTAAGATAACGCCTCAATATGTTATTGAATTAAAATACAAATGACCACTTTATTCCTTTCTGCTTTTTTTATATCCCGGTATGTATGATGGAGATACAACTACTAATCGACTGCTGTAACTTCTAACCCTCAGGAATAAATGTATCACATTTTGAATTTAAATCCTATATGTCTCCCTCGAGGCATAAGAAAAAAATCAAATTGAAAGGTTTAGATTATAAATTGGTTCCTTACTAATTTTTTAAACTTTACACGCAAGATTTAATCTACCATCAGGGTTATTTGCTAACCAAGCAGAACAATAATTAGAACAAATTGGTATCAATCAAAATGGAAATGTTTAGTGATATGATCATTGTTTAACAATCCAATGTTTCCTTTGCATGTGATATATGAAGGTAATTCCTGTTAACGGGTCATACGAATTTTTTCTTCAATAATCGCTACCTTCGAAACCGGCATAATTCATTCCAGAAAGCATATTGTTTTTAATTAACATTTTTCTGTTAAAAAAACTAATTAATGTTTTTTGTGATGCAAAACCTCACTGCAGCTAGTTTTTTTCTGAGTAAAAATTGAATCAACACCCCGTTAAAATGAAATATGTTATTTATCGAAGATGACGAAAACATGCAAAATAATTAAAAAAGGACAAGGAATCGGACTCCAAGCTATTCTTACAATACACAAGTGACCCACATATGTATTAATATTCTGATCATCTAAACTTGTAGAATAACAATAAAACTATGTACACCAAATTAAGTAACAGAAAAAAATATGGCAATTAAAAACTAAAAATGCTGAAAAGTACAAGTGACAATCATACAAAAACATATGTACATGTAAGTAAGGTAGTAAAGTTGGGATGGAGGTTGGTATGGCAAAATTTTGTTTCTTTCACAAACAATAATGAAAGGGGAAGAAGCACAAATATAAACGTCTCCACGTGTTTTGGGTTTATTTTTTTTGTAAGATTAATTGATACTTTCAATCTTATATAACCAATTTGATATGTACTTTTGAAAATCTACCACTTATATATAGCTATTCCTTAATAAAAGAGAGTTTTCTCCAGAAAGTTTCTGGCATTATATTTAATACTTTTTGTCACGGAAGCTAACTAAATAGCATGTTTATATGGCTTTTCCATGTATATTTCATAGAGCGTAAAAATGGCTTTATAGCAGCGATACACAATATTTCATACAAATAGACATCAATACCTAAATATAAATATAACCATTGAATGCTTATTCTTGGATACGCGGTAAGCATTCAATGCTTAATTAAAGTGATTTAAATTACTCATACTTGTACTGTAAATTAGCTCTTTCTTTTTTTTTTAGAATTTTTTTTCTTCTACAATTCTTTTATTTTATTTAATCAAAATTAGATAAAGTAGCATTACTGAATCATACTTTAAAATAGAAGACATCAATATAATATATATTTTCTTCACCATAAACCAAAGTCGATATAACAATATTCATAAATAGTTCTTTTTTGTTCCTTTTATCAAGACAGGATAACAATTTATTAAATACATTAAATCTTAAAAGTATTTACAAAACCACGCCTTAAAAGAAGGTCTCATCAGGTTGTTGAGTTTTGTTTAGATATCATTGACAATAAAATTGCTGTTTCTGATTCTAAACTTCGAATTTGTTGACATTAATTGGAATACCAATACCATAATAAAAACAAATAAAAATGCATTTTCTACTTCTATTGATTATGATCAAAACCATTTTTTGACAAAATGCACTCATGGATTACGTTTACTTAGTGCTTGAAATTTTTATAAAAAATTGTTTAAAAAGTTCAGGATATTAAGTATGAGATAAAAAAAATAAATAGAAATGCTTTAAACAAATGTCAATATTGACATCCGTGTTTTGTATATTTGAAGAGGATATGCAATGAGCAAGGTATATTTAAAAGAGAACAGTGAAAATTAGAATATTTCCCTTTCATTCCTCTTGCCTAATTTTTTTTAATAGAGATATAATTTCAGAAGTGAAGTTTTTATCTGTTTCGTCGCATCCATTTTCATATCTTATAGTTGTATATTCTTACCCTGTCGCGGATGTTTCCTGCTACAAACGGGTTCTAAAATCTCTCTGTTCATCCATTTTCCTCATATATACTAATTGATTGTAAAATTAAGTCTCCTCGACCCAATTTATCCCTGATAAATCGCAGAATATTTTTTTGCGAATAAAAGCTGTTTTAAGGTGGTATAGGACATCTGTCGATAAAAATATGGATTAAAGTACAGCATAATTAAAACACTTTCAATAGTTTAGATTTTTCAAATATAACATCATCCAACATTTAATAAACCCCGGCGGGTTTAGAACTAATTTCTAACAGATTCGTAGTATACCCTCAGACCAACTTTGTCACTCTGTTATTTAATAATTTTGGGAAAAACTGTATATGAAATTACGCTTCATGTTATTGTTTATTTTGATAAATAATACGTTGCAACATGGAGGTGTCCCAAAAAACATTAAAAAGGTTCGATGGCCGTGGCAATTTAAAAAAAAATATATAACAATTTCCTCCAGAAAAAAGAGTTCTGTAAAAAAAAAAAATAAAGGAAATATTCAAAATTTTATAGTCAAATTATTTGGTTTTTTCTTTTCTGAAGAATTTATATTCACAAAAAGAAAATATCTCCGAAATTTTCAGGTAGATCTAATTCGTACTATGCTGATCCTTGAGCTTTCTTAATGTACTTACCTAGACACTTCATTGGTAACAGTAACTACCTACTTGATATTGCTGTTGAACCTCTTCCTTGAAAGGGAGCTCATATCAAAATAAACCCACGATGCACCGCTCATATAAATGGTCATTGATATTATCACAAACTTATAAGAGTTCAAAACAAAAATATTTTTCGAGAACTGAAACTTCAAATAACAATCGGAAATAAAACAAGAATTGTCGTCGATTGACAGCGGATGTATTTTGGCTTAAAAATTGGTATTAATGTTCTAAAGCTTGATTTTCAAGATACAGCCTTCCGGTGTTTCGTTGCGGTTTTAGTTTTTTATTTCCTTTTTTTTCGACAATCTGCTTAAAATATAATTAATTCATCCGCTTAATATGTATATTGGTATACAGGAATATAAAAGAATGGACTGCATACATAGTTATGTCCAATTGACTTTTCATTCAATGCATTTTCTTCTACTACTGATCATGATTAAAAACAGAATATATCCCTACATTAAAAAATTAAGCTTTCTAGAAAAAGCAACATTGAAAGGAAGAGACTTGTCGTACTCTGTCGGTATACTTAATAAACAGTCTTATCCTGTCGAGAAAGCATCCTAGTTTAACAACTGTATAACAAACGCATGTTATTAACTCTCCTCTGAAAAATACGAACCCTTTTCTAATGGTACCTCCCTATAATCTTTTTTTCACTGTTTTATGTTATGTGAAAAGTAGAAGATTTTATTAATAAACTTTTAAAGCTATATATTAATCAACAAAAAATAGTGTTGATCACACTTATTCTTAAGCTTGTTGATGTTTATACACATTAACTAAATGGATGGATTCTTGTAATACACGTGATTATTTCTTATCAAACGCAACTTTTATATACATTCGGACAGGCAAAAAAAATCGCCATGAAATTTATTACACAGATCAAATACAACTTCTTCTATAAAACTTGCTATTAACGCAGGATACTGTATTAATCTGTTGATATTTCAGCATAACATCATTAAAAGTAATGAGATACAAAATTATTTATGCAATAAAACAAACATTCAATGCTATCAATTCGATACAATGTACCTTTATTAATGGAAAGCGATTCTAATTCAGATTGGTATAAGGTTTAAACATTGTTATAATGATACAATCCGTTTGTTTTTTTCCCCAGCTCTGTCGAAAAAGAGAGATATTGAGAGCGACGTGTTTAAAAATATTGGTATCCAGAATAAATTTAATCAAAATAATAATGATAAAATTGATAATGGCAATTAAAGAGACCTAGTTTAGTTTTCATTGCGCACGTATTATGAGCATTATTGTAAAATGCAGTGTAGATTTACGTTAAATGAACAATTTTTAGATAACATTTAAAAATTAAGCAGAATTAACAAAACACACATAAAAATATTAGATTTTTTAAGGTTAATTCTTTTTTAAAAAAAATGATTTTATTGATATTAAAGAAAAAGTAAAAATCGTACGCCGTTGAAAATCGGCACACGAAATAATGATATCCTTGGGGGTATTTTCTTAATCCATTATACCAAAACCACATTTGTAATACTCCAAATATGTAGCAAAACATGTTTTTTTTTTAATTTAATAGTCTCTTCCATAAAACATTTACTAAAATGTAAGGCCTACGGTGTTCTAATAGTACCAAACTGGCCGTCTGATGTTTTTGGTCAATGTTTTTTATGCAAATTTATAAGATTTATGTAAAAGATGTGTTATTGTTTAAAGATAAAAACAAATAATTATTCAAGATCATTACAAAAACTGCTTTTTTGATTTTATATATTTCTGTTCTGTAATACTTTTAGAACATGCTACACACCTATAATGAATAAGGTGTATTGCAGATGACATGAGTCCTGGTACATCTAATTGATTAATAATGATACTTGCTTATATGTGGCGAATATGAACGGCTGATGTATTGCAGATGAACTATGGTCCTGAAACATCGGAGGGTGTATTGCAGATGATGGTCTTGATACATCAAAAATATTGTTATTTGAAATTAAGAAGATATTGATATTTTGCTTGAACAAACACATTTTT
Organism: Magallana gigas; assembly: GCF_902806645.1. Classification (NCBI taxonomy): domain Eukaryota; kingdom Metazoa; phylum Mollusca; class Bivalvia; order Ostreida; family Ostreidae; genus Magallana; species Magallana gigas. The sequence goes on along the minus strand of NC_047567.1, from coordinate 12,225,114 downwards.
AGACATATTTAAAATGGGCATATGGATTGAAAATTAAAAAAAAATAAAGATCACTACCTTGCAAAACTTGCATCAAGAACTTTTGTGATATTGTAAAACATCCAAGGCCGACAACACAGCAAAACAATGAAGGTACGCTTGTAACACATTTTGCAAATGGTGCAACAGCTGAAACCCTGTGTTTACTCCTCTTCCTGTTTTGGAAACCAACGTTGCATTGTTTATCATTCATTTTGCAAAGCAGTATAAATCATCGGGAAAAATTCATTCAGCCGTGCAAGATATTAGCTGGCCACATAGCCTTGCAGGCCATGTGGATCCACGTGATTCTGACCTCGTAAAAATCGTCCGATTTCATATACAAGAACAAGGGAGATCATATTGGACGCCCTTGAAAAATTGGTTAAGACAAGTAAAAATTTGATGTACCATTGCTTTATCGCTATCGCACCATCGTTTCATCGTCATCTCTTCATCGCATAGCATTATCGTGTCATCGCTCTATTGACCCAAAAGTCGATGGTTCGCTGATGCAAAAGTGAAAACATACATGTACCCCTATCCGGATTCCATACATATCTGATATATCTCAAACTGATCTGAAAAGCAAAAATGGCAGAACTTGAGAACTGTAGGAGAAGTTATAACGCAAAAATTGATCAAGTTCAACAGCTGGAATTTTTTTCATCCAAAATCCAAGTTATATGCAAATCTCTGATATATGTACCATTGGTCTGCAAGACAAATTGGGTATCCCAAAGGCAGCGACCCGCCCATCATTTTAACTACCAGATTCTTCCTGCGGAAACCCTAGTTAAAACAAATTTTTGACAAGTCCACCTAGTTTTATCTCTAGAGTTAACATGTTTTGTATTTGATCATTTATATTGTAAAGCGGTTAAAACTTTGCCTGTAAAGTTTGTTTTACAAAGTTTGTTGTACAATAAATTAACCCACACAATGAACTGAAATATCCATAATTTATAGAACTTAATTAAGGACAATTGTCAGTATTTTTCTATAGCCAGAATAACAGAGTGTACAATGTATATCAATAGGAGTATGTTTTGTCAAATTTATATATAAACAACACATTACTACTTCCGAGCAATTAAATTTATGGAATCTGAAAAAGTCAGTTGGTCTAAGTTTTATAGCCCCGAGGCCTGAACTCTTTTGACCAAGTTCGAGTATTATAATTCGTCCGAGGCGCTGTTTTTTCGTGTCATGACCGGTGAATGTCCTAAATTGAATGGACAGTTAGCCATTAATTTGATGGTCTTGTTATTGAGATCCATGAAGTTGGTGGCAGTGTCGATGCTAATGATGTATATGACATCAAATGTCCATTGATGTTCTCCACGACTTGGTAAAAATGTCCTTGGTTATCATCGTGTGTTGGCACATCCTTTAATCACTCCCGCGAAGAAAGTAAAGATAGTGATATCAATTTTTACTCAACAAATTTCATAAACAGTCATAAAAATTTGACAAATTGAACATTGTTAATAAAAAAACCCAACAAATTTAAAAAGGAAGAATTCAAGCACATATTTTATCTATGTTAGTAATTAAAAGTAGTTTAAATTACCACATCTACTTATGCTGTTTTGAAAATAACTACATAATTAAGCTTTAATGCTCGTTAAAAGTTAGAGAAATTGTATTTACTAGAGGCTGGCATGATCTAGAACTCTTTTGTATTAAAACCCCCCCAAAATTATTATTTTGACGTAAGACTATTTATTCCAGTTTGGTTTACATATACAATGTACACAGTACATTGAATAAAACTCTAACTTGTGCCTTTCTGTTACTCAAGCAATCGACTGAAGAAAATTGATAATATTTAGGTTTGCACGTCAATCTAAGGAATAAATACATGTATGCATAAATATATATGCATTTTTAGTAGAAAATTGAGAGTAATTTTTTTTATCTCAAGTCAAGTTGTTCGCTAATTAAATAAGTATGCTATAATTGTCAGAAAATTCTACGATACTTGGCTTCGAATCCTCCGTCTCTGACACTTACGTCCGCTTCAAGATTTCAACAATTTGAATTTGATAGATACAAGGCATTTAGAAACATAAAAGTACTGCGAACGATAACATTGTCTAGCCGCCTAACTAAAAGTCATTTTTTGAAAATTGTCTAATTAGTTATTTTTTTTTATAATAATATAAACATTTATGCATATTTTCATTAAATATAGATGATTTGGTCAAACAAGGAGAGATAACTTTGTATTTTGGGTTAAAATAGCTCATTTCATAATAGAAAATAAGGGAAAACGGAAATGTTTTTTCAAACACATTTCCCCCTCGTGAAACAAAAATTCCTTTTGAGGATTTTTATATATTGTTATTAACCATATTTATACCAAATGGTTTGTTGTTTCACAGGGGGGGGGGGGGGGGGGGGGGGTGGGCATATGTCTACAGACCAAAATACATTAAAAAAAAGAATTTTGCTTCCTAAATTAAAAAAAAAAAAATTAACAGATATAAATTAAAACGAAATTTTCCTTTAATATCTAACGTAAACATGTGATAACTAATTTTTCATGCACATATCGGCCGCTAAATGATATTTTCTTCACTCAAAGAGACCGATTTTAATGAATTTTTTTATACCCCCCGTAACCAAAACTTTTGTCTAAAAATTAATAATTTGATTACAAATTTTATTTTGATATAAATTAATTAGGGTTTTATCATACTTTTTAGTAGATAAATTTGTTTTTGAATATTTGACAGAAATTTCGAAATATGTGGACGTAGAATGTAGGCGGGAATCGGGCGTTAGCGTTCACAGTCCTTTACACATTTATATCAGTGCTTTCTACAGTGTATTTAAAAAAAAACTTATTAATTTTTTTTAATACTTTATCAAGAACAAACAATATTTAGATGATAATACAGTGTAACTGTATAACAAACAATAAGTACACAATTAGATGTTAATACAAGTCCCCAATTCGACTTTATACAGCTTTTAGCCTACTAAGGCGAAATGCAGTTAATAGTTAAGGCGATAGTTAATGTCCATGCAGACAAGAGTAAAATAGATATTTAGTGAAAAGGAACGAGCATAATAATAACACAGTTTTTTGTAGCTAATTGTGTTACAATAATGTTATTTCATAAGAGACTCCTTTAACTTTTGTTTTACAATTTCGTATCATTAAAAAGGGTGCAACTGCAAAGCTTGATGATAAACAATTTGTGTCATTTGCGGTTGATAGTATAGATATCTGTTTGTTTCATACGCGTTAGCGCTGCTGTACATTTGCGACGCCTAATGATACAATTATATCATGAAACGGCAATATACGTATCATTATCCTTTAGCGATGATATTTATATCATCAAGTGTTGAAATTGTTTGAATGCCTTTTCTTTATGAATATTTAATTATGAATCAAGAATCTGTCTGTGATGGTTAAAATAAAATCATGGTTACTCATTTTGAATATAATGATGAAGTAAGCATTGAAATCAAAACGTGATACGTGAAATACCGGAAAGTTGTTTTAGTCTCGTTCAACCTGACACTCGGTATATTTTGTAAATCTCCGACGAGCAGAGAGTCTGGTGAAGTGTCACGTTGATTACCACTACTAATTTGATGTGCTGGTTTAGTTTTATTTTGGATCCTTCTGTCAATTGTGCCGGTTTAGGATTCACGCAATATATACAGACCCTGAAACGTACTACTACACCAAAAAAGCGTGCGACTTTCGTGCGAGAAACGTTTCGTGTAAACCGTTTAGCGTTTCGTGTGAATCGTGAAGCGTTTCGTGTGAATCGTGAAGCGTTTCGTGTAAACCGTTTAGCGTTTCGGGCAAAGCGTGCAGCGTTTCGGGCAAAGCGTGTAAATCGTTTCGGGCAAAGCGTGCGAGAACCGTGTGAAACGTTCATCAGATTTCATTCGGAACTCTCTGACAATTTAATTGTTTCAAAATAGCGCTCGTGTTAAACATTACTTTAAACTGATTGGCAAAACTCCTTTGAGATATTCTCGTGAAAAAAATCTATAAGAAATGATATACTTATCTTTTTACAAAATTGAATTAATTTTTAACAAACGAAAGAAAAGTACGCGTATTGAAAGAAGACTAGTTACTGAGACTATTCGGCTGTGTACAACCAGTACACATAACCTCGGACATCGGGTAAGACCTGCACCTGGCTGAACCTGTCAATCAAACTCTGTGTATTCGTTTTCATTGGATGGTCACGCGTCTCTTTTTTTGTCAATAGCCAATGGAAATTTAATGACTTCAAGGTAGACGGAATCAGTATTTGATGATGCACACAATTTCAATGATAGATTATTTAACATTAATTTAAACAAAAATAAATGTAAACATTGAAAGAAAATATTCTGTTCATTTCTATGAAATGCGGGAAGTAAATTCTTCCGAATCCCGATTAAAAATATTTCTACAAGTTATTATTTTAATTATTTAAACACTGATAACGGAAAACAACAAGTAATTAACACACTGAAATTTTCGTAAAATGTACATAAGCAATTAATTATTATGGGAATATATATGCATGGTATTTAATTCAAATAGATTATGATAGAAATATTGTACGCCGTTATGCGGGGCGCCGGTTATTTATACGAATATTGAGACAAAAATCATTTTTTATTTTTTGTTCTTTCCGAAATCAAAAACAGTAATGACAACTTTCTTTATTGTTTAATCCATTGATTTTTCTCTGTGATGCTATGTACGGAACAACAACAATTATGTTAATAATTGTATTTATGTGTTGAATGCTATAATTTTATTTGCTTATTTATTGTATTTTTCATGTATATGTTTGATTAGATAAGTTGCATTTCTTTCCCAGGCCTTGTAGTGGTCGTTGGCCATATTATGTAATTTCCCTGCAGTGGTCACTGTCCATGTCTATTTTTAGCCCAAATTCTTAGTCTAAAAACCTCCAAGTGACCTATCATGTAATTGATAAAAATCCAATGGTGAAATTCTCCCCAAATTTAATTTAATAGCCAATCAAATTAAGCGATACGGTAACGTGGTTTGATGCGGTCAGTATCTGACCGGTGAGATTAGGGTCATTCTGTCTTCATCTCTGATAGTGTTAGCACGAGTAATGTTTTGATACAGTAAGTTTTGAAACGCAGTTTCTAGTTTTTTGTTGTATGCGATATCGCATGATTATTTGTGCTGGTTCCGGTTGGGGTACAATATGTAAACAATGAGTATTTTAAATGTGTGCGTGATTGGACATTCTTACATCAGAAGATTAAGATATTATGGTATGCAGACAGAAACAGACAATCTAAATTTGGACCCTGAAGTGTTTAAAGTATCATTTAGAGGAAAAGGCGGTTTGAGATTAAACAAGCGTGTCTTCAGATCGGAGATTCTGCATTTTGACTCAATTCCCGATGTGGTGTTTTTACAGATTGGTGAAAATGATATCTGTGAAAATACAAACAGTGAGAAATTAGCTAGGGATATTATATCTGTGGGACAGTATTTAAGAGATGGGGTTAGAGTATTAATCATCTGTTAATGCAAAAGTTGATTATGAAAAAAATTTTTTATGGGTTAGGCTAATCATATATGTGAAAGGATAGGATTCATACCTATTATTCTTATTATATATTTAGCCATTATGCCACCCAAAAAGAGAGCCAGGAGAGATGATGTGGCAACTGGAGGATTACCACCAACAACACCACCAACTGAAGTAAATAAGGGGAAAAAAGGGCCAAAAAGAACTCGAAAACAGTCGGAGAATGACACTGTCAAGGTGCTACCAAATATTGATTATGAACTTCTGGCAAAAGAAATTGTAAACCAACAAAAAGCTGATAGTGAGAAACAAAACATCAGTGAAAGTGTTGGGCAACCTCCGATGGTGAATTCTGTTGAGGATACTGCACCAGTAGTTGGGGAAGCTATACCGGCCGCTGCCACAATTCCTGCCTCTGCGACTGCCACAATTCCTGTCTCTGCACTTGGAACATTACTGAATAATGTGTTCACAGGTGAGCCCGCAGGCAATTTATCGCGGAGTACTGGTAGTAGTTTTCCATGCTCTAGTAGCCCTCAAATTCACTTATCAGATTGTGTGCCTCTAGGGGCATCAGTTTCCTCAAAACTGAAACTTAAAATTTGGAACAATGAATTTGTTGACTTAAAAAATTTATTGCCGACCTCAGGAGATGAACCCCTTTCAATTGTGGTACAAGCGGGTAAAATTGAGCTACAACAAGCGGCTTCACATAAAACACCTATTACAATCCATCAATGGACAGATGCTTTTCTGGTATTCAGTACAATTTACTTACAGAAATTTCCCCATGAGGCATGCAATCTGTTAAAATACATGTTTACAATTAGGGAGATTCACAAGCTTCATGGGGACCAACCCTGGAGAATGTATGATGAGTCATTTAGGAAAATAAGAGAGACATCCCTCCTGCCGTGGGAGAGAGTAGTAACAGAGTTGCGACTTAAGGTAGCCTCTATGGGTTTAAAGTCTCCTACCCAATTTCAAGCTTATAATGGTAAACGGCAGCCCTTTCGGGCAAAACAGTGCTACAATTATAACAATGGGCAAAAATGTCACTCCCTACCTTGTCGATTCGCCCATACTTGCCAAGCCTGTAGTGGACCCCACCCCCGATTTAAGTGTAGAAACATGTCATCCAAATCTTTCACTTCAAACAGTAATGGCGCTGGTTCTTCCAACTCCAGTAAACCCGTTAAGACTTCACAATGAACTATTAGGTTATGAGGCAGATGAATTGAAATTGTTAGTGAATGGCTTTACATTTGGTTTTAGATTAGGCTGTGTTAAGTCCCCTTCCATTCATCCTCCTCATAATCATAAGTCTACATATGAGCACCCAGAAGTTATTGAAGATTACATTCATACGGGTTTAAGTAAGCAGAGGATAGCTGGCCCATTCACAAGACCCCCTTTACCTCTTTTTAAAACTTCTCCTCTGGGGGTTGTACCAAAATCCGAGAAAAACAAGTTTCGAATCATTCATGATTTATCCTTTCCTGCTCAGGACTCAGTTAATTCTAATATACCTAGGGAATACTCTCAGGTTCATTATGATTCTATTGATACGGTACTCAGTTTGGTTCATCAATATGGGATGGGTTCTCTTATGGCAAAAACAGATATAAAGGATGCCTTCAGAATAATCCCCGTGAACCCAAAGGATTATCATTTTTTGGGTTTTACTTGGAAAGGTCAATTCTACTATGAACGCTGTTTGCCGATGGGGGCAAGTAGCTCCTGTCAAATATTTGAGAAGTTAAGTACAGCTCTTCAATGGGTTATGTTAAACAAGCTAGAAGCAGGGGGTATGTCTCATATGTTGGATGATTTCTTTTTTATTGGGCCTCCTCAGTCTGAAAAATGTAAAAATGATTTGATGAATTTCTTGGATTTATGTGGAAGGATTAATATTCCAATTAATGATAAGAAAACTTTCTGGCCAGTAACATGCATCACCATTTATGGTATTGAGGTTGATTCTATTGATATGATGAGTCGGCTGCCACCAGACAAATTAGAAAAATGTAGGACTCTTGTATTTTAGTTTAGTAGGCGTAAAAAAGTTACTTTGCAGGAGCTTCAATCATTAATTGGAGTCTTAAATTTTGCTTGTTTGGTAGTAGTTCCTGGTAGGGCATTTTTACGTCGTCTGATTGACTTGACTATAGGTGTGAAAAAACCTTATTATCGAATAAAATTTAATAATGAGGTAAGAGCTGATTTAGCCATGTGGCTACATTTTCTTCAAAATTTCAATGGAAAATCAGTTCTTCTTCCAGAGGAATGGGAATCTTCAGATGTCACGCGACTATTTACAGATGCTTCTGGTTTGTTAGGTTTTGCTGCTGTTTTTGGTTCAAAATGGTTTGCTGATGCGTGGACACAAACTCTTCTACCTTTGCAAATTGCCGTAAAAGAATTGTTTCCAATTGTTTTGGCTTTGGAAATTTGGGGTTCAGAGATGGCAAATAGAAAAATCTTATTTATGTCAGATAATATGGCAGTGGTAGAAGTAATCAATAAACAGTCCAGTAAGGAAAAGTGCCTCATGCATCTACTTCGGCGTTTAGTATTGGTGTGTTTATCAAAAAACATATTCTTTAAGGCAAAGCATATTCCTGGAAAATATAATGTGGTAGCTGACTCCCTGTCACGTTTGCAATTTCAGAGAGCCAGGGAGGCAGCACCATATCTAGACCAACAACCAACTGCCATTCCCGAGCATCTATTGCAGATTTGTCCTCAACCACCCAAACAATCTTAGTAGCAGCTTTGTCTCCCTATTCTGAGAGTTTTATTCAGCATTTAGGCCGCTGGAACTCCAATGCATTACACAGATATATTAGAATACAATCGTTTCAACTGTAATTATTTGTATCTACAATCTTTCTTACCCCTGCAGTTTATTTATAGCAGGCCAGTGAGTAACTGCTGCTATTGATCTGTACCAAAAAATGTCCTTATGTTTGTTACTTTTTCCATAAGAGAATCTTGTGCGTAAAATACGGAGGGTGTCTCAATTAATTTTGTTAGTTATAGTATGTTTACAGGTGTAGTAATGTGTAATGATAGGTCAGTGTTTAACTGCTATTTTGCAGTTGCACATTGTGTCTTTAGATATTGTTAGTACAACTTTTAAGTTAGTTTATTAGAGTGCCTGCGGGTTTCACCTTGGAATTGCCATTCATGTTACGTTTGTACGGGTTATAGTATAATGAATTATATGCACTTATTGCCAGGTCAGTGTGTAACTGCTGGTAACACTATGCCAAGTCAGTGTTTAACTGTTGGTACATTTGAGTATAAACTGTGATTTGTGTATGTGTTCACATCAGCATCAACAAGTGCACAACTCACCTTGGATGGCACAATGGAATTGCCAATTGTCATTATGCAATTCACATTTGGTGGCATATTTTATTTTTGAGGTGCCATCTTTTTGCTGGTTTTGTATATATTGTATATAATTTTGAACAAAATATTGTTTTTCTGTATTTTAAGGGGATCAGCATATTGATAAGTTATTTAACATTTTGTGTGAACAGCTTTGGGTCTGATCCCCTACTATGTTGTTTATATTTTTCTTTACTTTCGTCATTTTTAATAAATGACATATTTCATCATGCACAAGTGTTGAGTTCATTTATCAGACAGCAAAAACCGAGCTGCGGTGGGGTTGTGCAGCATGAGAAAACATAAATTTATTTACGCGAATGTTTCGACATAAAAAAATTAATCGGTTGTTTTATAGCATTTTTCTAACTTATGTGACTAATTTTATTTTACATAACTTTCAAAATTATCAATGTAAATAATTACAAGTTTATTTACAGTAAGTATTTTTACATCGTATTCTATGAACCAATAAAAATATTAATGTGAGAAGAAAAAACAAATCCCGCCGAATACTGAAAAACCGATTTCAGTTTGTAATCATACGGATTTTATTTTTGTTATTGAATATTGTGTTACGGTAACTTTTTTCTCTGGAATTTTTATTATTTACGGGACTAATCAGTATCATGGATATTTCTTTTGAGCAATAAATATAGTTATAGAAGTAATATTTTTGGCCAATTCTGTGAATAAATAATTTTTTGCTTTAAATATAAGTACCAAATTAATTTAATTAATCAATTCAATACTTATGTACATATATGTTTCTAATATCAGTATTTCTATTATTTCGTGTTTTCTTAAAATTAATTTTTACTAACAGAGTCAGGGTAAAAATCCGAGAGGACCCGAATCGATCAGGATAAAAGCGTGTCCAAAGCGCGTGAAAAGCGAGCAAATCGTTTCGTGCGAGAATCGTTTCGTGTAAACCGTTCAGCGTTTCGTGTAAATCGTTTAGCGTTTCGGGCAAAGCGTGCAGCGTTTCGTGTTAACCGTTCAGCGTTTCGTGTGAACCGTTTAGCGAGCGTGTAGCGAGCGTGCAGCGAGCGTGTGGTGTAGTAGTACGTTTCAGGGTCTGTAGCACTTTATTTAATTGCTGTGAAAATTATGGAACTTATGTAGATTTAGTCTTAAACAGGGTGTTTCACAATGTGTGTAAAATTTATACGTAGCTTGTGTTGTTATCATTCTTCCTGCCTTTAGATCTGTGACATATATTGTGAAACACCCTGTACATAGTCTGGTTTTCCACAGACTTATTAAACATGGCTGAATTTAATAAAGTTCGACGAAGCGGTGTTTTTTTTGTTTACAAACACGACAGCTAGATTCATAATGTACAATCTAGTTGATACATAATATAACATTTTAAGCACCACCTGGACTCTATAGTAAATATGATTTAAAATCGATGTCTTGTGTACATAGTAAAGTGAAATATTATAATTCCATTGTTGTGTGCCTAGTATAATCTTGAGTTGGGTTAGACTTTACAAAGAATATTCTACGCTAATTATTAATTTTTAAAAGTATTTCAATTATAAACATTTCCAGTTGCTTTTTTTTCTTTTTTGTAGCTTAAATATTTCAATATAAAAAATAGAAAATAATCGATTAGTTAATTGATTAATAATTAATTAATCCATTCCGTCGTCTTCATTGTTGATGATAATCCAAAAATAGAATCACGGTGCCAATTTGTTTTTTCTCCGTATGGAAATAAATAAGTTCGTAATTGAAACAGTTGTTACGAGACTGAGACCAAATGTACATTTTGTCAGTTTGAGTTTACATAAGTAGTGAAGAAATGAAGAGAATTTCAAAATTTTTATCAGGACGAAATTTAATACGTCATATATATTTTAAAAGGCTAAAGAGAAGAGAGCTTAAGCAATAGTTGGAGCTAATTTCTAAATTATTGAACTATTTTGTTCTGTGCTTTTCAGAGTGATTTGCCTTATTGTGAACTTACAGTTCTCGTGTTTGTAAACGCATGCCGGATTTTAAAGATCTTTTTAACTTCGTTTTTGAAATCTTCGATTTGAGTACAATAGATAATTGGATTTACGACGGAATTTATAAGAGAAAAAGACATAAGAAGCAAATATTCGATCGGAGACAGGTTTGGAATGAAACCAAGTGCCAACGTAGGACACAGAGACACAATTAAAACCACAAGGACAATAGTAACCAACTTCATGGACTTCATAATTCGATTCCTTTGCCGAGTCGCCATCTGTCGTCCGACGCCATTTTGTGAAGCAGAATGTGGATTTTGGCCTGCCGTTCTGCTATACTTCTTGCGAACATTCCATAACGCTAACATGTAAAACACAAATGTGAAGAAGAGAGAAATTGCAATCGATGCAAAAAAGATTGCACTATATACTGCAAAGTTATCACCATATACCGTGATAGGGTTACATATATGTTCCCGGTATTCGTATCCACTTTCATCTTTTGGCGACATCATCGAAAGATACAAAACAAGGTTGCCAACCCATGTAACACAATATATCACGTACTTCCGTTTTCCTTTCCAGAGCAATTGGTTGAGCTTTTTCTCGGAAATCACAAGGTATCGGTTCAAACTAATGAAAAACGTTTGCCATATTGACATTAAAAATGCTATATAGCCGATGCAGAAGTTAATCCTACATAGAGTTAATAAACCAAATCCTGAAACCCAAAACCTTGAATGAATTATACCAAATATGGTAGCGTTGATCCCCAAAAACAGGTCACTTGCTGAGAGGGAGAGAACCAAATTGTAATGGATGTTTTCCCTTAAGATCTTGTTCCTGAATGCCACAAAAAGAACCATTGAATTTTCGAACGAAACCAGTAATCCGAACGTAATAATAATCACTCCCCTGGCCAAGTGAGTTTCGTCTTGTTTGCCACTTTCTATATTTCGATCGTAATCGATTGTCGAATTTGTGATGTTAGAAAGGAAATGGGACGTTGTTGAGTTTTCAGTCATTTTTTCTAAACTTTTTTTCTAAATAGAAAATTATTACAGTAATGAAAGAATTATGACATTATGCTCCATAATATTGTTTACAGAATTTGCTGTAAAGGGAAAATATAGGGAAAATTTTAATTTGATTGTTCATATCATTATAAATAACAAAATTGAACAGATAAAACAAATCTACATGTATGCAATGTACTGTACACTTTTCATTCATATGTAAAAATATAGAATTATAGCTTTTAGGTATTCAGTGCAGTGAATAACGACCTTCATGTATGTTGAATATCCTAGAAAGATGAGGCTTGTTTCTTTGACAGTTCATTTAATTCATCTGTGTTCGTTTGAAATTATGACGAAAATTTACCAAGCCAAAGCCATTATCCTTACAATTTTGTAGCAGGCCATATAGGTCGTAAGTATTCTTTCTTCAATTGAGTTATAATATTAATTCTTAATCATTCTTAATTAAAAAAAACAAACGTTACTAATTGTTTCAAATGTAAAAAATCAAGTTTAATCGTACCTGTCTCTAATCATATCCATATTTTCTTTTTATCCATGAAATCCTCTAATTAATGTTCAGTTTGTTTTGCCACTATATTCATACTTTAATGTTTAAAACACAAGAACAAGTTCAACACTTAACTTTCAAAGTTGCGGTGACATCAAGATGAATGCTATATTCTCAATTGGACGCAAAAACAATACCGATATCCTTGTTCCTAATTCTGTCGTGCGTCTTGTAAAACGCATTGGTTATTCATCGCGGATGTTGTTCAGTTTATTTTAGTTGATACAAATGATATTTGCTAGGCATTTGAGTGGGCACATCCTTGTGCGAAACTTAATTTCTGTGGAAATCTGACCCTGGGTATCGTAATACCACAAAGAATAAAAGCATTTGAAATTTCGTATATTTTAAACATCTAAAAAAAAAAGTCACAATCATTCAATGTCATTGCCGTTTTCTCAACACTAATTGGATTCACTAATCAGTACAAATTACAGACTGTCTGCGGTAAAGCATCTGTTAAACACCAAACGAGCTATTGATTTGAGAGGGCAACTATAAACCAACTGCAACATTGCAATAAGCTTTGATTTTTTTTCCAGAGAAAAATGAACCATGATCGATTCCTACTCTATTTGGAGACACCAAGGTTCAGTAACCGGTGTTTTTTTTGTTAAAGTCATTTTATAGTGAAGAAAAAACACGAATAATTAAAAGTCATATTGAATTGATACATTCATTATGTTGACAATTCTTCGCAAAAGAATTTCTCGATAGAATTCGTTATTCCATGGCCTTTCAATCAATAATCATTGATCTGATAATGCCCTTATTAAAATTCAAAGTTTTTCATCGAATTCATCTGGATATAAGTAACCTTTATAATATATACTCTCAGTAAATACTAATTCCATCACCAATTGCTAATAAAATCAAAAAGAAAACCAATAGTCAATATCAAGATAATCCACCATTAGTGTTCATTTCTATTTCATCTCGATTTTTCTGTCATAATTCAAAGCAAGACCTATTTTAAAAATATACCGACGCTGATCAAATGGTCGGAATGATAGTATAATTGCAAATTTGTACATTTTTTTAATTATATAATATTTACTGGATTTGGTCAAAATAGGACACATATAATGGTAGGGTTAGAAAAAAAAGAATCAACTTAATATGGCTGTGATTAAACGCGAGCATGTTGAAACTGTAAGGCTCATCCCCCACCATACCAATGTCCAGGGACTAATATTACAGTGTAATTAAAACTTTTGCTGAACTCAACTAAAAACATTTTGGTAAGAACCAAACTGATGTGAAAAGTGAACAATTCATTCTAATATTTGTTAAAGCGTTAAAAACTTTCAAAGCTAAATTCATTTGGAGCGGCATGCGGCTTAGTTTTGTAATCGACCGCTTTACATACCTTTAAGCAATGATTTTAAGACGATTTCAATCCAACATTTAATTTTCCTTATCTCCATACTAATCAATACCCCATAACACATTTCCGATCAAGTGACAATCAGGATGAAAGAATTCTTGCAATTACATTGTCTCAAAATGTCTTCGTAATTACGGATAATTGATGCTGCTCTTTTTTTCTTTCTTGTGGGGGTTCCTGTAAAGATACACAATTTGTATGATAACGCCTCAATTAGTTGTTTTAATGAAAATACAAATGTCCTCTTTATACATGTGTGTATACCCTTCCGTGTCTCCCATGAGGCAAAAGTAAGATTCAACACGAAAATATAAAATTGCATTTTGGTTTCTTAATAATTTCTTTAAACTTTAGACTTAAGGTTTTATCCACTTTCAGGGCTATTAACATGTAATAAGTCAGAAAGACAATGGTTTGAACAAATTGGTATTGCTTAATGATATGATCATTATTTAAACAGTTCAATGTTTACTTTGGTGATTCATGTGGGATATGGAGGAAGCAACATTGGAAAAAAATACGTAACTACTGTAAGCAGACTGAGTACATATTTGTGAAATGAACGATACCTTAGAAACCGGTATAAACAAGCAAAGAAAGCAATTGATTGTTTTTATTAACATTTTTCTGTTAACAAATTATTTGTATTCTCATGCTGCACGAACGAACTTACCACAGCTAAGTTGAGTAAAATACAAGTACATACTCTAAAAAAAAAACGCAACATGAGTATCATTTTTGCAAAAGAAATTCTTGTGTATAAAAGAACTGAAAGCAAGTTTTGTGATGACATACTTCGGTTTCCATGTTACCAAGGATGAATTTTAAATGACAAAATCAGAGATGCGATCAACTGTAACTGTTCTGAAAACAAAAATAGAAACATTGTTCAATTGGTGATTCAAGAAAGTGGAGAACACTTTGCATGCTTATATTTTTGTTCTTTTGTGTGTGTGATGTGTGTTAACAAAATAACACAATCGTATGAATTAAATTTTGCTCTTGTTAGCTTTAGGATGATTTTAACGTATGCCTAGATAAGACATTGTTACGTGAAGATTGCAATTAGACGTCTCGAAGGTGGGGAGCCAAAATATGTTGTTGCTCAACATTATAATGTTTGCAGGAGTACAATCTCTCGTCTGGCAGAGGTATTTACAGACTGGGACGTCAAATGAACTGGTTGTCCGCGCATTACAACTGTGCAACAGGATCGGTATATACGTATTTTCCATCTACGCAACAGGACAGTTACGGCAGCACAGGCTACTTCAAGCATACCTGGTATTCGCAGAATATCCGAACAAACAGTACCTAATCCCCTGTGAAAAGCCGGACTGCGAGCCAGACGACCTTATTCTTGTCCCATTTTGGTGATACAGCACCGGCGTGCACGGGTCGGGTGATGCAACACAGTTAGGAACTGGACTCTAAGGAACTGGAGAGGAATATGGTTTAGTGACGAAAGCAGATATATGCTTCAGCATGAAGATGGCCGTATACCTGTTTATAGGCGAAAAAATGAACATTTTGCAAACGATTGTGTGTTAGAAGTTGACAGATTCGGTCGGGGCAGTGATATGATGTGAGGCGCTATAATTTCTTACAATCAACGGACTTCACTGGTTCTTGTTCCTTGCAATTTAACGTCGCAAAGGAATCGCGACGATATCTGCAAGCCCCTTCTTCCAGTCATCAACACACAGAGTGAGTTTTTTCAGCACGCCAACGCCAGACCGCACACAGATCATACAACTGTCGACTTTCGTACTGACCACAAAGTCGTGTTACCCTGGCCATCAAGATCCCCGAATTTGAATATCACTGAGCATCTCTGGGATCAATTGGATAATAGCTGTGCATGCGTCAACCAGACCCCCAAACTCTTCTGCGATTACAGCAGACACTACAAAAAGAATGACAAAGAATGGCCCAGGTCAGCATTTAATACAATCAATGCGGACACGAGTTACAACAGTTTTGCAAGCAAACGGTGGTCACACGATACTGATGTAATTTTGCAAATAAACATTCGTTAAACCTTTTGTTTTAAATTTTGTCTTATAGACATTCACAACTAACACAACAAATATCATTATAAAAATTATGAAACTGTTCCTGCAATATATTAAGTATTTAAAGGTCATTTTTCTATTTGACAAAAACTTGTAAAAAAAAATACATGCATTTATATATTGAATCAACACCCACATTTAGATGAAATATGTCATTTAATGAAATCTTCGAAAACAATTGAAAATACTCTATAAACAGATGCGGGTTTAGACTCCAAGCTGTTAAAATAAAAGTGACCTAATCATATGCTGATCACCTTACAGAATAACAATATATGTCAAACTAAATACAGCACATTTTGTAACAGAAATAAAGAAGACACCTTCACCAATAGAAATGCTAACAATTACAAAAATTAGTCAAACCAATAAATATGTACATGTAAGTTAGATTGTAAAGTAGGGGTGGAGGTGGGGTGGAGGTGGGTCTGTCAAAAAATTATTGTTTTCACTAACAAAATGAAACGGGACTGACCCTACGCACACTGGTCAGTTACAGACAGCATCAACACACGGGACCATTTTGCTGATTTTGATTGGCTGAAAGAATACGAAGGGGTATGAATCCAATTTTGAAAATTTTAAAAAATTACGTTATATACCAAACAGTGACTGAGAGATGAAAGACCTTATAATAATTTGAACCTGACACTTTCAAGGCCTTGAAGAATTCCACTGACCGGCAATAAGGGAATTAACAAACAAGTGGGTAAAATTACCGAGGCCGAGTACAGATCGAGTATGCAGCGTTTTATTTGTATTGTGACGTCACCTTTTTGCTTTGTTGACGCAATGGCGTGATAGTTTCAGCTACAGATATTCAACAAAGTTGAAAATAGCTCGTTTGATGCGTAAACTTGTTTTATATTGTGGAATAAACATACATGTCTCGAAGTATAAGCTATATTTGGGCTCGGGTCGAAAACGCAAAGGGGGTTCAGCAAGCCCAGCCCTCTGTCACGTATTATTAACCCGCCTAAAATTAGCTTCATATATTTCAAGACAGTAATCATATATTTTATATCAATGCAACTTAATATGTGATGTTATATATTTATTTGTTACATGCACAAAAAATTATAAAATGATCTCAGCACATCTTTTGTCGTATTCGGCATTCATAATATACAAACTCATTTGACACAAAATACAAGTTTAACGATCATGATATTTTCAAAACTTCCAGGAGTTTCATATCATTGATTAGACTGCATTGAAGAATAGTTCACGCCGGCAAACATTAAAAATAAATGATCGCATATCTCTTGTTTTGAATAGTATCAAGAATATTTAACTTACAATTATTGCCAAAAAAAGTGAATCTGAATCTTTTTTTTTTTTTTAGATGTTTTCATGTTTTGTTTTTTTTTCTGTTTTTTTTTTCACACACAAAATGTGTATGCATAAAGAAGTCCGTGAAATCTGAAATCCTACATTCGAGATTGAATGCAATTGACCGTTACTATTTCGACACAGCAACTAAATACTAATATTTACATTTTCCAGTGTCTTTTTCTGTGATAACACTACGTATATACAGTACAGGCAACGCGGATCCCGTGTACAGAAACTGTACAAATACAATGGATAAGTTAACAATGATAAGTTTATTTAAATATTAAATGGGGAACATATAGTGAAAAAGGGAGGTGGGAGGAAAATTCGAGGTGATCGACCAGGTGAGACAGGTATACCGCGTTCCCATCACGGTAAACACATCATCTACCTGTCCCCGCCACGGTAAAATTATCGATGGAAAAGTATCGTATACAAGCGGGAGTTATCTCCCCGAATGACAAATAAATTGCATGTTTCTTTATATTTAAGGACGATATTTAACCAGATTTTGACAGAGATTATAATAGAAATACTTGGAGTCTTTTTTACTATTTTTTTTATTTCATAGCTATTAAATAAATTATAAACGTATTTAATTTAATACTTGTGCAGCAATTGCAAATAAAATATTTTCGAATCCATTATCATATTTTAAAAAGGTCGTTAAATTAAAAATTATCATGAAATGATTTTAATTGCCAATAAAATTATAAATGTGTACGCAGTGTGATTGTGTTTTCTTAACAATTAATTGGTCCGCCTACATTTGTATTGTTTGTTGTTGAGGTCCATGCGTGTCAACTAATGATGAGCAAGTGATTAAAAATTAGGGCTTCCTATAAAATTACCAACCCGGTATTTTTAGCACGTTCCGTTCATTTCTTACAAGGTCTTCACATTTTAGTGAATTTGTGTTGCGTTACTTTAGGTACATGTATGGCTCGTCGTTTGTCATTGCGCGAGGATTCCCACTTTCTAGTGCGTTACGTTTGCGACGACAATCTTTAAGTGCGAAGCCATGTGTTCTTCAAGACTCAGTCTGACTTGAATATTCAGTGTGGAAATGAGTATGACGTTCAGTGGGGCCGGCCTGAGGAAGTCGATCGAGCTGTGGTCTTGCATGCTGGATGTGAGCAGGACATGAGGGCCAAGCTGCGAGAGATGGAAGATACCGAGTGTCTACAAGCCTCTCCTTTCTCATCAACTTCTTTGCCACCTTCGAATACGCCCCAATGTAATGCAAAAAATCAAATTAACGTGTATCTCTCTGAACTGAATTATTACAAATAGAGAGTAAGGAGCCTTAGAGATACACAGAGTTGCATAACATTATGTAATCGAAAGATATTGTGGGTATCCCATGTCATGGTGTCGTGATGGTGTACCAGCTACCCCGCCGTGACGGAGGTTAGCGTTCGCTCGCGACCGAGCCCCCCCCCTCTCTCTCTTAACAGAATAACTAGATAAATTTTTTTGAGAAGGAAATGTTAGTAAACTGTACTTACACATTTCAAAGAAATTAAGAACATGTTTTGAAAGTTTTGCTGTTGATATTTCATGCCAATAAAAAAACATTTAAACATTTCAGTAAATGTATTGATATCATTTTATGTGTGCATGTACATATAATCTTATTGAAAGCTAATACAAATATGTAATCCCGTTTCCTGTTATCGTAACCTTCCCCCCC
Organism: Magallana gigas; assembly: GCF_902806645.1. NCBI lineage: Eukaryota > Metazoa > Mollusca > Bivalvia > Ostreida > Ostreidae > Magallana > Magallana gigas. The sequence continues at coordinate 12,206,116 of NC_047567.1, read as the reverse complement.
CCCCCTCCCACCGCTTTATGACTGTCAAAGTTAACTTTAGTCCCAATTGTTTTACACAAAGGTGTGAAACCGTCGCACTGACAGGAAATCACTCTACGCTTGAACGCACAGAATACACAGGAATGAGGCAGGTAGATAATCTGTGTAACGATTGACCAAGAAGAATTCTACATCAAACAATTTTACTAATAGTTATATCAAATAATTGATTCATTTTACTGCGTTCTTTAACCGCTAAACGTGTTGAAGATGTTCCTACCCGCAAAAAACCTCCATTATAAACTAAACGAGAGATAGAGAAAAAACACAACGAATTAAACTTTCCAAACACAGAATATCATGCATCACGAACATTGTAAAGAAACTTAACTGTTAAACATACTCATTTTCTTTATTAAAAATAAAACTAATAGAAAGAAACTTTGTCATGGAGAAAACACGTGGTAGAGCTAGCGGGCTGATTTGATTGACAGGTGCAGCACGTGGACTCAAATCTGAAATTGCATGATGGATTCAATCACAGTGTACCATATTCTTTTATGAATACTAATTTTATGAATATTTAGTATTGGATATTAGTATATTTCACATAAGTATAAGTTAAACTACGCCTAAACGTCTCTCTCTCAATCATTCTCTCTCTCTCTCTCTCTCTCTCTCTCTCTCTCTCTCTCTCTCTCTCTCTCTCTCTCTCTCTCTCTCTCTCTCTCTCTCTCTCTCTCTCTCTCCTGCAAGGTGTTGTGCGATTAGACGAAGCCGTACGCGATATAGACTTTTTCTTTTGTCGTAAATAGGTGTGAAAACCCTCAAGGGCATGTCGTTTTCTACCCTGAGATCGTTAATCACTACATGTATACACAGAAAATGATCGTGACCTAAACTTTATATGTATACACAGGAAACGCATACTGATAACACGTTATGATTCCATGTGCTTTAACACAGCACCAACTTTATATATGAATGATAATTTTATTATTGAATGGAAAAATAGATTTGTTAGTTGATTCCGGACATTTGTTCATTTCTCAATTTAAAACAGTACAGGTAAAGTAACAACAACAAGCAGCAGCAGGAATAACGGTAAATCACACCGTCGCGGTGTCATCACGGTCGCAATCCATACCGCGATCAAAAACCGTGATGGTGTATCGCGGGAACGATTAAAATACCGTGACGGTAACGCGGGCCAATACGGGATCCGCGTTGCCTGTACTGTATTTTGTACTACATAACCCATAACATCAAATAACGTATACTTTGGGCGCCAGCGGGGTTTGCTTATATATATTTATGCCTCCTCATTCTCCTGCCTACACATCAAACAGACTCACAAATGTGTTGAAATTTTTATTAATCAGAATATGATTATATCCTGATCAAAACATATACACATTGATGTACATCACATCTAGTACATACCAATAATCCAAGTAGAACAAAAATCAAAATACTGTAACTGTAAGAAACATATATTAAAACCAACTGCAACATATATAATATGTAGAGCAGAATATTATACAAGGTAAACGATGCATTCAAATACGTAAGTAAATTATTTATAATACAAACTGATGGCAGAAGGTGGGGGAATAGACCGAATTGACAGAAACTGTACAAATACAATGGATAAGTTAACAATGATAATTTTATTTAAATATTAAATGGGGAACATATAGTGAAAAGGGGAGATGGGAGGAAAATTCGACAAAACACAGACTGTACAATTTGTAGACTGATAAAACAAAAGTGACCCTATCTTTCAGTCAATCAGATTGCTTCAAATTCAGCATTAAAACCGAGGGGCTCCCCGTGGGGAAAACTGTGCATGTTTAAATAATGTTGTTTATATCTACAGATTAAAACTACATACGTCTGCATAAAACCATTTATAATTATAAATTGCATTTAAATATTTAATCCTACAATGGTTTAACATTATATAAAAATAAGTAATAAGGAATTTTTCTTTGAATATTATGAGATGATAATTTCGGTCGGGGAGTGATAAAATCAATCATAAAGCCCTTCCGGCTTTTTTGGATTAGATCACGCCCCGACCACAAATATCACCTCATAATACTCAAAGAATGATTCCTTAATCCTTAATTACGAACTAATGTCAGTTTTATATATTTGGTTTACAAATCATGAACTGACGATCAATATAGGCTGAGATTTTATAGTTTTAACCTTAGAATAATTGTGTAATAAGTAAGTTAAAAGAAATACTCTTGCCAAGAATAAATTCTTAAGGTGACCACCTTTTTTTTCTTTCTGGTGGAAAAAAATCTTATAGCAATAAACAAGTAATAAAGTCGGTACTTGTGATATATTTCTGTTTTCTTTTACTTAATATACTATCATTCAACCTCATGGACATTCTCTTTCATTCTTTATCACTTGCTTTTACGCAAATATGACATATTCTCATAAAATAATGTAGTGTAAAAGTACAGTTGCCTGACTAGAAAACTATGTAAATGAACAAACTGAAAAACACATGCATCATAATACATCATAACTCGTAGAAAGCCGTATTTGTATTCTTGCTCCCTATCGCAATAGTGGAAAGATGTGTGAGAAAAAAAAATAAACAAAATCGACAAAACAAAGTTGGCATATTTTGCATTCTCCTATTAGAATAATCATATCTATTGTTTACGATAATTAAAGGAATGCAACTGTAAGATTCATATTTTATGTTTTTGAATTCACAGTCATCTCAGACAAAACATTTTTTGGATTTCTTTTTTGAAATCCTCTATTTGAATGCAATATATAATTGGATTAGCGGCAGAGCTAAAGCTAGAAAAACAAACAAGAAGAAGAAATTCATTTGGTGACCGGTTGTTGTAGAAACCCAAACCCATAGTTGGACCAAGAGATAAAATAAGCACCACGAGGACCATTGTTACCAGCTTCATTGATTTCATGATTCGATTTCTTTGCCGAATTGCCATCTGATTTAGGACGCCATTTTGTTGTCCAGAAGTTGGATTTTGGTTGTCCATCCTGCGATGCATCTTGCGAACAGCCCATAACGCTAACGTGTAAAATACAAAAGTGAAAAGGAGAGAAACGGCGATCGATGCGCAAAAGATTGCGTTATAAACGAAAAAGTTGTCCCCATACACCGTGATAGTGTTACAGATGTGATCCTCGTCTTCGAATCCACCTTCATCTTTTGGTGCCATCATCGATAAATACAAAACTAAGTTGCAAAACCACGTTTCCGAATAAACTAGTATATCCGTTTTCCTTTCCAGAGCATTTGGTTCAGCGGTTTTTCGGATATGACGAGGTAGCGATTCAAACTTATGAAAAATGTCTGCCAAATCGACATCAAATATGCTATACAGCCAAGGCAGAGGTTTATCCTACATATTGTTAGTAGTCCTATCCTTGTTGAGCTTAGATTGAGTTACACCGAAAAGAGTAACATTTACCCGAACAACAAATCACTGACTGAAAGAGAGAGCACCAGGTTGTAATGAATATTTTCCCGTAGGGTTTTGTTCCTGAATGCCGCAAAAAGAACCACCAAATTTTCAAATACAATAAATAATCCGAAAGTTATGGAAAACAATGTCATTGCTAGTACTGTATTATCAAATATTTGATCTGTTTGGCTTTGTTTCCTAAAGGTAGAGTTTGTGAGATTTGACAGAAAATAGGACGACGTAAAAGTTTCATCCATTATCTTTATGTGGTAGAATTGATTCAGATCAGGTACCGAAAACTAAATTTCAACGCCAAGAATCTTCAAATCTAAACATTTTTGCTGTAAAAGACAATTAAAATCCCATAAGATTTAATGTCAATGAAAAACATGGTATAAGATTAATACATTAAATTGACTAGTACATGAATACACGTGCCGTGGAATCCTTAAAATTCGTCGGGGCCAATTTTCGTGGATTGCTTTAATTTTACAGGCTCATTGGGACGTAATTTCGTATATTATGTTATACTTAAATCAAAAGAAAATGTGACTTTATAACACTAATAATAAACTTATAATACTAGGTTATCAATTTAAGGAGGTTTTAAATTCGTGAATGAGAGTTTTACAATTAGACGAAAATTGAGCCACCACGAATGCTTAAGATTCCACGGTATCTAAACACGGAGAATATGAGTCTGCCTTAGATTATTCTACATTTACATTCAGTATATATTTACCCTTATCTTTGCATTGAAAATCTGCGACATTCAATTTTCTCTGAATACACTTAGCTAATCCATGCCACATGAGGACAAATTTAAACGACTCCACCTGTTTTGGGTATATTTACTTTTGTAAGATTAATTGAAATTTTCATTCCTACCTAACCAATTTGATATATCCGTTTGAAAAACTACCATTAATATATAGCTACTCCTTAATAAAAAGAGTTTTCTTCACCAAGTTTCTGGCACTATATTTTTTGTCGCAGAAGCTAACTAAATAGCTTGTTAATATGGCTGTTCCATGTATATTTCATATCCTTGACTAAGAGCGTAAAAGTGGCTTTATAGCGGCGATACAAATTATTTTATATAGATGGAAATCAATGTGAAAATATAAATATAAGCGTTCAATGCTTATTTTTGGTTAGCGTTAAGCATTCAGTGTTTAATTAAAGTGAATTAAATTTCCCATACTTGTACTGCAAATTCGCTCTTTATATTTCATTTGATCAAAATTAGAAAAAGTACCATTACTGAATCATACTTTAAAATAAAAGACATCAATATAATATACAGCAAAACTCGAATATAACGAACACGGATATAGCGAATTTACGGCTATAACGAATTATTATTCTTGTCCCGGCAAATTTCTTATATAAACCTATAGAAAATTGATGTATATAACGAACATGGCTATAACGAATTTACGGCTATAACGAAGTAATTTTAAGACCCCCGCTGGCAAAATTTTAACGTATTTTATCATTTTTATAACGAATTTTTTCCATTTCAAATTTCATTGAAGAAACATGCAATTTTAAGATGCATATATAAAATACTCAAATTCAAATAGTACGGAATTTTTTTAAAAATTGAAATGAAATGGTTATATTGACATTTTTTGTATATGACGGTAATACTAATTTTATAACTTACAATAGTTTAGAAAACTGTTAGCCGGAAAAACCCTCAATTATTTTATAACGAATTCGCTATAATATTTTTTACGAATTCATTATAAACGTATAGCGAATTACGGCTATAACGAAGTTTTTTCTATGGTCCCTTGAAATTCGTTATAAACGAGTTTTGCTGTATGTGTTTTCATTATCTTCACCATAAATTAAAGTCCATTTAAAACTATTTCATAAAAGTTGTTTGTTCGTTTTTATCAACAAAGGATAATAATTTATTCAGGTCAAGATCTAGTAAATGATTCCAAAGTGTATTTTTGATGCGAGAATCATTGGGACATCATAATTGATTTGAAGAATCTTTTTCCTGACTTTACGGCTTTAAAAGGAATTATGTAGAAAAGTAAGCAATTTCTTGGCATTTTATGTAAAATAATGGGAAAAGTAATCCCGATACCTTTAATCAATTTGGCATTATTTTAAAGAGGAGGTAGTAGAGAGCTATTTTGATTTTGTTTTTGGAGAGAATGTAGTCATTCTACATATATCTTATTAATAAAAAATGAGTGAAACTTCGAAATTTATTCCACATTTTATTCCTATTTCATAGAAAATGACTTTCTTAAACAAGATGTGTCAGTGTGTTTACCAACAAATTTAGTCCCGGTACATTCTATTTAACAAAGCTATTGTTATGAAGCATAATTGAAAGAATTTATATCTGAAATTTTATAAATCTGTAGGCATCTTTCCTTTACTAGATCTTGACCTCAAATGCATTAAATCTTAAAGTATTTACAAAATTTCACGCCATAAAAACGGTCTAATGAGGTTGTTCAGTTTTGTTTATAAATGATTGACAAAACATTGCCGTTTCTGATTCTGAACTTCGAATTTGTTGACATTAATTGAATTACCAATACCATAATAAAAACAAATTAAATGTATTTTCTTCTACTACTGATAATGATCAAAACCATTTTTTTGACAAAATGCACTCAAGATTCCGTTTACTTAGAGCTTGAAATTTTGATTAAAAATTGTTTGAAAAAGTTCAAAATTATAAGTATGAATATTGTTTTAAAAAAATAAAAAAGAAGTGCTTTAAACAAATATAAATATTAACATCCGTGTTTTGTGTATTTGAGGAAAATATGCAATGAGCAAGGTATATTAATTAAAATACAGTGAAAATTACGAATACTTTTTATTATTTTTCTTTCATTCTTTTTGCCTAAAACTTTTGAATGGAGATATAATTTCAAAAGTTAAGTTTCCTCGCATCCATTTTAAAATGTTACAGTCAAATTATTTGGCCTTCGCCTTTCTGAAGAATATATATTGACTATAAAAAATCTCCGAAATTTTAAGGTAGATCTGATTCGTAATATACTGACCCTTGAGCCTTCTTAATGTACTTACCCAGACACTTCATTAGTTACAGTTACTACCTACTGGAGCTTGCTGTTGAACCTCTTCCTTGAAATGAAGATGATATTAAAATAACCCACCGTTCATATCAATGGTCTTTGATATCATCACAAACTTGTAGGAGTTTAAAAATCAATTTCTTTCGAGAACTGAAACTTCAAATAACAATCGGATATAAAACAAGAATTGTCATCGTATGACAGCGGATGTATTCGGGCTTAAAAATTGGTATTAATGTTCTAAAGCTTGATTTCCAAGATACAGCCTTCCGGTGTTTCGTTGCAGTTTTAGTTTTTTATTTCCTTTTTTTACGACAATCTGATTAAAATATATTTTATTCATCCGCTTATTTATATCGGTATACAGGAATATAAAGGTATGGACTGCATACATAGTTATGTCCAAATAACTTTTCATTCAATTAAATATAATGCATTTTCTTCTACTACTGATCATGATCAAAAACAGAATATATCCTTACATTAAAAAATTAATCTTTTTAGAAAAAGCAATACTGAAAGGAAGAGACGGTATACTTAATAAACTGTCCTATCCTGTCGAGAAAGCATCCTAGTTTAACAACTGTATAACAAATGTATGTTATTAACTCTCCTCTGAAAAATTCGAACCTCTTTTTAATGGCATCTCCCTATAATTTGTTTCCTTTTTTATGTTATATGAAAAGTAGAAGACTTTATTAATTAACTTTTAAAGCTATGTATTAATCATAAAAAAATAGTGTTTATCATACTTATCCTTAAGCTTGTTAATGTTTATACACATTGACCAAATTGATGTATTCTTGTAATACACGTGATTATTTCTTATCAAACGCAACTTTTATATACATTCGGACAGGCCAAAAAAAAAAATCACCATGGATTTTATTACACATATCAAAGACAACTTCTTCCTTATAAAACTTGCCATTAACGCAGGATTCTGTAATAATCTGATGATATTTTAGCATAAAATCATTAAACGTAATGCGATACAAAATTATTTATACAATGAAACAAACGTTCAATGCTATCCAGTGGATACGATGTACCTTTATTAATGGTAGGCGATTCTAATTCAGATTGGTTTTAGATTTAAACATTGTAATAATGATACAATCTATTTGTTTTTTTCCCAGCTCTGTCAAAAAAGAGAGATCTTGAGAGCGACGTTTTAAAAAAAACTGGTATCCAGAATAAATTCAATCAAAATAATAATCATAAAACTGAAAATGACAATTAAAGAGACTGACTTAAATTTTGATTGCGCACGTATTTTGAGCATTATTGTAAATTGCAATATAGATTTACGTTTAATGAACATTTTTTAAAAATTTTTGAAAATTGAACAAAATTAACAAAACACAATAAAAATATAAGATTTTTAGAGGGAAATTCTTTTTCTTTAAATAATTTTTTCATTGTACGGAAGGTGAGCGTTGCCATTTTGCTTTTATAACGTTACATTTAAATGAAGCTTTGTAGGAATGCGTTTTAAGAAATATATTTAAGAAAAGAAAAAATCGTACGCCATTGAAAATCTGTACACACACTGATGTTATCCTCAGGGATATTTTTTTTTAAATTTTTTCTTTAATCCATTATACCAATTACCACATTTTCATACTCCAAATATGTAGCAAAATATGGTATACTTTTTTTTCATTTAATAGTCTCTTTCATAAAACATTTACTAAATTGTAAGGACTACGGTGTTACTATAATACCAAACTGGCCTTTTTATGTTTTTGGTCAATGTTCTTTGATGAAGATCTATATTATAAGATTTTTGTGAAAGATGTGTTATTTTTTAAAGATAAAAAGCAAATAATTATTCAAGGTCATAACAAAAACTGCTTATCTGGTTCTCTATATTCTGGTTCTGGAATACTTGTAGGACATTTATATGCTACACACCTATAATGAATAAGATGTATTGCAGATGACATGGGCCCTGGTACAACCAATTAATTAATAACGATACTTGCTTATATGTGGCGAATACGAACGACTGTTGTATTGCAGATGAACTATGGTCCTGAAACATCAGAGGGTGTATTGCAGATGATGATTCTGATACATCAAAAATATTTTAAGTTGAAATTAAGAATATATTGTTATTTTGCTTGAACAAACACATTTTTAGACATATTTAAAATCGGCATATTGATTGGAAATTAAACGAAAATAAAGATCACTATCTTGCGGAACTCGCATCAAGAATTATCTTGATGTTGTATAATGTCCAAGGCCGGCAACACAGCAAAACAATAAAAGTTCGCTTTTAACACATTTTGCAAATGATGCAACAGCTTTAACACTGTGATTGTCAATCTTTTTGCTTTGGAAAACAACGTTACATTGTAGATCATTCATTTTTCAAAGCAGTATAAATCATCGGGAAAAATTCATTCAGCCGTGCATGATATTAGCTGGGCACATGGCCTAGCAGGCGTTGTGGATCCACGTGATTCTGAACTAGTAAAAAATCGTCCGATTTTATATACAAGAGCAAAGGCGATTATGTTGGACGCCCTTGAAAAGGTTTGTTAAGAGAAGTAAAAATTATATGTACATAGTTCAGGATCGGGCGGTGCTACTTTTGTACTTCTTTGCAAGAGTTTGTGATAAACTGTTTCAAAAGCATGAGTGGTGGCGGTCAGATAGGGCAAGAGATGGCTGTGTCAAAGGAAATTCATCAGATAAACTTTCAGTCACAAAAATCTGGGCATTTAGCAAGATTTCTTACCTTTTTTATCTTCAAATTAATTGATCTGCACCTTCAAAGCGCTTTACATCCTATTAACGGGTTGTGTTTATTTCCATAATATTTTATGTTTTTTTAAGGGAAACAAATAAAAACATAATAAAAAAAATATCAAAGAACTAGTAGGCTAATTATTCTCGAACAGTAGGAGGTGTTTTCATATTAATATTTCTTCCGGTGTAACGACGAAAATTGACCCCCTTAGAATATTGACCGGGGTTCATTATTCTACGTAGAATTATGACCCACTCAGTTGTAGAATACTTGGATAACATCGTAGAAATTATGTCCTTAGGGTCATTTTTCTACGTGTGGGTTGTAGAAAAACGACCCCGTAGAATATTGACTAAATTTTATTACATATTCCATGTTTACTTGTTTTAGGTCCATTCTTTTTTCTTAGAGTGGATACAGGGATGATGGTGATGGGGGGATTTAATTGCCTGCTTGGTACTTAGATTTTTTATCGTATAACCTTGTACGAATAACCAGCTTGAGTTAGCTTTTCTGATCACTTGTCATTGCCTACCATCATTATTTCAGTCTGTTTTTTTTAATTTTTCAAATACAAAAAGAAAAAATATATTTCATTAAAGTACATTGTTCAACCATGACTGAATTGGAACGATATCAATCTAAATGAAAAAAACAAAACTCGTACAAATTGTAAACAGAAATTGATACCAGTAAATTTTAATGGGGAATAGAAAATTATTCATCACGGTCTCTATCACAATGAGAAATTAATTATTAACCATTGGTCTGAAGTAGGCACATATCATGTAAATTTAGAATTTTTTTTCCGGGATATGGGGGGGGGGGGGGGGGGTGGTGGATATTTATGAGAGGGGAGGTCGAGGCCTATTATAGGTAAATTTAATAAGTGACCTTAATAAGTTTGAATCCCCCATTCCTTAGATCTGCGATCGATTGCAATTGCATGCGTTATCACATTGGGATATTTTTCACAATCAATTCTTTATTGTTACAACAAGCTTAAGAAGAATGTTTTTTTTTTAATACTAGCTTGATTTTAAAACTATATAAACATCACAAATCCCAAAACTTTGAATTGAACACAAGAAACAGAATACTTTACAAATGATTCTGAATGAATTTAAAATCAATATCTGTTGTAATCAAATTGGCATTAAGAATGTACTTGAAAACTTCGGTAAAAAAAACAGTGAAAACAAATTGCAAAGAATCAATGACACTCAAAAGAGCTTTGGCGTTGACTTTGACTCCATTTAAATATAACTCTAGTATTAAAAACGACATATGAATCTACAGTGTAGTTAATAATACGTGCATATTCCTACATAACTTTAAACATTACTTGGATTTCCCATATAAATGTCCCAGGCAATCATACTCAATTTTAGCAGTTTATAAAAGTAGAAACAACAGCTGCGTTTTGTCACCGTTCTCGAAAAAGTTATCTCTGTTTCAATAAAATTATCACCATAAGACAATAAAAAGACATCTAGTGTGATGATTCATGTGTATTGCACTTAAATCAGTAAAATTAAATAAAACCATCAAATATGTAAATAAAATATCAAAATAAAATTTTTTATAGAGGCCAAATTTGAGGCCAGGCCAAAATTTGGGACCAAGCCAAATTCAGACCAAAAGTCGTCATTGAAAACAGAATTTGTTTTTGTTTATTTGTTTTCCAGCTTTTAATTATAAGAGCTGGACACTTTGTTTATGGTTAAACCAACGCAGTCGAATTCCAAACCTCTCCTCCCATGGTAACATTTTTAAGTTTACAAATAAAAAAAGGGAGTTTATAAGGAGCCCCTTCCTTTGGAAGCAGATATAAAAATTTTAGAAAAAACTATTTCCTAAATTGCCTTTCCCAAACATTAGGATTTTGAAAACTAGCGAAAAATGGTTTCCTTTTCTTATTCTTTTCGCTTGTCCGAATTTCGGATTAGTCTGTTCTATTTCCTTAAAAAACCGATGCTACGTCCTAATACTCACAAAACTTTATTGAGCATATAATGGCGGCGATGCAGAGTTTAGTGTAACGTTAGCGCAAAAAATGATAAATCCAAAATTCCGAATTTACGCGCGAGTCGCTGTCTTTTGTGTACCTGTAAGGTAAGTCTGTTGGTGTGGAGGTGTTTTGTTTGGTTGTCGGACATTCGTGCAGCTAAATAAAACAGATATTGAAATATCCACTTTATTTATCGAAATTTTACATCTGTCTTCTGGGGTTTTTCTTCTAAAAATATGCAATACGTAGTCATTAAGTTAAGGTTTGTCCATTAAATCATCTACTAAAACAATACTGAAACAATTGGAACAACAATAATACAAATAACAGCCCATAAGTTCATATGTGGAACTCTCTTCAAACACCTTGACATACATAAACTCACATAGGAATCTCCTAATGGTAGAGATAGAAACCAAATCGACCATGTAATGGTAAATGGCAGATACAGGAAATCAGTATGCGATGTCAGGGTTATGTGTGGCGCAGATGTCAGTCTGAATCTCTGCAGAAATACAAAACCATAAGCAAAAACCAGGAGGATGTATGACGTCAGCAGACTGAAAGATCACAAGGTATACAGAGGATTCAAACTTGAAAGAAACAGGTTCCAGCAACTATCAGGTAAAAAAATGATATCAGCAAAAACTGGACACAGTTGAAATAGATATATAACGAAACAGCGGAAACAAATCTTGGACCTGTGCGCAAGGAAACAAAAAGATTAGCTTCAAACTGAAACATACAAAGCCACACATGAAAGAATGAAACGAAACGAAGAAATTGGAAGATAAGACTAAAAAAGAATAAGAGAATTTAACAGAGAGTAATACAGAGCAAAGGACAAAAAAATCAAAAGAAGAGCAAGAACTGATAAAAGAAAACACTTGGAGGAGGTAGCTTGCAAGGCTAAAATGCAGCAAAGTCAACCCACCTCAGAGAAGTATACCAGCTGTCTAAACAGCGTTACGGAAAGAAAAGGAGCAGGACACGTGGCATAAGATCAAAAGATAGCAAACTACTCATTGAGGAGGGAAAGCATATAGAGAGATGCAAGAACATTTTAGGAAAGTACTCAATGTTCCAACAGAGGCAGCAGAACTCCCAGAAGGATGTACTGACCAGGCTAACACAGAAATAGGAATTGATACATCAACGATAAGAGAAGAGGAAGTTAAAAGAGCAATCGTAAAAATGTATAACACTACCACGCGTATCTTACGTAAGTAGTGCACACGTTAAGTAAAAGTCTTAAGTGATCGTATAGTGGTTTTATTCGGCAAAAAGCAAACTTAATACACAGTCCCAATTCGGGGAAGTCAGAGAGAGATGTTGAGAGTTCGAAAGAGCGTCGGAATTAACCTAACTTGCGAGAAGTTGGTAGTTTTATACTATTTGGGGAAAACAACTATCAAAGTAATACAAGTGTTCATTGGGTGTTGAAAAGCCCATTAAGAGGGCGCCACCACCTTGTTACTATGATGCTCCAAGATGGCGTCAAGCTGGTCAGTCAAGAACCCGCCCCTAATCAGTGTACTTAGGGTCAACCAAGGTCGCGACAGATATTTACTAGGGGGTGGGTCACTGTATCGTGACCAATTACTGTCATCTACATGAACCGATCAAACGACTAATTGACTTCAATTAGCAGATTGATGTATGTAATTGTTTGGTTTACATCAAACTTTACCCCCTCAGGATATTTGTGTACTAATCGGGAACATAATGTCCAAATTGGAGACATACTGACCAGCAAGGATTTAATTACGGTCATTAAAGGATCCTCACCTCAAAACAATATACCCCATAAATATGTAAACATGGTAGCTATTGGCTCTCTCTCTGACCTTCCTTTTAAAGCAATAAAGTCTTTGATGGACACAGAATTATCGTGATTCAATTTACATGGAATATACATTAAATAAAGGTATTTACTTTACGAAAGCATTCTATACTGATTCTAAAATAAAATGATAAGTCAATTCACAATAGTTCAAAGAATAATATGTAACGTCCAATCAGTATAGTCAAAGTTATAGGATACGTAAAATATAAAGTCCAATCACCAGTGTTCGATTATATAATTACATGTAACAAGGGCTATTTTGTTACACACCTCCACCACATCGGGAAAAAGTTGCTCAATACACTGCAACTTTTTAAGCACAGTCTCGATACACAAAAGAGTCTCTTTACACAAAAAAGTCTCTATACACAAAAGAGTCTCTTTACACAAAACAGTCTCTTTACACAGAAAAGTCTGTATAGAGTTAAGCGTCCGGTATTATCGGAGAATTCATCGAATAGCGTATGACACTTCCGGAATCATCGGAAACGAAACACAGGTCTCGTGTAGGTTCGTCGTAGTCGGTGTCATCCGTAACATCGTCGAGTTGATACTAGAAAGTTGATACTTCTAGTATCATCGGTATTTCCTCGGCTCTGGTTGTGATTATACACAATATACACAAAAAGTAGAAGGTATTTTTCCTTCCGGCATCATCGGAATGTTTAACATATTCCATTTCCCTCATCTGCTTCACTATACATGACTGTAGTTTGCTGTAACAAGTATTTAAAAGTTATTGGCTGTGGGTAAGGTAGCACATACCCACGAAAAGTTCTTTAGGAAAGTCCAGGTCGTTGATACAAGTCACGATCATGTCAAATAAAAATAAGGCCGTTGATTTACATGAGACGTGCCCAATACATCCCATGTCCGGTAAACCGGAGATGTCCTAATTTGCCTTAGTCAGTAATAGATGTCGGAGCTGACCCAATTAAAGATGAGGCCCGGCTTGTAATCAGTTCAAATCTTGGTAGGTTTGGATAGATAGGCCCGTGTTCAGCAGTCATCCTGAGCGTCTCTGGAGATTGTTGAGGTAGCAAGGTCGCAGTAGGTTCAGTCTCTGCAGGCGGTGCAGTGGATAGTGTAGGAATGTCACCACCTTGGGTCTTGACCGCTGCATACGTCGGCATTACAGACATCTTATATTCCCCACTATCCCCCTTTGCATTCCAGAGCCCAATTATTCTACTCTTGATTCGTTTACGACATTTAATACCAATTAAACATACGACAATGAGTAAGATACCCAAAATCCCTATGAAAGGAAAAGACCAATGGGGTAAGTAAAACTTTTCTTCAGGTGGAAAATACATGTACTTTAGCTCATTTTGCAAATCATCCATTTCAATGTGTTTAATTTTGTTTAATTTAAAAGGATAAGTAGAATAGGTAAAGTTTGGTAAGGTTCGGTGAAATTTCTCCCAAATATTTTTGGTGTTGAGGGTGTGTACAATTGTAATATTCAGGTGGTTTTCAGGGAATTTGACAGTCGTTTCTCGGCGAAAATATGGGGATAAGGTTATTTGACCGTGTACAGCTCGACATGACATCGGTAAACGCAGCACGCCAACCGGAGGCTTTACAGAACGAATCGTGGTCTCTGTACCGCGTTCACTTGTCGGGCAGACTTGAGAAAATGTCAACTCTTGGACTGTCGACACAGCCCACTGACCATCGCTAATATACTGAGCCAGCGGCAAATTACTCACATGAACTACTTTTTTACAAAACGTTTTTATTGCATTCGCCTTTTCCATAAAGAGGGCCACTAAGCAGGTTTTACTCAAATGCACGGGATAAAGGGGACTCTTAATAGTACAAAAATCTTTGACAACATTGGTACACTTATCTAATTCGTGTGAAGTTAATAGGACATACTGGGTTCGGTCTGAATTGATTGCTAGCATTTCATTTTCAAGCGCGTATCTTGCAACAAAATTCTTATCATTGGAATTAGGAGAAAGCGGTTGTTCCGCAGCGGGAACGGAAGAAGTGGTCACTATAGGAACAGGTAGATTGTAAACTTGGTATACTTCAACCGTAGAATATCCGTCCAAAAGAGGGATGTGAACAATGGGAAATAACTGCTGGGCTTAAACGTCCCATGGCCAACATATTTAATTTATAAACAAAAAAAACAACAAAAAAAAAAAACAAAAACAAATATACTTTACTAACAGTGCTTCAATCAAGTATCTAGCTATTCCCACGCTTAAGTCAGTCATTATGACCTAAAGACGTAAATATCGTCCGGATTTTAAAATCCACGTGGTGAGGGCATATACGAGTTTACAAATATTGATACAGTGCTTTCAAGAGACCCTTTGACTTTATGCTCCTTGATTTGGGCCTCTTGACCTTGACCTCTACAATTGACATGTCTTGGTCCGAATTTGACTTTATATCATCCCCACTAAGTTGCTCGTCTGTTAGTGGTTCAACGTCACCATGCACAGTCTCATCGGTCTTAATGTCGTCGGGGTCAAGTTTTATCTCGTCACTATGTTCATCTAGCCTATCAGCTAAACGTTCCTCCCTTTGTCTTATTCGACTCTGAAGTTCGGCCAGTGGTATGTCATCCTCATCAGAGGAGTCCGTCCTTTCGTCTCGGAACTTGTCATTGAGAGCTTCTGGCCCTACGTCTTCGATTGTGGAGTCCATATGATCCTTAGGACGAAAATTAGGACGAAAATTAGAAGAATCAAGGACTCCGATCTCGTACGTCTTGTCGCTTACATCCGGTCCCGTCTCTGTGCAAATATCAGAGTCATCAGTCAGTAGTGAGTGATCTATCCGAGAGAGGAGGTCAGCACAAGAGTTTTCTGTACCCGCAATATATTCTACGGTACAGTCATACCCAGCCATACACATTGCCCACAGCTGGATTTTCTTGTTCTGCATGGGGGATTCCAAGACATACTTCAGTGGTTTTATTTTAACTTTACCCGTGGTTCGTAGCAGGGAAGATATGCACAAATCATCATCCAATGGTACGATAGTATCATTAATTTTCAGTGAGGCCAGTCTGCAATTAGTACCTTTTTCTACAGATGAGATATGCACATCCTCCTCCAGGGGCACATACGCATTCTTAATTCTTAAAGATTTTAGGTCAAAATACAACCTAACACCTTGACTAAGCAACCAATCACGCCCAAGGATAACATTTCTGGACATTGAGCACGTTACATAAAAATCTTGTACAACACTATTTCCGCCAATAATAAAAGAAATTCTAGCCACTCCATCTATGTCTAGTGGGGAACCATCCGCACCCATTACATTTAACCTTTTTCTTTGTAGTTCCGGTTTGTATTTTAGTGAATCGTAAATTTTCCGTTTGATAAGACTAACCTCTGCTCCAGTAGCCACTAAAGCCCTAAGTTTCTGGTTCTGAACTTTAATTAAACAAGAATTTGGACTACCAGCAAAATTAATGAAAGCTGATTTTAACTTCTTGGCAGGTGATTGATTACCTAGTTCTCCTACTCTTACCTTTCCTCCTCCGCCGCCGGCCTCATTGCGACGGAGGGTTTCTAGTTTAAACGGTTTTTCGGGGTGGGACGTTTTCGAGCTTGGGGCTGTCCTGGTCTTTCGGGGCAATTTCGAGCTATGTGACCTTCTCTTTGACAATTAAAGCATGCATTCTCAAATTGTTCAGTTCTGGGCCTTCTTCTATACCGCATGTGACCTATTTCCATAGGCAAAATAGTGCGAGGGGCAGGGAGGGGGTTTTGAGGATTTAAAGTTGGGATAGGGTTAGGCGGATCAGGCGCAACAGGTCTGAGCCTGGGAAATACCACCTCTTCCGGATCTCGCGTCGCGACAAACTCTTTCCCTAACCGCATTTTAACCTCGGTATGAAAGTTCTGTATTGAAAGCGCGCTATCCGCGGCAGCCGTCAGCGTAGTCGGCTTTTGATGCATGATTTTGATTTTCATGTGATCGTCGGACATACCGTCAATGAACAATTGTACCAACTGGC
The DNA here is from genome assembly GCF_902806645.1 of Magallana gigas. Classification (NCBI taxonomy): domain Eukaryota; kingdom Metazoa; phylum Mollusca; class Bivalvia; order Ostreida; family Ostreidae; genus Magallana; species Magallana gigas. Next base: position 12,188,990 of record NC_047567.1, on the reverse strand, counting down.
GCTGTACCTCAGGAGGGTCAAGGCTATCAAATGCGTCGAGGGCCAGTCGAGAGAGTCGAGTGCTGTACACTTGGACATTTTCTTCAGGTTTTTGTTTAATTTTGAACAGGGATGCATATGCGTGATGTTTGTCATTACATTCCCCAAATCTTAAAATTAGTTGGTTTTTCAGGTGCCCCCATCCCCTTTCTACAGTTTGGTCATGCACGCGCTGTTCAATGTACAGGCCGATATAGTCACTTACATCCCCCCTACTATGTCTTAGAGCAAGACGGACTTTTTCATCATCTGTCAAATGGGGATTTAAGACCAAAGCTTTGTTTATTGCATTTATCCAAGCCCGGAATTCCGACGGCTTCCCCGAAAAAGGAGGTGTATCAATTATGATTTCTTGCTTTTTAATGGCAATTTTAATTTGTTTGAGTTTCTCATTCACTGTCGTACTAAGTTCAGTAAACCCTTGCTGTATCGTACCAGCAACAATATTTGTGGCTTGTTCTAAACCTTCAGTCATGTTTACCAGACAATAAATACCCAAAAGAATAATAGAATAAATAAGAATTAATCAAGAGTAGATGAGACTCGGACTTACAAAACAGGACAGTAAAGAATAATAAAATTGTCTTACCGTGACTGGTTAGATAGATCCAAAAATCCAAAGTCTTTTAAAGAAGGTACAAATCCTGGTCGCTGGCGCCAATCAGCCCGTATAACACTACCACGCGTATCTTACGTAAGTAGTGCACACGTTAAGTAAAAGTCTTAAGTGATCGTATAGTGGTTTTATTCGGCAAAAAGCAAACTTAATACACAGTCCCAATTCGGGGAAGTCAGAGAGAGATGTTGAGAGTTCGAAAGAGCGTCGGAATTAACCTAACTTGCGAGAAGTTGGTAGTTTTATACTATTTGGGGAAAACAACTATCAAAGTAATACAAGTGTTCATTGGGTGTTGAAAAGCCCATTAAGAGGGCGCCACCACCTTGTTACTATGATGCTCCAAGATGGCGTCAAGCTGGTCAGTCAAGAACCCGCCCCTAATCAGTGTACTTAGGGTCAACCAAGGTCGCGACAGATATTTACTAGGGGGTGGGTCACTGTATCGTGACCAATTACTGTCATCTACATGAACCGATCAAACGACTAATTGACTTCAATTAGCAGATTGATGTATGTAATTGTTTGGTTTACATCAAACTTTACCCCCTCAGGATATTTGTGTACTAATCGGGAACATAATGTCCAAATTGGAGACATACTGACCAGCAAGGATTTAATTACGGTCATTAAAGGATCCTCACCTCAAAACAATATACCCCATAAATATGTAAACATGGTAGCTATTGGCTCTCTCTCTGACCTTCCTTTTAAAGCAATAAAGTCTTTGATGGACACAGAATTATCGTGATTCAATTTACATGGAATATACATTAAATAAAGGTATTTACTTTACGAAAGCATTCTATACTGATTCTAAAATAAAATGATAAGTCAATTCACAATAGTTCAAAGAATAATATGTAACGTCCAATCAGTATAGTCAAAGTTATAGGATACGTAAAATATAAAGTCCAATCACCAGTGTTCGATTATATAATTACATGTAACAAGGGCTATTTTGTTACAAATGAACAAGAGGCTCATGGGCCACATCGCTCACCTGAGCAAACATTGATAACTATTTTGACTTAAAACACTTGAAATAATAGAAAAATTTAATTTTTAGCATAGTTAAGTACCATAATGTTCTTATGCAAGATTAAATATTTTTTATAGAGGGGTGGGGATGAAAATAAATTGTGTCATTTAAATTAAAATGCATGATTACTGGTATGTTAATTCCAGCAGGTTTTTTTTTGCACATATTTGAAGTGTAATGGTTCTTTAAAGATAAAATTTTCATGCAACTGCTAAAATGTATATTAGTTTGAAATTTTGCGCTTATTGTGGGCTGACCTTATCACCTGTAGTCATAATTTGAACAAGTTGAATCTACACAATTAGAGGATGCCAATATTCCAATTCATTGATTTTCATATAATAGGTCATGCAATACATATCCAGTATTATATATAAAAAGTGGCTAACCATTTAAACGTACAAGAACCATTAAGGCTCTAGGCCCTTCATGACGTCATATGATAGTACATGTTATTTCATGCAACCCTTCTTCATTTCCAAGATTAAGTTATGATAAGAAGTACGTGCAAAATCCTATTAGATAATCTGTAATCTAAATTGTGTCTGTTAAAATCTAGCTTCATTTATACGCCGACTCGATATATCCCAGAATTTGAAATGTACAGAGAAGCTTTCATATGCGTTTTGGCTAAATTGGCTTTAAAAATTGGTAACATTCTCTTTGATGTGGACACTAAGAAATAAGAAACCTGTTGAAATATGTTTCAATCACAATGGCATGATTTAACATATCTACAATGAATACAATTTCCGGTATAATATATCAAAATGAGACATATTTCATTTTAGAAAGCAATTTTATTTAGAAACAAACATTTCTGGTAATATAAAAAAAACATCGTGAATAATTTTTATGCACACATATAAAAAAAAAACTAGTTACTGGTAATACATTAGCTATATCAAATTTTACAAATATACTGTAAATGTAAACATGTAGTTTCTCAGTGTCTTATAGCTATGCATATTGTACATTAAATTAAATGAATATAATGATGAGAAAATACAATAAACCATACTTTAAAACAAGATATATACATGGATATATAATTATGTTAGTCATATATATACAAAGTTTAAATAAATTAATTTGGAAGTTTCAGTTTTTTCATAACCTTTCTCCGAAAAAGCGAAAATAGAAAGGTTATGAACAGTATTGATTTACAAGACGTAATTAAATGAAAATTATTTGTCGATAGAATTTTATACAAAAACTAGAGACGAGCTCGTTGCAAGCAACGATTAGGTCTTCCGTCGTAGCTGCGTCATACTTGTGACGTAATACAAAAATTGATACCTGACCATGGTGCAATATTAGATGTATAAACACTGTGTAAAAGAAACAAAGTACATGTATATAAGCAAATACAGATCTTTAAAAGTTGTCTGAAGTTTGATTCGCCGCATGTTGTTTTTTGCATGTGCATTTTATTTTGAGAAACTTATCTAATCATCATAATTGACTCAAAATACACAGAATATGGACGACGATTATAATCACACAGTGGGTATGACCGGTATGAACGTAAAAAGACCAAACATTTTACTCGCATTTTTTATCAAAAGCAAGGGCCAATGAATCTTTTAGAATGAATGCGGAGATCCTGGAAATTTTACAGGGGGTTCTGAAGAATTAATTTGTTTTTTGAGGGGGGGGGGGCATGCGCAGATAAGAAAAATTTTCCTGGGGTGGGGGTTGAGTGTCTGACGGTTATTTGAGTTTGCCTGGGGATGTCCGAGGCATATTTTTGTAATTTTATATTGTACATGTAATGGAAAGAAATTTTTCCGGGGGTTGGGGTGGGGTCTGGAACCCTCACCCTACTCTTCTAGATTCGCGCATGGGGAAGACCGATGCCGGTAATTTAACGGTAATTTTAACCATTTTTATTTAATTAATCATTTTCAAAATTATCGGAATTCCAATATTACCTTTAAACGCAGTTAAAACTTAAAATACGAACCATATAGTCTCGGTGAGTATTCGGCCAACATGCGTCTGCTTACGAAAGAATTGGCAATTTTCAAGAAATTTGGATGGACGATCTGGGTCCTAGGTCGTCCATCCGATTCTTTTTCAGACTAAGAGCTACAGACCTGCACTTAGAGAATGTCAAACTGATTATGTCAATTTATTTTGTCAAAGAATCAGGTTTTTTTAATCAATAAAGTTTTACCTTAAAAAAAAAGAAATCGGGCACAATTTTCCATGTTAGCATTTTACAATTTAAAGGTCAAATAAAATTTTGAATGAAGTTTCAAGATACTACTCTTCGTTGTTTTATACGAAATATTGCATGGAAAAAAGATTTACATCGCATATTTTTAAATTACAAAAGGATATACAAAATGAACTTAGATTAACCGCTAACAAACAAGCATAAAGTGAGACTGAGAACTAATTTCCTCTCTTTTTTATTAACATCAAAATAAATCCAAGAAAAAATCTAAATATTTTTTTTCCTTTATATGCGTTAATGAAAACGTTGATCAGCAAGGGCCGGTTCTATGTCGTGCAAGCACCTACTTAATAGATTGTTACACGGATCTACCACGATGACAAATATCGAAAAGGCAATATTGTGGGTGAAGGATGAAAGTATAGTTTGTTTTTTAGGTTTATGTTTGATAATTATATTTATCTGGATCAATTTGGTCTGTTTGTTTGTTTTGTTTATTGAAAAGGGGAATAAAGAAAATGAGTAATTTCCGTTATGAAGTCAATCATATATTTTCATATTATCATTGACTTAAAACATGTTGGAAAACAGAAATATTGTATCAAGCAGTTAGTTATTATGCGCAGATCATGCATTCCTCTATGGTTTTCACAATTGCATGTATCAGTTACTACACGTATTTGCTTACGGAGAAATAAATTTCCAAAGAGATGATATAGTTATCAGTTAAGTTCCAGCAGATTGTCTTCTGCACATGCAAGCACGTGTGTAATCCTGATTTAAAAATAGGTATAATGGCCGGGGGGGGGGGGGGGGGGAGGGGGGTCATCGCAACAAAATTGTGTATTAGCGTACTAGAGTGTACATTGTTAATTAATAATTGATGTTGAATTGTTATTAACAAACAAAATCATAAATTCATAATAACATACACTAAAATGCCAGGGAGTTCTGCTGGACGCGATTTCATTTGTCTTCAATTAATAGGGTGTAAAGATGCCCGCCTACTTAATACATATGCTCACGCGTCAACCGATTAAAAATGACTGTACTTTGGATTTATAAATCGTTCTAAAACATTCGATCTGATATATCGTTGTTAACAATTCAAAACTTTGACCGATTAAATTTGTTTTTATACCTACCCCGACCCTCACGGAAAAATCCATTCAGATCAATGGAAATTTCATTTACAAGACTCCGCGCCAGAATCAGAATGTCTCATTCATTAATTTTTTCGTAGTTATAGTGGACGAGTCCAAAATAGGAATTTTGAGTCACATCATACAATGTGAACATACGCCGTAAATGCAGTTTACTTTGCGTCTATTTTCTTATTTTGAGAGTCCTTTTTATCATGTTTATCATGGCTTGAAAATGACGGAAGGCCCTTGAATATTGTTATCGTTATGCAGGCACGTAGCATCCTTTTTGAAAGTGGGGGGGGGGGGCAGACTCATCCAAAAAATCTTGACAAGCAATAAAAAAAAAAAAAAAAAAAAAAGAAACTTTCTCAAAATCTTCAAAATCCTAATCCGGGGGGGGGGGGGGGGGGGGGCTCGCGTAGTATGTATATAACTTCAATTTCAATCCTAATTTCCTTATTTTTATATAAATTTTTTAAATCCTTGATAATTCAATTTTTTATAAGTAAATTTTAAAAAAATAAGTTGCTGTGAGAAAAAGTGGGGGGGGGGGGGGGGGCACCCACAAGCTTTAATTAATAATTGCCTGACGATGCATCTTTAATGTGTCAACATTTATATTCATAAATGATGAAAACGTTATATGGGATGTAATAAGCAACAATGAGCAAGAGTGTTCAATTAAAAGGGCTTTTCACATTGCACGTGTGTAATCCTGATTTAAAAATAGATTGCCATATTTGAAAGGCCAAAAAAAAAAGAAGAGGGAGGTGTCATCGCAACAAGATGATACACAATGTCTAAGTAGTACAATGTAAGTAATAGTTTGTGTTGGATTATCATCATTAACAAAGAATCATCAGTTTGGATTAATTAAAACAAATATAAATTCATATAATTAGAATATTTACTTTCATTTAAAATGCCCACCTTTCCAAAACTTTTCTAAATATGATCGCATTTGTACTAGTGCCAGATGATGTAGCGCACCCATTACAGAGGTCACATCAAGTTCCCTGGGACGACTATAGCTTTTACCATTGTATTACACACGCATCATTTATTCAGCAGATAAATTATTCCCATTCTTTTGTCATATCCTATCATTTAGACCTTTATTTAAAACACCAAAATCGATAAACAGTTTAGAATTTATAAACATCAAAGACATAAAAAAAATTACCAAAATATCAATTTTTATAATAGTTTGTCGTAATTATTCTGAGTTATTTTTTGTTTCTTAGTGTTTCTTTTCTATCAAACATAGACGCACTTTCTCATTGCTGGAGACTTGAGTTTTTTTTAGGTTAGATATTATGCAAATCTTCCTTACCTAAACCTAAAAGGCAAAACGCTTAATAATGCAGTGCACTCTGCTGTTGAAATAGATGTGAATTAAATAGTGATGAGATAAATGTTTATTAAATACAGTTGTATACGCACGGAAAACGTTCAAAAAGTCCTTGTTTATTGACAAATGATGAATTTTGCACATATTGGTTTTTATCAAATGGAACCCCCCCCCCCTTTTTTCAAATTGCTGGATCCGCCTCTGGATACATGTACATTCCTACATGTAAGATGATTTAAAATAATGAAATGATTTAATTTCCAGTGATGTACAGGTACATGCACTCGATCGAAGAAAAAGATTGAAAATGCTTCTAAACTCTGCACGTTCAGTTTAATAATTTATGATCCGCAGCGAAAATTAAATTTCATTTCTTATAAGATAGCCTAATTGATACATGCATGCTTCCATTGAATAAATTTGGGTAGTCAGGCAAGCTTTTTGGAAAGCTATTGCTTGTATAATATTAAGGTCAGACGCGACCTTCATGTATCTTCCATTTTTTCCTATCTCCACAATGTGAAGATTTCCACTTTGTTATTTCATAATTAAATCTTTATGTAATATGATTTTTTTGGTTTGAATATAAAGTGTTCAAATTAAAATATATAGTAAGACTTTACTTATAAGCATTCGAATGCATTTTGCGTGCTATTTTAAGGAAAGTTCGAAATATTCTAGCTCATAAACGAGTCTGGTAATGTACTCTAATTTTTTTGGAATTAACAGGTTTAAATGTTAATAAATAAGGAATGAAATATCAAGGAAAATTATATAAAATTGAGGAAGGTCTCGTCTGTCCTTAATTAAAATAATATAAATAGACATCATAAATCCCATATCAAACGACATATAACCACTTGAATCTGCGCGTCTTTTAATGAATTTATGAACAGCGGCAAATTCTAAGGTAATGTTAGCTGCAAGTCTGTATAGCCCTTGTATGAAAAATTTCGGATGGTACTCAATTTTTCCAGACGGAGAGCTACATATATGCAGCTAAGGTAACTAATAATGCTTTTGATGAAATACTTTGTTTAGTAATGCAAGGTTTTAAGAGAGCAATACTTATTTGTTTAAAAAATAACACCCTAATACTTTGCATTTCATTCGCTGTTTGTAGAACAAGCAGAACCAGTATCAGTTCGATCCCTACCGTATGTACATTGTTCGAATTTAATAGCCCTTGCATTGCATTGCATTGCAAATACAAAATATCTTTTAAAAATTCAACACTGAAAGTGTTTATCTATATGGCTATTAATCTATATGTACATGTACGAATAGCGTACACATGTGATTCAAAATACCCAAAACGGAAAAATTCACTTATTGAGTCTACATTTTAAAGAATTTGCAAAAAATACATTGCGGGTCTGAATGTTTGTTAATGTGTCAATCTATCAATATACAGTTTGTTAATTATTTTCGATTGCTAAGGCTACATCGTTTTTGATGAACATTGAACAACATTTTTTCCATGCCATTATTTCCACGGAAGATAGCGAGTACAATTATAAAGCACAATTTAGTAAATTATCTCTTTAATATTGTGTACTATATAGTATGTAATAAATAATTTATAAATTGCTGCCGAAGGTTGTTTGGTATTTTTGTTTGTAGATGCATTGCAAGTTAAAAACGTGAAACGCGGGGCAAGTCATAATTAATATCCCTAATACCCGTTACTTAAAAATTGCGGGTTTGGATTCAAATATTATCGTATACGAATATTAAGTTCACTTTTTAAAATCATCTCCACGATGATAATATTATATCCATCGGAAATCAGTATTTTGTTTTGCTTTAAAAGAAATGTTCTATCGGGAGCAATCCCGCGTTCGTTTAAATTGCCAGCGTACATTTGTCATGTCAGTAATACACATTGTGCTTTATATGACGGCCGTGTATACGTACTGTAGAAAAGTTGAGTTTAGTTACCATGCATTCGAACCATTTTATTAACACATCTCCCAGTACTGAAACAATTCAAAATGTCTCTGTTACAGTAACACAGTGGGGCGTTAAACATGTGTACGTCCAGCTCTACAAGCATATGCACTGTCGTCAAGGCGACGGCCTGAATACAGCTAGCGACTCTTCTATCGATCGGTTACCTGAGTCTCGTAATGCATCTAATATAGAAAGGGGCACAGTTATGAAACAAACAACAAAAATATAAGGTCAAAGAGGTTCATCTTTATGAAATGAATATGTACATATGAATAAAAACATTTGGGAACTTTATGTAGAATTATTTTTGCGCGCTGCATGTATCAGTTAGTGCATTACAAAAAGCCCTTTCATAACCTCCTAAACGTGCACACCCCCTCAAAAAATGGACCGAACTGACAACAATTGTTTCTGCAAATACTGGCTATAAATTACGAAAACATTAAATTGAATACCACGGAAGGATTCAAAATTAATTTCTTTACAACTTTGCTTCAATAATGCATTAGAAATTTTTATTCCTTTACAAGTTATTGGCAAGAAACTTTTGACGCATCTAACTCCCTAATTATAGGGGCCAGCCCCTTTTTCTGTATACCGAATGAAAGGTCTTGGTAAGACCAAGATCTTTTAAAATACATGTTATAACAAATTTTTATCAGTTAAAAACTAACACGGAAAATACGCGAATTTTTTTGAATTTTTTTCTTACCTTTGTTTCAACATCTATACCACCCCTTTTATTTGCATTTAAATAATAAATAAAATATATCTCGCACAAATTCAATGTATTAGCTTCCAAACCAGCCCATCTTTGAGACTCTGCCAGTCATCGTTATAGCTAAACCCCCCTGGACAAAAGAAGTCGTTAAATTTTACTAAAAGGGGAATAACTCAAAACCGGATGGGGATTTTCCTTAACTAAAATATGCAACGCCAACATCACGCGGCATGTTATCAGTCCTGAAAATTTCAAAACAATCGGTGAACAAACGAGCGAGATATTAAGGATCAAAGTTGGCGTCTAGAAGAAAAAAAAATAATAAGAAATTTGAAAAATTTTCAGAATAATAGTAAGGTCTTCCGTTGGAAACGGAAGACCTTAACTAGTAACATAACTATTCTTGTGTCATTTACTTAACTGTAATGAAACAGAAAATGATAAGATAAAGTATGATTTGAAAAAACGAGTTTTATGATAATTTTGTCATTTGAGTGTGATTGTTTAAGCAATTGTAAAAAATAATTTAATGCACTTTATACTTTAAAATGAGCATTATCAAAAACAATAAACTTTATGACACATTTATGACAAGTTCAATATAACCATACAAGATGAAGACATCTTTTCTGTTCTATATGATACAAATAATGTTTTGATCATATTATATATTTGCATATAAATGTATGACCAACCATAGGAAATAATACTATATTTGAGTATATAAGCATTTAGTGTGTGTTAATGATTTTGTAAATTTGAATAAAACTTAGATGAATATTTGTTTGAAATTAAATTCACTTTTAATGCAATGTATTTCTCATTTTTTATTTTCTTTAAATGAGATTTTCTATAAAGTGTACAGTAAGAGTACACTGCATCAAATAAGCAACCAGTATGCAACATTTCTTCTGTTTTTTTCTTTATACATGTATGCCATATTGTTTATAACTATGAACACTGTCCATAGATATGAATTTATTAGAAAAGGCAGGTTTACCGCCCGCTACAGGCTGGCCAGTGACCTCCTTTCTTTATACTTACCAGTCATTTTTGAACGATTGGAGCTAAGTTTCTTTAAATACAGGTGCTTTTGTATTTTTAAGAGAAATACATGCATTCAAGTAAATTAATAACATTGCATTCGTAAAATATATATAATTTTCAATATAAAAATCACATTACCTCTGTAGATATATAGTTTAGTACATAAAAATGATTTGGCCTCAAGTAATATAAGAAATCCATAAAGGACAAGTTCAAATCAAGAAAGAGAAGGAAGTTGTCATAACTGAAAAGATATCTTCTTTTTTAGCTCAAATATTTTTCGACTAACATCGTACATGTAATAACATGATTTAATATACATATAACATGCACTCACATGAAGGATTCGTACATATTGTGTGTGTATTGTCCGTATAAATAAATGTTAAAGAATTTTAAAAAATGAAGACAGATTCACATACATTTATTGTATTGTAAGACACCAACTTTTGCTTGATATAATACGATATTATTGAATGAAGTCATTGATAACAGCTATAAAGATAATAATGAAATAATATTAAATTCAAAGACATATTTGAAAAATAGTTTTTCTAGAATATAGGGTGTAATTATTCATATGAGATGCAAACAATTTTGATGTGACATATATAATCTAGTATAGACTGTATAAATATATGAGTACAATTTAACTTCTATCAAGTTATTATGAAAATACAACAAAAAATATATAAATAAAGCATCAGTATACAATTCTTTTTAGGAACAAATAAGTGCAGGTGCATGATTAATCAGTTTTTTTAATTTACTCTCTTCTCTTCTCTTCTTCAGATATTGCCACATTCTGTTTTGTTTTAATATGAAGGAAACGTTCAATTTTTTAATGTGGCTTGTGCACAGTATTGAAGTTGTTTACATGACTTCCAGAACTGCAATTCACAATTAACTCGCATGTAGTTCATTTATGGAGCACATGGCCAGTGGTCATTGGCGTTAGGCCAGTAACCCAAAGGTTGGTGGTTAAAATCAGCTGTGGTCACTTGATGTTTTGTTGTCCCTTACACAAGGTTCATTATCGATCTTTGTCTCAGTCCACCCAGCTGAAATTGGGTACAAGCAGTAGGCTGGGAGTTAAGCTGTGATAGACTGGTGTTCTATCCATGGGGAGTCGGTGACTGTAATCTGCTTAGCACCTTGGAAAGTGGGTATAAGCACCGGTCTTATGCACCTTCATGTCTTGGAGAAGGATTAAATTTAACTATTTTTAATCAGTGTCTTTCCTCTTATTGACGCAAGTCTGCATTATCTTAGAATATTGAAGAAATATACACAAATTTACACATGTTCACTGTACAGTAGCTTTGAATATAAGACATAGGCATTTTTTGGTTCAATATATGTATATATAGACATAATACAATATAATGTATGAATATAAAAATATTGGCATAGTCATGTTTTAGGTGGGAGGAGGAGTAGAATTGATGAAAACAACATCAGTGAAGTGGATGATATCTGTGTAAATTTGGGCTAGAAATTAAAAATTGAGAACAGATTTAACAAATTCTCTACATTCAGAAAACAGTGGAATTGTTACAAATCAAATGCTCAATTAATGATTTTAATCCTCATCCCCCTTGAACCACTAAATCTATGACACCGCCAAAAGCAAATAGTTGGTGTCTTACAATACCTATATATTAATTAACAGACCATTTGTCACCTTTTAAAGGTGACAAATGGGATGAGGGAGGGGGCATTATTTTCACAGCTCCCTCTGATGAGTTTTTACTTTGGTGCCCCATTCTCTTAGAAACACAATTATTTCATTCAAAAGCACAGTATATCATTTTATGATCAGACCAGTATGCTTCAATCACATCTGTTGCACATGGGGCTATGTTTGTAAAAATCAGGTCCAGCTGAGAACCGGTATTATGTGTAGCCTTTGTTACAATTTGTTTACATTTAAAGCATTTTTCAAAAAATGTTAAAAAGTCAATATGCCCAGCAAACAAATCGAAATTGAAATCCCCTAAAAGTACCAAGTCCTTCTGGTGTTCAGTCAAAGGCTTAAGATGTGTGTTTACATGTTGCTTGAAATTTTCCAAAGAACAAGATGGGTATTTATAAAGTACGATAACTTGTACATCTCTACTTTGGCTTAAATGTACATTTGCAGTGATGAACTCCAAGGAACCATTGTTAAACTTTGAGATATACCTTATATTGTAGTCATTTTTCACATACAGTGCTGTTCCATGATGTGGACGTCTATTCAAGTGACATGAAACCTCATTATTCAATATTGCTGTGTAGCCGTGTAGTTGAAATTTATCTTCATCTGCACTGCATAGTCTCGTCTCGGAGAAACCAACTACATCTGACGCTAGAATATTTGGCTCACTTTTTACTTGTGAAAAGTGCTTATGAAGTGACCTACAATTGTTGAAAGCAACTTTAAAACAATTAGAATTGATTTGATACATTGGAACATAACAAAGATGCAATGGCGCCTCAGTTTTCATTCTTTCCATTTCCTCAAGCACTTTTTCATCCATAGCTAATGCTTGCTCATTGAAGTTAAGGATGTGTAGATTATCTACTGACCGTACTCGACTTAGAGCAACATAGTGAATGTGTGGAGTTTTCCTAATTTTAGTTTGAGACAAGTCAATTACAATTTCATCAACAGTGCACCCTTGAGCTTTATGAACTGTCTTTCCTGCAGCTGGTCGCAATGGAAACTGAATTCTCTGAAAAGTATTATGATTCAATACAAAAGACCGCTGAACTTCAAAAATAGGTGTCCAGTCATCATTTATTCCATCATGAAACAAATGCTTGTATTTTTTGCGAGTTGACTTTCCAATAGCAGAATCAAAAAAATTGACCCAAACTATGCTTGGTCTTGATATGCCTTCCATTTTGCTTTCAATCAGTTGAACTTTACATGATGACCCATTAGTAAGCCCATCAGAGACATCAACATTGACCGAGATATCGTAAATCATCCCAACAGCAAGAATCAATATTTGCATTAAATTGGCAGTTTTGCTAACATCATCCTCATTTATTAAAGACCTGAGAAGCTTTTGTTTCACTTCCTTTGAGTAATCTTTGATAACAGTATCAACTGATTTCACTATGACCTTTTCTCCTTCAAGTCTCTCAATCAACTGATTGTTGTATGCATCTACTTTAGAGTTCTGAGTAAAGAGATGTGGAGCATGGTTTGGATAATTTTCATTTGTTTCTGTTATCATGCATCTCTGAATTACATTCTTGTCTTCTGGTGTTAATTCATTATAACGAAGGCGATTAAGCAGTTGGGCAAACTCAATATCATCTTTTTGTCTCATTATTTCATCCAATTCAAACACACAAAAGTGTTCCCTCCAAAGATTGCTTGCAAGAGCTTGGGCATTACATTTTAAATCCTGAAAGATCCAGCTGTCCATCACAGGTTTGAGTTGAAAAAAATCACCAACTGCTAAGATGCTAATACCACCAAATGGCTTTTTGATGCCTGTAAGAAGTTGCAAACGACTGTCAATCAGAGCCAAAGACCTATTGCCTACCATTGATATTTCATCAATTATGATTATTTTCAGGTTTCTGTATTTGGTACGAAAAGTATTCAATTCATCGCAGTGTAAACTTTGTTGGCTTTGATTAATTTTTTGATGAAAAGCGGACGCTATGGTTGACCCTCCAATGTTATATGCTGCTTTTCCTGTGTACGCACAAAGAAGTATTCTAACATCATCTGGGTTTTCACCTTCAGTTGAACATAGATATCGGTGCAAAGCTTGATAAAGTGCTCTTATCAAAACAGATTTGCCAACACCAGCACCTCCAGATAAAAAAGAATAAATCGGCTCTTTTTCCGTTTTGACCCAGTGCATTACATGATTGAAAAATTCCCTTTGCTTCACATTCAAACTTTCCACCAATTTTAAATATTCATCCTCTGGCAGTCTCACAGAACTTTCCTCTGTAAATTGTCTTGATGGGATACCAACATCTGCTCCAATATCATATATTCTTTGTTCAACTGGTCTCTCAGGGTTAAACTGGACATACTTTTCTGATTCAAAAGATCCTTCAGCTTCATCTTCTGCCTCTGTTTGCCGAGTATTAGGTGCTAATTCATCAAAAGCATCTGTTAATTCATCATTTGCTATCTGTAATGCTGCATCTAGCATTTCAGCATTAAACTCATATTGCTTGATTTTATGAGCCAACAAAGACTTTCTAAGACTAAATGAATTTTCAAAAGTGTCAGTTCCAGACAACAGATCAACTGATTCATCTCTCCAGGGCAAAAACAACATTAATCTTTCTCTATAGTAATTTTCAGGGTCTGTTTTTAGATTGAACCGGACATATCTAATCACTCTAGGTACTTTGCGACGTCTGATGATAATGCCATTCTTTAGAGTAACAAGTGTATCACTCTCATTAAAGTCAACATCTGACTCATCATTTTCATCATCATTTATTTCTGTTTGATCGAATGGTTCTTCCCTTTCTTTTGGAAACACTACATCAAGTTGAGATACATAATCAGCTAAACACCAGTTTTCAAGTTGTTTAGGTCGTTTTGCGTATCTTTTAATAACATTACTGCATTCAACATCTGTAGAATTTGGTGTCAACTTTTCCAATTCAGCATCTGTTTTGATGAGAATTACTCTATCATCAGAGGGACTTGTGTTGATAAAAACAACATCTCTTGATGCTTTTGTTAGAGGCATTTGCAACACTAAATATGCAGCTTCTTGTGCTCCAACTTCCACGCTATTGAGGAAATGGTTTCCAATATGACGCACTTGTCTTTTTATGTCAAGATTTCCTTCTCTAGCTTCTTTTGCAGCTCTGTTCAGTAAATCACTCATTCCTCTTTGAGATTTACTAATATATGAAACAATATACATTGCACAGGCATATGGATCCAAGATAAATTGCATGTCAATGTTTGCTTTCCAAGCATCTAGAACAACACTGTTGTAAGAATTTACTCTCATATCGCATGGCTTTCTTTTAAGAAAAACCTTTGGACCTCTCAATGAACTCCTAATGCATTTGATGTAATCTTCCTCAGATATTTCTAAGACTGAATCTAGGAGTTCCTTGTATGATAAATCACAGCCATTTTTCGACATATCATTCAACTTTTTCTGAAAGTTATCGTACATTTTCCTGTACTTGTCAACATCAGCATCTAAAGGTTCCAGAATCATAGACTTTTCTAAAGGAGGTAGTGGAAAGCCAAATCTGCATACTTCTTTTCCTCCCTTTTCGCATGTTTGAGAATGTTTATGTACTTGTAATTCTGTCAAGTCATCATCTTCATTCTTTTCACATTTCAAGTAATGATCAACAAAATCCAAAATCTCTTTTTCATCATTTTCTTGATATTTTGGGGCATTTTCAATCCAGACAACCATATGGACATGGGGTGATCCTCTCTGTTGAAACTCAATTCTATAAAAATAGTCTTTCACTTTGCCGATTGGGTGATGGTCACTTTTCAAAACAGAATTCAGGAACACCCGAAACCTATGGTCAAAATATCTGGTGCATGTAATTGGATCTTTCTGTACCATTTTTGATTTTTGAAACCATGACATATTGTGAATTTCTTCATCTGTATATTCCTTTACATTGTTTAAAATGCCCAGTGCTCTGATTAGATCAGTCCATCTTGTATCAGCAGCAGACAGAGACATGAACCATGTTGGTAAACCTAACTGTCTGATCATGGCAAATACATCTTTTTTCCGAGTTTCAAGATATGCAGGTGAATTTCGTAACTGTCTAAAGATAAAATAACCCTCATTGTGTCTAACAAGACTATCGACATGTTCAGGATTTTGCACATCGTTTGCTGTGAATGTTTTCCCCTTAGTTTTACATTTTCTCAAAGCTAAATTGCATTTGTCAGTAACTTGCTTCATTTGTATTTTTTTCAACTTAAAAAACAAGTTTGGAACAGACTGTGCTGCACGTCTATCAAAACTTCTCAATTCCCACTTAGCTATGTCTGCATATGAAACACGCAGTTCTCTTTCTTCATCATTTAATCTTTTCTTCCACAAAAGATTGTAGGAAATGATAAATATTCAGCAGCCTGATCTTGATATAAGCTTAGTGGACGTTGTCCATCACCAGGGGCAAATGTGTAAACCTGATTCATGTCTCGTGATGCATCATCTAGCAACGTATCACAATTTCCATCTCTACCAATTCCATCTACTTCACAAAATTCATCATTATCAGACTCCAGACAATCAGTATTTTGGTCTCTTCTTGACTGTGTCTGAACTAATTCTTGAACAATTTCGTTTGCCGAGGTTGTGACTTCTTGAAACCAGTTGTCATCAACATTGATGTTTGCGTTCTTGTAGAATTCACTATGGTTCATAAGCCAATGCAGTGCTATCAGTACTTTTGCTGGTCGTACATTTTCATGATAATCGCATTTTAGATACGATAATTTTTTCTTCAATTTTACAGGAATTGTGACATTTTCATCTAATTTTCTAGGTAAGCTATTTATTGTAGGCTGAATATCAACTGGGACATTCACAACATTTCCTCTGGCAGAATATTGTCCACCTCTTGGTAACTCTCTAATTTGCATAAAAGGAATTCTCAAAGACACAAGCCTTTCCTCTAAAGGGAACAAATTTAATTCCATTGGCTTTTGTGGCCATGTCATACCATTAAAAACAGACAACTTTGGAGTTTTGTTTTCTTTTAACGATGAATAGCAAGTATTGCAAATCCACTCCTTATCTTGAACAGAAAGAGTACTAGTCAAGTATTTGTTTTTAATTCTTTCATCCAGTTTTGTGTTCTCCACTTTTAATACACTTTCTTTAAACCACGTTTGCTGACAACTAGAACATACAAAAATGGGACCATGCCTGATCTGCTCATGAAAGTTTTTGATACAGTCATCTATGTCTGCTCCAAACTTGAGCTGTCTTTGTCGTTCATTTGCTTTGTTACAGTATTTAACATCTGTCCTCTTCTTTTGTTTCTGTTCCCTATTATGATTTTTTTCAGTTTCATGATATGAAATGATACATCGATTAGCTTGCTTTTTCAATCTTTCTTGTTCAAGGACAATCGGGTTCTTTCTCTTCAATTTTCTGGCTTTTGTCTCTCGTTCATTCTCTTTATTTCTTACATTAATGTTTTGTCGTTTATTCCTTCTAGCAATTTTGTCAATCTCTCTTTCATTTTCTTGAATTTGAATGATTTGCCTTTTAATCTTTCTTCCAGCTGTATTTTGTGTTCTTTCCTTCTCTAACACTTCAGGATTTTGTCTTTTCAGTTTCCTTGCAATTTTGTCCATCTCTCTTTCCTTCACCTGAACATCAATACATTGTCGTTTTAATTTTCTTCCTGTTGCATTTCTTGTTCTTTCTTTCTCTAACACTTCAGGATTTTGTCTTTTAACTTTTCTTGCAATTTTGTCCATCTCTCTTTCCTTTTCTTTAACATCAATACATTGCGTTTTAATTTTCTTGCAATTTTGTCCATCTCTCTTTCCCTCACCTGAACATCAATACAATGTCGTTTCAACTTTCTTCCTGTTGCATTTCTTGTTCTTTCCTTCTCTAACACTTCAGGATTTTGTCTTTTAACTTTTCTTGCAATTTTGTCCATCTCTCTTTCCTTTTCTTTAACATCAATACATTGTCGTTTTAATTTTCTTGCAATTTTGTCCATCTCTCTTTCCCTCACCTGAACATCAATACATTGTCGTTTCAACTTTCTTCCTGCTGCATTTCTTGTTCTTTCTTTCTCTGACACTTCAGGATTTTGTCGTTTCAATTTTTTGGCAAGAACATCTTTGCATCTTTCTTCAGTTTTAAATTGTGCGTTCTCTCTCTTTCTTGACATGTATTCTCTCATATAGCGTTTTCTGCATTGCTTCTCACCATTTGTAATAGATGGAGTTTCATCCATTTTGTAGAATTTTTTCTGCAATGGGTCTCTCTCTGGAAAGCTGTGATACAAAGTACTAATTGAGATTGGTAAGATTTCAAACTGCATAGAAAAATCAATCTGCATGCTGTTGTACATGTTGTACAAAAATGTCATCAAATCATCAAGACCCTTGTTCATTACCAACACAGATTTGCCCTCGCATGCAGACATGCCATCATGGTCATGTGAATGAGAATCAAAGAAATAATATTCAGTGTTTGACATTTTGTACACACCAGAACAAATTGCTCCTATCATAATTAGCAAATATCTAGAAATCTGGAATGCCTCATCTAATGCTTGATGCAATGATTTCACAGGGCTATTTTGATCTCCCGAGACAACTAATCCCCAAATGGTATCAAATTTGTGAATGACGTGATGATTTTCTCCCAAAGTTAAGTTAGTTGGTAATTCATCAAAGTTGAGAAGTTTGTTATGAAAGATTTGTTTTTGCATCAAACTTTTGACCACTGTTGTATACACCTGGTCTCCTGCTATTAAAGTGTCATCTAAACATTCAGTTGTGAATGAGAATCCTTCATAACATTTGATCAACATAGTAAGCGCATTGCAAGTACATTGACTGCCCCTTGAAAATGATGAAAATCTTGTATCTCCTTGATGAAATGACCCAATCACTAATTTCCTTTGATAAGCCAGGTTATCTTCACGAGGTTGCAAATTATTTTGCATGGCTTTAGTCACAGAGTCATTGTTTGTACGATTTTTTTTCACAATGTTTTGCAAATTCATTTCAGCAGAGTTTTGACACAAAATTGTTTCACAAAGTTCATTGAGCAAATTCATTTCGAGTTCATTGTGCAAATTCATTTCGAGTTCATTGTGCAAATTCATTTCGAGTTCATTGTCCAAATTCATTTGACAAGTTTTTTTATTTTCCTGTTTTTTTTTTAACCTGAGGCCAGGCTCCTCAGGGTCAACATTGGTTTTACTGTTTTTCACGAGGCCAGTCTCCTCGGTCATTTTAATGTCAGAAATTGTTTTACTGTTTTTAACGAGGCCAGTCTCCTCAGTCAAGTCTGGGTCAGAAATTGTTTTACTGTTTTTAACGAGGCCAGTCTCCTCAGTCATGTCAGTCTGTAACTCTTTCCTGTTCATCCTCCAATACTTCCGCCGTGGCATCTACAAAAAATACCCTTATATATAAAGATCATGAAATGTCATGCAAAGACCATTTTTTATTAGAGAGTTTGGACTGTGAAAATAAAATGAACTTAATGTAATTATAATTGGGGTGGTTATAAAGTCTCCCAAACAATCAAGGCTATCGTTGGGGGTGGGGATGACCAACATGGGTCAAACTTTACAGACAAAAAGAGTTAATACTTAAATATTTCTCTTTGTGAAATTTTACGAGGTTCATGAGGGGTCATTCACTGTCTATCAGGTGAGTCGATATGACCTAAGGAACAATAATATACATGGTTTAGGAATGGGGTTTTCAACCGTTTTCAACATATTCGGGCACTTCCTGTTTGAGGGGGGTCAGGACTACCCCCAGGCCCATGACCTACATAGACCATTTGATGCCCCTTAACACAAGGATCAAGAATATATATGGTTTAGGGGTGGAAATCTCTATCGTTTTCAAGATATTTGGGCACTTCCTGTTTGAGGGGGGTCAGGACTACCCCCGAAGCCCATGACCTACATAACATTTGATGCCCCATTACAGAAGGAACAAGAATACATATGATTTAGGGGTGAGAATCTCAACCATTTTCAAGATATTGTGGCACTTCCTGTTCAAAGAGGAGTCAGGACCACCCCCGGGGCCCATGACCTACATATCTTTTGATGCCCTTTTACACAAGGAACAAGAAAATAGATGGTTTAGGGGTGGGGATCTCAACCGTTTTCAAGATATTTAGTCATTTCCTATTTCTGGAGGGTGGGGATGACCCCAGGGTTAACACCTAATAAACCTCATATATTGCCTATAATTCAAATGGTCCCCACCATTTTAAACTACTGTTTGTTTACCTGGCATGAACTTCTGTGACTTTTTGTAACCTTACTCACTTGATCGATGAATACACTCGAGTGGGAAAAATGTTGTCACATGATATGTTAAAGAGCTATTTAATGTATTGACAGGCATGTTAGGCCTATAAAAATTTTTTGTGTGTTTACGGTAACACTGATGAAAAAATTGGGTTAGGTAGGTAGGGATATTTTTTAATTTAATCATATTTTTTTCTGCATGAACCCTAAGAATGTTTGTTTGCGTCATATTTAAAAACGGATTTTTTAATAGAAATAATATAAAATTCACAATCGGATAAAAACAGATCTCTAAAAATGGTAGCATAGAGGCCTTTTTGTAGGTTAGGTCGGGTTACCCTAAACACACAACTTTTTTTTTAGGCCTTAGTAATTACTCTAGTGTACTAAGGACCACCCATTATTTTCATCTTTATTAAAAAAACAAAAACAAATGGCTACAAACTAAGATGATTTTCCATTGCAATATTTTCTTAAGAACAACGATATTCTAGATATCACAATGAAAATGAGTCAGAACTATAGAAACTGTTTAAAGGACATTGTTTTTGTTTACTCTTTCAAATTACCAGTCTTATAAACTCATCCAAAAAATAACTAGACACTCAGGGCTGACAGCTTGTATAAGTTGTCAGCCCTGTTAAAATTTAAACAGCCTGGAGAAAAAATTTGACATCTGTTTATTTTTTTTATTTGCATGTAAACCATTCAAAAATCTGTTCTCATTTCGTTCCTTCATAAACTTGTCGTTCTGTTATCGTCCACTAATCTCAGCAGAATTTTTGACATACGTCTTTACGGAATTTCTGAGAGTATATATAAACTTAACTGGAACTCTTAAGCATTTTTGAAGGCGTAATGCATGTGGATATGAATTAAAAACATAAACAAGTTCATATGATATAGCTTTCCAAAAATTCAAACATATTTTTATTTAATTAAAGGGGCATGGTCACGATTTTGGTCAAATTTTATTTTTCTGTTTTTATTATTTGCAATGCTTTAGGAATGCATTTCTAATGATCAAATGAAATTTGGGTGCCGGTAGTTGAGTGTTAAGCAAGATACATGGCTTACAATTCTTCGTCATGTAAACAAAGCTCGTGCCCTGTTTTTGTTTACATAGGTTCAATATATCAGTAAAAATCTTTTTAAAGCTGGTTTGTCTATATTATTATTCATTTTAAGCATAAATAAACAGTTCCTAATGATTGACACATTCATTTTAGGTTTAAAACTGGAATTTTCACTTCAACATTCAAAATGTAAACAAACGCTTTGTTTACATAGCGAAGAATTGTAAGCTCTGTAACTTGGTTATGACTTATCAAATGACACTCAAATTTTGGTTGCCTATTAAAAATGCCTTACTGAAGCATTGTAAACATTAAAATCGAAAAAATAATTTTTGACCAAAATCGTGACCATGCCTCTTTAAATGTTGTGAAAGAACTAGGTACATTAATTGCCAAAAATGGACAATATTTTACTAAAAGATAGATATGAATATGTAGCTTCCTTAATCCTAAAATAGAATAGTTTTCATAATTTCAAGTCTTCTTCATTTTTATGTGTGCCGCTGCTCAAATACTGGGCCATTTCATTCATGTTTTATTGAAGTTTCATTTAGCATTGTAATGTATAACAATAAACAATTATCGCAATAATATGACGCACTTCATAATGGAAAAACTACATGTGCAGCTGAATTTCTACAGGAACAAAAGTTTAATTCAGATTTGAACCATTTAACCAGAACCAGAAAACTAACATTTTCTGTTGATAGGAAATTAAACAATGTTCAAAGTAAAAAGTTGAAGCGGGCAGTTGATGTAATTCAGCATATTTCTATCCTAACAACCAGCCAAAGTTGTCTGCGATTTGGAAGAGACGTACCAGCCTCAAAGTGTTTTAGCCTCGATGAGATAACCCTATTTTATTCCAAGCATAAATGCAAACTCTACTTCGTCGTCATGATTACATGTCAAGCATAGTCTACGTGAATTAAATGCTTGTAATAACTGTTGTTAATTGACAACACAATATTTTGTAGGAAGATTTCTCTTCTCCCCAACAGACAAATATAAAGAAAGAAGTTTGAGAATCAAATCAGGGAGACTCCTGTCTAATTTGAAATTTGATTTACTTAATCTTTTGTATTTATATATCTAATACAGATAATATCTCATCATTTTGTAAGCTAAGTGACAAATAAAAATCTGTCTCTTTACTTCAGTGTAGTTAGGGGTATAAGACTAACCCAATGACCCATTTACCATGGCTATGTAGAGGATAACCAACTAGTTAAATTATAATTGTTTTACATGTTGTTTTTATTTTGTATTAATAATGTTTTTTTTATTAATCAACTATCATTTTATTGCCAATGAAGTTGATTTACACAATCATAAACTCAGAGAACAGAAAAACTTCAACTTCTTTTGATGAGGAAATTCTGATGAAGTTACTGTGTTCATAAAACTTCATCGATTCATTTTTTGTTGTCAATTTCAATATAAGAATTTGCATTAATAATCTGATTTTCATAATGAAAGTTTAAAACTTTAGTGGACCGACGGTCCACCAGGTCCTGAACTGTTGGTGGACCTTCTCAGTTTTTTAGGAACTCAGGCCGCCTATCTGCCATTAGTGTCGAACCCTGACAATTCTGCTAGGTTCGAGTCACAGACACCTGAAGTTATATTACACCTTTCATAAATAAAAATCGCCCTTCAATCTGCATGTACTGCCTTCGATATGTGACAAAAGACTAAACGGTGGACGGAAGTTGACATTTAATTGCAGCATACTTTGGGTAATCCCCTTCAAATATAGTACTGATATGTCTAACGAACATTCAAAAGGCGTTAATTTTGAATTCCATCAACAGACAAGTTATATTTTGAAATATTGAAACAAAACATACGTAGGAAAATCTCATTTACATACAGGCGTCAACTTCCGTCCACCCATCAGACACATCACATATCTAAGGCAGTAGATGCAGATTGCAGATTGTTATTAATGACAGTTGTAATGTACCATTTTGGTTGAATTGGTTGTAAGCTTAAATGTTGAATGACCGATCGGGAGACAGAAAAGGTCGCAAAGTAATTTTACAGATGAGTCAAGCAGAACTTCCAGCTGATGTGACAGTTTGAAATAAATCCAAGAAGGCCACAATGGGTACCTTGTGTCATTAGATAAAAAGATATTTTTATTATGAAAAAAATATAAAATGTCGGGTGCCTCACCGTGCCTGTGGTTTGAGCAATGTTTTTTGTTCACATAAGTTTAATGAATTCAAGTTAAGATTTTTAAACTTGGTATTTACTATTCAGCATTTAAAATGTAAACAAATAAAAACATGACCTAAGCTCTATGTACTATCAAAGAATTGTAAGCGAAGCTCTATTTCTTGCTCATAACTTGAGTCTTGAGATTCAAATATGGTTAGTAATCAGAAAATTGTAAACAATAAAAACAGAGAAAATCCACGATAACAAAGACGGAGCAAAAATTATTTTTTAAATCATACATACAACTACATATATCCCTTCAGCGAAAACAATGTCTGTTTAGACTGAGTAGACTATAGAAAATGCTAAGCATATTCACGTATTACAATGCATATCAACCACTGCGCAGAGATTTTACCGATTTACCAAATGCATGAATCGTCTTTCACATCTTGTTGATACATCAGATTTTGCTCATTCTGCGCAGGTAAACAATCAGCTGTCTAAATTATCGAAGTTTGTGTTTGATTTAACACGAACAAAATCCAAAATACAGGCGATTGTTCCCCAAGTTCAAAAGCACAATGAAAATGAAACAATCTAAAAACCACCGTCGCGTCATAACTAAAAATATCAACGCATTGAAATATTCAACCTCAGTTTACTTCACACAATAATCGGCACCAATAAATCTTGCAAGTTCAAACATTACCTTTGCGCGTGAACTGTTCCACAACAAACAAATTAATCGGTTTGTCAGAATGGGTCGAAAATGGCCGCTTGAAACAAAGAACCTCGTTTCCGAGATGGAATGTCGTCAAAAAATTTATCTGGTATAACGAACCCGAACTTATAAACAGATTAAACCCCCTTTATTATTTTTCGTTATAAGTTTATAACTCAAATTTGGTACCGAAATAGCTCTTAATTTTTGCAATTTATATTTTCCTTCCCATAAGGATTATTCATGCTAAATTACGTTGAATTTGCCTCAGTAGTTCTTGAGAAGAAGATTTTTTAAAATGCACCCCCCTTTTTTTTTTTACAGTTTTGAGGTTTTCTCCGCTTTCAATGAAATTTTTCTTTCATTTCTGCAATTTATATTCATCTTTCCATAAGAATGCTTTGAGCCAAATTTGGTTGAATTTGGTTAAGTGGTTTTAGAGAAGAAGTTCAAAATGTGAAAAGTTTACAGACGGACAGACAGACGGACAGACAGACGGACAGACGGACAGACGGACGACGGACAAAATGTGATCAGAAAAGCTCACTTGAGCTTTCAGCTCAGGTGAGCTAAAAACTGAAAAAGCCCCGGAATATATAACATCAGCGCAGAACTGTTAAAAGAAAGTGAAGCACCAACAGCACCAAAACTAACGGTATTATTCAACAGAATCATTGATGAACAGAAGATACTATCAGACTGGAAAAGACCACTCATCGTCAAAATAACAAAGAAAGGAGATCTCACTATATGTGGCAATTACAGAGTAATATCACTGTTATCTGTTCCTTCGAAAGTTTTTTTTTATAGAATAGTGATAGACAGAATTAGAGATGGGATAGAGGACAAATTAAGGCCAGAACAAGCTGCATATAGGAGAGGAAGGGGAACATCAGAAAAGGTTTACATCTTAAGAAACATACTAGAACAGTCCATAGAATGGCAATCACCTTTTACATAAGCTTTATAGACCTCACGTAAGCCTTTGACAGCATAATAAGGGATAAATTATGGAATATACTCAAGTATTGTGTAATTTCTGATTTATATGTTAACATCATCAAAAAATGTATGATGGAAGTACTACCTGTGTTATTGAAAACGGAAAAAACAACTGACTGCAGGTTCAAAGTTCAGACCAGAGTGAGGCAGGGATGTGTCATGTCTGGGTTCCTATTCATTATTGTGGTCGATTGGATAATGAGAAGCATCAACGATAGGAAACAAGGTATACGCTGGAAATTCATGTCCACATAAGAGGATCTTGATTATGCCGACGACCTGGCGCTAATATCCAGCAAATATAGCGACATACAAGAGAAAACCACTAGGCTGAAAGATGTCGTAAGATATAGAGGACTAAATATTAATATTAGACAACAAAAAACATGAAGATAAATGGAAAAAGAAAGATGCCATCAGCCTAAATAGCAAAACAGTTGAGGAGGTGCAAACATTCCTTTACCTCTTAGCCACAATAGACAATACCGGAGGGACAAAAACGGATATAAAGAAAAAAAACTATGGCTAGCCAGGGGTGTCTTTTCATCCCTGAGCAATTTATGGAAATCAGCCCAACATAGCACTAAGACCAAGCTGAGAATATTCAACATCTCTGTTTACTGTTTTACCCTGAAGTCTGAAGAACCACCGAAAAAGATGAGGAGAAGCTTGATATATTCCACCGGAAATGTCGTCAGAGTATTTTGAAAATACACTGGCCAGACAAGATATCAAACCATCAACTACGCGGGCATGTTAAGGCTTCCCGATGCGATATGTAGAAAGTCACTTGTCTGTACTTCATACGATATGACGTCATAATTAACTTTGACGTCACGATCTGCATTCCTGTCGATAGTTCTCAGGGAATGTATCTTAACGTTAAAAGTGAATTATATCAAACCAGTATAATACCGCATGTTTCCTTTATATAGATGATGCAGTTAATGCTAGACGTACAGAATTCATTCATATTAAAAACCAGTATCAAATAATCGGCAGTTTTAAAGCTTCGTTTTAAGTAAAAGACTATTTATAAACTAGTGGTTTGGAGACTCTCCCTGCTACGTGTAAACAACTGAATGAAGAAATTTTAATGCATGTAAAACCAGCTCGGCGCAGGTGAAAGATCAACACAATTTTAGAATATTTTACGAAAAATTGGTAGAGAATATAAGTACCAATGTGAATCGTGCTGCGGAAACCTACGGATTTACCCCAATTTTTTGTAAATCGCTTTTGATTAGTAAAAATGTGCATTATTTTGATGATTTTGTGGAATGTTTCAACAATATCTTCTATAAACGAAATATCTATTTCTTTCCCAAGCAAGAACTTCAAAGTTTATGACTTAACAAAGGATTTTTCTTAAAAATATGTATGATTTAATGTCATTAATCACCTGCGCCGATGCGTTTTAACTAGATCATTTGCAATATTAGGATTCGCCTGTCACGTGATTACGAAGTACATATGACGTCACAAAAATGCATCAAATATAATGTTTAACATCGATGTCAATAAATGTAACATAGATTTAAAGAAATACTCCCGGTAAAATTATTTTTGCCATGAATCAAATAATATCGTTTTCCAGCCGTATTTAAACATCGGGACGCCTTAACAATGCTGCGTATAAGAACAAACAGCAACTACAACTCAAATATCAGAAGTGCGCTGATCTGGGCTCCTGAAGGAAATAGAAGGCGAGGAAGGTCAAGGAACACCTGGAGGCGTACAGTGGAGGCGTAGAGAAGAACTTGGGTGGAACAGCTGGAGAGAGGCTTGTTGTCAGCGACTGACGTAAGTGGCATCTTTTGTTGCACGTCCGCATGCGTCCTCCGGGGCACGGAGAGGAAAAATAAGTATGATAATGGTGCCTATTTAACAAAGAGAGCATAATGCAAAAAGGGAGCGCATGCGAGCACATCATAATGCTTAAGGGGGGGGGGCATAACCCTAAAAAGGCTTAGAAAAAGAGCTGGAGGTGCAAAATTAGTTTTATCTTATTTTTCATATGCTTTCGTTACCCCCCCCCCCCTCTCCCTGACTCTCGCCAAACATGAATGCCAAACGTATCGCGTTGAATTTCTTTAATTTCTATGTAGTTTATAAGTGAGGTCAAAATTCTACGGGGTCAGTTTTCAACGTGTGAGAGGTCGTAGATCTACAGGTCTGGAATGGTTTTCTACTGTAGAAAAAGGACCCTACTTATCATAGAATACTGACCCTGGGTCGGTTTTCTCCGTAGAAATTTGACCTCCGGGTCAATATTCTACGGGGGTCACTTTTCGTCGTTACATCGGTTAAAACATTTCAATTTCAATGGAATCGATAAAATCTTTCCCTGGGTTACTTTAAGAAAACCTAATGTTAACAGATTCAGTATGATGTTATTAAATTTAACCTTGTCCTTTGATCTTCATGTAATTTTGATCGGTAAAGGTCAACTCTTTGCTTTTAAGTTGTCGGATCGATATCTCTTCGATGTATGGTTCAAAAGTTGTAGGTGATTTTAACGAAATCAAGAAACTTAAGGGGCAATTACTGCTCATAGAAGAGTTCTTATATTTTCTGTTGGATAAAATTAAAAAAAAAACCTTCATGTAAATAAAATACGTTGGTAACGATTCGAAGTATCTATTTCTTATGGATGCAAAGGAGTGTTATCAATTTTCAAATGACCTTGACTTTGACCTTTATTTTTTTAATCAGTCAAGGTAGACGCTCCTATCGCAATAGCGCTGTGGTGCAAAGAAGTGATAACGATAGCGCGATAGAGAAATAACAATTTTTCGATAGAAAATTGCGCCTTTGCTATTGCACCATCGCCCTAATCGTAATCGTACCATCACGCTATCGCTTCGTCGCATCGATGCGCCAACGCTTCTATGCACCATTGCTTTATTGCCTTCGCACCATCGCTTCATCTTCATTGCTTCATTGCATAACATTATCGCGTCATCGCTCTATAGACCCAAAAGTCAATTGCTCGCTGATGCAAAAGTTTACAACATACCCCTATCCGGATTCCATACGATCTGAAAAGCAAAAATGGCATAACTTGAGAACTGTAGGAGAAGTTATCTAGAACATAACGGTACCCTATATGTGTACGAGGGTCAATCAGAAAATACGAAGACAATGTGGCTGTCTATCATATATTTTTCATGAAAGTCATACTTAACAAATTAATCTGTGCACCAAAACTTATGTTATTGATATGCGAAGTTTTAGTCCATTTGATGAAACGGTATTTTTGTTACCCCTTTTTAAAAACAACATGTTTTGTCTTCACGGCGCATGGTAACGTTCAAAACATGGCGTCAAGATTAAACACGCACAGTTTATAGATATACCCCATCTTTATATCATGCTTAGTCTTTGGTGCCTTTCTCCCTACAACTAAAAATGGCACTGAACCACTTATTAAAAACATCTTATTTGTACACATGTGTACGAGAATCATAAGTTAGTTCTTCAAAGTTTTCATTTTCCAACCGTGTATCTCTTAGTTTAGAGTAAGGATGACCCTGAACGCCGGTTGACGTTACTTCTTTTTTGACCAAATATTTACAGATATTCTACTCTCTTTCGGACTGTTTTATTTTCAAAATACAATGACCACCACCCCTACAAAATTTATTACAGTTAAACACAAACTTGCAAATAATTGTTGACTTATTTTTTGCACCATTGATCATTTTCACAGCTAGTATCGGCGTTTTCCTGAGTTAAATCCATTTTATTTGTACTTCACGTTGCGCCGTGACGTCCGGCGACGTCAAAGTTTTTACTCAATTCTAGAGAGGACTATCTGACTTTAGCTACTAATATCTGTTCGTCAAAACAATATATCTCGTTATTATTTGGTACATAGAATACCATTACTATACTAAATTTGAAGCTTCAATATAATTTGGTTTTAAGCCCAATTTATGGAATTATTACTTTCAACATAATAAGGGTTATTGTTGACATAACATACTTTTTGACCGTGCACCGTGATTTATTTTTGGAGGATTAAATTTTAAATAATTCTTAAAAATAAAGAAATTTATCAATTTTTTTTCTTGCAGATTGTTTGAAACTATTGCTAAATGATGTCTACCAAATTTAGTAATGATATGACGTTAAGTAACATAGCTATGACAAAAGTCTTTGTATTTTTTGATTGACCCTCGTATTCACAAAAAATGATCAAGTTCAACAGTTGGAATTTTTTGCATCCAAAATCAAAGTAATATGCAATTATTTGATAAATGTACCATTGGTCTGCAAGACAAATTGGGTATCCCAAAGAGAGCGACCCGCCCATCATTTTAATTATCAGATTCTTCCTACGGAAACCCTAGTTAAAACAAACTTGTGACAAGTCCACCTAGTTTTCTTTCTAGAGTTAACAGATCTTGTATTTGATCATTTAAATTGTACAGCATTTAAAACTTTGCCTGTAAAGTTTGTTTTACAAAAAATTAACAGAAACAGAGTTAACAATGTATATCATTAGGAGTATTTTTTGTCTAACTTATATATAAATAACACATTACTTCTGCTGAGCAAATTTATGGAAATGAAATAGTGTAACACAGTCCAAAAGAAACAAAGTACTAATTTTAAATAATTTTAATAAGGTTAGATAGCAAATGATGAAGTTAATACAAATAAGATAAGAAAGCCATTTTGTATACAAAGTCCTATAGTAATATAAAAGCAGATTTGTTTGTTCAAGCAACAGACATACAAGATACCCAGCCTTTGGGGAGAGAGGTTGTTTTACTATCTTCGATCATGTAGCGTTATGGTTTTAGGATGGCTGGAGTGTATGCTCTTCCTCACTGATGGTGATTTGAGTACTGGCCCCGGGATCGTAAAAATAGACGAGCTCACGTTTGGTCTCAGTCTAACTTTTCCACTACATATTCCTTGTGGAAAAGTAAGACTGAGATTTTGCAAAAGTCAGCTGTTCTTAGTTTTATAGCCTCGAGGCCTGGTCTCTTCTAACCAAGTTAAAGTATATAATTCGTCTTAGGCGCTTTTTTTTCGGTTCGTGGCCGGTGAATATCCTAAATTGAATGGACATTTAGCCATTAATTTGATGGTCTTGTCATTGATATCCATGAAGTTGATGAAATTGTCGATACTAATGATGTATGTAACACCAAATGCCATTTATGTTCTCCACGACTTGGTCAAAATATCCTTGGTTGTCATCAGATGTTAGTACATCAATTAATCATTCCCGCGAAGAAAGTAAAGGTAGTTTTTACTCAACAAATTTCATAAACAGTCATAAAAAATTGACAAATTGTACATTGTTTCTTAAAAAAAAAACCAACAAATTTAAAAAAAGAATTAAAACACATATTTTATTTATATTAATAAAGTAGATTGAATTACCACGTGTACTTATGCTGTTTTGAAAATGAACAATATAATTAAGCTTTAATGCTCGTTAAAAGTTAGAGAATTGTATTTACTGGAGACTGACATGATCTAGAACTCTTTTGCATTAAAAAAAATATTTTGACGTAAGTTTATTTATTCCGGTTTGGTTTACATATACAATGTACACAGTGCTGTGATTAATACGCTAACTTAAGCCTTTCTGTTACTCAAGCTATCGACTGAAGAAAATTGATAATGTTTAGGTTCGCACATCAATCTAGGGAATAAATACATTTACGCATATGTATATATATATATATATATATATATATATATATATATATATATATATATATATATATATATATATATTATATATATATATATATATATATATATATATATGCATTTTTATTAAATAATTGAGACTGAGTAATTTTTATCCCAAGTCAAGTTGATCGCTAATCAAATAAGTATGTTATTTTTGTCAGAAGTTTGTTAAGATACTTGGCGTTGATTCCTCCGTCTCCGACACTAATGTCCGCTTTAAGATTTCAACAATTTGAATTTGATAGATACCAGACATTTAGAATCATAAAACTTTTTACACATTTATATAAGTGCTTCCTATAGTGCATGTTTTAAAATTGATAATAATAATTTTTTTATACTTAATCAAGAACAAACAGTTGTTAGATGATAATACAGTATAACTTTATTACAAACAATAACTACACAATTATTATTATTATTATTATTATTTTTTTAATAATGATTTTATTTGAAATTACATACAAATTGCTTGAGGTAATACCTCTGCAGAGGCCCTCTTTGTATACCTTACCTGGGGTGCCAGGGGCCCCCTGGATTGGTAACTATGTAGCAAAAAAAAAAAAAATGAGGATACCTTATACATTTATATTTTTACAAAGTAAAGTTAATAAAGTGAAGTAATATAATTATAATCATAGTAGATCATACACATATCTAACTTAATAGTGCGAATTTATCATTTTTTTTTCTTATGTAAAGATTTATCGAAAAAAAAAAAAAAAAAAAAAATATATATATATATATATATATATATATATATATATATATATATATATATATATATATATATATATATATATATATAAATGAAAACAATTCTAAGTCATAATTTAAATACAATTTACGAATAAACATGTAATAGGAATTGACAATTGTGAATATAGAGAATATAAAATGCGGTACTATGCGGTAGGACTTGCTTCTACAGTCACAGTTCTTTTTGTCCTATACCGCATAAAAGTACGAGAGCCAGGTCGCCCTCTAGTTCATTATATTCTTTTACTAATAATACAACATTATTGTTATTACTATTTCATATTTTACAATTTACAGCATTTCAGAAAGAGTTCTTAGTATACAGTAATCAAAATTGACAGTTTGTGCTTGCTGATTTACAAGGAAAAAGCTTGCAAGCAATGACCTTAAAAATAAAATTAGGCCTTCATTTGTGACATTGTCTTCTATCAATTTACATTTCATTTTGTATTTAAAATTTTTACATGCAATGAAGGATATTACATTGTTTAAAACTACATTGCTTTGGTTTCCATTATAAATGAAACCCAAAACAAGATGTTTCCAAGCAATATTAATTTTAAGTATAGCAGAAACCTTTTTCCAGATGTTTTTTACAAGTATACAGTCGAAAACCATATGTTTTGTATTTTCAATTTCTCGACAATACGTACAAAATTTATCAATATTTTTATTCCATTTGCTAAGGTATAGATTATTTGGCAACAGATTGTGCAATAACTACACAATTAAATGCTAATACAACTCCCAACCTCGCCTTTATTCACCTTATAACCTGCCAAAGCAATATGCAAAATCAGTTTAGACGAAATTGGACAGGTGATAGTTTATGTCCATACAGACGAAAGGAAAACAAATATTAAGTGAAAAGAAACGAGCATAATAATAACACAATTTGTTGTAGCTAATTGTGTTACAATAATCTTTTTTTTTTTTTTTTTTAAACTCCTTTATATTTTTTTTTACAATTTCGTATCATTAAAAGGGTGAAACTGCAATACCTGATGATGAAAAGTTTGCGTCATTAGCGGTTGAGAGTATTTATATATCTGTTTGTTTCATTACGCGGTATCGCTGCTGTGCATTTGCGACGCCTAATAATACAATTGTATCATTAAATGGCAACATAGTATCGTTATCCTTTAGCAGTGATATTTATATCATCAAGTGTTGCAATTGTTTGAATGCCTTTTCTTTATAAATGTTTAATTATGAATCAGTAATCTGTCTGTGATGGTTAAAAGTAAAATCATGGTTACTCATTTTAAGTATAATTATGTAGGAAGCAACGAAATCAAAACGTAATACGTGAAATACCGGAAAGTTGTTTTTGTCTCGGTCAACCAGACACTTGGCTGTCTCTGTAAATATCCTAAGTAGAGTCTGGTGAAGAGTCAAGTTGATAACCACTACTAATTTTGTGCGCTGGTTTAGTTTTATTTTGCATCCTTCTGTCAATTGTGCCGGTTAAGGATTCACGCGATATATAGCACTTTATTTAATT
This sequence comes from Magallana gigas, assembly GCF_902806645.1. Taxonomy (NCBI): domain Eukaryota; kingdom Metazoa; phylum Mollusca; class Bivalvia; order Ostreida; family Ostreidae; genus Magallana; species Magallana gigas. The sequence continues at coordinate 12,155,952 of NC_047567.1, read as the reverse complement.
GCTATGAAAATTATGGAACTTACGTAGATTTAGTCTTATTCAGGGTGTTTCACAATGTGTGTAAAAATTACGTAGCTTGTGTTGTTATCATTCTTTCTGCCTTTAGATCCGTGACATATATTGTAAAACACCCTGCACTATAGTCTGGTTTTCCACAGACTCATTAAACATGGCTGAATTTAAAAAATTCGACGAAGCGGTGATTTTTTTTTTTACAAACACAACAGCTAGATTCATAATGTAAAATCTCGTTGATACATAATATAACAAATTAAGCATGTTCGTATTTGAAACAGTTGTTACAAGACTGAGAAAAATGTGTATTTTGACAGTTCGAGTTTACATAATTTGTGAAAAAATGAAAAGAATTTCAAAAATTTCATCAGGATGAAATTCAATACGTCATATATATTTTAAAAAGCTAAAAAGAAGAAAGCTAAAGCAATATTCGGACATGATATCTCAATTATTGAACTTTTTTTTGTTGTGCTTTTCAGAGTGACTTGCTTTATTGTGAACTTAAAGTTGTTGTGGTTGTAAACGCATGCCGGAATTTAAAGACCTTTTTAATTTCGTTTCTGAAATCTTCGATTTGAATACAATAGATAATTGGATTTGCGACGGAATTTATAAGAGAAAAAGACAGAAGAAGCAAATATTCGACCGTAGACAGGTTTGGAATGAAACCAAGCGCCAACGTAGGACACAGAGACACAATTAAAATCACAAGGACAATGGTCACCAATTTCATCGACTTCATAATTCGATTCCTTTGCCGAATCGCCATCAGTCGTCCGACGCCATTTTGTGAAGCTGAATGTGGATTTTCGGCTGCTGTTCTGCTATACTTCTTGCGAACATTCCATAACGCTAACATGTAAAAAACAAATGTAAAGAAGAGAGAAATTGCAATTGATGCAAAATAGACTGCACTGTATACTGCAAAGTTATTTCCATATACCGTGATAGGGTTACATATATGTTCCCGGTATTCGTATCCACCTTCATCTTCCGGCGACATCATCGAAAAATACAAAACAAAGTTGCCAACCCATGTTACACAATATGTCACGTACTTCCGTTTTCCTTTCCAGAGCAATTGGTTGAGCTTTTTCTCGGAAATCACAAGGTATCGGTTCAAACTAATGAAAAACGTTTGCCATATTGACATTAAAAATGCTATATAGCCGATGCAGAAGTTAATCCTACATAGAGTTAATAAACCAAATCCTGAAACCCAAAACCTTGAATGAATTATACCAAATATGGTAGCGTTGATCCCCAAAAACAGGTCACTTGCTGAGAGAGAGAGAACCAAATTGTAATGGATGTTTTCCCTTAAGATCTTGTTCCTGAATGCCACAAAAAGAACCGCTGAATTTTCAAACGCAACAAGTAATCCGAACGTAATAATAATCACTCCCCTGGCCAAGTATGTTTCGTCTTGTTTGCCACTTTCTATATCACGATCGAAATTGATTGTCGAATTCGCGATGTTACAAACAAAAAGGGACGTTGTTGAGTCTTCAGTCATTTTTTCTAAACCTTTTTTTTCTAAATAGAAAATTATTAAAATTAATAAAGAAATTATGTCAATATGCTCCATAATATTGTTACCAAAATTTGCTGTTAAGGAGACACATTTCAGTTCAGATTGATTTTAATTTGATTTGTTCAAAAAAGCGAGCTCTACCGGCAAGGTGTTTGTGAATAGAAAATTCGGACTATTTGCACATTCATTCAACGGATTTTATTGGCCTCAGTAAATCGGACCAGTAATGCCTTGTTTTAATCGTTCCAGTAGTGCCCTGAAATTATGGTTTCCCATTTCACACTCTTACGAGAACAAGATAAAAGACTATGTACATGCATTGTAAATAACAACTCCAATTTCCATTACTTTTAAGTCTAACAGAGTTATTTTCCTTTCGAGTGACGTCACAATGGATTTCTTATACATTGATCAGACATAATTTTTCGGCGTCAGTAAATTTCGACCCACAATGCATTTCCTCAATGTCGGCCGATCTCACTAGACTAGATACCATCTCGCGAGAATCAAAGTAAAACTTTTGAGAAACAGATAAATTGACTGTGTAATTTCCAGAACATCATTCCTCTTAAGTAAACAAAACAGTATTTTTCACGTAGTTATTTATAGTGTGTTTTCAAAGAGACAGACTACACTTGACCGACGTGAACTTTGATGTCACAATAAGGGGAAACTACTCTAAGTAGTTATTGTTAATCTGCCGAAATATAAATACCAAAATCTTCTCAAAATCTTGCAGAGCTAACGAATCGGGACATTTCTTCAGAGATAGGTAACAGCTGTAACTTGCTCTCATTTGGATGAATGCTAACACTTATTTTATTCACTATATTTACGGTTATTTCCAGGTACGTTTTATAATGGGACGTGTCAACATCATTCAAAAAATCTTCACAAGCAAAAAGAAAAATAAAATTCTCAAAATCTGGAAAATTCTAATCGGGGTGGGGAATGGGGAGTGCGTGGTATGTCTTTAGCTCTTGGGCTGCTCAAAAGTGTCTTTATTTTCACTACTATTTATGGTATTACATGCTCCCGGGAGATCAATTTTCCTTAAGTGATCAACAATTTTTTTATACCTTTATTTGATTTTTTTTAAACGAGGGAGGGGGGAATCTGTGATCAGTCAATTTTCATTTGTAAGTTTAAGAAAAATGTCTGCAGCAAGAAAAAAGGAAATATACTGCAATGAACATTATGTTAAAATCTTTATTATTCAACAACATTTTATCTGAGATAAATGCTATACTGGTGTGTGACCAGTATATAAACAATCTGATTAAAATCAGGTCTTTGATCTGCTCCGACAAATTCTGATGTCGCTACACTTTGTTCAGCGACTATCAGAATTTCGGAGCGTAACAAAGATCTGATTTTAATCAGATTGGTATATAAATAAATAACAAATCTTATGAATTATGAATAATGAAAATTAATTGGAAAAAAAGGTATATTTATTTTATTATGCATTCAAATTCATTTACTTTACGTCACTACTTTTATTTTTATTGATTTATCATAATTCATTTTTGATCACCTGTTGCGCTCGCCCCAACGGTCGCACCGTAAAGCATATTAGCTTTTTGGTTTTCAGTGCAGTGAATAACGACCCTTATGTATGTTGAATACCCTGGGAGACGAGGCTTGTTTCTTTGAAGGTTCTTTTAATTTACCTGTGTTCGTTTGACATTATGACGAAAATTTACCAAGTTAAAGCCATTACCCTAAACATTTTTTTAGCACGCCATTCGTGTCGTGAGTACAGATAAGACCCAACTTAACAGAGAGTAAACCCCAACTAAACCCTGGATTTACTTTCTGGGTTTATTCTGGGTTTTCTTCGGATTTACAAGAGTGGACCCAGAGTAAACCCAAAGTAAACCCAGAGTTGACACAGAGAGTAAACCCAATCAGTAGTATACCCCTGAAAGCTGACACTAACTGTGTATTCGGAATATACAGAGGGTAGGAATTACAGGCAGTAGGATGGTAAGATTAAATAATATCCTGCTTCACACTGGAGTGCATACAGTTGACCTCAAAGTAAACCTAATTTCAAAGTAAACCCAAAGTAAACACCGAGTGGACCCAAATCTTCAAAAAGTACACCCGTAGTAAACCCGAAGTAAACCCAGAAAGTAAACCAGGGGTTTAGTTGGGGTTTACCCCTGTTGTTAGGTTGGGTCTGATCGGTACTGTATTCTTTCTTCAGTTGAGTTATAATAATAATTCTTAATCATTCTGAATTAAAAAAAAAAAACCAACCGTCTAATTTGTTCAAATGTAAAAAATCAAGTTTGATTTGAACATACCTTTCCCTTTTCATATCCATGTAGTCTTTTCATCCATGTATTCCTTTTATCAATATCCAGTTAGTTTTGCCACTTTATTCATATTTAAATGTTTTAAACACAAAAACAATTGAACACTTAACTTTCAAAGTTGCGGTGGCATCTAGATGAATGCCTTACTCTCAATTGGACGCAAAAACAATACCGATATTACTTGCTTCTATTTCTGTCGTGCGTCTTTTCAAACGCATTGGTTATTCATTGCTGAAGTTGTTCAGTTTATCTTGGTTGATACAAATGATATTTGCTAGACGTTTGAGTGGGCAAATTCTTGTGCGAAATTTAATTTCTTTGGAAATCTGACCCTGGGTATCGTAGTACCACAAAGAATAAAAGCATTTGAAATTTCGTATATGTTAGACATCTCTAAGAAAATCACACTCATTCACTGTCATTGCCATTTTCTCAACACTAATTGGATTCACTAATCAGTACAAATTACAGACTGTCTGTGGTAAAGCATCCGTTTCACATCAAACGAGCTATTTATTTGAGAGGGCAACTATAAACCAACTGCAACATTGCAAGAAGCTTTGATTTTTTTCCAAGAGAAAAATGAACCTTGATTGATTACTACCCTATGTGGAGAGACCAAGGTTCAGTTACCGGTTTTTTTTAATATGTTAAAGTTATTTAAAAGCGATGAAAAAATGCGAATAATTAAAAGTTAAATTGAATTGATACATTCATTATGTTGACAATTCTTCGTAAATGAATTTCTAGATATAAATCGTTATTCCTTGGCCTTTTTAATTAATAATCATTGATCTAACAATGCCCTTATTAAAATTTAAAATTTTTCATTGAATTCATCTGGATATAAGTAACCTTTATGATATATACTCTCAGTAAATATTAATTTCATCACCAATTGCTGATTAAATTAAAAAGAAAACCAATAGTCAATATCAGGATAATCCACCGTGAGTGTTCATTTCTATTTCATCTCGATTTTTCTGTCATAATTCAATACAAGACCTATTTTAAAAATATAACGACGCTGATCAAATGGTGGGAATGATAGTAAAATTGCAAATTTGTACATTTTTATATATTATTTTACTGGATTTGGTCAAAATATGACACTTATAAGAGTAGGGTTATACAAAAAAAAAGAATCAACTTAATATTGCTCTGATTAAACGCAGGCATGTTGAAACTATAAGGCTCACCCCCACCACACCAATATCCAGGGACTAATATAACAGTGTAATTAAAACCTTTGCTGAACTCAACTAAAACATTTTGGTAAGAACCAAACTGACGTGAAACGTGAACAATTCATTTTAATATTTGTTTAAGCATTAAATACTTTCAAAGCTAAATTTATTTGGAGCGGCATGCGGCTTAGCTTTGTAATCGACCGCTTTACATACTTTTAAGCAATGATTTTAAGACGATTTAATTTCATTCAAACATTTAATTTTCCTTATCTCCATACTAATCAATATCCCCATAACACATTTCGGATCATGTGACAATCAGGATGAAATAATTCTTGCAATAAGCTTGTCTCAAAATGTGTTCGTAATTACGGATAATTGATGCTACTCTTTTTTTTCTTTCTTGTGGTGGTTCCTGTAAAGATTTACAATTTGTATGATAACGCCTCAATTAGTTTTTTAATGAAAATACAAATGTCCTCTTTATATGTATACCCTTCTTTGTGTCATATGAGGCAAAAGTAAGATTCACCGTGAAAGGTTAAAATAACATTAAATTTTTTGTTTCTTAATAATTTCTTCAAGCTTTAGTCTCAAGGTTGTATCCACCATTAAGGCTTTTTAGGGCTTTTTAAGTCAGCAAAACAATGGTTTGAACAAATTGGTATTGCTTAATGATATGATCATTATTAAAACAGTTCAATGTTTACTTTGGTGAATTAGGTGAGATATGGAGGAAGCAACATTGGAGAAAAATACGTAACCACCGTTAGCAGACTATGTACAATTTTTTTTTGCAATGATCGATACCTTATAGAAAGCAATTGGTTATTTTTTCTGTTAACAAATTAATTTTTTTCTCATGCTGCACGAACTTACTGCAGCTAAGTTTTTGTTGAGTGAAGGGCATGTACATACTCTTCCAAAAAGAAACGCAACATGTTGTATCATTTTTGCAAAAGAAATTTTGGTGTATAAAAGAACTGAAAGCAAGTTTTGTAATGACATGCTTCGGTTTCCATATTACCAGGGATGAATTTTAAATGACAAAATCTGAAATGCGATCAACCGTAACTGTTGCGAAAAAACAGAAACATTGTTCAATTGGTGTTTCAGGAAAGTGGAAAGCACTTTGCATGCTTATATTTTTGGTTTTTTTTTTTGTGTGTGATGTGTGTTAACAAAATAACACTATCGATTGAATTAAATTTTGCTCTTGTTAGACGATTTTAACGTAGGCCTAGATAAGACATTGTTACGTGAAGATTGCAATAAGACGTCTCGAAGGTGGAGAGCCCAAATATGTTGTTGCTCAACATTATAATGTTTACAGGAGTACAATCTCTCGTCTCTGGCAGAGGTATTTACAGACTGGCACGTCAAATGAACTGGTTGTCCGCACAGTACAACTGCGCAACAGTATTGGTATATACGCATTTTCCATCTACGCAACAGGACAGTTAGGGCAACACAGGCTACTTCAAGCATACCTGGCTTTCGCAGAATATCCAAACAAACAGTGCGTAATCCCTTGGGAAACGCTGGAATGCGAGCCAGTCGACCTTATTCTGGTCCCATTTTGGTGATGCAGCATCGGCGTGCACGGGTCGGGTTATGCAACACAGTTAGGAACTGGACTCTAAGGAACTGGGGAGGAATATGGTTTAGTGATGAAAGCAGGTTTATGCTTCAGCACCAAGATGGCCGTATACCTGTTTATAGGCGAAAAAATGAACATTTTGCAAACGATTGTGTGTTAAAAGTTGACAGATTCGGTAGGGGCAGTGATATGATTTGAGGCGCTTTAATTTCTTACAATCAACGGACGTCACTTTTTCTTGATCCTTGCAATTTAACGTCGCAAAGGAATCGCAACGATATCCGCAAGCCTCATCTTCAAGTCATCAACACACAGAGTGAGGTTTTTCAGCACGTCAACGCCAGACCGCACACAGATCATGCTACTGTCGACTTTCGTACTGACCACAAAGTCGTGTTACCCTGGCCATCAAGATCCCCAAATTTGAATATCACTGAGCATCTCTGGGATCAAATGGATAATAGTTGTGCATGCGTCAACCAGACCCGCAAATTCTTCTGCGATTACAGCAGACACTACAAAAAGAATGGCAAAGAATGGCCCAGGTCCAAATTCAGCGTTTAATACAATCAATGCGGACACGAGTTACCACAGTTTTGCAAGCAAACGGTGGTCACACGATACTGATGTAATTTTGCAAATAAACATTCGTTAAACCTTTTGTTTTAAATTTTATTTTGACTTTTAGACAATTACAACTAACACAACAAATGTCATTATGAAAATTATGAAACTGTTCCTGCAATGTATTTAAAGTTTATTTTTCTATTTGTCATTTTTCTATTTGACAAAAAACTTGTAAAAAAAGTACATGCATTTATATATTGAATCAACACCCACATTTAGATGAAATATGTCATTTAATGAAATCTTCGAAAACAATTGAAAATACTCTATAAACAGATGCAGGTTTAGACTCCAAGCAGTTCAAATAAAAGTGACCTTATCATATGCTGATCACCTTACAGAATAACAATATATGTCAAACTAAATACAACACATTTTGTAACAGAAATAAAGATGACACCTTCAACAATAGAAATGCTGACAATTACAAAAATTAGTCAAAACAATAACATGTAAGTTAGATTGTAAAGTTGGGGTGGAGGTAGGTCTGTAAAAATTATTGTTTTCACTAACAATAATGAAACGGGAAACCATACGCTAACTGGTCAGTTACAGACAGCATCAACACACGTGACCATTTTGCTGATTTTGATTGGCTGAAAGAAAACGAAGGGGTATGAATCCAATTTTGAAAATTTTAAAAATTACGTTATAGACCAAACAGTGAGAGATGAAAGACCTTATAATAATTTGAACCTGACACTTTCAAGGCCCTGAAGAATTCCACTGACCGACAATAAGGGAATTAACAAACACTCTGGTAAAATTACCAAGGCCGCGTACAGATCGAGTATGCAGCGTTTTATTTGTATTGTGACGTCACCTTTTTGCTTGGATGACGCCATAGCCTGATAGTTTCAACTGCAGATATTCAGCAAAATTTGTTGAAAATACCTCGATTGATGCGTAAAATTAATTTAATATTGTGGAATAAACATAAATGTCTCAAAGTATAAGCTTTATTTGGGCTCGGGTCGAAAACGTGAAGAGGGTTCAGCAAGCCCAGCCCTCTGTCATGTTTTATTAACCCGCCTAGAATTAGCTTAATTTATATATTTCAAGGCAGTAAGCATATATTTCATATCAATGACACTTAATATATGATGTTTTTTAAATATTCATTACTTAAATATGTCTTAATGTTTTAATAAAACTATAAAGATCACCATATCCTCGCCTTTATCAAATAAAAAAATAATCATCTGACAAATCTGGGAAATTGGGCATACAAAAAACAACTTTGATAAGACCCCTGGAACAAACCAGGAGGTAAAAGGTTTTTTTTTTTATTTGACTATTTGATGCCTTTTAGCAATAACTTTAATATGTAGAACAAAAAAAGAAATCCATGGGACAGAAGTTTTAAAAAATATGTAAAAAATGTGCAAAGTTGATACATTTCAAGCAAAATCCAATAGGGTAACAAGTTAAAAATTAATAAATTTTGAGATGACCCCTTAAACAAACGGTGTGGTAAATGTTTTTTTAACCGGGTTTTCCAACGGAAAAATCCGGTTATTAAAATGGTGAAAATGGCGGGCGGGCGGGCGGATGGGCGGGCGGGCGGGCGGGCGGGCGGCTGCCAAAAGGGTACCCTCATTGTACGGATAACTACTCCTACAATTCTCAAGATAGGAAGTTGTTCTTTTGCAGATCAATTGTACATATATTAGAGGTGTGCATATTGCTAGGATTTTGATTTCTGATAATTTATCGAAAAAATACCAGCTTTTGAACTTAGTCATTTTTTGGCAAAATGTTGCATATAGGGTACCCTCATTGTACGGATAACTCCTCCTACAGTTCTCAAGATAGGAAGTTGTTCTTTTGCAGATCAATTGTACATATATCAGAGGTGTGCATATTGCTAGGATTTTGATTTCCGATAATTTATCGAAAAAATACCAACTTTTGAACTTAGTCATTTTTTGGCAAAATATTGCATATAGGGTACCCTCATTGTACGGATAACTCCTCCTACAATTCTCAAGATAGGAAGTTGTTCTTTTGCAGATCAATTTTACATATATCAGAGGTGTGCATATTGCTAGGATTTTGATTTCTGATAATTTATCGAAAAAATACCAGCTTTTGAACTTAGTCATTTTTTGGCAAAATATTGCATATAGGGTACCCTCATTGTACGGATAACTCCTCCTAAAGTTCTCAAGATAGGAAATTGTTCTTTTGCAGATCAATTGTACATATATCAGAGGTGTGCATATTGCTAGGATTTTGATTTCCGATAATTTATCGAAAAAATACCAGCTTTTGAACTTAGTCATTTTTTGGCAAAATATTGCATATAGGGTACCCTCATTGTACGGATAACTCCTCCTACAGTTTTCAAGATAGGAAGTTGTTCTTTTGCAGATTAATTGTACATATATCAGAGGTGTGCATATTGCTAGGATTTTGATTTCCGATAATTTATCGAAAAAATACCAGCTTTTGAACTTAGTCATTTTTTGGCAAAATGTTTCATATAGGGTACCCTCATTGTACGGATAACTCCTCCTACAGTTCTCAAGATAGGAAGTTGTTCTTTTGCAGATCAATTGTACATATATCAGAGGTGTGCATATTGCTAGGATTTTGATTTCCGATAATTTATCGAAAAAATACCAGCTTTTGAACTTAGTCATTTTTTGGCAAAATGTTGCATATACATGTAGGGTACTCCATTTCACTGGATAAGGGTTGACATGGATTATGGATACAGTTTACATAAAAGAAAACCCGGTTTGCTGTCACATTGACAGCTTTTCACTTGTTTTATCTTAATATGATAATTATATCAGTAGAAATTCATCTTAAAAATTTCATTAAAAAATCTAGGACAGAACAAATTAGACCCGGACTCGTTAATTAGGTATAAACAAGTACAGCAATCAACACACACACATGCACAAAACAGTTATAAAATGATCTCAGCACATCTTTTTTCGTATTCGGCATTCATGATATACAAACTCAAGTGACATGAAATACTAGTTTAACGATCATGATATTTTCAAAACTTCCAGGAGTTACGTATCATTGATTAGACTGCATTAAAGAATAGTTTACGCAGTCAAACATTAAAAATAAATAATCGCAAATCTCTTGTTTTGAATAGTGTCAAGAATATTTAACGTACCATTATTGCCAAAAGAAGTGAATCTGAATCTTTTTTTTTTTTTTTTTTAGATGTTTTCATGTTTTTTTTTTCTAATTGTTTTTACACACAAAATATGTATGCATAAGAAGTCCGTGAAATCTAATTTCCTAGATTCGAGATTGAATGCAATTGACCGTTACTATTTCGACACAGCAACTAAATACTAAGAATCACATTTTCCAGTGTCTTTGCCTGTGATAACACTAGGTATAGATTTTGTACTACATAACCCATAACATCAAATAACGTATACCTGGGGCGCCAGCGGGGTTTGCTTATTTATATTTTTGCCTCCTCATTCTCCTACCTACACATCAAACAAACCCACATATGTGTTGAAAATTTTGTTGATCAGAATATGATTATATCCTGATCAAAACATATAAACAATGATGTACATCACATTTAGTACATACCAATAATTCAAGTAGAACAAAAATCAAAATACTGTAACTGTAAGAAACATATATTAAAACTAACTGCAACATATAATATGTAGAGCAGAATATTATACAAGGTAAACTATGCATTCAAACACGTAAGTAAATAATTTATAATACAAACTGATGGCAGAAGGTTGGGGAATAGACCAAATTGACAGAAACTGTACAAATACAATAGATAAGTTAACAATGATAAGTTCATCCCTGCGAATGTGTTCGGAATATTTTCTTTATCGTTGGTAAGTATATAATAAATCCAGAGGTGCTCAAATAAAAGTTTACGAGACTTCACCGAGATTTGTTCAGTTCCTGTGAAATTTCGAGCGGAAGTATTTGTGTTCGAATAATATTCTCAAAATACGTAAGTACTGGTCGTTTTTCAGATCATATCCTACTTTGATTTATGTTAAAACATGAAAATCTTTTAAAATCTATTTTTTATTTCACCATCTCGCGGTTATTCGAATCAAACGACAATATTCAGAACAGAGTTATCGTTCGTATTCAACCACGTGTAGAGTGGTTAAAAATATAAACATTGGGTTGCTTAATAAAATCATATCCATGTTTGACGCTTTTTGTGTGCAATACCGTGTTATAAAAAAAACAAATAGGTGTCTGTTTTTCATAAAAACTTAGTATATCGAGCAATATTCAAGGAACATTCTGCATAAAATAGTATAGTCTGTTTCACTATTGATGCTATTACTAGGTCAGGCGCGGATCGAAAATGAACCCTTCGGTCAGGATCTCTACTTAGCATGTTAATTGTAGGAACAGCAGAACAAAAAATATTTTTTGTATTGTCACATTTATTTCTAGAACACAATTTATCCACCAATTATTGAAGATTTTATATCTGACTAGAAGTACCTAAATTTTATAGAAATAGACTATAAACACCAGGCACGATTTTTACTGCGAAACTGAAAGGGTCAAATTAAAACACGTGGTCTAAAATTTAAATGACAATAACATTCGCAGGGGTGAAGTTAATTTGAATATTATATGGGGTACATATAGTGAAAAGAGGAAGTGTTGACAAAACACAGACTGTACAATTTGTAGACTGATAAACCAAAGGTGACGCTATCTTTCAGCCATTCAGATTGCTTTAAAATTCAGCATTAAAACTGGGGGATCCCAGTGGGGAAAAACTGTGCATGTTAAAATAATGTTGTTTATATCTACAGATTAAAATTACATTTGTCTGCATAAAACCATTTATAATTATAAATTAAATATTTAATCGTACAATGGTTTATCATTATATAAATATAAGTAATAAGGAATTTTTCTTTGAATATTATGAGATGATAATTTCGGTTGGAGAGTGATAAAATCAATCATAAAGCCCTTCCGGTTTTATTGGATTAGATCACGCCCCGACCAAAAATATCACCTCATTATACTCAAAGAATGATTCCTTATTCCTTAATTACGAACTAATGTCAGTTTTATATCTTTGGTTTACAAATCATGAATTGACGATTGATATATGCTGATATTTTATAGTTTTAACCTTAAAATAATTTTGTAATAAGTAAGTTAAAAGAAAAACTCTTGCCAAGAATGAAATCTTAAGGTGACCACCTTTTTTTTCTTTCTGGTGGAAAAAAAATCGTATATCAATAAATAGGTAATAAAGTCGGTACTTGTGATATATTTCTTTTTTCTTTTACTTATACTATCATTTAACTTCATGGACATTCTCTTGCGTTCTTTATCACTTGCTTTTACGGAATTATGACATATTCTCATGTAAAATAATGTAGTGTAAAACTAGAGTTGCCTGACTAGAAAACTATGTAAATGAACAAACTGAAAAACACATCATAATATATAATAACTCTTAGATGCCGTATTTACACAATGTATTCTTGCTCCATATCGCAATAGTGGAAAGGTGTGTGAGAAAAAAAATAAACAAAATCGCCAAAACGAATTTGGTATTTTTTGTATTTTCCTATCAGAATAATCATATCTATTGTTTAAGATAATTAAAGTAATGCAACTGTAGGATTCATATTTCATGTTTTTGAATTAACAGTCATCTCAAACAAAACATTTTTTTTTGAAATCCTCTATTTGAATGCAATATATAATTGGATTAGCGGCAGAATTGAAGCTAGAAAATCAAACAAGATGACGAAATTCTGTCGGTGACAGGTTGTTGTAGAAACCCAAACCAATAGTTGGACCAAAAGATAAAATAAGCACCACGAGGACCATTGTAACCAGCTTCATTGATTTCATGATTCGATTCCTTTGCCGAATTGCCATCTGATTTAAGACGCCATTTTGTTGTCAAGAAGTTGGATTTTGATTGTCCGTCATGCGTTACATCTTGCAAACAGTCCATTACGCTAACGTGTAAAATACAAAAGTTAAAAATAGATTAACGACGATTGATGCGAAAAAAATGCATTATAAACAACAAAATTGTCCCCATACATCGTGATAGTGTTACAGATATTATCCTCGTCTTCGAATCCACCTTCATCTTTTGGTGCCATCATCGATAAGTACAAAACTAAGTTGCAAAACCACGTTGCCGAATAAACTACGTATATCCGTTTTCTTTTCCAGAGCATTTGGTTCAGCGGTTTTTCGGATACATGTATGACGAGGTAGCGATTCAAACTCATAAAAAATGTCTGCCAAATCGACACCAAATATGCTATACAGCCAAGGCAGATGTTTATTCTACATATTGTTAGTAGTCCTATCCTTGTGGAGATGAGCTTTGTTTGAGTTACATGTACACCGTGAAGAGTAGCATTTACCCCGAACAACAAATCACTGACTGAAAGGGAGAGCACCAGGTTGTAATGAATATTTTCCCGTAGGGTTTTGTTACTGAATGCCGCAAAAAGAACCACCAAATTTTCAAATACAATAAAAAATTCAAAAGTTATGGAAAACACTGTCATGGCCAGTACTGTATTACCAAATTCCTGATCTGTTTGGATTTGTTTCCTAAAGGTAGAGTTTGTGAGATTTGACAGAAAATAGGACGATGTAAAAGTTTCATCCATTATAATGTCTTTTTTTGTTGGTAGAATTGATTTAGATCTAGTAGGAAAACTAAATTTCAAGGCCAAGAATCTTGAATATAAACAATTTTGATGTAAACGACAATTAGAATCCCATAAGGTTTGGTGTCAATGAAAAATATCGTATAACATTAATACATTAAACGCACTTGTACATGATTACATGTACCACTAATCATTAAAATTCGTTGGGGCCAATTTCCGTGGATTGCCTAAATTTTACAGCTCGTGGGGACGTAATTATGCGCATCATGTTGTAATCAAATCAAAAGAAAATGTGACTTTAAAACAATAGTTTATCAATTTGCGGAGGTTGTTAATTTGTGGGTGAGAATTCCACAATTCCACAAAATTTGAGCCACCACGAGTGCTAATGATTTCACAGTATCTAAATACTGAGAATATGAGTCTGCCTTACATTATTTTTTATTTACATTCAGTGCATATTTCCACTTATCTTTGCATTGGAAATATGCGATGTTAAATTTTCTCTGAATATACTTTGCTAATCCATGCGCCATTAGCAACAATACAAACATCTCCACGTGTTTTGGGTTTTTTTTTTTGTAAGATTAAATGAAATTTTCAATCTTACATAACCAATTTGATATGCACTTTATAAAAACTACAATTAATATATAGCTACTCCTTAATAAAAGAGAGTTTTCTCCAGAAAGTTTCTGGCATTATTTTTTTTCTCACGGAAGCTGACTAAATAGCATGTTTACATGCCTCTTCCATGTATACTTCATAAAAGTAGGAGCGTAAAAATTTCTTTATAAAGGTGATGCACAAGATTTCATACAAATTGACCTCAATATGAAGATATAAATATAACAATTGCATGCCTATTTTTGGATACGAGATAAGCATGCAATTTTCATATATATACTAATATATAAATTTCATTCGAGCCATAAGTGTAATCCATTGTGTGTAGGTATACTAGACATAATTTTCATATCATATCTTAAAATTTGAAATATCAAGATATTCGCTTTTTCTTATACCCGGTATTTTGTTGTCACTAGAACGATCCCAGGTAAAGGTATTTAGATTCTTGAACTCTGAGCTTTGCCTATACAATTTTACAAACAATTTTATTCTCAACCTTGAGGTCCTCTTGTTCTTTAGTCTCATATTTATCTGATATAAGTATATACTAGTATACTCCTCCTCCCTTACGATTTCATCGGTCTTTCCTAACGTTTTCTTTTGAATATGATAGAAACATTTCAGCGGAGTTCATAAACAGTTCTGATCCAAATATTATGTCCTCTAAAGCTAAAACAATTTTAAGTTGCATAGGGTTTCTGGATAAATTTACATATTGACAGTTTAGCACAGGCACTCGTCAACGTAAATCATTTCTACTTTTAACATTCTTCGTAGATAATATTATTGTTAGGTAGCAAAAAATTATTTCTGGTTCAATGTTTGATTTTCGGATTAGGATATAACTTCGTCATTTGGCAAATTGTACATGGGTTCGCAGGACCGATAAATGAGTGTAATTCTCGTAAAACTGAACCCTTGGTTTTAACTACTAGTCCCTAATAGTCCCTAATAGTCCCTAATAGTGTGGTAAAATGCTACTTACAAAAGCTAATTATTGTAGACTAAAAGGTAACGAATTGACTTCCATTGATGTTTGATATATTTTAATTTCTATCCCTGGATTTATGTTATATCAGTACCCGTTCATCATTAAGTGGCAACAGTGACTCAAGATGGGTTAAAATAACGTTGAAAAAAGAACCACTATAAAAGTTGCTTTTGAAAGATAGAACTATTTTGTTATGCAGCTCTGTTTTTGAAATAATAGTGTTTCTGTTGATACCAAACATTTAAACATAAATATGCCATTAACCTAATTTGCAAGCAAGTTGTAAAACGTTTTCGGACCCCCTTCTCAAATAATGACTGTAAATGATATGTTTTAATTCAACTTGATACTCTACTTTCGTTTCGTTTCGTTTTATATTATCATGGCGGATGGACCAGTGCAAGGGGTAAGCTGATTTTTATTGGAATGTACGTTATCAATTTTAAATTAATGAGTAATAGGAAATTCTATTCAGTTATGTAAAAAGAGACAACGATACTTCAATAAAAAATGCTTATTATTAAGATTTAATTTCATTTAGAAAAACATATATCATCGAACGTGTTATTGTAATGTGATAATCATAGGAAAGAGCAATTTTAATTGGCTTGAATCTACATGTCTTCGCATGTTCGGAAAAAAAACTTGATTTGGATACACCTGATTGATGTACAAATGAATATGCTAGAAAGAAAATGTTTTATAACTCGACTGGCAGATCTCTAATACGTTTATAGAAACAAAAGTAAGACTGCAAGTCCTACATCAAAAGCTGGTATTTGACCTACATATATACAGATTTAACTGATAAACAGTTGCAGATATATAACAACCGGTTTATTCTTTCATCAAGAGACGTGTTCAGCAGAACGAGTTTATGTTATTTATATTCAAGTTATTCGTATTACGGCAAGCGCTTGCTCTTCTGAACACGCCTCAGCTAAACATAAAATAATGTTGACCTTAAGGGCCTTTTTCTCGTGACGGCAATCTATTGAATAAAGCCCAAACAAAATTTTTATTTGTGTGTTAGCGATCGACAGTGATAAATCACTTGGTATGTATATAAATATATATATATATATATATATATATATATATATATATATATATATATATATATATATATATATATATATATATATATATATATATATACACCGTAAAACATGTCTAATCCGGAGGAGGATGGTTTTGAAAAAAATGGGATTAGGCAACATCCGGTTTTGAGGACATTGTTGCAAATTAATTGTAGTATTTAATGCAGTAGGTCTTGATCGCTTTTTTTGGAACATTTTTATTTCTTTTAAAATATATTAGACATCTTCGATCGTGATAACAGTGCTAATTTTCATTTTCATTGTTTTTTTTTCGGAGAAAAAAAATTGTATAACGGATCATCGCAATAGATAATATTTCAACAACCGATTAAACTGAGAAGTCTGACACGAGACAAGTGCATGCTTCACCGGAAATTAACTAAATTGTAAAACAAAAAACTTGGACAAGTCAACAGGTGGTTAATAACGTAATGGTGAGAACTGTTCTGATGCAAGGAGCATGAATAAATATTCTAAATTTACAAGAATTTATTCAAGAATGGAGTATTTTGACAGAATAAAATGTATTTCTGGAAGTACAAAGAGCATTAAAAACGATATCGACGGTCTTACTCTACAGGTGTCCAGAATCACGACCTGAGAAAAATGGGGCGAAGTATAATATAATTGATATAATTTTGGCTTTGAAAATGCGTGTCTATTTATAACAAGAGTTTACGGTATAAACTAAAGTGAGTTAAAGTTGCTAGTTTGGATAATAATATTTATACACTACTGGCTCTAAAAAGTACTGAAAGTGCCATTTTTTACTGATAATTTCTGATATTTACTGATATTGTACTGTTAGTGCTGAGAATTGCTGATATTTACTCATAATTTTACTGCTGTTACTGATAATTGCTGTTGGTTCTGATATTTACTGATATTTACTGATGCTTTTGCTGTGAGCTCTGATAATTACTGATATTTACTGAGATTTACTGTTGGTACTGAGAATTGCTGATAATTACTGAGAATTACAGGCAGGGGATTTTAAAGAGATTAATTTTAATTACTGTAACATGCAAATTATGTTTATTTAAAATTATCGGTAAACAAATACCGGGCATTTTTTATAAAGAAATATGTAAGATCTAACTAAAGTTTTATCAACAGTAACTTCTTTTTTACAACCACAAAAATTAGGATTGATTATTCTTCTTATAATCTGCTTATTTATTTCAATGTATATTTTTTTCTGTTTGTTCTTGTTCTAAGTTTTATTTTAGCTGATTAACACAATTCAGCACATAAATAAATGAATGTAGAAATTGCAGAATTGCTATATATCCCATCCCCGTGTGCCAATCCACTCGATACTACAGTGTTACATTGTATATATAGAACAATCCATAGTAAAAAAAAATATAAAGATTTTAACCACGTTATGTAATTGATAAACATCTATTTAATGATTCTAAATTTTGAGCGATCAACTCTTTAATTGAACCGTGTTAAATATTTATAATTATAAACTTAAGATGTTTTTATCCCGGCCATAATCACTAATTTTGTTTTCAAAATAGAATCAAACACTTTTGTTTCACATTGTATTTCCCGGCCATTTATATTTGTTTATTCTGAGGCTGCAAAACATATACACAGGTGGTCAATTTTCACACCTTGCCACGGTCACTCTGTCGTGTATATATTCTGAGCGCTGTCTGTTAGTTCTGAGGGTTTTCTTTATCCCAGACATACAAACGAATCATTTCAGCGACTGCCAGACATATACACAGGTGGTCAATTTTCACACCTTGCCGTGGTCACCCTGTCGTGTGTATAGTCTGAGTGCTCTCTGTTAGTTCTGAGGTTTTTCTTAATCCCACACATACAAAATATTTTTTTCTGCTTGCTTTTAGGCGTGAAGATTAAATATATAAGCGTTCATAGATTACGGAAAATCAGTTAAATTGTGTGTCTTATTTTCAAAATTATATAGCCGCTGGTCATAAAACCGCAATCGGCATACAAGTGCATGAATAAAGTATTAATGAGAGAGAGAGAGAGAGAGAGAGAGAGAGAGAGAGAGAGAGAGAGAGAGAGAGAGAGAGAGAGAGAGAGAGGGGGGGGGGGTTTCAATCAAATCGCTGTTGCAATCGGTGGTTATGTACTGTAATGGGACATAATCATGCTTATGCCTTTCTGCATTGACGCCTTAAAATACGTTATAATAGATTATCAGAGAGAGAGAGAGAGAGAGAGAGAGAGAGAGAGAGAGAGAGAGAGAGAGAGAGAGAGAGAAAATTAAAGCATGATAAGCCGTAACACTTTTTCACTGTATTAAGCTGGTGTTCTTTGTAGTCTTAGAAAAGTTTACACTCGAAATCTGTGTTTGAAATGGCGGTTGTGATGCTGAAATAGAACTTTATCGTGCTAATGCCGTTATGCCATTTTGACTCGGAAACTCAAATTTTAGGACTAGATAATATATGCGAGCAAGAGAGAGAGAGAGAGAGAGAGAGAGAGAGAGAGAGAGAGAGCGCAGGGTGGGCAGATTTACAATAATAAAACTAGATCATGACAACATTACTTAGCCGTGCAACAGAAGATATATTACATATGTATTAAAAGAGAAAGAGTGAAAGGTCGGACAATAAAAATTATTCTTCGCCGATTGTTACCTATTTTGATTTCAGCAAATGGTAGGAGAGAGAGAGAGAGAGAGAGAGAGAGAGAGAGAGAGAGAGAGAGAGAGAGAGAGAGAGAGAGAGAGATTATTTATCCAACTTTTTTTAATCAATTGAATGCGGAACAAATAAGATGATGAATATGAAAATCATTCTAATACGTTATTTATATTGTTATCAATAAAAATAATACTTTTCTCTTTGAATAAATATTCTCAAGATCACGGATTCCTGTATACGGATACCAGACTGAAAATTTACAAGGTTGAATTGCGACATTCAAACCTCTTGATCTGCTGAAAGTATGTATATACTATACACAGATACTGCCTCGCTAATCTTTCTGTGAAGTAAAACATCAAAGACATTATAAAGTCCTGACCGGGCATCTCTCTATTTTGAAAAGAAAAAAAATTATGTTAAGAATTATGGGGTTTTTCATTGTTGAAAAAAAAATGTCCACCGCATTTAGAAATTAAAATTTTTGTGGAGTCTGCCTTAAGTTTAAGTACCAATTTTTGACCGGCTTTGTAATATTGTCTAAAATGTGATCTGTGAGTTTCCGAAGTTCAAAAGAAGCTAAATATCAAATAAATAAAACTTAAGAATATATAATTAAATTGTGTTAAATCGGAAATATGTGTTATTTAATAATTAAAAGACAATGTTTTGGGCCTTAAAATATTCTCAGTAATTATTAGCAATTCTCAGTACCAACAGTAAATCTCAGTAAATATCAGTAATTATCAGAGCTCACAGCAAAAGCATCAGTAAATATCAGTAAATATCAGAACCAACAGCAATTATCAGTAACAGCAGTAAAATTATGAGTAAATATCAGCAATTCTCAGCACTAACAGTACAATATCAGTAAATATCAGAAATTATCAGTAAAAAATGGCACTTTCAGTACTTTTTAGAGCCAGTAGTGATAGTGGTTTAAATAATTACAACGACGGAAAAATTGATCGATAACAGAGCAGTAATTATCCCACATAAGGACGATCGATAAGTGGCCGGATTACAGGAGATAATTCCCCCCCTGATTATAAGGAGTTGGTTCTTTAGATCGAGGCCGGTAACAAAGAATTTTAACCCCGGGTTGAAAATTGACCCGGGGGTCATTTTTCCACGTTGAATTTTAAGACCAAAGGTGTTGAATAAAGACCCTAGTCCGGTGAAAATTGACCAGCATCGTGGAATTTTGATCATGAAACCGGTTCAAAATTCAACAGCAAAGAACCACAAATCAACGAATCAATATTTATAACCTGAGATTATTTAATAAAAAATTATCAGTTTTTACATTTCTATTCTTCAGATTTACATGTTTCAACTGGGCGGGGGGTTAATATGAGAATAAATTATTTTTTTTTAATTTACATATTAAAAATATTCTAAATATCTAAAAACTATATATATATATATATATATATATTTATATATATATTCAAAAATATGTTTGTTAAGAGTGTTTGTATGCATGGTTACACGTTAAACTATACAATTCTGTAAATAGCGCAGATTTGAAAATAATTAGCCTATACTTTTTGAAATTTATGTTTTCCTTTCCATAAGGATTACTTATGCTTAATCATACCGAATTTGACTCAGTAGTTCTTGAGAAGAAGATTTTTAAAAATGCTTCCCCCTTTTTCTACAGTTTCGATGTTTTCTATGCTTGAATAAAGATCGGTCTTTCATTTTTGCAATTTATATTTGCCTTTCCATAAGAATGCTTTGTGCCAAATTTGGTTGAAATTGGCCAAGCAGTTGTAAAGAAGAAATTAAACTGAGACCATATATGGTAAAAAATAGCAGCCATCTTGAAATTGAGCTATCCTCCAAAAACAGAGGTTGCCTAGACCCGATAATTGAAGATTCAACACTTTTTCACCGACGTTTATACTCGCATCGAATTTACACACCGTGTTGATATTCGGAACTCTTGAGATTTTTTATATTAAATGCACAGAATTAGAGTTATCTCCTGTATTTCCTTTGATGAACAGAATCCTATATGACAAATTTTCAATGAAAATCTACACGTATTTGTAACATCGTTTCTGAGTTAATACATGCAAATGTGATATTGTGGAAACATAAACTAAAGGGCCCTCCGTGAATTAGCATGAATGTTATGTGCATGCGCAAGATTGTAAAATCCAAGAAAATCCAGATGATTTCCTGATTTTTCAAAGGAATTAGCGAAGCTTGATTTAGAAAAAATAAAAACAAATTGGTAATCTTCAAGTACCAATGATGTTTAAAATATATAAACCAAAAGACAGTACTCTTCCGATTTCTCGGTATTAAAGCCCAACAATTCGAGTCTATTATTTTACTATAGTAGTATAGATTAGTTAACTATATGATTAAACATATATGAAAAAGCTATCTCTTTCAACAAGAAAGAAATAATCTAATAAAGAAAAACGACATATTTTACTGGGATTAAACAGAGTTTTAAAAACTTGTCAAGGTTCGCGTGCTACTTTGAGAAGTAAACATATCGAATGTTGAAGTTGCCTATCCTGTTAGTATATACGTCCATGATTCAGTGTAATGTTGAGTAAAATAGATACATGTGTATATACTTGATTTCCATAAGAATTCCAGAGTTGAAAGATGTAAAGCTTTGGAGTTAACTACAGTAGCAAGAGTCCTCTAACTCTGCAGCACATGTATCATATTTATACTTTAACATATTTAAACTATGTTTGGCAATACAAAACGGGTACAAAATGTCTTCAGACACT
Source organism: Magallana gigas (assembly GCF_902806645.1). Lineage (NCBI taxonomy): Eukaryota > Metazoa > Mollusca > Bivalvia > Ostreida > Ostreidae > Magallana > Magallana gigas. Next base: position 12,133,905 of record NC_047567.1, on the reverse strand, counting down.
CTGACGATGACTCCTAATAGAATAGTGAACTCTTTCAACATATATGTCCTTCTTTGTGTACATGACAAAATCACAAAATGAAAAATTTCCAATTGCCATTTGACCAAGCATCTGGGCATAATATGGAGAAGACAATTTTTTTTAAACTCATACTTTTCATTAGCTAAAATACAAGATGAAAGATGAGTTTTAAGACATTGCAGTTTGGGGCATCTCTATCTGTAAACTAAATGGATATTTTATTTCCAAAAGTCCTTTTCCACAACATTTACATTCAGTAACACCATTAGGAGAAGCTGCAAGGTAAGGATAATCCTTGTAAACAAAGATGCCCGTCTCAGAACAATGAAATGATAGACGGTGACTTGTCATTTACTCCATGTCCTTTCCTTTGGCAACAGGTTCTTGGGATTCCCGATATTCTACTGACTTAGAAGTAAACTGGTACTTTCCAATGATATTTTTGACAATGTATTTATCTGTACCTCTAAATTGAAAAGCACTATAGAAATTAGATGCAGTCAGTCTACCTTTCTTTTGGTATTGTCACATGAGATTTGCTGACTGGCCCCGTGTTAGATCATTTACTTTATGAAGGTACATGTATGATCAACACTGAGATTCTTTTGACCATGTTTTGCAAGAAGATCAATAATATTTAGGGGAGCATTCTCCACCAACATGGACATGTCATTCTTGCTGTCTTCAGAATCCGATAATGTATACAGTGCTACGGCAGCTGTCTGGCCAACTTTCAGGACTTTGTCTAAGCCATGTTCTATTGATCTCTGGTCAGGGTTATTGATCTAAGGGATAGGTAGCCAGAATCCTCAGATGGCCTTGGCGTATTGGGGGTATGCATGTCTGACCTACAAGATATAAATTGTGTCAATACTGACAGTGCTGTATCAAGTTGAATAGCATTTAATTTTGTTAAATGACACAGGAAGATAGCTATATATCCCTCTATCTCGGGTAATATGATGTTAACAATCTTTTAGTTTTTAAACGATGTTCATAAGCTTTCAGAAGAATCATGGTTAAATGCAGATTGTTTATTTGTTGTTCTTCTGTATCATTTTTCATTTTTGCATGTGGAATGTGCTACATGGCTATGCATTCTATAGTTGTTTGCAGATATCAGAGCTATGTATTCTTTAAGTGCTTGTTCATATCTGGTGTCATTTTCAAACACCTTAAGAACCTTTTCAATAAAGTTTTATAAATGGTTTTATACCGTATTTCAGTTCTTCTTCAACAAAGAAATATTATAAAAAGAACATTTGATATAATAATTTGCCGTTAATTTTTGTTTTAAATACAGTCAAACTTCGTTATCTTGAACTATATATAACTGTTTAAAAACTTCGGGATATCCGAATATTAGAGATATCAATGGTAATATACTTAAAAAAATAAGTAGTTGGGACTTACAAATCACTTCGACATATATATCTATTGTATTCGAGATATCAGTGCTTGAGAGATCGAAAATCAACAGTAATACAGATAATTTAACCAAAGCACGTTATATACCAGTACAGAGTATAGGACTGTCTTGTTTATGTTGGATATGATCTAAGGATATAATTTATAAATATACTTTATCAATGAATTGACGCATACTTTATTATGAATCATGTTTATTTAAGATTTAGGTCATTAGAATGACTTAAGTGTCCTATTGCAATTTGTTAAGTCCGTTGTAGTCTGTCGTCATGTATCAACAATTTATTAATTTAATAGTTAATAACATTACTAACTTCTTTTTAAAAACTACATGGTTAATTCTTTCCAAATAGGAAATCGTGCATCTTTAGAGTAAGGGGAACAAGAATTGTAAATTTTCATTACTCTTGTCACACAAGGGCTATAGCAACTGGTTGAAAATGGTCAAATTTTACCAATTTTTAACACCTTTTCTTTTTTCCTCACTTCTGAAAAGAAATGAATTCAAAATTTTGTAGACTAGGAAGTCCCCTAACAACATTTTAAATCTTATGTCTCCCGGGGTAGGAGTTTTGATTCAAGGGTGACACCAAAAAAGGTAAAAATGTGTAAAAGTTTATAATGTTTAAAAATCTTCTACTTTACTTTTACTCTTACTGAATAGAAACTGAAAAGAAACTTGCATAGAGAGGCAAACACTTGCAGTATGTTTAAGTTTCAATTATTTTTTTCTCTCATGGTTACACTCTTCTTATTCCCTTTTCATGTTTTCTCATTACGAGACATGCACTGCCATCTTGTACACTTTATGAAAACTTAAATTTAAATGATATTAAAATCTGATAAAATATGAAAAAGTTCATCTGTGTCCACTTTAGAACAATGTGTAGTAAAAAAGGTTGAATCTTATACATTATTGTTGTAGCTTTGTATTAAATTAAGGTACTCTTTTTATTAGTCGTCATGGGATCTATTTAAAAAAGCCACTTTATGTTTCTGTGTTAATGGATGGACATAGGCGTTATATTTAAATGAAAGGCCGTAACGACCACAAAAGCGTCGAACTGACATTTTCTTTTATATAGATATCAATAATTTGAATTTCTGTACTAATAATCGTATTGCTGCTTTAAAAACAAAAATCATCAATTTCTTTATAAAATAGGTAAAGATGCATTTATGATACAATAACTCTTCATGGTTACAAAAAAATCCCAAGTTCAAAAATATATTATTTTGTTTCTGCTTTAAACAGTCTTTGAATAATATTCACAGGTTCATAATTTGAATACATTAATAGTGTGTCCCTAATTATAATAATAAAACATACTTTTATTTATTTCAATTCCCGTCTGAAAAAAAATTACTTAATACGTGTACTGTGGTATGGTTCTTTACAAACAAATTCACACCACGTGCTATAATAAATGCTCGATCAAACCAACTGCATTAATTATCGTGTTTATTTATTGCAATAAAATCACTAGATACGTTTATCGCTTACATATATTGTGGAGAGCGTTCCCGATAACTAATAAATTTACATATCAAATTTTATTTACATCGGGCAAGGTCTCCAAGTAAAATGTTTGCGATACAATGATATTGTTCCGTTCGTATGTGTAATTTACATACAAAACGACATATAGAACCTAAAATCTATCGTTTTTATCTTTTGATAACAGTTTTGTTATGTTTTGAGCCACAGCAAGCAAGTTCAAGAAAAATTTACATTTTGGTCTTTAAATGTACAGGATGTACATTACCCTAAACATTCTTTGCATTTTTTACAGAAATGTTCTAAGGAAAAAGTGCCTTTGGAAAGCATCAATTTTGTAAGTGTTAGAAATAACAAGCACAATTATATTCAATAATGTGTTGTTCATTGATAGCGTGTCTGTTTATTATATATGGTGTCTGGATAGGGCCGTTACAAGTCGATATATTAATTTATACAAATACACGTGAGTGAAAATGAATGAAAATAATAAATTGCAAAAATTCAAAGATATCTTCTTTCACTATTTGTCTATGTATATCCGGAGAAACTGAAACGAACGAATAATACATTTCTTACGGATATTTTTATTGGGGAATGTTGTCATTTTTTGCTCCATGGAAAAAAACAACTTGGGACATCTCGCACAATTTTAAAATTTATCATAAATGTACTTGGCATTATTTGCATTGCAAAATTTCCGCAGACTTTTTTTTGTGTATTAAAACACGCTAAATTCACAAATATGAGCTTAACCTTGTTTCACTGTCTACAAACTAGGTTGTTCGGTGAAACTGTTGTTTACTGTACAAACCTTAAACTTCAGTTTTCGGCGTTAATATATATTTTAACATCTGTAGCCCATAGTTAAACCGATCAAGTATATTCAGAAGTGTAAACTATTATTAACATGGTAACCGATCATATGCGATTACTAAACACAGTTTATCTGATGAATATAATTTCCCAATTTGTTTTCTTGTGATGATCAAATCTAAACTATTGAATAAAATGTAATTTTTACAGATGCGAATCTGCAATATCTTTTAAATTAGTTAAAGAGACACTGCAGCTCATTTTGCGCAAATACTATTAAATGACATTTTCCCCGAACCTTTATGAATTTTCTTGCGGAGTTAAAAGTGCGACTTTTTAAAGTTTTGAACACTTCTGAAAATTTCGCGTTGTAAAATCTAATATCCTTTTGTTAAACACCACCAGCGCATCGATTGTTAACAATTTAGAGTGGCTCTCAAATCTCAACAGATTTGCATTTCCCTAGAAAATGATCAAAATGGTTGGAGACAAACACATGTGCAAACTATATACATTGTATTGTGTAAGAGATAAAAAGCAATAATTAATCTCCCTGTGTCATGAATACATCAGTTTATTAAAGAATATTTTAACATCCAGATCCGCCTCATATGAAATTACGCTTTGAGGTCGTAATAAGTGTAAACATTTCTTAACTATAAGCAGACCCAACCTTACGAAAATTAATGTCAAACCAGACTTTTAAAAAAATTAAACAGTTAAAAAAACTGATAAACTTACCAAAAAAAAATGCCAAAATATTAGTTGCCAAAGTATTTTTTTAACATCTACACATATATCTAAACCAAAATTCAAAACAAAATGTTTGGGTCTATATGCTCCTTTCGCTGCTACGGTGTATTTAATATGACCTTTCTGCACTGAAAGTGCGAATTGCACATAAATTGCTTTTCCCTCTATAATTTTTTATAGAAATGAACCATGGTATCAAATACAAATTTACATTATTTTGAAATAATAAAATTAAAATTATCATAATGAAAAAGTTTGCAATTACTTCACCTATAGGATATTTTGACCTTTTTGCACTGAAAAAATACTACTTTTATTCATAAACGATTCAACATGCAATTAAATAATTAAAAAGTCTCAAACTTTTTCTCAAATTCTGACAGACTTGTCAAAAGAAACTTAAATATTCAGAAAATAAAACCAAAAATATGGGTCAATAATGTAAATTTTGAGATATGGCATGAAATAAGCTAATTTTAGTGGAAAATTGGAGTTGATTTTTTCTTTACTTTTATGAAATATCACTTATACATGCCAATATATGTCGATAGAAATATTGAAATATTGTTGAAATATGTTTTTTGAAACAACACGAAGATATCCCAATGCATAAACTATCTGAAAATTTGGTCTGCACGGAAAATAAGAAAGCCAAAATGACGGTACTCTTAAACAACTGAGTTATGAAAAATGTTCATTTTCTTCTTTAAAACCTTCCGCCACAAAATATAGTCCCTTACTAAACTCTCTAAATATGGAATTTGTCCTTCACTATTTTATTCAATATAGTTTATTTGGCATTGTAAAAAAGGAATTTACAAGTAGAATTCATATATGACACAGAATTTCCAGACTAGAGGTGACACAAAATGGCTACCCAAAATCAGAGGATCGAACCTCTTTAATTAAGCTAGTTCTTGCTTAATAGTCTCTTGAATATTTATACCCCCATATTGTTGGATTTAATTTTAAAAGTTGTTTTTGCAAACATTAAAAAAATAAAATTTACTACCAAAAGACTCAATCTAACGGACACTAAAAATATATACTCAATCAAATTGCATTATACATATTTAAATTTTGGTCTTAGCTGCCAAAACCGTAGAAAGGAGTGTCGAATAGTTACACCCCCTTTTGCTGTTTAGTTCTTATCCCCAAATAATTTTTTTTATACATATTAATGATTTTTCTCTCCTCTTTAAAAATATGAGCTATGTACTTGTACTGTAGCCACTGAACCATACTTGTACAATATTTTAAATCATGTTCATGTCATCTTAAATGATTACATGTGTATTGATTTGAGCAATACTATAACCGGAAATTTATCACGGCGTGTAAAAACCCGACACGATAGACACTGGAGTAATCTTAAGAATTTAAAAGATTTTTGTCAAGTGCTTGAAATTATTTTCACTACCTCTTTATTTATTTTAAAAACTGTCTTTACTTTTCCATTGACGAAAGCTGTCATTTAAAATCACATGATGTAATAAAAAAAGTTCACGTCAATATGTAATAAATGTTGAATTCCGGAACATCTATAGCATTGAATCGCAAGCTTATTATTGCGGTAAACAGATTTAAACTTTCAGTACATGTACAACATAATTTTATTTTATTGAACTGCTTAAAAAGCGGAACATTTACTGGCAAGATTGGAAATATACAGCTTACGTGAAATGCACCTCTTACAGTCAAAACATTTGAACTGGACGGATTAAATGACACGGACGTCTGATAAACCTTGGACTGAAACTGTAATAAAGACCCGAATATATGAAAGTATTGGTAATTCACATATATTTTGTTTTAAAACTTCAGATAGCTGTGCAATGGTTATTAATTTTCTTAAAACCTTCCGTCGAGCCAGAGATATGCAATTTATTTTCTTGTAAGTGGTTCCTTTAGAATTATTAGGTTTCACTTATTATTATACAGTTATATATTTATTATAATTAAAATTGAGTGAAGTTAACGTTGAAAACTTTATTGTATAATGTTCTGCGTTCTTAATATCAGTAACAGATTTTTCATAAATATTCACGTACCTCAAAAATCTTCAACAAGAAGATATAGTGTATAACTAGATAAGCAATTAACGCGCACATCTGTTCATATACATTAACTTAAAGAAAAAAGAACATTTTTATCTGTGTATAGTTTTAATTTATTTAATCGGAATTTGATTTGAATCGGATTATTTCCTCTGGTAATAAACCCCGTTTCAACAATGGCCCCACTTGATTTCAAACTTGTTACGACTGGTTCTCTGAAGTCATCGGACAATGCTTTGCCTTGCGTATTTAATCTCTCCCGAATTGGGGTCTTCTTACATTTGCTAAAAATATACTTTTTGATGAAATAAAATGTTCGATCGCTTTAACTTCTATCGCAACTTAAAAACGTTGAGGTGTATTGAAAATACACTTCCTATAACTAAAATTTCTGTCCAATGTTTTCGCAGACGTCCGCGTAAATTTGTCCCCCGCCCATTTCAAATGTTTTGACTGTAACAGGTGAAATTGACGTAAGCTGTATATTTCCAATCTTGTCAGTTAATGTTCCGCAGTCTTTACCTAGATCAGGAAAATAAGCTGTTATGTATGGACAGCGGAAAAGGTAAAACGACGTAATTGCAAAATGAGCAAATTATTTTTTAAAACGTGCTGAAATACGAAACAGATCAGCTTAAAACAAAATCAACAGCCTCTTTTGCAAAATCAAAAGACACCGATGCAAACCTAACAATCACCGATGAAAAAAACTTACAGACATGAAGTGAATTAACACTAGATGGTGTGCAAAGAGGTACATGTATCAGGAGAAATCGTATCCTGGAGAAAACGTAACCAAGAGAAAACGTATCCATAATGTATCTTGGAGAAATCGTAACAAAAACTGAAATAAGTATAAAAACTGCCCGAATGTAATGAAATAACTAATTCAATAAACATTTCTATCTGTATGTCTGTTATGTCTAAATGTTTCCAATTTCATTTATGGTCTATGGTACCAGGACAGGATTAAGTATTACGGTATATGTAACCATAAACTATGTGCATTCGTTTAGTCAGCAGTGACTGGGAATATTATTAATTATCAATTAGACAATAATATAACATCTTAAAGCCAGAAATTCTTGTTATTTTTTTATCCTTTCGAACTCGGATTATCTCCGGGACCAATCCAAGAGAGAATCCAAGGGAGTTTCGTTATAAGAAGACGATAGCGCGTTTTTTTTTCATTTTTGTTTTGTACCAGTATTCTAATGTCTCAAGAATTTACCATAAATATTTAAAAACCTTTGTATGTGACAGCAAATAAGGAAATAATTCCGTTGGAAATATATTTTCACTCACTTTCAAAGTCAAGTTACAAAGTAAATAAAGAGCTTCTTTATGTAAATAAGTTGAACTGGTCCGGACCCACCTACCCCTGGAAAAATCAAATTTCTTAAAATTACATTGTAAAATTACCGAATATATGGCTCGGACCCCCCCCCCCCCCTTCATCACCACCACCATCACCACAACTTCCGACCCCTTTGAAAAATCTAAATATCTCTCGGCCCCTCCCCCGTATCTCCCTGGCTCCTAGAAAAATATTATGGATCCGCACAAACGTTCCCTGTAAATCAAGGATGCGTTTTCTCCATGGTATGATTTCTCCTGATACATGTAGCATCTTTGCACACCTTCTAGCGTTATTTCGGTGCATGGCTGTTGGTTTTGAATCGGCGATGTGTGTTTTGCATCGGTTTGTTGTTGATTTTGCAAAAAAAAATCAGTTGTTAATTTTTTGCATGTTTTCAAAATAAGTTGTTTGTTTCGCAAAAAAATCCCTTTTTTACCCTTTCCGCCGTCCATGGTAATGTCTCTTTAACGTTTGTTTACAGGCGAAAAAAACACACTTAGAATAGCATTCGCAAACTACAGTTAACAATCGTTAAATAAGGTTTGGCATATAAAAACTATAGTTAACGAGTCGTACGGTTTAGGGTTCGTAAACTGTATATCATGTTCGATAAATTTATCAAATGTGAAACAATATTTATTTCGTTGTGTAATTTGGCTTGCCATTAAAACAGTGGAAGAGGTTTTGGACTTTTTCATTTTTGCGGTTGAACTTTCAAAAAGTGGTGGAAGCAGAAACTTGCGACAGAGAATAGAATAATACGTTCAAGTCAATTAGATAGTCATTCTTCTAAATCTCAAGAAGCTTTTAAAACTTTTATTTGCATCATAACAACACAATACACATGGTTCTAACAGCATTTTGTAAGTGAAGCAATGTTCAAGCAATTGATAATAGTGTTTTAATATGAAGGTTTAAACATATGGGGGAATCTTGTTCTTGTCGATTTTGGTTGAAAATAAAGACAAAATAAGCATGGCAAAGGTATAAAATTCTTTTATATTTAAAAGTAAATATTGCATCTGTTTTGTATGAATTTGCATAAATTATAACTTATAACTAAAATTATTTGATGATCATTAAAAGGTTAATTTCTTGAATCTGTTTTCATTGCTTCCCGAATAAGTAAACAAGGCATTCCACTTTCAGTCCTGATGCCATGATGTCAAAAATGTGTAAATCTACGTAATACAGACTTATAAAAAAAATGTGTCCCGTTTTATTTGGTTTTGGTCATAACAAAAATTGAAAATAAAGTACAGGTACATAATAACTACAGTGATTTATTTCGCGGAATCACACTTAACATTGTTTGATATGCTTTATTAACATAAAAAGTAGTAATGAACTCTTCGCACACGTCATGCAAATGCCTATTGTGCGACAGTGGTTTCATTTAAAATAGGTTCACCCAAAAACATATTAAATGAACTTTGTTGGAGCAATGGAGTGTTCCGAAAACATTTCTTGCCCGATCTAATGGCATATGTGTAATTATGTCCATATTGACTGCTAAAAAATGTTGTGGCTCTTTTCAATCGCAAGGTTGATCTACTTTATGATCAAACGGTCTTATTCTGACACCAAGATATCACCGTTTATATTTTTTAATTTTACAATGCTTTTATTTTGTCTATAGGGATCAGATTATTTGGTTTCAGAAGATGACAGTGCTAAGGTATTCTTAACGTATAAAAACCTTCAAATAGAGTCTCAATAGACTTTAAATTAAAGAATAAGTATATTTAAAGTTTATTATTATTGCTTTTACTCTTATATATAGTTTAGAATGACTTCCAGGCAAAGGGGATAACACGTTAGAGTTGACAGAGATAAACAAGATAGAAAAACAAAATGCTGGCTATTTTATTATCACTGCAAACAGTGACATTGATACAACAATTTAAAAAAAAATGCACAATTATTTATAATCTTTTTGGTTAACTTAAGATTTATATTTAAGGATCCTCCACATACCTGGGAAAAGTTCTGCATCAAGCCCATTCTTCATAACTACTTAAAGATATATATTTTCAGCATGTGTACGACTTGAAATTGGCCAAAAAAATATGAATTATGGCGGAAAGTCAATTTTTAAAACTTTAGCATTCTTCATGAAAAAATGTTACTGCACTATTTGAACTCAGGACCTGCAAGTTGGTAACCCATAGCTATTGTGTTTTCACCACAGAAATTGACACCAAATTTTAGCAATATAAAATGTTTTATAATGCGTTAAAATAACCATGTTGTAACATACTGTCATAAAAAATAGAAGTCAAAGGGTGTTGAGGGTCCTTAATTTTTTTTTATATAATGTTTTGTGTCCTTATAGAGCCATTACAAACGTAAAACAATGCTTGTTGTTATACTTTCATGTTTAATACTGAAACTGATTGGTTGAGACGCAGTTCATAATCCATTCTATTACCCTCAGCGTTAGCAACGCACTTAGCAACGGGTAACATTAAATATTGTTACATGCGCGAAAATTATGCGCGTACGGTTCGCTGTAGATTTCACGTTATTCCTATATAAAAGCAGTACAATTTTCTTAAAAATTAGGACATTCAGTATAACAAAATAAATAGTGCCTGTTTGGGAGGATAACAGTCGATATTGATACCCCTCGAAAACCATTGTCAACCTCCGCTTCGCGTCGGTTGACAATGGTTTTCTCGGGGTGTCAATTTCAACTGTTACCCTCCCAAACAGGCACTATTTATATAATATCACATCGATATAATGCAATGTGACAATATTTCGCACAACACCTCATTGTTTAATTCTAATCTGCTAATACAAAAGCAACTTGTGTTGCAAAGTTTTCTCTTTTTGGCCGGGGTGGGGGGGGGGGGGGGGGGTCAATGAGGTAGCACGACGATGTTGTTCAGCGAATTGTGTAACAGTAAATTAAAGTTATAAAGATGCATTGATTTTTGCATTTACGAAAGTGTGTTTCAATGCAATTACATAACAACACTTTGATTAAATTTATATGGAAGGCACAAAATAGTTGTTGTTTCCCCACCATGATATTGTTGCTTGAAATCGCCTTATCTGGAAACTATAATAATTCATGAGTTTTCCAATGCAAACAACTCTATCTGGATATAATTAACTTGTCAGCTGATTTTTATACTTTACAATGCTTTATTTCATCTTCAGGGGTCGGATTTTTTAGCTTCAGGAAATGACAACGATCAGGTAGTAAAAAGTCTTGAATTCCAAAAAAATATATTCAAAGTGTCTATGTACGGTTATTACATCGCTTAAAGGGGCTAGTCACAATTTTGGTCAACATCTCTTTTTTTCTCCTTTTATTATTCACAATGCTTGAAAAATGGATTCATAATGATCAAATGAAATTTGAGAGTCAGTCGTTGAATTATTAGCAAGATAAAGAGCTTACTATTTTTTACCATGTAAACAAGGCTCGTGTCCAGTTTTTGTTTACATAGGTCAATATACCAGTAAATCTTTTTTAAGCTGGATTTTTTATCGTCTTTTTCATTTTAAGCATAAATAAACAGTTCTTAACGTTTAACACATTCATTTGAGGTCTAAAATTGGAATTTTTACATCAACATTCAAAATGTAAACAAATGCTCTGTTTACATAGCAAAGAATTGTAAGCTCTGTAACTCGGTCATAACAGAATGAATGCCACTCAAATGTTGGTTACTCATTAAACATGCACTACCGAAACATGGTAAACATTAAAATCAGGGGGGAATTAGATCAAAATCGTGACCATGTCCCTTTAACATAGAGACCTACATTATACATTTATTGCAAGATGGTGAGGGAAATATGAAGATTTATATATTTTCCCAAGAAAAGTCATAAATTTTGAGGGCTTCATATTCCTCGGACATTCATGCAATAAACCTTTTTTTCTTAAACAATATATGATTTTACAAAATACGATGATTTCTTATAATCGTTTTTTTTTTCTTAAGAACAATAACGTCGCAATTTTTTTGATCTTCTTTGTAACTGTCTCTCTTTGCTTTTATGAATTGTAATCACCGAGAGTTGAGTTGGTTTTGTAGCATATTGAGAACATTTGGAGTAAATATTTTTGATCGAATCATATTTGCCTACATCTTATTTTTATTTCGGCTTTTTCATTCCTATGGAAAGGCAAGTCCCGAGATTTCCGAAAAGCTGGAATATGATATTTATTTTTCAGGAAACATGACTTTTTTTGTACGTGACTATCTAGACCAATCTCATAACGAGTTATGTTGAATTGTCATATTGAGAAAAAAACAATAGTTTATAATGAGCCAAAATTCTCCATTTGATCAGATATTGTACAGTCCAAGACGCGTCAGTACAATATCTGACGGAATAGGCAGATAACTTACTTAAACTAGTTTAGACTTGCATAGCTTCTAAACAGTTCTCGCGATCGTTCTTGATCTTCTATAGTTCAATTACCTGACACAATTCAACAATTGAGCAATAATAATTTGGTCAAAATAGATCGTTTCTGCAATTCGTTATGTCAATGTAAACCAAAAAAAAAAACTGATAAAATTTAGATAAACAAAAAGGCTTTTGTTTTTAATTGGTCCTATTAGTCCACATTGCGTCATGAAAAACCAGGTGCAAAGATAAGCATAGTACAACATACCCGAACATTGGTGACACAACGGAAGAGGATGGTGTAATTCTGTTTCACAAGACTAAGATCTGTCTTAAGACAAACAATTTGTCTCATACTATCTGTTTCACAAAACTGTCACATCTTATGATTATCAAAAGATCTGTCTCAATCTTAAGACAACCATATATGTCACTGAGGACCAAAACTAGTTCATGCAATTCAAGTTATGATCAATACCGTAGTTGGCTGCTATGGTATCAGCAAAATATAGTTGGACATTTCTGACATCTGAAAAGTAGGTAAATATTATGCATCAATGCGATATCTTAAATTATATGTTATACATCATATTAATCCAAAATAAATCTAAAATATCAAAAGTTAAAAAATGTAAACATATTGCGTGTCGCTTTTGCTTGCAAATTTGAAACAAAGTATTTATGTGTCGTTTAGAATGTGGAAACAGAATGTTTGGAACATACAGTGGATTTGGTACATAAATTACAACAGGCAACTACAAAACTTAACGATCAAGAAGAGGAAATCAAAACGCTTCAGACCAAATTATCAACAGCAAAACAAGAATCAGACCAGTTAATGGATAAAAAAGAAAACGAGCTTAAGGTAAATATTCCATCCATTATGATAACAGGGAACATACCTTAGCTAGTTAAATAATATAAATCAAATATAATGTAATTATATAATATTGTGTGCTAATTTACAAAAAAAGTTGCTGTTGAAAAAACAAATTATAAAAAGCAGTTTGTAATTCATTAGCTATCAGATGATGTATTTCTGTATTTTCAATCTTTAAGGCTAAACTTTGGGATTTAAAAGAGGAATTACAACATGCGTATTTTAAAACCAAAGAGCAAGAGGAAGAAATCCGAAACCTTCAAAACACAATGTCCGAATCAAAACAATCGTTTGACCAGGTAGTGAGAGAGAATAAAATTGAATTACAGGTAAAGCCTACATTTTATTATAGTAGGAATAGTTTACAGAGAACATGCAATAGAAAACCGTAACGGTTGTTGAATAAACTCATAATCAAAATTTCTGAATTTTAATTTGATATTATCATTTTGGCTCTGAGATTTTGTGTTTAATTTTCCTTAAGGCTATGAAAAGAGAATGTTTGAAAAAGGACATGAATATAATTGGGAAACTAAAACAGGCAGATGAAAAAATTAATGAGCAAGAAGAGGAAATCAAAACACTTCAAACCAAATTATCAAATGCAAAAACAGAATCGGACCACTTATTGATTAACAAAGAAAATGAGTTTAAGGTAATGATTCATAAGGATAACAAGAAATTTATCATTTAAATAGAAACAAAAATAATTTTCATATTTAAAGTTGAACAGTAAAACTTTGATACAACGTAGTCCTAGGGACCAATGGATTTACTTTTTTATCCGTAATTTGTTATATCCGTATATTGAATTCGTAATAATATCTATATCGAATTCACTATATACACGTTTTCCTTCACCAGACTACAAATTTGCAAATTGCGGCTTGAAATAAAACTACATTCTTGTGATACTTTTGATAATCGGATTGTAAAATAAACATTTTATGTGAAAATAAATTCATTCAAACTATTATATTCAATGGTAGTGCAAACATTTTTATTTATAAAGATTTTCGATATAAAAGTGTTTAATATCGTCAATTTTTTTTTTTACCTCTACGTGACTCAAATTTAGTTTTCTTTTTCCGTTAATTCGTTATATCCGAATTCGTTATAACCCTTAAATAAAATATAAACTTATATAAGATTTGCTAAGAATTTTACCGGGGACTGAAAAACCGTTGCTTTATGCTAGAAATTGCTGTATCCGTGATACCACTAAACGAATACAAATGTATCGTATTTCTGAGTTTTAAGGTGGAATGTCCCTCTGATATAAGAGAGATAACTCGGTAGAAAATACTCTCACTTTGTTTCTGTTAACTCACAATTATTAAGGCATTTAGCAACAGTAGGCCCTTTTTTATGCTGGAGGGCGATATTTATTAAATTTGGATATAGAAAAATGAAATTGGAACGAAAAAAAAGAACCCAACTTTTAGCGGGGGATAAAAAAGAAAGAAAACTTTCACAGAAAAAATACGAGGAACAAATAATATTAATCAATTTTTTATAAGGTCATATCTACATGTATATCACCCCCCCCCTCTCCCCTCCTCCAATGCATATTTATTCAAATATAAAAAAAATAATATGTACTAGTATAGTACATGAACAATACGCGTTTGATGTTTTAGGCCAGAGAATCTTTATATTGAAATTTTTAATTTCTCTCTTAATAGCAAACGTAAATGAATTGGGATCAACGTGACTAAGACAATTGCAGTCTCTTAACATAATCATATATTATCTTGTTTAAAAAAAAAAAGCTTTTTTCTGAAAAAAATAGAAAAAATTGTAAATTATCATAAAAATAATTATATTATCATTTTGGCTTGATTTCTTTTTTGGCTATGGAACAAGAATGTTTGAAACAGACAATGAATATGAATGAGACACTAAAACAGACAGCTGAAAAAATCAATGAGCAAAAAGAGAATTTTTTTTAGAAGCATTAAAGACAAAACAAGAATCAAACAAATTATTGATTAAAAAAGAAAGTAAGCTTAAGGTAAACATTCATAAAGATTACAAGAAACATATTAATTAAGTAGAAAACAAAAGGATTTTCAATATTAAACTTATATCGTGTGTTAAATAAAACCAAAACTGCTGTTGTTTGAAAAAAAAAAATTCTTGAATTTGTATTCAATAATCTATTAGGCAACGTGCTTTTGTATTTTGTTTAAAGATCGTCGGAAAAGACTTAAAAATTACAAAAGAAACTGCAACATGAATGTTGAGTAATAGTTGAAATTTTATTGAGCTTGTTGAGTTTTCATTTGATTATCATTTAAGCTATGATATTCCTTGTTTGGTTTTCTTTTAGGCTATGGAAACAAAATGTCTGAATGTGATAGAGGAATTACAACAGACAAATTCTAAAGTTAAGGACCAAGAAGAGAAAATCGAAAACCTTCAGACAAAGTTATTAGAAGCAAAAGAAGAAATAGAGCAGTTAGTGTATGATAGAAAAATTGTGATTCAGGTACAACAATCACATTACATTAACACAGCCTAGCTACTCCGGATATATTGAAAATCAGGGGACCATTCAAATTATTTCAATATATCTGTAACTCAATAAAGGAAAAATCGACTGCCTTGAAGCCGCGATTATGTAAAAGTTTAATTCCGATCTTAAATAAAGAAGTTGTGCCCAATCCCAATTGTATTTTGTACAATAAAAATATGTTCAAATCAAATAAAGAAGAACAAACCCGAACAAATTAATTTGATCATCGTTTATCAAATGGATACATGTACCAAACATGGAATAGTAGTTTTAATAGTTGAATTGAGAAAATAAAAGACAATCTTCAACCTCATGATAATTCCCTGATCGCATTCTTTTACGTTTTGGGGAATAATCACCGGAAACAGATGCTTCAATCACGGCGGAACGTTGCTTGTAAATAATTGTCAGCGTACTCGGGTAAATCGCAATTTTCTTAGCTATTTCAGATTTAGGTTTTGTTTTCTTCTCAATAACCATAACTAGATTGTATTTAGTGTCCAAAGATAAAGTTTTTCTTTTCTGTGGGATTCCCATTTTAATTAAGTTTAACCTCAATACGTCTGTGTATACGCGGAAAGAAAGAATTCAACGGTAAATAAATTTTATTTTGTAAACGCAGTATGAAAACATATAAGGTGAACACTTATCAGTTCAAACATTTGTACATCAACAAGTCAGTCAGGCATAATTACTATAACCAACCGCCAGGGAGCACCTCCATATAACCGTTATAAAACAGCTCATTATCACCTCTAGGGACCGATCAGTGGCTTAGATATCAGCAATATTTCAAAATATCCGATTTCATTTTAACGTTAGTTTAATGCAAAGAAAATAAGAAGCTAACAATTGGGATTTATATTTATTTCAAAATAAGCGTAATTTCAAAATAAGCGATTTCAATATAAGTGGAGTAAGCTGTATAAGTTTACAGTAAGCATACCATTTACTTTAGAAACAACAGTTTAATTAAATATATAAATATCTTGTTTAAATTTTAAAGAAATTATAAAGCTGAGCACAACGTTTTTGAATGATTTCCTTTACGAAATTTCTCTAGCAATTGATTTTTTTCCCACGTTTGCTAATGGTCTTAGTTGTTTGAGAGATATTGTCATAAATATAAAGTCATGAAATCATAGCAAATGTACATATTATAAGGCAGATTAGCGTATATAACTTTGGCAGTGTAAGCGAAACGTGCAATTTCAAATTTTACTCTTAAATACACTTACGGTTAAAATAAGCCATAGGGAGCAATCTGATAACAGGAGGGGGAATTTAAAATTATTTGCTTTTTTTCGCCTACACCGGGATCTTTTTTTCCCGGGAGATCTATGTTTTGTTTTATATGCTTTTGCATATAGCTTTTGTATTCTGCACTTTCTCTTTTTTGAGTAGCATGATGAAAGGTAATAAATGCATATTAGTAGCTCCTCTCCAATACTACTTGGTAAATCTTTAGGAGAAAAAAGGGGTACCCGACTGCAAAATTTGATAAATGTCCCTTCCGTCATCAAATGGCTGTTCGTTTAAGGTACATGTATAAACTGTAAAACCCGATGATTTTAAATCTTCATTTTATGCTTTTGGATGTCTTGCGACTTGGGGCAATAACAGGATGAAAAATGGCAAAATGTTTGGCTCCGATAGGTGAGCTTTCTAAGAGTAGGTAAGGGGTACTATTGATTATGTAATAAACAAAATAAAAAAAAAATATGTTTTAAATATTTATATATTATAAAAAATATCAAGCAAATTGATATATTTTTGAAAGCAAATTATATTTATATGAAACGAAATTTAAACCGCTATTTCACGACGACAAACGCTGCTTAAGAGAAAAAAAAATCTTATAAAGAGTTTATTTCGACCAAACGTTTTGTCTTTGAAAAGTAGCTTTGATCAGGATAGCGTGTGATTGAAAACGACAAACAATGACGTTGGTAGTTTAATACAAAATATTTTTATCGTAAAACTGTTGATAATTTTTATTTACAATTAACATATAGATTCATATAATCTATAGATATTTTCTTATAAACTAGTGGCTACATATACAAATAGTAAATGCTATGAGGAACATGGGGAAAGAGGGAAAGATTAGAAGTATGTTATCATTCATTTGAGATATAAACCTGAAGCATTTACTTACTAGAGAATATAAACATTTGTATATAATTGACAGATGTATCATCAAAAAAATTCACTTGTCAGAGAAGATTACAAATTGGAATTGTTTTCAGTGTATTTTACATTGATTGTAATTAAAATTCTTTAAAAGTAAATATTTTTTAATCAGTGATCTATCTGGTTTTAGACATGAATATGTAATTTCACGGTTTGTTGTGTTTATCTCTTTATAGTAAGGTATCAGTTTAACAATGGCTAAATATTTGCAGGACTATATGGTAGTTGCTGCCATAGACATTGGAACCACCTTTTCTGGGTATGCCTTTGCAATGATAGATGAGATTAAAAAAGGCGTTTTAAAACCATATACCCCTAATTGGGGTGGATCAGGAGAAATGCGTGTTTCAAATAAGACGCAAACTTGTGTTTTATTGGATAAGGATGAGAAATTGGTTTATTTCGGTTTCGATGCTGAGAATGCTTACAACGAACTGTCAGAAAATGGGGAGGAAGAGGACTATTTCTACTTCCGGCGATTTACAACGATAATCTATGACCAAGTATAACAAATGCTCAAATAACAATTTATTTTAACATCAAATGTCAATATGCATACATGTAAGCATTGATTTTTCCTCCTTTTCACAGATCTTGACGTTTGATACAGAGATCGCAGATATACGGGGACGAAAAATGCAGGCTATCAAAGTGTTCATTCATGCTATTAGATATCTGAAGGATCATCTTCTAAAATTCATGAGGACATTGACATCTATTACAAATGATGAAATCCTATGGGTTCTAACTGTTCCAGTGGTATGGGAGAACACATCTATACTATTTATGCGAATAGCAGCACAAGAGGTATTTCTGGAACATAATACCAAAGAAGGTAAAATAACATTAAACAAATTGGCTATTTAACAATATTTTTTGTCTTTAACTAGGCAGGTATACCTAGCCATCAGATGATAATTGCCTTGGAACCAGAGGCGGCCTACATCTGCTGCAAACATCTTCCTGTAGAGGAGCTGAAAGGAACCAACACAGTCAGCGCCTTTCAGTCAGGGAGCAGGTACCTGGTTCTGGACGCTGGAGGTCAGTGTGAAATCGCTAATACCTTTAAAGAGGAAAATGAAAATCAATGTTTTTAAAGGGATCTACCACAAAGCGTCGCGCAATTTGACATAGTCAAGAGTTGAAAGAATATTTTTTTTAACTGTATCTTATTTTGATTTAAATTGTTAAAGTTCCAAATACTTTTATTTATACATCTAAGAGTACTTAAAATAATACATTTCTGTGTACTTAAAATTTTTAATTTCCAAATGAATAAATGAAGCATAATTTCTCATCAGGTCTAAGGGTGGATATAACTATTTTCGAAGTCAAACGGAACGGACGTCTAGAAATAATAGAGAAAGCAAGTCATGGCGACTTGGGTGGGTCCACTGTGAATAGGACCTTCAAAAGCGCTCTGGAGGAGATAGTGACTAAGGAAATGATTGAAGGCTACTGTCATGAGTTTACTGAAGACTACATTGAACTGTTTAAAGAGTTTGAAAAAAGGAAACGAGACTGTAGAAAAGGTAACGGCTCAGACTCGTATATCTCGCTTAAATTTCCAGTCTCCTTTACCGAGAAATGCTATGAAACCTTTGACACGGATATAATCACCCTGGTCAACAAATCTAGATTCAGAGATAAAATGTATTGGAAAAAAGATAAGATAGCAATACATCGTCCGATGTTTGAAACCTTTTTTCAACCAGCTTGCGATGAAATTGTCAGACACGTAAAGAAATTGCTTCAGTTGTCAACAGTTAAAGATGTTGAAATGATCCTGATGGTTGGCGGGTTTTCTGATTCAGACATATTTCAGGATGTGATTCGGAGGGCTTTTCCGAATTGCCAGGTCTTAAGTCCAAAAGACGCTGGTCTGGCCGTTCTTTGTGGAGCAGTTTTGTTTGGTTACAGCTCAATTGTCCCGGACGATGTAAACACAAGTAATGACTGAACAGTTTACTTGAAATTATATATAGAACAGAATACTGTCCTGGCATATTTGATCGGCATGTTAATATTGCAGATCTCATAAACGTCGAAAGGAGTATGAAGGTTAAGAGAGAAGTAGGTGTAATCATATTGCAATCAAATCAATCAATCATTTGACTTAAAAAAAATATAATCATTAAGTGTTTTAATCTGGAAACAAGCATGATTCTAAAGCTGCTCTTAAAATGAATTGATGTTTACGCCTCCCCACTCCCAAAATAAAATTTTTTTTCTTATTTTTTTTTTATCTTGAGTCAAAATTCAGGATGTCGGATAAGTCTTTCCCCCATCTTTGTTTGCTTCTGAGATCTGTGAAAAAAGTGGATAAAGCACAGTCCAAGTAGTTTTAAGTTCCTCTAACCCAAACAAGCTATACACTTCGACAGGTGAATGCTTCTGTAATTTATAACAAATAGTTGCGAAAATATTGGAAAGATGGTATTCACTTATAGCAGCCGGGTCCTTTTTTCGCTTTTTGTTGACTTCTTGAACATGTGTGATGTACTATTGTTTTTTAAGGTGGATGGGATACATCCATATTGTGACCTACTTCCGATCGAAATAAACTTAAACATAAGTAATTAACTTTTTCTCTCCGGAAATTCTTACCGAAGAGCGTAGCGCAAGGGGTTAGAGGGTTAACTAAGAATGTGTATTACATTAGTTCGGACTTTTAATATATTTACCTTTTGAAATAATTTTAAAACACATTTTTGGTCATATATTGTAAAAGTTAAACATTTCAAACCGGTGAAAGTATATTGTTTATGATGTACTTTTATTCACATTGATATCGAAAGGTTTCCCATAGCATCTGGATTTTATTTTGATTTTCAAAGTATTTGTAATGAAATATTAATATAGAAGAAATTCGTACTTTTAAGGCACCATGGATTCTAAAACACCTATATCACGTTAAAAATTCTTGGATAGTTTATCACGATTAGACTAAAAATCATCTTTTACAAGGAATTTGGCAGAAACATTTAAATTAGAATCAGTGTTTAGATTATTTATGGTATTATATTGATGACGTGTCATTTCAATTTGAAAGTTGTCGCGTTTTGCTTTTGTTTTGTTGTGATTTAATCAGAAAATACTTGAAATGGAAAAGGAAATGGAATTTCTTTTATTTATTCCTTTGTTGTGTACACCTAGACACGTCTCCTTAAACGCTGTCGCATTACTTATGTGAGTTTAAAAAAAAGTAAATGCTTGCTTCGACAACCTCAAAGAAACCCACACAATGAAATAAATTGAGATATAGATTTAAAATCACCATTATTAAAGGACACTGGTGACACAAAATCATTTTCTTTTAAAAACACTTTCTTTGAAAAATATGAATCAGTTTTTAACAATTTTTCCATTTGACTAGCATCGGATAAGAACACACAGCTAAATTAAGTGTGCTGAAAATCCCAGCTGCAGCAGATCTCCGAGTTTTGCCGATCTTTATTGAGATAAGAAACCCCTGTGCGTTATTCGTCAAAGATGACATAGTCAGCTATCGGCTACATTGTAAACAGAACAATGGACGAGGATTTATTTACATGTACAGGATAGTATATTTGTGTTGCAAATGATGATATTGAAATAAAGCACGATCAGATTTTATGTGAATTAAGTGAATTTATTAAAAGCATATTTTATTGAAAAGTTTAGTGTATGAACCCTCTCCTGAAAACAAAGTAGTAAGATTATAGAATGTACAAGATTACATGTTGTATTATTGGTTAATGGAGTTTTTGCGAAATTTTGTGTACATGAGGAATTGAAAAAAAAGTAATTAAATTAGAATGAATCTGAAGATTCTGTGATTGATAATCATTTATTGCAGATTATCATCCTGTCAGCCAGACAGGCAACCACTGGTTCAGATTGTCAGTATTCAGTAAAGTTTGAAATATATTGTTTGAATATGCATATTAATCCAATCTTGCAAATCCAAAACATTGATTTGAATAAGTTGATATTAATCAAATATTTTTTTTTCTAAAAAAAAAAACTCAACTAGGAGCACGATGAGTTAGATTTTTATTATATCATATATAAATCCTTTTTTGTGTACTATTTGTAACAATTGGTGTTGCTGTAAAAAAAATAATTCATTGTCTATCTGAATCTAATGTCAGTATATAAGAAGTAATCAGTGTGTATAACAGCTCGTTTTGGGGATTTTTTTTTTTTAGGTTTGATCAATAGAGAATAAATTATACACAACTCAGAAGTACTACCAAAAAATGATCTTCATAAACTATTGAAAGAAAGATCAAATTACAAAAAAAATCAAGGAATCTGAGATTAATACGTTTTTAAAACCCAAATACTATGTTAAAAAACTAGTGTGTCAGTCTTTACTGATTATGAAAATTGGTATATATATAGTTCTTTTAATTAAATTTCAATAAACAAACATGATTAAATACCATACTAAAAACGAAATTAAAAGATGTTTCGGTTATTAGTATTGAGATTAAGGTAGACTCTTGATTTTGTGGAACTAAAGAAATTTACAAACATATTTGCTTACAGGTACCAGGATTTCTAGTAAAACTTCTTAAATCAAAAAATCCTTTATTAAGTCCAATTAACTTAATTAGGGTTTATCTAGGGTTTAAGATCCAGTGAAATTCCTGGTTACAAAAAGTCTCTATACATTATCATTTACTATGTGTTGACAAAACAAAATCCTTTCTTCAGAAACAATGATTCCATGGTTTTGATGATTTTTATCTTTTACAAATCCAACATCTGACATATTTTTTCCTGCATAAAGTATATAGATCAATGAAAAGTTAACAGTACAGGTCACAATTTTTACTCCTATTCATAATTGCTGAGGAAACAGAAATGGGGTTTCTAAGCTTAGAATAACTCTGTTTATATACTGGGTTCTCAAACTTTTAATAGCAATGAGCAAACGTTAATGACTTCAGATTTTAGATAAGAGCAATTCAGAAATCCCTATGGTTGAAAGATACAGCGAATGGGCAGTGTGTCGGCTATTACGTCGCACCGAAGGTTTCCGATCTCAGAGGCTTCAGATATGCATATTGAGGTCACGCGTCTTATCAGCTCAGTAATTTAGCAATAGCTGTGAAACAGATGGGAGTAGTAAGGACAATTTTGCAGAAATTGTTTCCCACTCACAATTCAACTTGTGGGTCAATGTTTTTGGGATTGTGTCATCTGTCCTTTAAATAAATATATTTCACGAATATTAATGGCATATGTTAATTCGTACTTAGGGTTTGCACTGCTTGGTTCTTGCTACCAACTTTTATTACCATTTTATCTTTATATTCAATTGTTTTAGATTAGGAATTTCAGAACTTGTAGTTAAAATAATCAGTTTTGTTATTTGAACGATAATCAAACTTTTGAAACAAGTTCAGTAACTTATTTATTTGATATAAACCGTTTAATATCCGTCAAACGACTCATACAAAACTGTTTCGAGTCTTTGCAAAACACTTATCTCAGAATAGGGTATTTGCATAAAATATCATTTATATTAGAACTTTTATGGAAAAAATATTCTATTTGACAAAATGGTAGGTTCTTGTCATACAAATCTTTTGTGTAAAATATGCCTGATTTTATCAAATGTTCAAAGTAAATTAGTTTGTTTTTAAAGGTAAAAGATCTGATTGTCCAAATGGGTAAGAAAAGGAATTCATCTGTGAAAATATTTGTTAATTCTTAAGTCTTTTTGGAACTTGCTTTTTTTTAGAAGGTCGAAAGTTCAGGTGAGCAACTCTAATTACATTTTGTCCCTCATTCGTCTGTCCGTTTGTAAACTTTTATCATTTTTGACTTCTTCACTAAAGCCGCTTGGTCAATTTCAGCCAAATTTGGCACAAAGCATTTCTATGGAAAGGCAAATATAAATTGCAGAAATGGAAGACCAATCTTTATTCAAAGAGGAGAAAACCTCGAAACTGTAGATAATAGGGGATGCATTTTTAAATATGTTCTTCTCAAGAACCACTGAGTCAAATTCAAAGTAATTTAGCATTAATAATCCTTTTGGAAAGGTAAATATGGATTTAAAAAATCATTGGCTAATTCTGTTTCAAATCTGAGTAATTACGAAAATAATTATAAAGGAAATGCGAGTTTCAATCAGTTTATAACTTCGGGTTCTGTATTCCATATTTTTAAAACGATGTTTTTTTTTTGTTTAAAGCAGCCATATTGGACGTATGATAAAAGGGCCGATCTGCCAAATGTTGTGCAACAGTTTGCATGCGAAGGTTATCTTTGAAACATGCAAGATACATTGGTGCCGATTTTGTGAATAATTGATGTTAAATATCTCAATGCGTTGACTGTTCTCATATTTGACAGTGTTGTTATGTTAGCTTATTTTTATTTTTGTTTCATTTTCAATATCTATGCTTTGTAACCGGGGGAAACTATTGGCTGTATTTTTTATATATCAAATCAAACAAACACCTCGATAAATCAGACAGTTGAATGCTTACCTGCGCAAAATAACCCAAATATGATGTATTTAAAAAGTACTTAAATACATTCATTCTATTGGTAATTCGGTATGATCTTTTGCGAAATGGTTGATTAATGCCATGTATTTTGTTGAGATGCTCAGCGTTTTCTCGAATTTATTCAGTTTAAACAGAGTTTAATATTGCTGAGAGAAAAATGTAGGTATAGATATGATTCATTTGGAAAAAAATGTGCTCTTTTTTTTAAGTCCATGTTTCTTCTGTTTAATTCTTTACGATTTCTATTTACTAATCATGTGTGAGTGTTGAGCTTCGAATTCTAAGCCAAAGACAGAGCTCTGCTCAAAATTTACTGTTTGTACACAGATCTGAGGCCATGTTATTTTTTTGTTTACATTTTAAATGCTAAATAGGAAATACAAAATTAAAAATCTTAAGCTGAATGTATTAAACTCATGTGAACAAAATATGACTGAAACCTAGCAAAATTATGAGCTATGTATCTTGCTTGTACGATTGACGCAAAAAATGATTAGAAATGTCTTGCTAAACGTTAAATACTTGTACAAAAAAAATAATAACAATAAAAGATGATATGCTGTCACTACTCTCTGGGACTCCTTCTTTATTTTATGAATTAAATGAACTCTACATCAATTTTCGTAATTTTTTAGACACTGTCAAGTACATAAAAAGTTTTGACACATTTCTGTTGCGGGAATAAAAGCATTTCTGCTATTTTTAAGAAAATATTACAGCGGGAAATCTTCCTGGTTTGTAGCCATTTGTTGTTTTTGAATAAGGATGAAAATAATGGGTGGGCCTTACTAAAATAGAGTAATAAGTCTGTCAATACATTGACTATAATAGCTCTTTAACATGTCACATGACAAGATTTTTCATTTGAGTGTATACATCAATCAAGTGAGTAAGGTGAAAAAGTAAAACAAGTTTACGTCAGATAAACAACATTCGTTTATAATTGGAGAGACAAATTAAATTTTTGAATGTTTTTAATTTGAGGAATTAAGTGCATTGAGGCACAATTTCATTCTTCACATCTTTAGGAATTTTTTATTAAAATACAATGGCTATAATAACTAGAAACGAGCTTGTTATAAGCAACGAGGAGGTCTTCCGTATAGCTTCAAGCCAAGATAGGATTGTCAATCAGCCTTAATAAAACCACCCCTTCTCCTTACACTTGTCAGGATCTGACAGGTATTGATATGAGGTCATCTTACATAGGGGGTCATCTTCAAACGACCATAACTTTTGCCAAATCAGGGCTTTAGAAAATCAATTGGAACGCTTATGAAGTTGATAGACAAGTTAATTCATGCCTGTTTTTTTATGTAACCTCCAAATGCCAATTATTGTATAGTTAATACTATCATGAAATAGATAAAAGCATGTATGTGATAAATTGGGCTTATATTTCGATTGTATGAAAAGTAGAGGTCATGTGAAGATGACTTCTTATCGATACCTATCAGACCCTGACGAATGTAAGGAGAATAGGGTGGGGTATCTAACTTTTTGAAACTATAAACAGTTTTTATACCACTGCAGATTGGTAGTAAACTATATACATTAATTTGTGAAACATAAACAAATCGTTTTGAAAACTCTACGTCTGTATAAATAGATGGAGACTGTATGCATAAAAGGAGGAATTTGAATCGGGACGGGTAAGGATACAGTCTTTTATCTTGAAATGTGATGAACACAAAACCCACTGCGCTGATTCATAAAAAACAGTGTTTTTATGTTTCATAAATATTTCGATTCCCTGTACTCATACTTGCACCTCTTCCGTTAAGACATGGAATAGTTTATGTAATATGCAGTGTTAAAATAAAGAAATTGAAACACACAAACTGTAAATAAACGAGGACCCCCCCCCCCCCCCCCAACCCAAGGATCGTTTTACAAGAGGTGCTCAGTGGGAGGGATAACTCTCCGTATAATGTTTGGCCATGCAGCCACTCAGCGTTATTTTTGAAAGGATGAGCATAATTTATCCGAAATTTTGACAAGCAAATAAAAGGATAGATTCTCAAATCATCAAAATCTTAATTCGTATGTACATATACATGTAGGTGCTGTGAAGCAACTCTAACTTCTATTTATTTTAATACAATTTCGTTTTAAATATGTCAATGCTTTTTTAGCCTTCATCTAAAAAGTGTGTGAGGAGAAGGGGTGTATCAATGTCCCAAAATTTTATTTTCTAAATGTAAATTTTGATTGCAAGGAAAAGTCGGCGGGGTCGGGGGGGGGGGGGGGGGGGCAGAGCTCCCACTGGATCAAAAATCCTTTTTGCCACTTTAGATCGACCTATGTTTTACAATTTTTTCTATCATATCACATATACATGTTACCAACTTGTTTTTCATGTACATGAACAATACATGTATGTATATTTGCACTCTCCTCATTGACATGTGTCTATCTGTATCACTAAATGATATTTAAGTAAAGATACTGAAATTCTGCAGATCTTAATTAGAGAGAACAAAAACACTTTTTATATAATGAAACAAACATTTATGGATTCATATACAGGAATAAGAAAATGGAGTGAAAGTCAAAAAGACTTTATTTCTTCTGTTCTTTACTATTTCAGAGTGGCTATAATTTTACGATCTCCCATTTTGAAGAGTCAGAAGTAGAATACTCTGCTGGGTTTTAAGCCAATTCTATGTAACTTTGAGAAGTGCATCTATTTTTGGGAGAGAATTATGTTGATATTCTGTCAGGTCAAGTGAATTATGTTCTAAGGTGTTTCAAAGAAATAAGGAAACCGTCGATATTTGCAGTACTCTGATGATTTCTATGGCGACCGACCGTATTGCATATCGAATTTTATTAACTTTAAACATGAGAACAAATACATGTGTAATTATTATAAATTTAATTTAAGACCTTTGACATAAAACTTTTAACAGCAATGCGTTTGTTTTTACAATGAAGCAAACGATCATACAGGAGAACCCACAGGATGAATCTTTGCCATTCAATCAATTGAAAGGAGACTGATAGGTAACTGAAATATCTGCACCATTCAGTCACCTTTTCAGACCTTTCAGTTAACATTCAGTTGACCGAATGGCAGAGCTTCATCCTGTGACCAAAAAAGTGATCAAGTGCCAGCTAAAGAATCAAAACAAAACTTGTTTATAAATTCATGTGAAATATTTTTGTAATGATCACTGAATCCCTCAATTCCGTACAATTCTTTTATCGTGCCAGCACATACCGCATACATGTAATAAATTAAAGTAACACGGAACTTTGATTTTAATTTAATTTGATTTGAACGTTGAACACTTAGAGGATGTTTGATTTTTTGAATTCACTTTTACTTCGTACACACTGCTGAATTTTTTTACAACTCTCAAGAAAACTTTTTTAAATGTACTTTCTACGTGATTTTGTGTTGGTCGAATGTTAACTCCGGAGTTCCAATGCTAAATCAACTGTACAAGTAAAATACATTTATCGTTTCGTCTTAAACTAAGGTAGTTGAATTAAAAATAAAACAAACAATTTAATAATGATGTTTGTACAAATTATCAATAAACATGCACGTGTGATAAGGTAGAAGCACAAGAAACTACAGCGGATCAATTGTCCACTCGTGCGCGGGATCTCCTCGACTATGTGCGAGGGGTGCTTATCATTGAAAGGTTTCATTGTGGGGTTTTTGTGTTGATCTTAAATATTAAACATTATTGGTACAGTTTAATTATATTTAAGACTTACAAACCCACCTTGATCTATGTATGACGATGCTTCTGATTTGGAATGATATCACCTTTACTATTTTTAGAACACTTTTTTTATTTACACTCTATCGTTTAATTAAATCAATTGAAGAAACTTTTATGGCAAAAATTAAAACAGTTCTTGTGTTTGCAGCTAAAATAAAAACATTTAAGTTACACGCGAATAGCGCATGTGTATTAGATACCCGCTGACCGCTAGGTAGTCAAGCCGCGACCGATCTTCTCGGCCGCGGGCGAGGGATTGATTACGCACAGAACTCAGAGGGATTTGAAATGCTTGCAGTATATTGACTAAAACATATTAAATAGAAGTTTATTTTTTTTACTGAAAAATGCAATTTTTTCTATGTCGTATTATGCTTAAGATTGGGAAAGACTTTGCTCCCATTAAACCACAGAGCGATTTATTAATTTTAAAACACGCTATCGGTTTATTCAATTTAAGAAGAAAAAACTTTTACATGTGTATGTATTCAAAATTAAAAACAATTATGTGTCTACGGCTAAATAAACCCATATATGTAAGACGCGGATACTGTGTTGTACATGTGTAGATACCGCTGACCGCAAAGTAGTCCAGCCGCGATCATATCCTCGGCCGCGGGCAAAAGCTAGATTAAGCAATGGTACACACACGCAGCTCAGATCCCAGATAGATTTCAAATGCATGCAGTATAATAACTAAAATGTATTACACAGAAGTTTTTTTTAGATCCGTTATTTGAGTTTTACTAGAATGAAAAAAGAATATTTATATTTTCTTTTTCTCGTTTTTAAAGGATTTTTCAAAGTTTATAAGAACTGAAAAAATATGACTTATAGTCCTCACATAAAAAAAGTATACTATAAAACGTTTTCCTATGAATTAAGGCATCCCATATATATACCGGTATACTTTGTGAGATAATTTTATGTCCTTTGTACGCAGACACTTTCGTTAACTTGGCCAAATTGCTGCGAGTACTGGTCAACACGTACTACCTTTTACCCTCATATTATGCAATACCCGAACACAAAAACAGTGTTATGAGATCAATAAAGTCACAAACAACATTTCTTGCAGCGACACCATTATCGAAAAGTTTACCCTTTTAGAGTTATAAAGCAAACACTCTTAAGGGATCTAGACCCCTCATTTTAGGGGTTAGCCCCTTTTTATCGTACCGAAAGAAAACTCCTAATATGCTGCACAGTTTTTTGTTCCATGTGTGTTTAGACAAAATTTGCAACTAAAAAGTTATTGAGCAAAGATATAAGCAAAAATTTTTGAAACATAATTTTCGATGTAATTTTTAAAAAAGTATACGTGGGTTAATCAAACATGTAAACCTAGGAGGACAACGTTGAAGATGTCTACATTAAAGATTTGTAAATTAAAACTACTTGCTACGGATCAACTCGGAGCCTTTGCAGGTACACAAGACCCTAGAAAAATATTCATGGGAATAATCCAAAACCGGAAGTAGGGATTTCACAATATTTTATGCTATAGTGAGCTATTGTCATTTCCAATAGACCCTGAATTTTGAATCTAATGACAAACAAGCGAGATATTGAAGTTTAAAGAAACTTCTAAAAGAAAAAGAAGAAGAAAAATAATAATGAAGAATGTCCAAATTTATCAGTACAAGGTCTTCCGTTAGAAATGGAAGACCTTAATAATTTAAAAAAAAATACAATAATTTAATTCTGGTTGTAACGCGGCATTTGATTGGATAGAAAAATTAAGTTAAATTTGTATAACCTGGTTTGCACGTCACAAGACACGTCACAATGCACCAACGTACTAATTCACTTGACGTTACGTTTGAATTTTGAACAGATTTATATCATTTTTAAAAGTAAAACGGACTCAATTTGTACAGCAAATTCCAGAAAATTAAATTATAAGGAATGAACTCAATATCTACCCAAGTTATACTCGTATAACCTGGGTTAGAGCAATTTACGCTTTTTTATAATCCGCTTCGCGGATTATAAAGCGTAAATTGCCCCAACCCAGGTTATACGAGAATAACTTGGGTAGACATTGAGTTCATTTCTTAAATAACTAGTACATGTAAGTAATTGAGGAAAAAAATGTACCTTTATGCTCTCAAATATTATGATCGCTTTATAAAGTGGGGAAATTATGTGGCAGAACGAAAATATAAGGATTTGGAAGTTAACGTTGTACCCCACCAAATGTTTTGTTTTATATCTTGCGTAGGATGTTCTTATTCTGGGTAAAATAATATTCCATGACGGTACAATGTCAAGAATTACGTGCATGCAAAAATAAGTGTAAAATTCGAATACTTTACAATATCTAATTTTTGTTATTCTACCGAGGGGCCATATGGCACAATATCTTTTGAACGCCCATTGTTGCTCAGGTGAGCGATGTAGCCCCATGGACCTTTTGTTATTAGATCTTTCCACCTTCCAGGTGAGAGACCCTTTGATTTCTTTATGTTTTTAATTTTTTTTTCTATTTATGTCGAAGTTTTTTGTTCTTTTTTGTTATAAGGGTTATCCAAACAATTCAAATTTTTATGCAATTGGTCTTTTTAAGTTATTGAACCAAATGACCCTGAGTTTAAATTTCCAGAACTTACAGAGTTATTGCCCTTTGAGTAGGAAATGCTTGTTGTCGCCACTGCTCTGAAACCATAAGAAATATAGACTTTGACCAAGCATCTACCTCTGCCGATCAGAATAACATAAATGTCAAAGTTCAAAGTCAGTTCAAAATCTGTAAATTAATGAGTTTTTAGATCTCTTTGGATAAGGATGGTACAGAAAAAACTTTTTTAATGGATGTAGAAGAACAGCTTAAGACATTTTAGAATATAGCACCTTGGTTCATACCTTTAATAATTACAGATTTATTGCCCCTATTGGACGAAATGCTTGTTATCGCAAAATGACTTAAAGGTCATGGTCAAAGGTTTGGAAATCTGTTAATTAATGAATTTTCATATCTTGTGAAATACAGAATTATAGTACGGGTTTCAATATCTTGCTGGATTACGCAATAAGGTATGCAATTTTGTTAGCCAGGTATAACATTAATTCCGGTGGTTACTCAAGTGGAAATTGATTTAACATTCACCCATTCATATTGTACAAAGAAAGCTATCTTCTAGATCTCTTCTATTTTAAGGTTTTCTGTTTAAATGCTTCTATAAAGAATATTCACTTGGCGAGCACAGATTAAGAGGAGAAAAATCAGGAAAGTAATTTAAATGATATTAAGGACAAACAACAGCCAATTCTTGAAGCAATGGCTTGAAATACAAAAAAATCTTAGAAAATAATTTATGGAATTGTGGTTTTCTCATTTTCTAGTATAACATCTATCACAGGTATAATACTTTTTTGCATACCTTATTAAAGCAATCTAGCAATTTATTAAAAATTATTTAAGTGGAAAGACCTCTAATTGTTCGAGAACAATTAGTCTTCTAGTTATCATTTTTCCACAAATTCTGTGCACGCGATGTCTCGAAAACTATTGAACCGGTCTTGTTCATTTTTTTCAAAGATGATTCCCAATGCTCATATTTCTAGATTCTTTTTTAAATAAATTTTGAAGTCATCAGTTCCTGTTCCGATTTATGGCCGACTCTGTAACTTTTTACAACTAATTTTGTGCAGAGAAGATTTCAGAATCTACGGAAGCCCATTTAGGACCTATCAAAATATATTTTTGAAATTGATATAACGAATTCTTGAATTTGTTAAAACGAATTTAAATCGTTAAAACGAATTGTTGAATCCGTTATAACGAATTAAATTTGTTATAACAAATTTTAGGAATTCGTTATATCGAATTTAATCTGTTATAACAAATTCGCTGAATTCGTTATTTCAAATTTTTAAATCTGTTTTAACAAATTAAATTTGAAATAACGAATTCTTGAATTCGTTATTTCAAAGTTTTAATTCGTAATTTCGTTTTTTTTTTAAATCGGTTATACCATATTTTCATCCAATTTGTAATAAAAAATTTCATGTTTTCGGGAACAAATTCAACGGGGCGGACTTCACTTGTCCCATATCGGTATACGACGAAACGGCGAAATGGTAAATGAAGTAAACTGGCGTAAAAACAAAAGTAGAGGAACATATTGTCACAGCTGTTGCTGTAACCATGGTAACATATGTAACAATTCCAAAAGACACCTTACTTTATCGGCTTTGCTAGATTTCCTACATAGATAGAAACAAAATATTTAAGAACAATATGTAGCAATGCCAAGAACTGTTACATATGTAGCAACGCATTTTCACCAAAAATATTGTGCAGGATATACAGATATACGGGTTTCTGCGCAAAATTCCAAAAAATTGTTTAGTCAATGCTATTAATTATTGAGCATGCTGATTTATAAAAGAGTACATGCAGTCCAGCCAATGTCGAACTTATGTCATAGAATTTATTTACCAGAATTTAATGCAAAAACCGCATCGAAATCGATTGAAAAATAATGGAGTTACGCCTCTTCAAAGTTCCTATTTTTACCTCTTTTAGAAATCTAACCAAGAGAAAATGAAATTAGGCGATAACAAGGCTTCAGTGACGTCACGAGGTCAACACTAGGGAAATTTCCTTACAAAGCTATACAAAATAAATTCAATTTAACAGCAAATATGATTGATATAGGTCTGATGTTTTGACGTATCTAGTTATTTTAAGTATTGTAAATTTAGAAAGTTGTATCCGTAATTATTTCGTTACAATCAGATTTCTTTTTAAACGATTTTGAAATTTGCTATTCTAATCGCCTTTTACCGATGAATAGGATATCTTTAAACGCTTTTATAGGCAGATTTATGTTCATTATTCATATTTATCTGGTCGGAGCGTGTTCAAATCCAATAAAGCTTAAAGGGAGTTATGATAGATTTGATATGCACGCTCCGACCGAAATTATCACCTCATAATATTCAAAGAATGATGCCTTTTTGCTTTAAATTATATTATTTCCAATTTCTACACTTCAAAACAACATTTCAAAACCACTGGGTTTTTTTTCATGCATAGCACATATTATGTATTATTGCAGCAAATACCGTTTTTTGGTTATGCTGTAGGACACGCTTATTTTGTGTCGCTCATTTTTTATGAAATAATTGGGCCATAGGTTTCAAAATTTATTTGTAATGTTATCACAGTAAAGGACACTTGAAAAATATAAATATGATATTTTATATGACATAGCCAGGCATTATAACCAGGATGTGCGCATGCGTGAACTAACTTTCCATCGGGATTGGTAAACGTTTGGGAGGAAATTCGATAGCTTCTTGGAGAAACTAGAAACTGGGAGGAACTGATGATAGGTGCCAAAAAACAAAAAACCGCGACTTTTATATCATATAGTCATTAAAAGTGATATGAATGTAATGTACCTTTGGTTTACACTAAAAAGTGAATTAAATATTTGCGAGGACAATAAAGGCAATGTCACAGGAAAACAATAGACACGTAGCTTCAAACGAGTGGGTAGGTGGGGGTGGCAGGGAGAGGCCTGTCCCCATGCAGTCCCCCCACCTTTTCCTAGCATTTTCGGAGCATGTAAAAAATTGAAAGTGACTGGGAGGAAATAAACAGTGAAATTTAAGTTTGAGGTAAACTTAGCATTTCTATAGCTGTGTACGATTTTCGAATTTTTTTAAAGACTTTTTTTTGCATGTCAAGAATTGTTTGGCGATTCTCCCATCCCACCCCCCACCCCCCTCTTTTCACTTGTAACGATGACACCTGCCGGAACAAAATATCACGGTTTCCTTACATATACAATGTACCAGTAAAAAAGAATTGGGTTTATATATAAACCAATTTTACTGTATCTCATACAATATACCATTCACCAGGTTCTATAAACACTTATGCTTAAATTCAATATAAAAAAATTCAAAGTTAGGAGGAGAGGGATAATTTACTTTGTTTTTCTTTTTTCAGGGGGAAGGTTATTGGGGAGGGGTAGGGTGGTCAGAAAACCGACCCCATGTAGCTCTATCCATAACCCCTCACCAAGGCCTGTGTGTCCATCACCAGGGTCTATATACCCATCACAAGGGTCAGAGTACATATTACCAGGGTCAGAGTAAGTACTACCAGAGTCGGTGTACGTGTCAACAGGGAACCAGATTCTGTATACCTATCACCAGGACACCAGGGTCTCAAAACTTATCCCGAGGGTCAATGTGTCTTTGTGCTCATCACCAGGGTCTGATTACCCATAGCCAGAAATCCACGTACCATCACCAGGGTCTCAATGCCTATCACCAGGGTCTGTATACTAGTATTAATAGGGCCAGAGTGCACATCACTAGCGTCTGCATACCCATATCCAGAATCAGTATACCCACCACCGGGTAAGATTACCTATAACCCAGGTCATTGTACCCAATTACAAGAGTGTGTACATGTATACGCGTAACCAGAGGCAGTATACCCATCACCTGGGTCTCAATACCTATAACAATATAAGTTTTGAGACCCTGGTAATGGGCAGACCCTGGTGATACGAACACCTTGGTGATATGCATTAAGACCCTGATGATGGGTTCTAATGACTTGGTGATGGACACACAGACCCTGGGGATACGTACACTGACCCTGGTAATAGATATAGACATCCTGATAATCGTAATATTGACCAAGGTTATGGGTATACAGACCCTGGTGATATGAACACTGACCTTAGTGATACATACACTGACCCTGATGATACGTACACTGACCAAGGCTTTTTGTATGCAGACCAAGATGATGGGCACGCAGACCCTGGTGATACGTACACTGACCCTGGTAATAGATATATACATCCTGATAATCGTAATACTGACCCAGGTTATGGGTATACAGATCCTGGTGATACAAACACTGACCCTAGTGATACATACACTATGCTATTAAAACATTTGAAAATCCTAATCCGTGGGGGTATCGGGAAAGGCGTACCTTTAACTTCATTTCAACAGTTTATTTCCTCCCTTTCATTTCAGTTTTTACCTGGTCCCATAAACATTAGGGGGGCGACTCTTTAATAATTCACCTTTTAAATGTTAATTTAAGAAAAATATTTGCTGCGGAAAAGCGTGTGCTGAAGGGGGTAGTTTAGCTCGTCCCCCTGCCCCTGCTCCACTGAACGCCCCCTCCCCTGTTGTTTTCCTGTAACATTGCTCTTTTTTGTTCTCTCAAATACTAATATTTATACAACATTTTGGTGTAAATCTAATGTACACAACATTCCTATCTCTTTTAATGAACATTATAATGTAAATTTCAAATTTTCCTTTACGTTTTTAAATTGCGCGAATATCAGTTCGAAGTTCCTCAAAACAGCTTTCGAATTTCCTCCCAAATGTTTACCGAAAAGTCGGTACACGCATGCGTACATCATGGTTATAGTGCCTGGTTGTACTTTATAAAATCAAAGTACTGAAGAACTGATGGGAGTTGATTTTATCGATTATTATTTATTTTAAAATCAATGATATGTTATTTTGCATGGCAAGTACTTTCCTATATGTATTTGAATTACGCACATTTTTAATAATATGAGTTCTTCAACAGGAATTTCGTGAAAACCCAATATGAATCATGTTGTATAATATTCAAAGATCTATTCTATCAAACTACGTATCAGTAATCGGAATAGTTATGAGAAATTGTATGGATCCAAGCAAAACTGAACTCTCAGCTGTATCCGTCAATCACCGACAAGCAAGAGAGACTCTCTGCTTGTCGGAGATTTACGGAGACAGCCGAGCGTCTGGTTGAACGAGCACTGGCGTAGAAATATATAAAATGTACGACTTCAAAAATTATATAAATTGTTCGTACCATTTAAAATATAACTATTTACAAGGTATCTATAAATAAGTTTCCTTGAAAAACAATGCTTAAGAACTCTTTTCATCAAATTTATCGATTAGAACGAAATGATGTCAGCAATGTTGATTTGTACTTAGGTCGAAACACTGTTTCACTTTCGGTTTGCCTGGGTAACTGCATACATGTAGGAGAGTTGATTAAAATCAACTCCCAAAAATAGCCTATTCTATACATGCTCTGGTGGAAAGTTGGTTCATGCATGCGCACATCCTGGTTATAATGCCTAGCTACATCATATAAAATATTATATTTATATTTTTAAGTGTCCTTTACTGTGATAACCCTATAGTGGCATAGATCTGCCACCACTTGTCAGATAATTATATTAACTTCTCATATGATAATGTCGACTTGTCAGATATTTATGTCAACTTGTCAGCTCTTTATGTTGACTTGTCAGAAAATAACCATAGTGACTAGACACTCAATATTTTGTTGTCAAGGCGTGTGAGTGCCACAAACTGCCATTTGCTTGTCATCAAAATATCATATAAGTCGACATATATATCTGACAAGTTTGCATAATCATCTGACAAGTCGACATAAAGATCTGACAAGTTAACATAATTATCTGACAGAAAAAAATAATACGGTCACTAGTTTAAAGAAAATGATCATTCATAGTGTAAGTGGACTTGTCAGATAGTGATGTTGTTTTGTCAGATGTTTTGTCGTCCTGTCAAATAATTATGTCGACTTGTCAGATAATTATGTCGACTTGTCAAATAATTATGTCGACTTTAAACATGATTATGTCGACTTGTCAGATCCTTATGTCGACTTGTCAGAAAATATTTTTTCAAATGGATGGCATAAATTGGGCATTGAAAGGTTAAAGTGTTGAATTCTTAAACACGTGAATAAGTGACAAGTCGACTTAAAGAACTGACAAGTAAACTTAACTATCTGACAAGTCGACATCAAGATCTGACAAGTCGACATAATTATCTGACAAGTGGTGGCAGATCTATACCACCATATTACGGAAGCGTATCGGGGCCTACACTTGTTGTGTTAAAACTTAAACCTTGTTATACTTTTTATCGTTTAATCAACATTTAAACTACCATGTCGTATTATTTATGCAAATATTTTGCATTGTATTGAGGTGAAGAAACATAATTTTAATCACCCTATTGTAATTGATCAGTTTTCTTGCTATCTGCTAAATCGACTTAACAAAACACAGAGTTAAATATAATAATCTAAAAATGGGTTTTAGTTATATCGAGAAAGAAATGTTAACATAGGACATTGACAATGTATACATTATAGGTATATCGACATAGATATGTTAACATTTCTTGGGAACATATTGCAAAAATCTTGTTATTGAATGAATTTCGCGGGGGCGGGAGTTCTGATAGTACGTCTCCTCACTCTGAATCTAGGTCTAGGAAACACATGTAGACTGACATTTGTAGAATCATTGGAATTCGCGTGTGCTCAATTTTCATGGATTTCGTTGATCCTATTATCCATGAAATGAAATCTACAACGAATTACATGTTTGAGTAAAATGTTGAGCACCCCTTCCCTAAAATTATGAGAATAATTCAATAATCACGGTGTTACAACGGTCTCCCATCGACAAGGCTTGTTCAGCCATTAGTTTACAAATTGATAGTACACGATTTAAGCAACACCCTCCCAACTACAGTGTAATCAATCAATTTTTTTTATCAAATGATATAATACAGATAAACTAATTGCATAAGGGTTGCATTTTCTCATAGTCATGATTTAATTTGAGTCTTTTTTATTCGCGTGGTTAAAAGACTCGTGCCACATTATGAAAATGAGAAAATGCGTAACGCTCATACGATCAGTTCATGCGTGATATCATTTAAAAAGCAAATGCAATTATATTTTTTTAGACGCTTTGGTAAATAAAACATTTTGTGTGTGTGGGGGGGGGGGGGGGGGTAATATAATACGTGTAAGTAAAGGGGTTCACGTAGTTTAAATGTTATACCATCAGTCTCAAAAACTCACATCACATATTAAATGGAGAGTTAACCAAACATAGAGAGTCATAACAATCTGCTTTAATATAGATCATGTTGCAGCCCTCTAACTACGATATCAAACACTGATCTGAATTGCAATTAATAAAAAGTAATTACTGTTCTTTATTTTTAATTTATATCAAACTATTGATTGCATTTTACATGTGCCATCTACAGCTAGAATCAGAGTGAGGTGTGGCGTAAACGTACCATCAGAATTCCCGCGCCCGCAAAGTTCTTTCGATAACAATATTTTCGCAGTATGTTCCTTAGAAATGAAAGCCTACTGATACCTACCTGACTGTAATGCCTTTATTTTATTGTTCTTTGTCTAAATTTCTATCTCAGTATAATCAAATCACATTCTTAAATAAACATTTCAAACTTCATATTTTGTTAAGTCGATAACGCAGATAGCAATAAAACTGGTAAAATTCATTATAGTGAATTTAATTCTATGGTAATCAAAAGAGATAATACAATACAATTGCATACATAAGAGGTCACAATACTTTATACGTTGACAATTCAATAAAACAGTAAGGACAGCTTTTTAGTTGAAACACAACAAGTGTAGGCCCTGATACGCTTCCGTACCATATAACTTAGCCCAATAATTTCATAAAAAACGAGCGACACAAAATGGGTGTGTCATACAGCATAACCGAAAAACATGCAGTATTAGCTGCGCTGTGTAATAATACATAGCATGTGTATTCATTAAAAAAAACAGTGGTTTTAGAATGTTGTTTTAAAGTGTAGAAATTGGAAATAATATAAATATAAGTATTAAAGTAATAAGGAATCATTCTTTGAATATTATGAGTTGATAATGTCGGTCAGAGCATGGTCATATCTATCATAAATCCCGTCGAGCTTTATTTGATTTGAACACGTCTCGACCAAAATCACCTGAGACTAGTAATACTCAAAGAATGATTCCTTATTCTTAAATCAACTTTATGCCAGACCGGTATCTTTTTTTAAGTATGGCGTAATCTCACGGTTTGGTGATGTAATAAGATGAAAAATGCAGATATATGTAAATATATCAGCATGTTCATTGATTGATAGCATTAATTAAACAAATGTTTGGAATTTTGCACAGAAACCCGTCGAAACAAATCTGTATGTATTGTATTTTTGGTGAAACTGCATTGTTACATATTGTTCTTAAATATTTTGTTTCTATCTATGTAGGAATTCTAGCAAAGCTGATAAAGTAAGGTGTCTTTTGGAATTGTTACATATGTTACCATGGTTACATTTACTTCATTTAATACCATTTCGCCGTTTAACGCCGATCAATTGATCGGCGCATTTCGTCGTACGCCGATATGGGAAAAATGAAGTCCGCCCCGTTTAATTTGTTCCCCAAAACATAAAAATTTGTTACCACAAATTGGGTGAAAATATGTTATAACCGAGTTTAAAAAAAACCGAAATTACGAATTAAAACTTTGAAATAACGAATTCAAGAATTCGTTATTTCAAATTTAATTTGTTATGACGAATTCAAGAATTCGTTATTTCAAATTTAATTTGTTAAAACAGATTTTGAAATTAGAAATAACGAATTATGTGAATTTGCTATAACAGATTAAATTTGTTATAACGAATTCCTAAAATTTGTTATAACAAATTTAATTTGCTATAACGGATTCAACAATTCGTATTATATAACGAATTCTTGAATTTGTTAAAACGAATTTAAATCGTTATAACGAATTGTTGAATCCGTTATAACGATTTAAATTCGTTATAACGAATTCCTGGAAATCGTTATAACGAATTTAATCTGTTATAATTAATTCGCTGAATTCGTTATTTCAAATTTTGAAATCTGTTTTAACAAATTAAATTTGAAATAACGAATTCTTGAATTCGTTATTTCAAAGATTGAATTCGTATTTTCGGTTTTTTAAAATCTGTTATAACGTATTTTCATCCAATTCGTGATAACAAATTCCATAAATTGTGGGAACAAATTAAACAGTGTCAAAATGTCAATGTTATTAATCCGTTCTCACGAAGTGTAATCTGTGATAACAAATAAATAAATTTGATATAACGAATTATAAAATTGTTATTTCAATTTGCAAACCGATATAACGAATTTATTTATTTATGCGATAGCCATATTATAAGCGAGGCTGTCATCGAGGAAGCCATTACACAAAAAGGTAAGTCACGAGTGTAGTTTAACATTAATTTTAGTTATATATTGATCAATATTCATACGTGGTTTATTCTGGAATTGACAAGAAACGTCATTAAAACTCTCAATGGATGAAAAAAATGTATTTGTTTTTTAATACAGGGTGTCCCAAAATATCGGAAACCTGTCTTTTTTCTGAAGGATGCATGACTGCAGTTTAAACAAACATTTTAATTGCCAAATAACTGCAAAGTAACTAAAGCTATCTGTCAAGCATTTGTACTTTACCGTGCTTATAATTTTAAGAAGTTAAGAAATAAGAAAAAAATGGGATCATTGCTAGAAAACTGCACTGAAAAAAAAATCAGTAGCTTTAACTTCCAAAAAAAAAGGAATGTTTATATATTTCATTTATGGTCTTAAAATCTATTATCATTTAAACTTTCAAGGATTCAGGGATAAATACAGTTAAAATTATGTTTTCCTTGCGTTCTGTGTGAACTTAGTTCATGGATGGTTTCCAGTTAATAAAATACACAAGGCATTTTTTAGCCGCACCATGTGAGGTCACTTGTTTTCCAAAAACAATTCAAATTGTTATTTTAATCTACTCATAGTCAACCCAAATTGTTATAAATTGAATACTTATCTTGAATTCCTGAAGTAAGACAAAATTTGTCTATTCTAAAAGTTAAGCAAAATACTATTACAATATGATTAGATTTCACTAATTGTAGACTTGATGGTTTTTTAAGTATAAACCAAATGTCAAGTTAAGGCATGTTTGGGGGATCGTATCTCACTCAAAATGTTACACAATCAGCTAATCGACGGATCAAATAATATTACCCATATATACATTGTATATATATATATATATATCATCATTTATTAACAAAAGCAGGTACATGTACTCTTTGTCTAAAACTTTTGTAGGGCGATGGGTTTATATCGAAAATAAAAATTTAGGGTATCGTGTGCATGAAAGAAAACGACAGAAGTTCCCATTACTTGAGTACAAACATGATATTTGAATGATGAAACTGAAAATAAATACTGTATTAATTAACTTAGATTACATCAGAAAAATATAATAAGATGTATACATAACTAAGTGAATGATTTCTGTTTGTATTACAAATTGCAGCTGTTAACAATAAATAAGCAGACGTCAAATATATGAAACAATATGATCTATCGATAATCGCGACATCATAGCAACATGGCTGGTTTTAAAGAAATTAAAAGTAAAAATATTTCATAGGTGGAAAAAACTTCATTCTTACATTTACATTTTCAAACTACTAGTTTTTATTGTATATCATCGCCCTACAAATTTAAGTTTATAACAATTTTTAAAAACATAATATAGCGGTGCCTTTTTAGCCAGCTCTTTTTTTGATACAAGCGTCAAGAAAATACTTAGACTTGGTAAAGTTGTCTTTCTTAGAAATGGATTAAAAAAAATATATTGTAGGAGATAAATGAAAATGTTTTTGTAATTTTGCTTTACCATAAATTGTATTTAATGAATATATCTTATCTTATCCTAATTTTGTTTTGAAAATATAGGGAAAAATACTTTTAATTAGTATAGTAAAGTTTAAACACTATCAATCGATATAAAGTATTGCTGTTAAGTTTAGCATTTCATTAGCGTATGCTTAAATGTGTAGATAAGGTAGAGTGACGGTACTTAAAGAAAATTGTCTCAGAAAACTCAATTTAGTAAAATATTGCAAAATAATGGAATCATCTTGTTTAAATTGATGACAATTTTTTCCACAGACGGACGAATCACTAGAAAACTACCTAGAAGAACGAGGTATCCCGGCTGAAAAAATTGAAGCTATGAAGGATCAAAAGGTTGGATGTTTCTTATCCTACTTTTTTATATTGCTTTGTTAATTACTCTGATTCCAATTTGTGCATAAAAGACTAAGAGGGTTGGGGGGGGGGGGTGCATATACGTTGCATTTAGAAGAGCTCCATATATAAATATAAAAAAAAGTCCTGAAATTTTAAATATGAAAAACATGATATCAAATTAATCTTCACAAAACAATATTTGTCAGATTGAAATATCTTATAATTAAAATTCAGTTGGTTCTGATGGTTTTGTTGACTTCCAGGATGTTTTTGACAACTGTAATCCTCATACTATTAAATTAAAAATTGTCGCACCCCACATTTATTATGCACACAAATGATTCTATTCATTATTTAATCTTCATCTTAATATCATCCCTTTGAAAATCCAAATGTAATATCGATAAGCCTAGACCTGAGTATTTTGAAAATTAAACTTGATAAGAGATGAGAATGGCAAGACACGTTTTAAGGTTTTCTGTTTAAACATTTTATATTCTTCACAAGAATATCTTGCTATTGTATATTATATGATGATATATTGACTGTATAAGATACGAATATTGACTGGGGTTGAGGGTAACATTGATTTTATTAGCCCCAGAGGGACGAAATATTGCCCGACGCGAAGCGGAGGGAAATATTTTCGTCCCAAGGGGGCTAATATAATCGATGTTGCCCAAAACACAGTCAACATTTGTTTTGTAAAATATGAGGAAACACTCCAAAATTCAAAAAAGTAATTAAAAACAGATCACTATAATTTTCTCAGCTCAACAATGAATTCACGAATTCAATTTGTTCAAAGTTTATTTCCAAAATATCCTCGGCATCAAACGGTCAATGGTGATATTCCGCCGCCCGTAAGAATTAACATACTGATGTTCTACCTGATTTTACTTCACAGTAATAATTCACGAATCCTTATATCTGTTATGATACCAAACCGTCGCATTGTGCGTCCGTTGTTTACTTGCCCTGACTGACTGTCTATAATGACGTCACCTTGTTTTGGTGTTGCATAGAATTATTTACGTCATCGTTTACGAATCAACAAATCAGAAGCAATTAATTGAAATAAAGGGAATATTCTCAAGATATTATTCCGAGCCGGTCAATATATAGAGAATAATACATACCCGTTTCCATATCACAGCTTGTATCAGCCCGAGACTCCAATATCAGCCCGAGGGCCGAAGGCCCGAGGGATGATATTGGTCGAGGGCTGATACAAGCTGTGATATGGAAAAGGCTATCTATTATTATATTACATACTTAG
Source organism: Magallana gigas (assembly GCF_902806645.1). NCBI lineage: Eukaryota > Metazoa > Mollusca > Bivalvia > Ostreida > Ostreidae > Magallana > Magallana gigas. Next base: position 12,090,540 of record NC_047567.1, on the reverse strand, counting down.
TAATAAATTTAAAAAGAAAACCCATCAACTTGAACAAATTGATTATTCATATCATTTGAAAAAGTCTGGACATGTACATGTATTTAATAAAAATATGAGTTCTTGTTTTAACAAACATGAAGCTACAGAACGGAATTTCACCAGGTTTTAAAAAGTTGACTGCTTTAAAATATTTGCTAGCATTTAAAGTTTTCAACTGCACTTAAAAATGTCGACTGTAACTGAAAATGTTTTATTTTTCGTCTGTAAACATGAAAAAAATGCCGAAACGAAAAAAGGCAGAGGAGTTCCGCAAGGGGTGCGATACGGATCCGTATCAGCCCTGGAGGGCTGATAACCTGTATCAGCCCCGGAGGCCGATACGGATTTTGTGATGTCATCTGTATCACATGTGCAAAAAAACTGTATTTATTACTAAGTATGTAATAAAAAAAAATATTGACCGGTCAATATTTTTCGGACGAGCTAATATTACAATTATTGACTAATCGTCTACATAGAGTTATATAGTGAGAGTATACTACTGAATATAACAAAACATTATATTGATCAAATGTTTATTGTGACCTTGTGAATTGTGAAAACTAGGGAAACAAATTTATTCTCTCTGTCTAATCTGATTTCTTTATTAAAGTACTAAATCATTTAACTATAATAGAAGTATAAAATAAGATACCATTTAACAATGAACACATTTTAATTGTATGGATTATGATAATTTAAACGCTGTTTCTTAATAAATAAACATTTCTACATGTTATTATCACACTTGAGGGCAGTATTCAGTAATTAAAAAAAATGATTGTATTTTTTTGCTTAACTTAGTATTTTTTCAGAAGTTATGTGAACACAATTGGATTTTTAGAGAAAACTAGTAGAAAAATTTATTTGTTGTAGATATACATCACTGTTAAATCATTTTAGTAAATTAATGGACCTAATGAATAATAACAAAATTAAATTTAATTTATAATGAATAAATAAATGAATTCAAAATAATGAGTTTTCAATGATTTTCAAAGTGTGAAAATAACAACACGTCTGAATTGTCGTTACAAATATCATACAATAGACGAATTTTAACACTCAAATGTACTCTTTCTATGATTTTAATCATTCTGTAGATCATTCTTAAATAATATATTTCTGATTATAGATTGATAAAGATGTAATAGCAGAAATGAGCAACGAAGATCTATCGAAATACATCGTCAAATTTGGAGACAGATGTGCAGTTCGCCGGTTTTGTACAAAAGCCACATCAACAACTCCCAAGGCGGGAAATTTAAAAAAAACATCTCTGCTACAGAAGTTAAAGAAAAAACTGCACGCGCGATCTTCAAAAGATGAATCACAAAGCACAGAGAGTGAGGACGAAAATGTTAAGGATAAAAGACGTAAAACATTAAAAGGGAACAGCAATGCCGTTAAAGACGGAAGAACGATAAAAATGGGGTGGAAACATTTTGAAAACTCTGACTATATTCAAGTCAGATCCGACAAAGGGGGAGGGACGGATGACATTTTTGTGCCAAAAAGTTTCACAAAAGCAGATCTATTAGAGAGAGCAAAGTCTATGTTTTTCCAGGAAGGATTATCATCAAAGGGTCGAGAAGAAGAGCTAGAATTTGACATGGCGGACTTCAGATCTCAACCTTTAGATGACAATGTAACTATCGGAGAACTGTTTAAAAAAACTAACAGGAAAAATCTCAGGTATTATTTGTTTACAAAACCAAAAAATGAGAATCAGTCCAAAAAACTAAAGAGAAATGAAAAAAGGAAAAGTCAGAAACACTTGAAACCAATTCCTCTCCCACAAGACTCGGATTCAGAAGATGACAGCAGTATTCAGAGAGAAGCAGCAATGGCCGTCAAATCTGAGAAAGCTTGCTCTTCGCGTCCAAGCAGCAGTTTGAATGTGCATTTTGTATCAGATCCTGATATACCTGGCCCTTCAGGTGAACAAACCATCAAGGCATCTAACATGACATCCAACAAGTCTGAAATTCCAGGACCTTCAGGTCTTTGCACATCTGCAAACCCTCATCTACTATCACAGGAAGATATACCTGGTACATCTGGATTCCACACTTCAGAGTATGTGACCTTTCATGAATCAGATAGTGACACACTTCCTGATCTGCATGATTATTTTGGAACTGTCAGGTCAATGCAAGTTACAATGCCTGACGGAACGCAAGAAGAGGTTATCTACAGTATTGACCCCAATGACAGTGGTATTGTTCAGTTAAACCTCAATAATCAAGAGATTGTGTCGGATGAGGTCCTTATAAGAGTCCATAGTGGACATGCCTTAAAAGAGCTGCTAGAGGCATTTTCCAACACATTATTGTTACCAAACAGCAGAATTAAAATCCAGATGATCCTTCCAAATGGCTCGGTTGAACAAGCGCAGGATGAAGGTGGTGTAACAAGGGACTGCTTGACTGAATTCTGGGAAGAATTTTACGCGACGTGCACAGTTGGTAAGGACTGCAAGGTTCCCTATTTACGGCATGACTTTGGTCATCAGCAATGGGAAGCTGTTGGGAAGATTATAAAATATGGATTTGAAGAATTTGGACATTTCCCCGTCTACATAGCTCGTCCATTTATGGAATACTGCATCGTAGGAGAAGCAAAAACAGATTTGAAGGATACGTTTCTATCTTATGTCAGTCCATCTGAAGCTTCCGTTCTGAAACAAGCTTTGGCAGAGTTTGACAAAGTGGATCTTGATGAGCTCAATGAAATAATGCAGTCATATGACTGTTGGAGATTGCTTACGTCTGACAACATTGAAACAATCGTGAAGGAAATTTCCCACAAGGAAATAGTGCAAAAATCTATGTTCGTAATAGATTCATTCAAGCTTCATTTGCATGGTCTTATGTCAGAAGCAGCGCTTTGTGAATGTTATAAAAACCTAGTACCGAACAATCGACGAGTCATAGAAAAACTGTCTTTCCCAGAAATCCTGCTAGAAAAAGGAGCAGAAATTAAGAGATATCTTCAAAGATTCATACGAGAGCTGGACAAAGAGGCTTTGGGAAAATTCTTGAGATTCTCCACAGGATCAGATTTGATGTTGAAAGAAATAAGGGTCCGGTTTTCAAGCCTTGATGGTTTTGCTAGAAGGGTAATAGCACACACATGCGGTTGCGTATTAGAGATACCTATCTCGTATGATAATTATGTGGAATTTCGGGCAGAATTTATGTCCGTTTTAAAATCGGATGTTTGGGTTATGGACATGGAGTAATATTCGGAGGTAAAAGAAGGTAAAAGAAGAAAACAAAAGGATGCATGTGTTAATATCGAATTTGTTAACTTTCGTAAACTACAGACAGTAGTTAAACATTCCAAAAAGTAAAAAATTAAAAATATACTTTTTAATGTATATTTTTTTTAAAGAAAATGTTTGTTTTTATTCTCTTAAACCACTAAATTTGTGTTCACAGTTTATTTGTTAAGTATTTTGACTACACAAACGTGTGATTGTTATGTTATTTTGGAAACGATCCAAATAAATATTTTCATTTAGTATGTCTGCCTTATTCTTTCTACAAGAACGTTTTTAACTCATGAATACATGATTTGTGGTAATGGTTATGTTATATAAAAATATGACTCAATGAATACCATCAGTAATAATTGACAACCACAGATTAGATTTGTATCAGCTATTGACTTTATATGGAAGCCAGATATAGTATTGTTTTAATGAAATCATTAGGCATCAATATTAGAATTTGAACTTCAAAATGTAATAAAGCAATCTTTGGCTTATATACGTATATCGGTGATTAAATGAGCATTGTCATGACTTTGGTCAAAATTATTTCTAAAGTGTGCTTCTCTTATCAAGATTTGTCCGTTGGTTATCGTTGTCGTGGTAAACTTTTCATAGTTTCATCTTCTCCAGTGCCACGGAGCCAGTTTCAACCAAACTTCGCAAAACGCATCACTGGATGAGGGGAATTCAAGTTTATTCAAATTAAGGGCTACGCCTTCTTGAAAAGGGAGATAATTTAGAATTTCTGAAACTTTATTGGTAGTTTTGAAAAAAAAATTCTTCTCAGAAACTAGTCTGCCAGAAAAGCTGAAATTTGTGTGAAAACTATCCCAGGAAGTGAAGACTCAAGTCTGTTTAAATCATGGTCCCAAGGGGTAGGGTAAGGCCTCGATGGGGGGGGGTCAAGTTTTACATATATATAGAAATATAAGACCGCGGAACATTAACTGGCAAGCTTTGAAATATACAGCTTACGTCAGTTTCACTCATTTGAAATGGGCGGGAACAAATTGACACGGACGTCTGAGCAAACATTGGATTGAAACTGAACTTATAGGAAATGTATTTTCAATTCACCTCAGCATTTCTAACTTGCATACTAATGTAAAGCGATCGAAATACATTTTAATTAGTATCAAAAAAGCGGTTGAAAATCATTTTTTTTCATCAATAAGTATATAATCAGCAAATGTGAAAAAATTCCAATTCGAAGATATCATACGCAGGGCAAAGCAATGTCCAATGACTTCTTATATGAAATATTTTATATATTCTATTATTGGATATAATTTTAATCTTATTAATGGGAACTTTGATTGTTCTTCTCTGTGAATAAATAAAAAAATACAAAGATAATGGGAGGTCAGTGTTCATCCCTATGAGTTATGGCCAATTTAATTTGATCTTTTTGCACCTAAAATGCAATTTCAGTCTCATTAGGATTTGTTGTCATTATTTTTGATAAGCAAACAATATTCTCCAGACATTGCTTTTTTAATAGCGCGCAGATATAGTATTGTTTTAATGAAATCATTAGACATAATAGCGCGCAATAGTCACACTGAATAAAGGGATTACGAAAAAATGTACAAAGCTGCATAAATATTTTTGAGACATTTTTACACTTAAAATAAGCAATTTCTATAATAGTTACAATTTGACTTGAAATAAAAACATTTCGAATATCAGGAATTTTATAAGATTAATCCAGTTTGTCTACGTATGTATTCAGTATTTGTTGACAAAATAAAACACGGGGTCATTGATATCAAATTTAAGATATATGGATTCAGGGGTACAATCATGTATAGTTTTGCAAAATTTGGGTTTTAAAAAATTAAGACTTTATCAATATGTTTGCATGATTTCATGCCAAACGTTTATCACTCTCAAAATTTCATTTTGTGTTAGTCACACAGGACATATAGAACACGTCAAAAACCTAGCAAATGTTAAAAATGTGAATAATGAATAAAGTATAATAAAAAGAAAAGTATTTTGAAAATACCTGAAATTGCCTGTTTTTGTCATTTTCATCTAAAAAAAAAACTTCCGCACGAAATAAAGTGTCTCCAAAATCCTGTTTGTTTCTTAACGAGATCGGGTCTAATTTGTTCTGCCCTAGATTTTTGAATGTAATTTTTTACATAAATTTTTACTGATATAATTATAATTTAAAAAAAAAAAAAAAAAACCATTTACCACACCGTTTGTTTAAGGGGTCATCTCAAAGTTTGTTAATTTTTAACATAGGACCCTATGGGATTTTGCTTGAAATGAGTCAATTTTTTTTTAAAACTTTTACCCTACTGTAGGGATTTTTTTTTCTGTTCTGCATATTAAAGTTACATGTATTGCTAAAAGGCATCAAATGATCAAATTAAAAAAAACCCTTTTACCTCCTGGTTTGTTCCAGGGGTCTTATCAAAATTGATTTTTGTATGCCCTATATAGTATTATTAAAACATTCAGACATATTTAAGTAATAAAAAAATATATAACATCACATATTAAGGGTCATTAATATAAAATACATGGTTAATTTCTTGAAATATATGAATTAAGCTATATTTAGGCGGGTTAAGAAAACGTGACAGAGGGCTAGGCTTGCTGAACCCTCTTCACGTTTTCGACCCGAGCCCAAATATAGCTTATACTTCGAGACATTTATGTTTATTCCACAATATAACATTATTTTTACGCATCAAACGAGATATTTTCAACAATTTTCGCTGAATATCTGCAGTTGAAACTATCACGCCATGGCGTCAACCAAGCAAAAAGATGACGTCACAATACAAATGAAACGCTGCGCGAAAGCGTGCGTACTCGTTCTGTATTCGGCCTCGTTAAGTTTTTTCTCAAATTGAGTAAAAACACGACTATATTCTTTTTTGTGAAATGCAGAGATTTGAGTTTTCTCAAATTTGAGAAAAAACTCAAATATTTGAGAAAAATCTCAGATTTAAGTTTTAGAGATTTGACTTCAGGTTTTTTTTGTGCTTTCAGCAGAGCCCGGCTAAAATAGTAAATTATCTTCCCTTTTGTCGAGATGCATAATCATCAAATAGCTAAGTCGAATATTTACATAATATACATGTACTGATGCTCACAGCCCTATCACATAGCTTATGAGATGTTATTGGATCTCTACAAAATTATTTTGTAAAAACCATTCTAATTGGACACACGGGTACTCTGAAGTTGATATCAAAAAAAATGTTAAAATTTCTGTTCGAAAATATCTATTTAGTTTTTGGAGAGGTCTTCCAACAAATTTTTCGAATTCTGATGGGTACCATTTGCACCCCGCTGTTGAAAGATTATTTTTATATTTATTTGAAGCAAAATTGATTCAAAATCTTTCCAAGATAAGAATAAGACACTTGTTGTGACCTTCAGCTCGATATTTAAATATATAAGTGGTGTATAAACTATTAACAACAGTTATTTCGACCCATATGTCAATTCAAATAAGCTTGAAATAAAAGACAGCACTGTTACAACGCACTTTGAAAAATGACGTACTTTGAAAAAAAATTTCAAAGTGTGTTAATTTAGGGACCAAGTCAACGCACTTTGAAAATTAAAATATTTTTTTTCAAAGTGCGTTGATATCGTCGATATTAACACACTTTGAAAAAAAATGTTCATGGTTTAGTGAAAACAGTTGATAGTTTTATATACAAGAAAAGATTGTTTTAACCTTGTTCAGCTTAATGTGATATATTTAAAAAAGAACTCATTGCATTCTCAGCTAGCTTGATAAGCAGTTTCTAGATGAGATTTTTTTCTTTTATCCTAAGCTATTAAGACAATGTCGACAATTTACACCAAAAAATTCCGGAGGTTTGAATTATCCAATATCACATAAACTTCATTGCTTAGCAACTGCTTGTCCTTTTTTGAGTGTGCAGCAAATTTACCTCTTATCTAGTATACTAGTATTGGGCTATGCCCGAACGAATATGATTTATATATATGAATAATGGAGATCAATGTATAATATATTTCAACTGGCTTATTGCAAATATGATGTGAAAAAGGATACCTGAATTCTGTTTATCAAAAACAATGTGATCTCTGAGAAGATCAATGCGACAAAATTAACCCACATCCTAATGCTTGTTTTTAAATTTATAATAATTTAATGTTCGTTAACATTAATATTCTTTTATTGAAGTGATGTATTTGATTAGAATACGAAAAGAGGGTTACTGTTGAAACACATAGATTCTTTAACATACCAATGGAGAAATTATTGTTCGGCCAGCTCGTTTTTTTAAATAACACTGCATGTACTTATACAGAGCATATTTCTTTTTCCGATCTTAACTGTTTACCCAAAGTTACTGAATATCATATGTTTTGGAAGGAAAATGAGGCGTAGGGGACCTTCTTTTTGTAATCAATTAAATGATGCACTGGTATTTGACCTGTATCTTTGGTTAACCCCCACCCAACCTCCATCCCCGTTCTAAATACGTTATATTAGATTCACGAGTATTAACAAATCATCATACTAACAACAAATTAGAAATTCAGTTCCAGAATTTGTGATGTAAAAATATTTTTTCAAAGTGCGTTAAGTACGGAAGCTTATTGAGGCCAGCTTAGCAGAAAAAATAATTTCTTTTGCGTTTAAACGTTGGTATTAATGTTCTAAAGCTTGATTTCCAAGATTCAGTCTTCCGTTGTTTTGTTGCGGTTTTAGTTTTTTTTGTCTTTTATTTCAACAATCTGCTTAAAATATAATTTATTCATCCGCTCATGTATATCGGTATGCAGGAATATAAAGGAACGGACTGCATACATAGGTATGTCCAATTGACTTTTCATTCATTCAAATATAATGCATTTTCTTCTACTACTGATCATGATCAAAAACAGAATATATCCCTACATTAAAAAATTAATCATTTTAGAAAAAGCAATATTGAAAGGAAGAGACGGTATACTTAATAAACAGTCTTATCCTGTCGAGAAAGCATCCTAGTTTAACAACTGTATAACAAATGTATATAAACTGTCCTCTAAAAAATACGAACCTTTTTTTAATGGCACCTCCCAATCATTTTTTTTTCTTCACTTGTTTATGTTATATGAAAAGTAGAGGACTTTATTAATAAACTTTAATGCTGTATATTAATCAACAAAAAGTAGTGCTAATCACACTTATCCTTAAGCTTGTTGATGTTTATACACATTGACTAAATGGATATATTCTTTTAATACACGTGATTGTTTTTTATCGAGCGCAACTTGTACATATATATATACATTCGGACAGGCTAAAAAAAAATCACCATGGATTTTATTACACAGATCAAAGACAACTTCTTCTTTATAAAACTTGCCATTAACGCAGGATTCTGTAGTAATCTGATGATATTTTAGCATAACATCATTAAACGTAATGCGATACAAAATTATTTATACAATGAAACAAACGTTCAATGCTATCCAGTGGATACGATGTACCTTTATTAATGGTAGGCGATTCTAATTCAGATTGGTATTAGATTTAAAAATCTGATAATGATGCAATCTATTTGTTTTTTCCCAGCTCTGTCAAAAAAGAGAGATATTGAGAGCGACGTGTTTAAAAATATTGGTATCCAGAATAAATTTAATCAAAATAATAATGATGAAATGGATAATGACAATTAAAGAGACCGACTTTAGTTTTCATTGGGCACGTATTTTGAACATTCTAGTAAATTGCAGTGTAGATTAACTTTTAATGAAAAGTTTTCGATAATATTTAAAAATTGAACAAAATTAAACAAAACACAAATAAAAAAATTAGATTTTTAAAGGTAAATTCTAATTTTTAAAATGCTTTTTTCATTGTACGGAAGGTGAGCGTTACCATTTTGCTTTTATAACGTTACAATAAAATAAAGGTTTGTAGAAATGCATTGTGAGAAATGTATTCAAGGTCATAACATAACTGCTTATTTGATTCTATATATTTCGGTTCTGGAATACTTGTAGAACATTTATATGCTACACACCTATAATGGATAAGCTGTATTGCAGATGACATGGGTCCTGGTACATCTAATTAATCAATAATGAAACTTGCTTATATGTGGCGAATATGAACGACTGATGTATTGCAGGTGAACTGTGGTCCTGAAACATCAGAGGGTGTATTGCAGATGATGGTCCTGATACATGTACATCAAAAATATTGTAATTTGAAATTAAGAAGATATTGATATTTTGCTTGAACAAACATATTTTTAGACTTATTAAAATAAGCATATGGATTGGAAATTAAACAAAAATAAAGATCACTATCTTGCAAAACTCGCATCAAGAACTACTTTGATATTGTATAACATCCAAGGCCGACAACACAGCAAAACAATACAGGTACGCTTTTAACACATTTTGCAAATGGTGCAACAGCTTAAACACTGTGATTACTCCTCTTTCTGCTTTGGAAACCAACGTTGCATTGTATATCATTCATTTTGCAAAGCAGTACAAATCATCGGGAAAAATTCATTCAGCTGTGCATGATATTAGCTGGGCACATAGCCTAGCAGACCATTTGGATCCACGTGATTCTGACCTCGTAAAAATCGTCTGATTTCATATACAAGAGCAAGGGAGATCATGTTGGACGCCCTTGAAAAAAAATGGTAAAGACAAGTCAAAAATGAACAACTTTTAGATGTCCCCTCAATCAAACCGTTGGGTAAATGGCTTATTTTTATATCTTGAAATAATAATTATTACAGTAGAAATTCATATAAAATATTCTTTAAAAAATCTAGGGTAGAACAAATTAGACCTGGCCTCGTTAATTAGTTATATACAAGTAGAGAAATCAACACATACGTGCACAAAAAAGTTATAAATTAAAATGATCTCAGCACATCATTTTTTTTTCATATTCGGCATTCATAATATACAAACTCATGTGACATAAAATACAAGTTTAACGATTATGATATTTTCAGAACATATCTTTCATTATACTGCATTAAAGAATTGTTTACGCCGGCAAACATTAAAAACAAATATTCTTTAAAAGGGCTTAGTGGTCTTGGCCATTTTTAGACGATATTGGTCTTCTAAGAACGAAAAGCTCTTTATAAATATAATGTATATTGTGTGAATATGATGAGTAGTTTGCAAACCACTCAACTTAATTTAATTTACTAAATGTGTGAACTAGTGAACAAACGTTTCTAAAGATATATAGACATTAGTTTTGAATTAAAGAATGAGTGACCTATATGATGACATGCAGAATATCTAGTTAAAATAAAAAGGAACTCGTTAAAACAGAGATTCCTTATGGATATGATTAAGTTCATTCACCAAACGTAATCTGAAATAAAAAAGGAAACCAAACTTATAAAAATAAATATTTCATTTATCCAAACACGTTACATTAGTAATGACAGTTTGTAATGATAGGTGATATCAAATGAAACTTTAATCAATCTGAAATTCTGAAATATATTTAAAAATAAATAAAAGTAAATTGTGAAAAATAACATTGGTTTTCGAAATAGGATTTTTATTGAAAAAAAAACCTGGTAAAGTACACTGTATCAATCAGCTTTGATTTATGATCGCATATCTCTTGTTTTGAATAGTGTCAGAGATTTTTAACGTTATAGATTGTAAGAACTACGTGTTCGATGTGAATGCAAAAAATGTAAAAATATTTTTTTAACAACATTAATCGACCATAATTGCAAAAAAAAATTGAATCTAAATCTTTTTTTTTTTTTTTCTTAGATGTTTTTATTTTTTTTTTTCTAAAATATTTGACACACAAAAAATGTATGCATTAAGAAGTCCGTGAAATCTGAAATCCTAGATTATAATACTCAAAGAATGATTTCTTATTCCTTAATTACAAACTGATGTCAGTTTTATATCTTTGGTTTACAAATCATGAAATGGCGATCGATATAGGCTGAGATTTTATAGTTTTAACATTAAAATAATTATGAAATTGCATACTACGATAAACGATTTGAAATATTCGAAACAGTGATTTAAAAAAAAATACTCTAATAAAGTCGGTTCTTGTGATATATTTCTTTATTCTTTTACTTATACTATCATTCAACCTCATGGACATTTTTTGCATTCGTTATCACTTGCTTTTAAGTAATTATCATTTTCTCATATAAAAAAACGTAGTGTAAAACTAAAGTTGCCTGACTAGAAAACTATGTAAATGAACAAACTGAAACACACATGCATCATAATTAAGGAATGAATTCAATATTTATTTGTTTTATACGACATAAAATGGTTTGGGGCAGTTTACGCTTTTCGCGGTTTATAAAAAAGCGGAAACTGGTTCAAACCATTTTATATCGTATAAAACTAATAAATATTGAATTCATTGCTTATAATTTAATTTTTTTACTCTTCATTGTAGATAAAAATGGTCATTTGACCTTTAAAATGACGTAAAAATTGTACAAAATTCAAACGTAACGTCAGGCGTATTGATACGTTTTTGACGTTATTCCTACTATGACGTAAGCAACATTCTTTATACGATATAAAATAATTTTTTAGCCAATCAGAAAGCGCGTTACAACCAGAATTAAATTATTACATCATAACTGGTAGATAGCTGTACATATGTGAGAAAAAAACGAAATCTGCCAAAATGAGGCTTTCATATGTTTTATTTTCTTATCAGAATCAGTTAGACTTATATTTTTACGTTTTTCAACTAACAGTCATCTCAGGCAAAACATTTTTTGATTTCTTTTTAAAATCCTTAATTTGAATGCAATATATAATTGGATTATCAACAGAACTAAAGCTAGAAAAACAAACAAGAAAAAGAAATTCAGTTGGTGACAGGTTGTTGTAGAAACCCAAACCCATAGTTGGACCTAGAGATAAAACAAGCACAACGAGGACCATTGTTACAAACTTCATTGATTTCATGATTCGATTTCTTTGCCGAATTGCCATCTGATTTAAAACGCCATTTTGTTGTGTAGAAATTGGATTTTGGTTGTCTGTCCTGCGATACATCTTGCGAACAGTCCATAACGCTAGCATGTAAAATACAAAAGTGAAAAAGAGAGAAACGGCGATCGATGCGCAAAATATTGTGTTATAAACGACAAAGTTATTCCCATACACCGTGATAGTGTTACAGATGTGATCCTCGTCTTCGAATTCACCTTCATCTTTTGATGCCATCATCGATAAGTATAAAACTAAGTTGCAAAACCACGTTGCCAAATAAACTACGTATATCCGTTTTCTTTTCTTGAGCATTTGGTTCAGCGGTTTTTCGGATATGACGAGGTAGCGATTCAAACTTATGAAAAATGTCTGCCAAATCGACATCAAATATGCTATACACCCAAGGTAGAGGTTTATCCTACATATTGTTAGTAGTCCTATCCTTGATGAGATGAGCTTTGATTGAGTTACACCGTAAAGAGTAGCATTTACCCCGAACAACAAATCACTAACTGAAAGGGAAAGCACCAGGTTGTAATGAATATTTTCCCGTAGGGTTTTGTCCCTGAATGCCGCAAAAAAAACCATCAAATTTTCAAATACAATAAATAATCCGAAAGTCATGGAAAACAATGTCATGGCTAGTACTGTATTACATAATTCCTGATCTGTTTGGCTTTGTTTTCTAAAGGTAGAGTTTGTGAGAGTTGACAGAAAATAGGACGACGTAAAAGTTGCATCCATTATAATGTCTTTTACATGTATGTGGTGGAATTTATTCAGATCAGGTAGGAAGACTAAATTTCAACGCATAGAATCTTCGAATATAAACAATTTGCTGTAAAAGACAATAAGAATCTCATAAGATTTGATGTCAATGAAACACATTGTATAACTTTAATACATTTAATCTGACATGAATTCATAAATACGCATAATTTATTTCCCTTTTATATCCGACTACCACATATAAGTAGTCGATTTCTATTGTTCTGCATCCTTTATAATATGTTTTGATTCAGATCAGGTACCGAAAACAAAATTTCAACTCCAAGAATCTTCGAATATAAACAATTTTGCTGTAAAAGACAATTAAAATCCCATAAGGTTAAATGTCAATGAAAAACATCGTATAACATTAATACATTAAATTGACTAGTACATGAATACATGTGCTGTGAATCCTTAAAACTCGTCGGGGCCAATTTTCGTAGATTGCTTGAATTTTACAGGCTCATGGGGACTTAATTTCGTTTATTACATGTATATGTTATACTTAAATTAAAAGAAAATGTGACTTTACAACACTAGTTTATGTAAGGAGGTTTTAAATTCGTGGATGAGAGTTTTACAATTAAACGAAAATTGAGCCACCACGAATGGTAATGATTACACGGTATTTAAGCACTGAGAATATGAGTCTGCCTTCGTTATTCTATATTTACATTCAGTATATATTTACCTTTATCTTTGCATTGAAAATCTGCGACATTCAATTTTCTCTGAATACACTTAGCTAATCCATGCCACATGAGCACAAATTTAAACGACTTCACCTGTTTTGGGTATAGTTATTTTTGTAAGATTAATTGACATTTTCATTCCTATCTAACCAATTTGATATATCCTTTTGAAAAACTACCATTAATATATAGCTACTCCTTAATAAAAAGAGTTTTCTCCAATAAGTTTCTGGCACTATATTTTTTATTGCGGAAGCTAATTAAATAATTTGTTAATTTGGCTTTTCCATTTATATTTCAGATCCCTGACAAAGAGCGTAAAAATGGCTTTATATCGGCGATACACATTATTTCATATAAATAAAAATCAATGTGAACAAATAAATATAAGCATAAAATACTTATTTTTGGTTAGCGTTAAGCGTTCAATGCTTAATTAAAGTGAATTAAAATTCCCATAATTGTACTGCAAATTCACTCTTTATATTTTATTTGACCAAAATTAGATAAAGTATCATTACTGAATCATACTTAGAAATAAAAAGACATCAATATAATATATATGTTTTCATTATCTTCACCATAAATTAAAGTCGATTTCAAACTATTTCATAAAAGTTTACTTTATTCAGGTCAAGATCTAGTAAATGATTCCAAAGTGTCTTTTCGATGTGAGAATCATTATGACATCATAATTGATTTGAAGAATCTTTTTCCTGACTTTACGGCTTTAAAAGGAATTATGTAAAAAAGCAAGCAATTTTTTGGCATTTTTTGTTTTATCATGGGAAAAGTAATCCCGATACCTTTTATCAATTTGACGTCATTTTAAAGAGGAGGTAGAGAGTTATTTTGATTTCGTTTTTTGGGAGAGAATGTAGTCATTCTACATATATATTATTAATAAAAAATGAACAAAAACTTCGAAATTTGTTCCTCATTTCCTTCCTATTTCGTAGAAAATAACTTTCTTCAACATGATTTGTCAGTGTGTTTAGTAACAAATTTAGTCCCGGTACATCCTATTAAACAAAGCTATTGTCATGAAGCATAATTGAAAGAATTTAAATCTAAAATTTTATAAATCTGTAGGCACCTTTCCTTTACTAGATCAAATTCATTAAATCTTAAAGTATTTACAAAAATTCACGCCATAAAAACGGTCTAATGAGGTTGTTCGGTTGTTTAGATATGATTGACAAAACATTGCCGTTTCTGATTCTGAACTTTTTGTTGACATTAATTGAATTACTAATACCATAATAAAAACAAAAAAATGTATTTTCTTCTACCACTGATAATGATTAAAACCTTTTTTTGACAAAATGCACTCAATGATTCCGTTTACTTAGAGCTTGAAATTTTGTAAAAAATTGTTTGAAAAAGTTCAAAATTATAAGTATGAATATTGTTTTAAAAAAATAAAAAAGAAGTGCTTTAAACAAATATCAATATTGACATCCGTATTTTGTGTAATTGAGGAAGATATGCAATGAGCAAGGTATATTAAGTTAAAACTGTGAAAATTACGAATATATTTTTTTTATATTTTTCTTTCATTCTTTTTGCCTTAAATTTTTGAATGGGGATATAATTTCAAAAGTTAAGTTTCCTCGCATCCATTCTAAAAAATTACAGTTAGTTACAATTAGTTGGCCTTCGCCTTTCTGAAGAATATATATTGACAAAAAAAAAATCTCCGAATTTTTAAGGTAGATCTGATTCGTAATAACCTGACCCTTGAGCCTTCTTAATGGACTTACCCAGACACTTCATTAGTAACAGTTACTACCTACTGGAGCTTGCTGTTGAACCTCTTCCTTGAAAGGAAGCTAATATTAAAATAACCCACCGTTCATATCAATGGTCTTTGATATCATCACAAACTTGCAGGAGTTTAAAAAATCAATTTCTTTCGAGAACTGAAACTTCAAATAACAATCGGATATAAAATAAGAATTGGCATCGTATGACAGCAGATGTATTTGGGCTTAAAATTGGTATTAATGTTCTAAAGCTTGATTTCCAAGATACAGCCTGTGTTTCGTGGCACCCCCCTATCATTTTTTTTCACTTTTTTATGTTATATGAAAAGTTGAAGACTTTATTAGTTAACTTTTAAAGCTATATATTAATCATAAAAAAAAGTGTTCATCACAATTATCCTTAAGCTTGTTGATGTTTATACACATTGACCAAATGGATGTATTTTTGTAATACACGTGATTATTTCTTATCAAACGCAACTTTTATATACATTCGGACTGGCAAAAAAAAATCACCATGGAATTTATTTCACAGATCAAAGACAACTTCTTCTTTATAAAACTTGCAATCAACGCATGATACTGTATTAATCTGTTGATATTTTAGCATAATATCATTAAAAATAATGCGATAGAAAATTATTTATACAATGAGACAAACATTCAATGCTATCCTGTCGATACAGTGTACCTTTATTAATGGTAAGTGATTCTAATTCAGATTGGTATTAGATTTTAAAGTTGTGATAATGATACAATCCATTTGTTTTTTCACCATCTTTGTCAAAAAAGAAAGATCTTGAGAGCGAAATGTTAAAAAAATGGTATCCAGAATAAATTTAATCAAAATAATAATGATAAAATTAATATTGACAATTAAAGAGACCGACTTTAGTTTTCATTGCGCACGTATTTTGAGCTTAATTGTAAAATGCAGTGTAGATTTACGTTTATTGAACATTTTTAGATAACATTTCAAAATTGAACAAAATTAACAAAACACAAATAAAAATATTAGATTTTTTTAGGTAAATTCTTTTTTTTTTAAATGATTTTTTGATTGTACGGAAGGTGAGCGTTGCCATTTTGCTTTTAAAACGTTACAATAAAATGAAGCTTTGTAGGAATGCGTTTTAAGAAATATATTAAAGAAAAAGCAAATATCGTACGCCGTTGAAAATCTGCACACTACAAAATGATATCCTCGGGGGTATTTTCTTAATCCATTATACCAAAACCACAATTGTAATACTCCAGATATGTAGCAAAACATGGTGTATTTTTTTTTCATTTAATAGTCTCTTCCATAAAACATTTACAAAATTGTAATAGTACCAAACTGGCCGTCTGATGTTTTTGGTCAATGTTCTTTTATGAAAATTCATAAGATTTATGTGAAAGATGTGTTATTGTTTAAAGATAAAAACAGATAATTATTCAAGGTCATAACAAAACCTGCTTCTTTGATTCTATATATTTCTGTTCTGGAATACTTTAAGAACATTTATATGCTATACACCTATAATGAATAAGGTGCATTGCAGATGACATTGGTCCTGGTACATCTAATTTATTAATAATGTTACTTGTTTATATGTGGCGAATATGAACGACTGTTGTATTGCAGATGAATAATGGTCCTGAAACATCGTAGGGTGTATTGCAGATGATGGTCTTGATACATCAAAAATATTGTTATTTAAAATTAAGAATATATTTTTGCTTGAAAAAACACATTTTTAGACATATTTAAAATGGGCATATGGATTGGAAATAAAACGAAAATAAAGATCACTATCTTGCAAAACTCGCATGAAGAACTTCTTTGATATTGTATAACATGCAAGGCCGACAACACAGCAAAACAATGAAGGTACACTTGTAACACATTTTGCAAATGGTGCAACAGCTTTTACACTGTGATTACTCCTCTTCCTGCTTCGGAAACCAACGTTACATTGTATATCATTCATTTTGCAAAGCAGTAAAAATCATCGGGAAAAATTCATTCAGCCGTGCATGATATTAGCTGGGCACATAGCCTGCTAGGCTATGAGGATCCACGTGAATCTGACCTCGTAAAAACCGTCCGATTTCATAAACAAGAGCAAGGGAGATCATGTTGGACGCCCTTGAAAAAATTGGTTAAGACAAGTCAAAATTTGATGTACATAGTTCAAGATCGGGCGATACCACTTCTGTACTTCTTCCCAAGAGTGTGTGATAGACTGTTTCAAAAGCATGTGCGGTTGCGGTCAGATCGGGCAAGAGATGGCTGTGTTAAAGGAAATTCATCAGATAAACTTACAATCAGAAAAATCTGGGCATTTAGCGAGATTTATTACCCTCCTTATCTTCGAATTAATTAATCTGCACCTTCAGAGCGCTTCACATCCCATTCAAGGGTTGTGTTTATTTCATTTATATTTTATGTTTGTTTTATTGAAACAAATAAAAACATTTAAAAAATAATCAAAGAACTAAAAGAATAATTATTCTCGAACAGTAAAGGTGTTTTCATATTAATATTTCTTCCGGTTATAACATTTCAGTTTCAATGGAATCGATAAAACCTTTCCCTGGGTTACTTTAAGAAAACCTAATTTTAACAGATTCAGTATGATGTTATCAAATTTAACCTTGACCTTTGATCTTAATGTTATTTTGATCGGTGAAGGTCAACTCTTTGCTTTTAAGTTGTCGGATCGATGTTTCTTCGATGTATGGTTCAAAAGTTGTAGGTGATTTTAACATAATCAAGAAACTTAAGGGGCAATAACTGCTTAAAGAAGAGTTATTATATTTTCTTTATGATAAAATTAAAAAAAGCCTCCATGTAAATAAAATACGTTTGCAACGATTCGAAGTATCTATTTCTTATGGTTGCAAAGGAGTGTTATCAATTTTTCAAATTACCTTGACTTTGACCTTTATTTTATTTAATCAGTCAAGGTAGACGCTCCTATCGCAATAGCACTGTGGTGCAAAGAGGTGATAACGATAGCGCGATAGAGAAATAACAATTTTACGATAGAAAATTGCGCCATTGCTATTGCACCCTCGCCTAATCGTAATCGTACCATCACGCTATCGCTTCGTCGCATCGATGCGCCAACGCTTCGTCGCACCATTGCTTTATCGCTATCGCACCATCGCTTCATCGTGATAGCTTCATCGCACAGATTTATCGCGTCATCGCTCTATTGACCCAAAAGTCGATGGTTCCCTGATGCAAAAGTAAACAACATACCCCTATCCGGATTTCATACATATCTGATATATCTTTAACTTATCTGAAAAACAAAAATGGCATGACTTAAGAATTGTAGGAGAAGTTGTCTAGAACATAACGGTACCCTATATATATATTCACAAAAATTGATCAAGTTCAACACCTGGAATATTTTTGCATCCAAAATCCAAATTATATGCAAATCTCTGATAAATGTACCATTGGTCTGCAAGACAAATTGAGTATCCCATAGGCAGCGATCCGCCAATCATTATATTTACCGGATTCTTCCTACGTAAACCCTAGTTAAAACAAATTCGTGGCAAGTCCACTTAGTTTTCGCTCTAGAGTTAACAGATCTTGTATTTGATCATTTAAATTGTACAGCAGTTAAAACTTTGCCTGTAAAGTTTGTTTTACAATAAATTAACCCACACAATGCGCTGAAATATCATAATTTATAGTACTTAATTAAGTACAATTGTATAGCCAAGAAAAAGAGCGTACACTGTATATCATTAGGAGTATTTTTTGTCTAGCTTTCTATAAAATAAACAACACATTACTACCGCTGAGCAAACTTATGGAAATGAAATAGTGTAACACAGTCCAAAAGAAACAAAGTACTAAGTTTAAATAATTTTAATAAGGTTATAAAGCAAAAGATGAAGTTAATACAAATAAGATAAGAAAGTTATCTTGGTTACAAAGTCCAATAATTATTTACAAGCAGGGTTGTTGTTCCAAGCAACAGACACACCATAAACAGTACACAGCCTCTGGCGAGAGAAGTTTTTTACGATCTGTGATCGTGTAGCGTTAAGGTTTTATAATGGCTAGAGAGTATGCTCTTGCTCACTGATGGTGATTTGAGTATAGACCCCGGGATCATAAAAATAGACGAGCTCACTTTTGATCTCAGTCTAACTAGTCCACTACATATTCCTTGTGGAAAAGTGACACTAAGATTTTGCAAAAGTCAGCTGGTCTAAGTTTTATAGCCACGAGGCCTGATCTCTTCTGACGAAGTTCGAGTATTATAATTCGTCGGAGGCGCTGTATTTTATGTGTCGTGACCGGTGAATGTCCTAAATTGAATGGACATTTAGCCATAAATTTGATGGTCTTGTTATAGAGATCCATGAAGTTGGTGGCAGTGTCGATACTTATGATGTATACAACATCAAATGTCCATTGATGTTCTCCACGACTTAGTCAAAATGTCCTTGGTTGTCATTAGGTGTTGGTACATCCATTAATCACTCCCGCGAAGAAAGTAAAGGTAGTGATATAAACTTTTACTCAACAAATTTCATAAACAGTTTTAAAAATTTGACAAATTGAACATTGTTAATAAAAAAAAAAATTAAAAAGGAAGTATTCAAACATATATTTTATTTATATTAATAATTAAA
The DNA here is from genome assembly GCF_902806645.1 of Magallana gigas. Classification (NCBI taxonomy): domain Eukaryota; kingdom Metazoa; phylum Mollusca; class Bivalvia; order Ostreida; family Ostreidae; genus Magallana; species Magallana gigas. The sequence goes on along the minus strand of NC_047567.1, from coordinate 12,070,396 downwards.
AGTTGTCTTAATTACTACATGTACTTATGCTGTTTTGAAAATAACTTTAAAATTAATCTTTTATGCTCGTTAAAAGTTAGAGAAATTGTATTTACTAGAGGCTGGCATGATCTAGAACTCTTTTGAATTAAAACCCCCCAAAAGTTATTATTTTGACGTAAGATTATTTATTCAGTTTGGTTTACATATACAATGTACACAGTACTCCGAATAAAACTCTAACTTGTGCGTTTCTGTTACTCAAGCAATCGACTAAAGAAAATTGATAATGTTTAGGTTTACACGTCAATCTAAGGAATAAATAAATGTATGCATAAATATATTTATATATATATATGCATTTTTTGTAGATAATTGAGAATAATTTTTTATCCCAAGTCAAGTTGTTCCCTAATCAAATAAGTATGTTATAATTGTCAGAAATTTTCTACGATACTTGGCTTGGATTCCTCCGTCTCTGACACTAACGTCCGCTTCAAGATTTCAACAATTTGAATTTGATATATACAAGGCATTTAGAATCATAAAAGGACTGCATACGATAACATTGTCTAGCCGCCTAACTAAAAGTCATTTTTTGAAAATTGTCTAGTTAGTTATATTTTTTAATAATAATATAAACATTTATACATATTTTTATTAAATATAGATGCTTTGGTCAAACAAGGAGAGATAACTTTGTGTTTTGGGTTAAAATAGCCCATTTCATAATAGAAAATAGGGAAAACGGAAATGTTTTTTTAAAACACATTTCCCCCTCGTGAAACAAAAATTCCTTTTGAGGAGTTTTATATATTGTTATTAAGCATATTTATACCAAAGGGTTTGTTGTTTCACGGGTTGGGGGGGGGGGACATATGTCTACAGACCAAAATACATTAAAAAAAAAAGAATTTTGCTTCGTAAATTAAAAAAAATTAACAGATATAAATTAAAACGAAATTTTCCTTTTATGTCTGACGTGAACATGTGATAATTAATTTTTCATGCACATATCGGCCGCTAAATAATATTTTCTTCACTCATAGAGACCGCTTTTAATGATTTTTTTTATACCCCCCCCCCCCGTAACCAAAACTTTTGTCTAAAAATTAATAATTTGATTACAAATTTTATTTTGATATAAATTAATTAGGGTTTTTTCATACTTTTTAGTAGATAAATTTGTTTTTGAATATTTGACAGAAATTTCGAAATATTTGGATGTAGAATGTAGGCGGGAAACGGGCGTTAGCGTTCACAGTCCTTTACACATTTATATCAGTGCTTTCTACAGTGCATTTTAAAAAACTTATTAAATTTTTTTTATACTTTATCAAGAACAAACAACATTTTGTTGATAATACAGTGTAAGTGTATTACAAACAATAATTACATAATTAGATGTTAATACAAGTCCCCACCTCGACTTTATACACCTTGTAACCTACTAAGGCGAAATGCAAAAACCAACTTTAACAGTTAAGGCGAAATGGGACAGGTGATAGTTAATGTCCATGCAGACAAGAGTAAAACAGATATTAAGTGAAAAGGAACAAGCATAATAATAACACAGTTTGTTGTAGCTAATTGTGTTACAATAATGTTATTTCATGAAAGACTCCTTTAATTTTTTTTTACAATTTCGTATCATTAAAAAGGGTGCAACTGCAACGCTTGATGATAAACAGTTTGTGTCATTTGCGGTTGAGAGTATAGATATCTGTTTGTTTCATTACGCATTAGCACCGCTGTGCATGTTTGACGCCTTATGATACAATTATATCATGAAGCGGCAATATACGTATCATTATCCTTTAGCAATGATATTTATATCATCAAGTGTTGAAATTGTTTGAATGCCTTTTCTTTATGAATGTTTAATTATGAATCAAGAATCTGTCTGTGATGGTTAAAATAAAATCATAGTTACTCATTTTGAATATAATGATGAAGTAAGCATTGAAATCAAAACGTGATACGTGAAATACCGGAAAGTTGTTTTAGTCTCGTTCAACCAGACACTCGGCATATTTTGTAAATCTCCGACGAGCAGAGAGTCTGGTGAAGTGTCACGTTGATTACCACTACTAATTTGATGTGCTGGTTTAGTTTTATTTTGGATCCTTCTGTCAATTGTGCCGGTTTAGGATTCACGCAATATATAGCACTTTATTTAATTGCTGTGAAAATTATGGAACTTATGTAGATTTAGTCTTAAACAGGGTGTTTCACAATGTGTGTAAAATTTATACGTAGCTTGTGTTGTTATCATTCTTCCTGCCCTTAGATCTGTGACATATATTGTGAAACACCCTGTACATAGTCTGGTTTTCCACAGACTTATTAAACATGGCTGAATTTAATAAAGTTCGACGAAGCGGTGTTTTTTCTTGTTTACAAACACGACAGCTAGATTCATAATGTACAATCTAGTTGATACATAATATAACATTTTAAGCACCACCTGGACTCTATAGTAAATATGATTTAAAATCGATGTCTTGTGTACATAGTAAAGTGAAATATTATAATTCCATTTTTGTGTGCCTAGTATAATCCTGAGTTGGGTTAGACTTTACAAAGAATATTCTACACTAATTATTAATTTTTAAAAATATTTCAATTATAAACATTTCCAGTTGCTTTTTTTTCTTTTTTGTAGCTTAAATATTTCAATATAAAAAATAGAAAATAATCGATTAGTTAATTGATTAATAATTAATCAATCCATTCCGTCGTCTTCATTGTTGATGATAATCCAGAAATAGAATCACGGTGCCAATTTGTTTTTTCTCCGTATGGAAATAAATAAGTTCGTAATTGAAACAGTTGTTACGAGACTGAGACCAAATGTACATTTTGTCAGTTTGAGTTTACATAAGTAGTGAAGAAATGAAGAGAATTTCAAAATTTTTATCAGGACGAAATTTAATACGTCATATATATTTTAAAAGGCTAAAGAGAAGAGAGCTTAAGCAATAGTTGGAGCTAATTTCTAAATTATTGAACTATTTTGTTCTGTGCTTTTCAGAGTGATTTGCCTTATTGTGAACTTACAGTTCTCGTGTTTGTAAACGCATGCCGGATTTTAAAGATCTTTTTAACTTCGTTTTTGAAATCTTCGATTTGAGTACAATAGATGATTGGATTGACGACGGAATTTATAAGAGAAAAAGACATAAGAAGCAAATATTCGATCGGAGACAGGTTTGGAATGAAACCAAGTGCCAACGTAGGACACAGAGACACAATTAAAACCACAAGGACAATAGTAACCAACTTCATGGACTTCATAATTCGACTCCTTTGCCGAGTCGCCATCTGTCGTCCGACGCCATTTTGTGAAGCAGAATGTGGATTTTGGCCTGCCGTTCTGCTATACTTCTTGCGAACATTCCATAACGCTAACATGTAAAACACAAATGTGAAGAAGAGAGAAATTGCAATCGATGCAAAAAAGATTGCACTATATACTGCAAAGTTATCACCATATACCGTGATAGGGTTACATATATGTTCCCGGTATTCGTATCCACTTTCATCTTTTGGCGACATCATCGAAAGATACACAACAAGGTTGCCAACCCATGTAACACAATATATCACGTACTTCTGTTTTCCTTTCCAGAGCAATTGGTTGAGCTTTTTCTCGGAAATCACAAGGTATCGGTTCAAACTAATGAAAAACGTTTGCCATATTGACATTAAAAATGCTATATAGCCGATGCAGAAGTTAATCCTACATAGAGTTAATAAACCAAATCCTGAAACCCAAAACCTTGAATGAATTATACCAAATATGGTAGCGTTGATCCCCAATAACAGGTCACTTGCTGAGAGAGAGAGAACCAAATTGTAATGGATGTTTTCCCTTAAGATCTTGTTCCTGAATGCCACAAAAAGAACCACTGAATTTTCAAACGCAACCAGTAATCCGAACGTAATAATAATCACTCCCCTGGCCAAGTATGTTTCGTCTTGTTTGCCACTTTCTATATTTCGATCGTAATCGATTGTCGAATTTGTGATGTTAGAAAGGAAATGGGACGTTGTTGAGTTTTCAGTCATTTTTTCTAAACTTTTTTTCTAAATAGAAAATTATTACAGTAATGAAAGAATTATGACATTATGCTCCATAATATTGTTTACAGAATTTGCTGTAAAGGGAAAATATAGGGAAAATTTTAATTTGATTGTTCATATCATTATAAATAACAAAATTGAACAGATAAAACAAATTTACATGTATGCAATGTACTGTACACTTTTCATTCATATGTAAAAATATAGAATTATAGCTTTTAGGTATTCAGTGCAGTGAATAACGACCTTCATGTATGTTGAATATCCTAGAAAGATGAGGCTTGTTTCTTTGACAGTTCATTTAATTTATCTGTGTTCGTTTGAAATTATGACGAAAATTTACCAAGCCAAAGCCATTATCCTTACAATTTTGTAGCAGGCCATTCAGGTCGTAAGTATTCTTTCTTCAATTGAGTTATAATGATAATTCTTAATCATTCTTAATTAAAAAAACAAACGTTACTAATTGTTTCAAATGTAAAAAATCAAGTTTAAACATACCTGTCCCTTATCATATCCATTTATTCTTTTTATCCATGAATTCCTCCTATTAATGATCAGTTTGTTTTGCCACTATATTCATACTTTAATGTTTAAAACACAAGAACAAGTTCAACACTTAACTTTCAAAGTTGAGGTGACGTCAAGATGAATGCTATATTCTCAATTGGACGCAAAAACAATACCGATATCACTTGCTTCTAATTCTGTCGTGCGTCTTGTAAAATGCATTGGTTACTCATCGCGGAAGTTGTTCAGTTGTTTTAGTTGATACAAATGATATTTGCTAGACGTTTGAGTGGGCAAATCCTTGTGCGAAACTTAATTTCTGTGGAAATCTGACCCTGGGTATCGTAATACCACAAAGAATAAAAGCATTTGAAATTTCGTACATTTTGAACATCTAAAAAAAAAAGTCACAATCATTCAATGTCATTGCCGTTTTCTCAACACTAATTGGATTCACTAATCAGTACAAATTACAGACTGTCTGCGGTAAAGCATCAGTTAAACACCAAACGAGCTATTGATTTGAGAGGGCAACTATAAACCAACTGCAACATTGCAATAAGCTTTGATTTTTTCCCGAGAAAAATTAACCATGAACGATTCCTACCCTATTTGGAGACACCAAGGTTCAGTAACCGGTGTTTTTTGTTAAAGTCATTTTATAGTGAAGAAAAAAAACGAATAATTAAAAGTCAAATTGAATTGATACATTCATTATGTTGACAATTCTTCGTAAAAGAATTTCTAGATAGAATTCGTTATTCCATGGCCTTTCAATCAATAATCATTGATCTGATAATGCCCTCATTAAAATTCAAAGTTTTTCATCGAATTCATCTGGATATAAGTAACCTTTATAATATATACTCTCAGTAAATACTAATTCCATCACCAATTGCTAATAAAATTAAAAAGAAAACCAATAGTCAATATCAAGATAATCCACCATTAGTGTTCATTTCTATTTCATCTCGATTTTTCTGTCATAATACAAAGCAAGACCTATTTTAAAAATATACCAACGCTGATCAAATGGTGGGAATTAAAGTAATAGACATTTTTTTATAATATAATATTTACTGGACTTGGTCAAAATAGGACACATATAATGGTAGGGTTAGAAAAAAAAGAATCAACTTAATGTGGCTCTGATTAAACGCGAGCATGTTGAAACTGTAAGGCTCATCCCCCACCACACCAATGTCCAGGGACTAATATTACAGTGTATTTAAAACTTTTGCTGAACTCAACTAAAAACATTTTGGTAAGAAACAAACTGATGTGAAAAGTGAACAATTCATTCTAATATTTGTTAAAGCGTTAAAAACTTACAAAGCTAAATTCATTTGGAGCGGCATGCGGCTTAGTTTTGTAATCGACAGCTTTACATACTTTTAAGCAATGATTTTAAGACGATTTCAATCCAACATTTAATTTTCCTTATCTCCATACTAATCAATACGCCATAACACATTTCCGATCAAGTGACAATCAGGATGAAAGAATTCTTGCAATTACCTTGTCTCAAAATGTGTTCGTAATTACGGATAATTGATGCTACTCTTTTTTTCTTTCTTGTGGGGGTTCCTGTAAAGATACACAATTTGTATGATAACGCCTCAATTAGTTGTTTTAATGAAAATACGAATGTCCTCTTTATACATGTGTGTGTATACCCTTCTGTGTCTCCCATGAGGCAAAAGTAAGATTCAACGCGAAAATATAAAATTGCATTTTGGTTTCTTAATGATTTCTTTAAACTTTAGACTTAAGGTTTAATCCACTTTCAGGGCTATTAACATGTCCTAAGTCAGACAGACAATGGTTTGAACAAATTGGTATTGCTTTATGATATGATCATTATTTAAACAGTTCAATGTTTACTTTGGTGATTCATGTGGGATATGGAGGAAGCAACATTGGAAAAAATTACGTAACTACTGTAAGCAGACTAAGTACATTTTTGTGAAATGAACGATACCTTAGAAACCGGCATAAACAATCAAAAAAAGCAATTGATTGTTTTTATTAACATTTTTCTGTTAACAAATTATTTGTATTCTCATGCTGCACGAACGAACTTACCACAGCTAAGTTGAGTAAAATACAAGTACATACTCTAAAAAAACGCAACATTAGTATCATTTTTGCAAAAGAAATTCTTGTGTATAAAAGAACTGAAAGCAAGTTTTGTGATGACATGCTTCGGTTTCCATATTACCAAGGATGAATTTTAAATGACAAAATCAGAGATGCGATCAACCATAACTGTTCTGAAAACAAAAATAGAATAATTGTTCAATTGGTGTTTCAAGAAAGTGGAGAACACTTTGCCTGCTTATATTTTTGTTCTTTTGTGTGTGTGATGTGTGTTAACAAAATAACACAATCGTATGAATTAAATTTTGCTCTTGTTAGCTTTAAGATGATTTTAACGTATGCCTAGATAAGACATTGTTACGTGAAGATTGCAATTAGACGTCTCGAAGGTGGGGAGCCAAAATATGTTGTTGCTCAACATTATAATGTTTGCAGGAGTACAATCTCTCGTCTCTGGCAGAGGTATTTACATACTGGGACGTCAAATGAACTGGTTGTCCGCGCATTACAACTGTGCAACAGGATCGGTATATACGTATTTTCCATCTACGCAACAGGACAGTTACGGCAGCACAGGCTACTTCAAGCATACCTGGATTTCGCAGAATATCCGAACAAACAGTACCTAATCCCCTGTGAAAAGCCGGACTGCGAGCCAGACGACCTTATTCTTGTCCCATTTTGGTGATACAGCATCGGCGTGCACGGGTCGGGTGATGCAACACAGTTAGGAACTGGACTCTAAGGAACTGGAGAGGAATATGGTTTAGTGACGAAAGTAGATATATGCTTCAGCATGAAGATGGCGGTATACCTGTTTATAGGCGAAAAAATGAACATTTTGCAAACGATTGTGTGTTAGAAGTTGACAGATTCGGTCGGGGCAGTGATATGATTTGAGGCGCTATAATTTCTTACAATCAACGGACTTCACTGGTTCTTGTTCCTTGCAATTTAACGTAGCAAAGGAATCGCGACGATATCTGCAAGCCCAATCTTCCAGTCATCAATACACAGAGTGAGTTTTTTCAGCACGCCAACGCCAGACCGCATACAGATCATACTACTGTCGACTTTCGTACTGACCACAAAGTCGTGTTACCCTGGCCATCAAGATCCCCGAATTTGAATATCACTGAGCATCTCTGGGATCAATTGGATAATAGTTGTGCATGCGTCAACCAGACCCCCAAACTCTTTTGCGATTACAGAAGACACTACAAAAAGAATGGCAAAGAATACAATCAATGCGGAAACGAGTTACAACAGTTTTGCAAGCAAACGGTGGTCACACGATGCTGATGCAAATAAACATTCGTTAAACCTTTTGTTTTAAATTTTGTCTTTTAGATATTTACAACTAACACAACAAATATCATTATAAAAATTATGAAACTGTTCCTGCAATATATTAAGTATTTAAAGGTCACTTTTCCATTTGACAAAAACTTGTAAAAAAAAAAATACATGCATTTATATATTGAATCAACACCCACATTTCGATGAAATATGTCATTTAATGAAATCTTCGAAAACAATTGAAAATACTCTATAAACAGATGCGGGTTTAGACTCCAAGCTGTTAAAATAAAAGTGACCTAATCATATGCTGATCACCTTACAGAATAACAATATATGTCAAACTAAATACAGCACATTTTGTAACAGAAATAAAGAAGACACCTTCACCAATAGAAATGCTAACAATTACAAAAATTAGTCAAAACAATAAATATGTACATGTAAGTTAGATTGTAAAGTTGGGGTGGAGGTGGGTCTGTAAAAATTATTGTTTTCACTAACAATAATGAAACGGGAATGATCATACGCTAACTGGTCAGTTACAGACAGCATCAACACACGTGACCATTTTGCTGAATTTGATTGGCTGAAAGAATACGAAGGGGTATGAATCCAATTTTGAAAATTTAAAAAAATTACGTTATATACCAAGCAGTGACTGAGAGATGAAAGACCTCATAATAATTCGAACCTGACACTTTCAAGGCCCTGAAGAATTCCACTGACCGGCAATAAGGGAATTAACAAACAAGTGGGTAAAATTACCGAGGCCGAGTACAGATCGAGTATGCAGTGTTTTATTTGTATTTGTGACGTCACCTTTTTGCTTGGTTGACGCAATGGCGTGATAGTTTCAGCTACAGATATTCAACAAATTTGTTGAAAATAGCTCGTTTGATGCGTAAAATTGTTTTATATTGTGGAATAAACATACATGTCTCGAAGTATAAGCTATATTTGGGCTCGGGTCGAAAACGCAAAGGGGGTTCAGCAAGCCCAGCCCTCTGTCACGTATTATTAACCCGCCTAAAATTAGCTTCATATATTTCAAGACAGTAATCATATATTTTATATCAATGCAACTTAATATGTGATGTTATATATTTATTTGTTACATGCACAAAAAAATTATAAAATGATCTCAGCACATCTTATGTCGTATTCGGCATTCATAATATACAAACTCATTTGACAAAAAATACAAGTTTAACTATCATGATATTTTCAAAACTTCCAGGAGTTTCATATCATTGATTAGACTGCATTGAAGAATAGTTCACGCCGGCAAACAAAATTAAAAATAAATGATCGCATATCTCTTGTTTTGAATAGTATCAAGAATATTTAACTTACAATTATTGCCAAAAAAGTGAATCTGAATCTTTTTTTTTTTTTTAGATGTTTTCATGTTTTGTTTTTTTTTGTCTGTTTTTTTTTCACACACAAAAAGTGTATGCATAAAGAAGTCCGTGAAATCTGAAATTCGAGATTGAATGCAATTAACCGTTACTATTTCGACACAGCAACTAAATACTAATATTTACATCTTCCAGTGTCTTTTTCTGTGATAACACTACGTATATACAGTACATGCAACGCGGATCCCGTGTTTCCCGCGCCTCGTCACGGTATAAACACATCGAGGTGATCGGCCAGGTGAGACAGGTATACCGCGTTCCCATCACGGTAAACTCATCATCTACCTGTCCCCGCCACGGTAAAATTATCGATGGAAAAGTATCGTATACAAGCGGGAGTTATCTCCCCGAATGACAAATAAATTGCATGTTTCTTTATATTTAATGACGATATTTAACCAGATTTTGACAGAGATTATAATAGAAATACTTGGAGTTTTTTTTTACTATTTTTTTTTATTTCATAGCTATTAAATAAATTATAAACGTATTTAATTTAATACTTGTGCAGCAATTGCAAATAAAATATTTTCGAATCCATTATCATATTTTAAAAAGGTCGTTAAATTAAAAATTATCATGAAATGATTTTAATTGCCAATAAAATTATAAATGTGTGTACGCAGTGTGATTGTGTTTTCTTAACAATTAATTGGTCCGCCTACATTTGTATTGTTTGTTGTTGAAGTCCATGCGTGTCAACTAATGATGAGCAAGTGATTAAAAATGAGGGCTTCCTATAAAATTACCAACCCGGTATTTTTAGCACGTTCCGTTCATTTCTTACAAGGTCTTCACATTTTAGTGAATTTGTGTTGCGTTACTTTAGGTACATGTATGGCTCGTCGTTTGTCATTGCACGAGGATTCCCACTTTCTAGTGCGTTACGTTTGCGACGACAATCTTTAAGTGCGAAGCCGTGTGTTCTTCAAGACTCAGTCTGACTTGAATATTCAGTGTGGAAATGAGTATGACGTTCAGTGGGGCCGGCCTGAGGACGTCGATCGAGCTGTGGTCTTGCATGCTGGATGTGAGCAGGACATGAGGGCCAAGCTGCGAGAGATGGAAGATACCGAGTGTCTACCAGCCTCTCCTTTCTCATCAACTTCTTTGCCACCTTCGAATACGCCCCATTGTAATGCAAAAAATCAAATTAACGTGTATCTCTCTGAACTGAATTATTACAAATAGAGAGTAAGGAGTCTTAGAGATACACAGAGTTGCATAAAATTATGTAATCGAAAGATAGTGTGGGTATCCCATGTAATGGTGTCGTGATGGTGTACCAGCTACCCCGCCGTGACGGAGGTTAGCGTTCGCTCGCAACCGAGCCCCCCCTCTCTCTCTCTCTTAACAGAATAACTAGATAAATTTTTTTGAGAAGGAAATGTTATTAAACTGTTCTTACACATTTCAAAGAAATAAAGAACATGTTTTGAAAGTTTTGCTGTTGATATTTCATGCCAAAAAAAAAACATTTAAACATTTCAGTAAATGTATTGATATCATTTTATGTGTGCATGTACATGTAATCTTATTGAAAGCTAATACAAATATGTAATCCCGTTTCCTGTTATCGTAACCTTACCCCCCACCCCCCGCCGCTTTATGACTGTCAAAGTTAACTTTAGTCCCAATTGTTTTACACAAAGGTGTGAAACCGTCGCACTGACAGGAAATCACTCTACGCTTGAACGCACAGAATACACAGGAATGAGGCAGGTAGATATTCTGTGTAACGATTGACCAAGAAGAATTCTACATCAAACAATTTTACTAATAGTTATATCAAATAATTGATTCGTTTTACTGCGTTCTTTAACCGCTAAACGTGTTGAAGATGTTTCTTCCCGCAAAAAACCTCCATTATAAACTAAACGAGAGATAGAGAAAAAACACAACGAATCAAACTTTCCAAACACAGAATATCATGCATCACGAACATTGTAAAGAAACTTAACTGTTAAACATACTTATTTTCTTTATTAAAATTAAAACTAATAGAAAGAAACTTTATCATGGAGAAAACACGTGGTAGAGCTAGCGGGCTGATTTGATTGACAGGTGAAGCACGTGGACTCAAATCTGAAATTGCATGATAGATTCAATCACAGTGTACCATATTCTTTTATGAATACTAATTTTATGAATATTTAGTATTGGATATTAGTATATTTCACATACGTATAAGTTAAATTACGCCTAAACGTCTCTCTCTCCCTCATTCTCTCTCTCTATCTCTCTCTCTCTCTCTCTCTCTCTCTCTCTCTCTCTCTCTCTCTCTCTCTCTCTCTCCTGCAAGGTGTTGTGCGATTAGACGAAGCCGTACGCGATATAGACTTTTTCTTTTGTCGTAAATAGGTGTGAAAACCCTCAAGGACATGTCGTTTTCTACCCTGAGATTGTTAATCACTACATGTATACACAGAAAATGATCGTGACTTAAACTTTATGTGTATACACAGGAAACGCATACTGATAACACGTTATGATTCCATGTGCTTTAACACAGCACCAACTTTATATATGTGTAGCGTTTCTATTTTCTCAACGTTTCTCCTTTTTAAAGAATAAGTCAGCGTTGTTCTCACAATTTTAATAAAAGGTAATAATCCAAGAAACATATGTATAAATCATTCAAAACTTGTGCAATTCTAACCTACTACTCTGCTAAATAAAACCACCCGCACTGAACTTCAGCCAATCTCCTTTTATATATAACGTCTCTAAAATAACTCCTCAATCACGTGCATAATTCACTCCTAATAATAAAATCAACTCCTCTCTTTGAAATAACTCCTCACTATGTTTCATAACAAATACAATTTAGGTCAGAGATGAGGAGTTAATATCAATTAGTAAACAAAGTTCATACGTTAAAGAAAGAAATAAACCAGATAAAATTAAAATGAATAATATAACTTTGCTTCACTCCCCCCTGCACAAGTTTTGACTCCGACAAAACAATAATAAACATTGATAAACAAAACAAAACAAAATATTATACAATTACTAAAAATAGTCTAATATATATACATATATACAAAATGTCACTCGGGATTTGAATTCCGTCTCTTTAGTTCCGCTAGAAAAATTGAAATTTCCTCCAAAGTTCTTTGCGCTAAAATGTTCGCACTTTCTCTATCTAAGTTTTCGCAAACATTAATGTCCATCGTTCTTTGTTCATTGATCACCTCACCATCTTTTATAACCGAAACACTGGTCATACTTAGTTCGACTGATCGTGTCACAACAACCTCACGAGTATCTTCGTACACTTCCTGCTGATCGTCTTCTTCTTCATCTGATATCATGATGAAATCCATAGATTTTTCATCGTTAGAATAAGCAATAGTGTCACTATCTTGATTAAAGTCATCTTCATTCTCATCTGACGAAATGTCACTGTAATCCGGGTTTTTAATAATTCTGTGGTTAAAATCCATGATTTTTGGAATAAACAGTTCAAAAACACAAATCAAAATCATTTATCAGCTGTTCATCGTAATCATAATGTCTATTGTGAAAATGTCTGCGCAGATTTTCTCTTCGCTTAAAAACTTTATCACAAAACATGCACTGAAATAAGTTTACATTTTCTTTGTGTTGATGGTTGAAATGTCTTTTAAAATTATCCAATCTGGTAAAAACAATTCCACATTTATCACATAATACAGTCTTCATAATATCTCTGTGGCTTGCGAATGACTCTTCCCCGCATAGTTTTCTTGGGCATACCCACGGTCTGTTGATCACGTGGTTGGTCAGTTCGAGGAGGATCTTGAATTGGAATACACAACTTCGGGTTTGTCTTTGGCGCGTTAGCTTTTCCCACGCGCGGTGTTTCGGCGGCATCTTTTGAATTTGAGGAGGGATCCAGCTCAGGCGTGTTGACAGTTTTGCTCGGCATCTCTTTGAATTTGAGGAGGTGTTTCAGTTTTAACTCTGCTGTTTTTCGTATCTGGAATGATTTTATATTGTCAGCATGGACAATGACGGGATTAGATTTTCTCGAATGTTTAATTTCAAACAACACATCACTTAATTTTTTCGTAATAATCCATGGTCCAGTCCAGTTTCGAGCTAATTTAAGTTTTGTGCCAACAATTTGTTTGGGCTGAAATCTCCGTACAATATCACCTTCGTTATAAGTTTTTCGCACAGCTGTTTTATCATAATGTCTCTTTTGTCTGCACACTGCTCCCGAAGTTCTCTCTCTAGCGAATTTATGTACAAGCTCCAAATTTTTGCACAAATTTTTCACATATTTTGTTTCCGATATTTTCTCTCCTTTTCCGATTTCCAGAGATTCCGTTTGTAAATCTACGGGTATAGTCATCTCCGAACCAAACATCATGCGAAAAGGCGTAATTCCAGTCGTTTCGTGAACTGATGAGTTATATGCCATCACAACACAATCAATATAATCGTCCCAGTCAGTTTGTTTCACATTTATATACTTAGACAACATATCTTTAATTGTTCGATTGAGTCGTTCTACCATTCCGTCAGATCTTGGATGGAATGCAGTTGTTCTTGTTTTCGCTATGTCAAACATAGAGCACAGATGTTTAAACACTAAACTTTCAAACTGTACACCTTGATCACTGTGAAATTCGTATGGGCACCCGTATCTTTTTATCCAGCCCCGGAAAAATACATTAGCTATCGTTTTTGCTTCCATATTTGGTATCGGAAATATTTCCGCAAATTTACTGAAATAATCCGATATAACTAAAATGTACACATTATCATTTGCGGTTTTAGGAAATGGTCCTGCTATATCTGCTGCAACTCTTTCAAATCTTCCACCAACGGTATAGGTTTCCATATAATGTCGTCTTTTTCTTCCAGGATTTTTCCGTTCTTCACATACTTCACAGGACTTCACATAATCACGAACAGTTTGTCTCATCCCCGGCCAATAATATGATGAAAATGAAGCTCTTTGCTGCGTTCTGTAAATTCCCATATGTCCTGAGGTAGGCGCATCGTGTAAATACCACATTACATCCTCGCGAAGTCTATTCGGAGTACAAATACGCAGTCTATTTTCATCTTTTTCTGTCCAAAGAATACACAAAACATCATTATGAATTCGTAACAATTCCCAACGTGCATGCCAAAATTTACACTCTGGGTGTAAATGTGAAATGTCCTGGTACGAGGGTTTGTCTTTTCCCATTTTAAGCAACTTTAAAATAGGAAATATTCCGTCATCATTCTCTTGTGCCTTACGTATGTTCTCGTACGATAACTCGTTTACTGGCATCTCAACACTTATGGCTCGCTTTGGTCTATTTTCCGTGCGTCCTTTCTTCTTGCTTTTTACTTCAGAACAATGGTCCTCACTAAATAAATTCACAATATTACAAATTATATTTTCTTGGTCACATATTCCACTTTCACTGATATCTTTCCTTAGTTCGTGTATATGCGATTGCTGCTTTCCATCATAAATGTCACTTAATCTTCGATTGCACTGTCTACAAACTTCTTCACTGTCGTTTGCATAATTTGACGGTAAACGCGATAAAGCGTCTGCATTACTGTGACGTTTTCCCGGTCGGTGAATAATTTTGAAATCAAACGCCGATAACTGCTGTAACCACCGACAGACTTGGCCATCTGGATCTCTAAACCTATGTAACCAGGTTAAGGAACCGTGATCAGTACGTAAGATAAATTCCCGTCCAAGAAGATAATGTTTAAAATGTTTTATAAAAAAAACAACAGCCAACATTTCCTTTCTCGTTACACAGTAGTTTTTCTCATGGGAATTTAAAGTTCGGCTGGCATACTGCATCACTTTTTCTTCACCATTTTGAATTTGTGACAAAACACAACCAATCGCATCATTACTAGCATCTGTATCTAGCACAAATGGTCCACCATCTACATCTGGATATCCAAGTATAGGAGAATGTATAAGCTTATCTCGAAGTTCGTGAAAAGCATGATCACATTCCGGCGTCCAGTTCCATACTCCATTTTTCTTAGTTAAAGCATGAAGGCACTTAGCTGTTTCTGCAAATCCTTTGACAAACTTCCGGTAATATGACATAATTCCTAAAAATCTTCGTAAATCTGTTACGTTTTTAGGTATTCGTATGTTCCTAATTGCTTCTATTTTCTTCGGGTCTGTGTGCACACCATATCTTGAAACTACATGTCCCAGAAATTCTACTTCCTGTCTGAAGAAAAAGCATTTCGATGGCTTTAATTTTAGGTTTGCTGAGTCCAGTCTGTCACAAACTTGATTAAGATTTTCTAAATGTTCTTGAAAACTTTTTCCAAACACAATAATGTCATCAAGATATAAAACAGCAATGTTCCACTGTAATCCACAAAGAGCTTTTTCTATTATCCTTTGGAATGTCGCCGGGGCGTTGCACAACCCAAACGGCATGACGCTATATTGGTAAAGTCCTCCTCTGGGAGTCGCAAATGCTGTTTTCTCCTTATCTCTCTCCGACATCGGTACTTGATGATACGCCATGTTTAAGTCTAGGGAGGTAAACCACATCGATCCAACTAAAGCGTCCAAGTTGTCATCTATTCTTGGTATTGGATATGCGTCCTTTATCGTTCTCGAATTGAGTCTCCGATAATCCACACATATGCGCCATGTTTTGTCTTTCTTTTGCACCAAAACAAGCTGAGATGACCACGGACTATGGGATTTTTCTATTATTCCCAAGTCCTCCAATTTCTGAATCTCATTATTCAGAATATCACGCTTAAATAAAGGCATGTTCCGCGATGCCTACTTAAAAGGTCGTTCGTCATTCAGAACAATATGATGTTCTCCTAAAGTTGTCTGTCCTAAGCGTCCATTAGGATCAGCAAATGTAGCAACGCGTTTCTGCAGAAACTTCTTAAATAAACTTGCCTCTTGATCAGAGAGGTAAATCCGACCTTTTTCATACACAGGAATTAAATGAGCAGGTAATTCCTTTGGATTCTTTTCCTCCACTAAATAAACTTCCTCTGAATTCAGGCGTTCACTATTAGAAACTTTAATAACAGGAGAAAATATTGCTATTCTAGCATTGCGTTTTACTGTCACTACTGCTCTTCCCAGATTAAACAATCTTAAATATCCGTTAAATGTTCTTGCGTTTAACAGAGTTCTTGCAACCAGCAACTTATGTTTATGCAGAAACTCTGATAACACAACTGGTATTCCTTCACTGTTCTCCGGGTAAGTGAATTCCGTTTGGATAACAACTTCGTGTCCTGGTGGCACAGAAATGTCCTGACTTGCTATTATCCAGTTGGTACGTCTAAGACAAGCATTATTACCAGGAACTTTAACAAACAATCCCCCATTCTCATGATCCCAATTACATCTAAAATATGAATAAAAATCTGCTCCTAATAAATTCTGAGAAACTCTACCAACGAATACCCTTAAATCCGTTTCAAAATCATCAAAGTTTAACGTCATATGCGCTGTTCCTAGTACATATAAATCTTGGCCACTTGCAGTCACAAACTTCTTTCTAGCTGGCTCCAGCACTGGTCGATTTTCTGGAGGAATTTTATTAAATATATCTTCTGTTATGAAGGTATTTTTCGCTCCAGTGTCTACCTTCCACGTAACAAATGTACCTTGTATCAGTCCATCAACGTAGAATCCTCTCTTGTTTTTACTTGCATTTATTTTATAACAAGATGGGAAATCTTCAGATTCTTCTGTCACATCTCTTCCATTTTCATCATCAACGAGTTTGTCATTAGTTGTGGTTCTTTGATAATTAGAAGATGAAGAATCGTTATCAGAATTAGCACCAGGCCAGTCTATGTAGCCGTCCGACGCATGGCCTACTGCCTCGGCGGCGCGTCTTTTCCCTGGGGAACTGCTCCGCCATTCTCCCTCCTTGCAAATGAATTTGTACTAGGACATTGATTTCTCAAATGACTTAATGATCCACAGGTATAACATCTCTTTCTGGTGTTATAATTCTTTCCATTTTGATAACTTTTATCAATTCCACGGGATAGTTGTTTTGGGTTGACTGTGTAGATATCCCTTCTAACTGTCTTAGAATTTTTCAATGACCGTTCCTCGCCTAACCGAATACACTCTTCTTGCATGGCTGATGTAACTGCCTCCTGAATTGTTTTCGGCCTCGTCCTCTTAACTGACATTCGGAACTCCTCATTTTCAGAACAGTTATCCAGAAACGTTTTTAAACTGTTTTCATCGACGCATGCTCTGTTTCCAGGATAAGCTCTTCTGAATAAATCTTCAATCGCTTGTCCATAATCTCTAAATGTCTCATTAACGTGTTTTCGGCGTAATTTTGCTTCAGCAATGTAACTATCCTTCAGAGCTGTATATCCAAATCTCTGATTTAAAGCTTCTGTCAAATGCTGATAATTGCCCATGGTGTTGTCTGGAAGTCCATAAGCATATGTCTCTGCTTGGCCACGTAAAGTAGTTAACAGCACACCCCTCTTTCTTTGTACAGTCCACTGATTTAAATTAGCAACGTTCTCAAAATATCTGAAGAATTCAGTCCAGGTAGTCGATCCATCTCCGGAAAATGTCCTTTTGACTGGAATGTTGACACTACTTTCAGTCTGGTTAGTAACTTCTGGGGTTGCCAGAAAATCACTTCTACCTCTTGGAGTCGCACCCCGCACGGAACGTTGTCGATATCCTCCACCTGATCTTCCAGTTGATTTCCAGCATTTATACACTACACTAATTAATATCACAAAAGTAATCGCAAACATTAACACAATGATCAGTTCTCGTGTAGCCCACATTACTATTCCTCCAGGAAAGAACTGGTAGGCAACATACAACAGAGTTGTAAAGATAGGAATCACTCCGAACCAAAATCCTATTAGTTGTCCCCATCCTGTTGAATTGCTCACATATGCGGTACCTTCGGTTGTTGCTAGTTCTGTTTCTACACAGGGGGTATTCAAATCTTCTCTGTACATCGGACACACAGGAGAATCAACTTCATTGAATTCCGTTAACAAGTTCCGACGCACGGCAGTACGCGGTGAAGATTGCGGAATATTTGTTGTTCCTCGAGGCGTAGTCATCATGTCACTATTTTCTGGTTGCATATGCAACAAACAAAGTAAAACAACATGTGTCACTAAAACAGCACTTACAAAAATATCCAGCTTGCTAAGTTCTACTACTATTCAAACAACTAAATCTAGAAGAATTCACAGAAAGTTTATCGGTACGCCACACGTGTTTCTGTAAATGCTTTAATTCTGCAGCCACAGAACGGACATTTGTAAAATTCACTTTTCTTTCCGATTGCTGTAATAATGTAGTGACGATTCTCGTTGTTCTTGAACATAACAAAACAATTGGGACACTCTCTTCGGTCACTTACGTTAATTTGTCCAAGGAGAATAAGATTTCCATTTTCTACAATGTCATAATAGTTCACAAATCTTTGTCGTCCTTGATAATCCATCACTATGCACTATGCATTAATAAATCCCTCCAAAAATAATAATAATTCCACACGTCAAAAGTTAATCAAATTATATAAAAATTTTCACTTTAATCCATAATTACCAATATTAAAATTGTATCCCACCGCTGCCACCACTTGTAGCGTTTCTATTTTCTCAACGTTTCTCCTTTTTAAAGAATAAGTCAGCGTTGTTCTCACAATTTTAATAAAAGGTAATAATCCAAGAAACATATGTATAAATCATTCAAAACTTGTGCAATTCTAACCTACTACTCTGCTAAATAAAACCACCCGCACTGAACTTCAGCCAATCTCCTTTTATATATAACGTCTCTAAAATAACTCCTCAATCACGTGCATAATTCACTCCTAATAATAAAATCAACTCCTCTCTTTGAAATAACTCCTCACTATGTTTCATAACAAATACAATTTAGGTCAGAGATGAGGAGTTAATATCAATTAGTAAACAAAGTTCATACGTTAAAGAAAGAAATAAACCAGATAAAATTAAAATGAATAATATAACTTTGCTTCATATGAATGATAATTTTATTATTGAATGGAAAAATAGATTTGTTAGTTGATTCCGGACATTTGTTCATTTCTCAATTTAAAACAGTACAGGTAAAGTAACAACAACAAGCAGCAGCAGGAATAACGGTAAATCACACCGTCGCGGTGTCATCACGGTCGCAATCCATACCGCGATCAAAAACCGTGATGGTGTATCACGGGAACGATTAAAATACCGTGACGGTAACGCGGGCCAATACGGGATCCGCGTTGCCTGTACTGTATTTTGTACTACATAACCCATAACATCAAATAACGTATACTTTGGGCACCAGCGGGGTTTGCTTATTTATATTTATGCCTCCTCATTCTCCTGCCTACACATCAAACAAACTCACAAATGTGTTGAAATTTTTATTAATCAGAATATGATTATATCCTGATCAAAACATATACACATTGATGTACATCACATCTAGTACATACCAATAATCCAAGTAGAACAAAAATCAAAATACTGTAACTGTAAGAAACATATATTAAAACCAACTGCAACATATATAATATGTAGAGCAGAATATTATACAAGGTAAACGATGCATTCAAATACGTAAGTAAATTATTTATAATACACACTGATGGCAGAAGGTTGGGGGATAGACCAAATTGACAGAAACTGTACAAATACAATGGATAAGTTAACAATGATAAGTTTATCTAAATATTAAATGGGGAACATATAGTGAAAAAGGGAGGTGGGAGGAAAATTCGACAAAACGCAGACTGTACAATTTGTAGACTGATAATACAAAAGTGACCCTATCTTTCAGCCAATCAGATTGCTTCAAATTCAGCATTAAAACCGAGGGGCTCCCCGTGGGGAAAACTGTGCATGTTTAAATAATGTTGTTTATATCTACAGATTAAAAGTACATACGTCTGCATAAAACCATTTATAATTATAAATTGCATTTAAATATTTAATCCTTCAATGGTTTAACATTATATGAAAATAAGTAATAAGGAATTTTTCTTTGAATATTATGAGATGATAATTTCGGTCGGGGAGTGACAAAATCAATCATAAAGCCCTTCCGGCTTTTTTGGATTAAATCACGCCCCGACCACAAATATCACCTCATAATACTCAAAGAATGATTCCTTATTCCTTAATTACGAACTAATGTCAGTTTTATATATTTGGTTTACAAATCATGAACTGACGATCAATATAGGCTGAGTTTTTATAGTTTTAACCTTAGAATAATTGTGTAATAAGTAAGTTAAAAGAAATACTCTTGCCAAGAATAAAGTCTTAAGGTGACCACCTTTTTTTTCTTTCTGGTGGAAAAAAATCTTATAGCAATAAACAATTAATAAAGCCGGTACTTGTGTTATATTTCTTTTTTCTTTTACTTAATATACTATCATTCAACCTCATGGACATTCTCTTGCATTCTTTATCACTTGCTTTTACGCAAATATGACATATTCTCATAAAATAATGTAGTGTAAAACTACAGTTGCCTGACTAGAAAACTATGTAAATGAACAAACTGAAAAACAAATGCATCATAATACATCATAACTCGTAGAAAGCCGTATTTGTATTCTTGCTCCATTTCGCAATAGTGGAAAGATGTGTGAGAAAAAAGAAATAAACAAAATCGCCAAAACAAAGTTGGCATATTTTGCATTCTCCTATCAGAATAATCATATCTATTGTTTAAGATAATTAAAGGAATGGAACTGTAAGATTCATATTTTATGTTTTTGAATTCACAGTCATCTCAGACAAAACATTTTTTGGATTTCTTTTTTGAAATCCTCTATTTGAATGCAATATATAATTGGATTAGCGGCAGAGCTAAAGCTAGAAAAACAAACAAGAAGAAGAAATTCATTTGGTGACCGGTTGTAGAAACCCAAACCCATAGTTGGACCAAGAGATAAAATAAGCACCACGAGGACCATTGTTACCAGCTTCATTGACTTCATGATTCGATTTCTTTGCCGAATTGCCATCTTTTGGTGCCATCATCGATAAATACAAAACTAAGTTGCAAAACCACGTTGCCGAATAAACTACGTATATCCGTTTTCCTTTCCAGAGCATTTGGTTCAGCGGTTTTTCGGATATGACGAGGTAGCGATTCAAACTTATGAAAAATGTCTGCCAAATCGACATCAAATATGCTATACAGCCGAGGCAGAGGTTTATCCTACATATTGTTAGTAGTCCTATCCTTGTTGAGATGAGCTTAGATTGAGTTACACCGAAAAGAGTAACATTTACCCCGAACAACAAATCACTGACTGAAAGGGAGAGCACCAGGTTGTAATGAATATTTCCCCGTATGGTTTTGTTCCTGAATGCCGCAAAAAGAACCACCAAATTTTCAAATGCAATAAATAATCCGAAAGTAATAGAAAATAATGTCATGGCTAGTACTGTATTACCAAATTCCTGATCTGTTTGGCTTTGTTTTCTAAAGGTAGAGTTTGTGAGATTTGACAGAAAATAGGACGACGTAAAAGTTTCATCCATTATCTTTATGTGGTAGAATTGATTCAGATCAGGTACCAAAAACTAAATTTCAACGCCAAGAATCTTCGAATATAAACATTTTTGCTGTAAAAGACAATTAAAATCCCGTAAGATTTAATGTCAATGAAAAACATGGTATAACATTAATACATCAAATTGACTAGTACATGAATACACGTGCCGTGGAATCCTTAAAATTCGTCGGGGCCAATTTTCGTGGATTGCTTTAATTTTACAGGCTCATTGGGACGTAATTTCGTATATTATGTTATACTTAAATCAAAAGAAAATGTGACTTTATAACACTACTAATAAACTTATAATACTAGGTTATCAATTTAAGGAGGTTTTAAATTCGTGGATGAGAGTTTTACAATTAGACGAAAATTGAGCCACCACGAATGCTTAAGATTCCACGGTATCTAAACACGGAGAATATGAGTCTGCCTTATATTATTCTACATTTACATTCAGTATATATTTACCCTTATCTTTGGATTGAAAATCTGCGACATTCAGTTTTCTCTGAATACACTTAGCTAATCCATGCCACATGAGCACAAATTTAAACGACTCCACCTGTTTTGGGTATATTTACTTTTGTAAGATTAATTGAAATTTTCATTCCTACCTAACCAATTTGATATATCCGTTTGAAAAACTACCATTAATATATAGCTACTCCTTAATAAAAAGAGTTTTCTTCACCAAGTTTCTGGCACTATATTTTTTGTCGCAGAAGCTAACTAAATAGCTTGTTAATATGGCTGTTCCATGTATATTTCATATCCCTGACTAAGAGCGTAAAAGTGGCTTTATAGCGGCGATACAAATTATTTCATATAGATGTAAATCAATGTGAAAATATAAATATAAGCGTTCAATGCTTATTTTTGGTTAGCGTTAAGCATTCAATGTTTAATTAAAGTGAATTAAATTTCCCATACTTGTACTGCAAATTTGCTCTTTATATTTCATTTGATCAAAATTAGAAAAAGTACCATAACTGAATCATACTTTAAAATAAAAGACATCAATATAATAAATGTGTTTTCATTATCTTCACCTTAAATTAAAGTCCATTTAAAACTTTTTCATAAAAGTTGTTTGTTCGTTTTTATCAACAAAGGATAATAATTTATTCAGGTCAAGATCTAGTAAATGATTCCAAAGTGTATTTTTGATGCGAGAATCATTGGGACATCATAATTGATTTGAAGAATCTTTTTCCTGACTTTACGGCTTTAAAAGGAATTATGTAGAAAAGTAAGCAATTTCTTGGCATTTTATGTAAAATAATGGGAAAAGTAATCCCGATAACTTTAATCAATTTGGCATAATTTTAAAGAAGAGGTAGTAGAGAGTTATTTTGATTTTGTTTTTGGAGAGAATGTAGTCATTCTACATATATCTTATTAATAAAAAATGAGTGAAACTACGAAATTTATTCCTCATTTTATTCCTATTTCATAGAAAATGACTTTCTTAAACAAGATTTGTCAGTGTGTTTACCAACAAATTTAGTCTCGGTACATTCTATTTAACAAAGCTATTGTTATGAAGCATAATTGAAAGAATTTATATCTGAAATTTTATAAATCTGTAGGCATCTTTCCTTTACTAGATCTTGACCTCAAATGCATTAAATCTTAAAGTATTTACAAAATTTCACGCCATAAAAACGGTCTAATGAGGTTGTTCAGTTTTGTTTATAAATGATTGACAAAACATTGCCGTTTCTGATTCTGAACTTCGAATTTGTTGACATTAATTGAATTACCAATACCATAATAAAAACAAATAAAATGTATTTTCTTCTACTACTGATAATGATCAAAACCATTTTTTTTGGACAAAATGCACTCAATGATTCCGTTTACTTAGAGCTTGAAATTTTGATTAAAAATTGTTTGAAAAAGTTCAAAATTATAAGTATGAATATTGTTTTAAAAAAATAAAAACGAAGTGCTTTAAACAAATATAAATATTAACATCCGTGTTTTGTGTATTTGACGAAAATATGCAATGAGGAAGGTATATTAATTAAAAAACAGTGAAAATTACGAATACTTTTTATTATTTTTCTTTCATTCTTTTTGCCTAAAACTTTTGAATGGAGATATAATTTCAAAAGTTAAGTTTCCTCGCATCGATTTTAAAATGTTACAGTCAAATTATTTGGCCTTCGCCTTTCTGAAGAATATATATTGACAAAAAAAAAATCTCCGAAATATTAAGGTAGATCTGATTCGTAATATACTGACCCTTGAGCCTTCTTAATGTACTTACCCAGACACTTCATTTGTAACAGTTACTACCCACTGGAGCTTGCTGTTGAACCTCTTCCTTGAAATGAAGCTGATATTAAAATAACCCACCGTTCATATCAATGGTCTTTGATATCATCACAAACTTGTAGGAGTTTAAAAATCAATTTCTTTCGAGAACTGAAACTTCAAATAACAATCGGATGTAAAACAAGAATTGTCATCGTATGACAGCAGATGTATTCGGGCTTAAAAATTGGTATTAATGTTCTAAAGCTTGATTTCCAAGATACAGCCTTCCGGTGTTTCGTTGCGGTTTTAGTTTTTTATTTCCTTTTTTTTACGACAATCTGATTAAAATATATTTTATTCATCCGCTTATGTATACCGGTATACAGGAATATAAAGGTATGGACTGCATACATAGTTATGTCCAAATAACTTTTCATTCAATTAAATATAATGCATTTTCTTCTACTACTGATCATGATCAAAAACAGAATATATCCTTACATTGAAAAATTAATCTTTTTAGAAAAAGCAATACTGAAAGGAAGAGACGGTATACTTAATAAACTGTCCTATCCTGTCGAGAAAGCATCCTAGTTTAACAACTGTATAACAAATGTATGTTATTAACTCTCCTCTGAAAAATTCGAACCCTTTTTTAATGGCACCTCCCTATAATTTGTTTCCTTTTTTATGTTATATGAAAAGTAGAAGACTTTATTAATTAACTTTTAAAGCTATGTATTAATCAACAAAAAATAGTGTTTATCATACTTATCCTTAAGCTTGTTAATGTTTATACACATTGACCAAATTGATGTATTCGTGTAATACACGTGATTATTTCTTATCAAACGCAACTTTTATATACATTCGGACAGGCCAAAAAAAAATCACCATGGAATTTATTTCACAGATCAAAGACAACGTCTTCTAAACTTGCCATTAACGCAGGATTCTGTATTAACCTGATGATATTTTAGCATAACATCATTAAACGTAATGCGATACAAAATTATTTATACAATGAAACAAACGTTCAATGCTATCCAGTGGATACAATGTACCTTTATTAATGGTAGGCGATTCTAATTCAGATTGGTTTTAGATTTAAACATTGTAATAATGATATAATCTATTTGGTTTTTTTTCCCAGCTCTGTCAAAAATGAGAGATCTTGAGAGCGACGTTTTAAAAAAAACTGGTATCCAGAATAAATTCAATCAAAATAATAATCATAAAACTGAAAATGACAATTAAAGAGACTGACTTAAATTTTGATTGCGCACGTATTTTGAGCATTATTGTAAATTGCAATATAGATTTACGTTTAATGAACAATTTTTAAAAATTTTTGAAAATTGAACAAAATTAACAAAACACAAATAAAAATATTTTTAGAGGGAAATTCTTTTTTTTAAAATAATTTTTTCATTGTACGGAAGGTGAGCGTTGCCATTTTGCTTTTATAACGTTACATTTAAATGAAGCTTTGTAGGAATGCGTTTTAAGAAATATATTTAAGAAAAGAAAAAATCGTACGCCATTGAAAATCTGTACACACACTGATGTTATCCTCAGGGATATTTTTTTTTAATTTTTTCTTTAATCCATTATACCAATTACCACATTTTCATACTCCAAATATGTAGCAAAATATGGTATACTTTTTTTTCATTTAATAGTCTCCTTCATAAAACATTTACTAAATTGTAAGGACTACGGTGTTACTATAATACCAAATTGGCCTTTTTATGTTTTTGGTCAATGTTCTTTGATGAAGATCTATATTATAAGATTTTTGTGAAAGATGTGTTATTTTTTAAAGATAAAAAGCAAATAATTATTCAAGGTCATAACAAAAACTGCTTATCTGGTTCTCTATATTCTGGTTCCGGAATACTTGTAGGACATTTATATGCTACACACCTATAATGAATAAGATGTATTGCAGATGACATGGGCCCTGGTACATCCAATTAATTAATAACGATACTTGCTTATATGTGGCGAATACGAAAGACCGTTGTATTGCAGATGAACTATGGTCCTGAAACATCAGAGGGTGTATTGCAGATGATGGTTCTGATACATCAAAAATATTTTAAGTTGAAATTAAGAAGATATTGTTATTTTGCTTGAACAAACACATTTTTAGACATATTTAAAATCGGCATATTCATTGGAAATTAAACGAAAATAAAGATCACTATCTTGCGGAACTCGCATCAAGAATTATCTTGATGTTGTATAATGTCCAAGGCCGGCAACACAGCAACACAATGAAAGTTCGCTTTTAACACATTTTGCAAATGATGCAACAGCTTTAACACTGTGATTGTCAATCTTCTTGCTTTGGAAAACAACGTTGCATTGTAGATCATTCATTTTTCAAACCAGTATAAATCATCGGGAAAAATTCATTCAGCCGTGCATGATATTAGCTGGGCACATAGCCTAGCAGGCGTTGTGGATCCACGTGATTCTGAACTAGTAAAAAATCGTCCGATTTTATATACAAGAGCAAGGGCGATTATGTTGGACGCCCTTGAAAAGGTTTGTTAAGAGAAGTCAAAATTTTATGTACATAGTTCAGGATCAGGCGGTGCTACTTTTGTACTTCTTTGCAAGAGTTTGTGATAAACTGTTTCAAAAGCATGAGTGGTGGCGGTCAGATAGGGCAAGAGATGGCTGTGTGAAAGGAAATTCATCAGATAAACTTTCAGTCACAAAAATCTGGGCATTTAGCAAGATTTCTTACCTTCTTTATCTTCAAATTAATTGATCTGCACCTTCAAAGCGCTTAACATCCTCTTAACGGGTTGTGTTTATTTCCATAATATTTTATGTTTTTTAAAGGGAAACAAATAAAAACATAATAAAAAAACATCAAAGAACTAGTAGGCTAATTATTCTCGAACAGTAAGAGGTGTTTTCATATTAATATTTCTTCCGGTGTAACGAAAATTGACCCCCGTAGAATATTGACCGGGGTTCATTATTCTACGTAGAATTATGACCCACTCAGTTGTAGAATACTTGGATAACATCGTAGAAATTATGTCCTTAGGGTCATTTTTCTACGTGTGGGTTGTAGAAAAACGACCCCGTAGAATATTGACTAAATTTTATTACATATTCCATGTTTACTTGTTTTAGGTCCATTCTTTTTTCTTAGAGTGGATACAGGGATGATGGTGATGGGGGGATTTAATTGCCTGCTTGGTACTTAGATTTTTTATCGTATAACCTTGTACGAATAACCAGCTTGAGTTAGCTTTTCTGATCACTTGTCATTGCCTACCATCATTATTTCAGTCTGTTTTTTTAATTTTTCAAATACAAAAAGAAAAGATATATATTTCATTAAAGTACATTGTTCAACCATGACTGAATAGGAACGATATCAATCTAAATGAAAAAAACAAAACTCGTACAAATTGTAAACAGAAATTGATACCAGTAAATTTTAATGGGGAATAGAAAATTATTCATCACGGTTTCTATCACAATGAGAAATTAATTATTAACCATTGGTCTGAAGTAGGCACATATCATCATGTGAATTTAGAATTTTTTTTCCGGGATATGGGGGGGGGGGGGATGGATATTTATGAGAGGGGAGGTCGAGGCCTATTATAGGTAAATTTAATAAGTGACCTTAATAAGTTTGAATCCCCCATTCCTTAGATCCGCGATCGATTGCAATTGCATGCGTTATCACATTGGGATATTTTTCACAATTAATTCTTTATTGTTACAATAAGCTTAAGAAGAATGTTTTTTTTTAAATACTAGCTTGATTTTAAAACTATATAAACATCACAAATCCCAAAACTTTGAATTTAGAATTGAACACAAGAAACAGAATACTTTACAAATGATTCTGAATGAATTTAAAATCAATATCTGTTGTAATCAAATTGGCATTAAGAATGTACTTGAAAACTTCGGTAAAAAAACCAGTGAAAACAAATTGCAAAGAAACAATGACACTCAAAAGAGCTTTGGCGTTGACTTTGACTCCATTTGAATATAACTCTAGTATTCAAAACGACATATGAATCTACAGTGTAGTTAATAATACGTGCATATTCCTACATAACTTTAAACATTACTTGGATTTCCCATATAAATGTCCCAGGCAATCATACTCAATTTTAGCAGTTTTTAAAAGTAGAAACAACAGCTGCGTTTTGTCACCGTTCTCGAAAAAGTTATCTCTGTTTCAATAAAATTATCACCATAAGACAATAAAAAGACATCTAGTGTGATGATTCATGTGTATTGCACTTAAATCAGTAAAATTAAATAAAACCATCAAATATGTAAATAAAATATCAAAATAAAAATTTTTGTAGAGGCCAAATTTGAGGCCAGGCCAAAATTTGGGACCAAGCCAAATTCAGACAAAAAGTCCTCATTGAAAACAGAATTTGTTTTTGTTTATTTGTTTTCCAGCTTTTAATTATAAGAGCTGGACACTTTGTTTATGGTTAAACCAACACAGTCGAATTCCAAACCTCTCCTCCCATGGTAACATTTTTAAGTTTACAAATGAAAAAAGGGGCCCCTTCCTTTGGAGGCAGATATAAAAATTATAGAAAAAACTAATTCCTAAATTGCCTTACCCAAACATTAGGATTTTGAAAACTAGCAAAAAATGGTTTCCTTTTCTTATTCTTTTCGCTTGTCCGAATTTCGGATTAGTCTGTTCTATTTCCTTAAAAAACCGATGCTTCGTCCATATACTCACACAACTTTATTGAGCATATAATGGCAGCGATGCAGAGTTATCAAACATTTAGTGTAACGTCAGCGCAAAAAATGATAAATCCAAAAATCCGAATTTACGCGCGAGTCGCTGTCTTTTGTGTACCTGTAAGGTAAGTCTGTTGGTGTGGAGGTGTTTTGTTTGGTTGTCGGACATTCGTGTAGCTAAATAAAACAGATATTAAAATATCCACTTTATTTATCGAAATTTTACATCTGTCTTCTGGGGTTTTTCTTCTAAAAATATGCAATACGTAGTCATTAAGTTAAGGTTTGTCCATTAAATCATCTACTAAAACAATACTGAAACAATTGGAACAACAATAATACAAATAACAGCCCATAAGTTCATATGTGGAACTCTCTTCAAACACCTTGACATACATAAACTCACATAGGAATCTCCTAATGGTAGAGATAGAAACCAAATCGACCATGTAATGGTAAATGGCAGATACAGGAAATCAGTATGCGATGTCAGGGTTATGTGTGGCGCAGATGTCAGTCTGAATCTCTGCAGAAATACAAAACCATAAGCAAAAACCAGGAGGATGTACGACGTCAGCAGACTGAAAGATCACAAGGTATACAGAGGATTCAAACTTGAAAGAAACAGGTTCCAGCAACTATCAGGTAAAAAAATGATATCAGTAAAAACTGGACACAGTTGAAAGAGATATATAACGAAACAGCGGAAAAAAATCTTGGACCTGTGCGCAAGGAAACAAAAAGATTAGCTTCAAACTGAAACATACAAAGCCACACATGAAAGAATGAAACGAAACGAAGAAATTGGAAGATAAGACTAAAAAAGAATAAGAGAATTTAACAGAGAGGAATACAGAGCAAAGGACAAAAAAATCAAAAGAAGAGCAAGAACTGATAAAAGAAAAAACTTGGAGGAGGTAGCTTGCAAGGCTAAAATGCAGCAAAGTCAACCCACCTCAGAGAAGTATACCAGCTGTCTAAACAGCGTTGCGGAAAGAAAAGGAGCAGGACACGTGGCATAAGATCAAAAGATAGCAAACTACTCATTGAGGAGGGAAAGAATATAGAGAGATGCAAGAACATTTTAGGAAAGTACTCAATGTTCCAACAGAGGCAGCAGAACTCCCAGAAGGATGTACTGACCAGGCTAACACAGAAATAGGAATTGATACATCAACGATAAGAGAAGAGGAAGTTAAAAGAGCAATCGTAAAAATGAAAAACTGAAAAAGCCCCGGAATATATAACATCAGCGCAGAACTGTTAAAAGAAAGTGAAGCACCAACAGCACCAAAACTAACGGTATTATTCAACAGAATCATTGATGAACAGAAGATACTATCAGACTGGAAAAGACCACTCATCGTCAAAATAACAAAGAAAGGAGATCTCACTATATGTGGCAATTACAGAGTAATATCACTGTTATCTGTTCCTTCGAAAGTTTTTTTTTTTTATAGAATAGTGATAGACAGAATTAGAGATGGGATAGAGGACAAATTAAGGCCAGAACAAGCTGCATATAGGAGAGGAAGGGGAACATCAGAAAAGGTTTACATCTTAAGAAACATACGAGAACAGTCCACAGAATGGCAATCACCTTTTACATAAGCTTTATAGACCTCACGTAAGCCTTTGACAGCATAATAAGGGATAAATTATGGAATATACTCAAGCATTGTGTAATTTCTGATTTATATGTTAACATCATCAAAAAATGTGTGATGGAAGTACTACCTGTGTTATTGAAAACGGAAAAAACAACTGACTGCAGGTTCAAAGTTCAGACCAGAGTGAGGCAGGGATGTGTCATGTCTGGGTTCCTATTCATTATTGTGGTCGATTGGATAATGAGAAGCATCAACGATAGGAAACAAGGTATACGCTGGAAATTCATGTCCACACAAGAGGATCTTGATTATGCCGACGACCTGACGCTAATATCCAGCAAATATAGGGACATACAAGAGAAAACCACTAGGATGAAAGATGTCGTAAGATATAGAGGACTAAATATTAATATTAGAAAACAAAAAAAATGAAGATAAATGGAAAAAGAAAGATGCCATCAGCCTAAATAGCAAAAAAGTTGAGGAGGTGCAAACATTCCTTTACCTCTTAGCCACAATAGACAATACCGGAGGGACAAAAGCGGATATAAAGAAAAAAACTATGGCTAGTCAGGGGTGTCTTTTCATCCCTGAGCAATTTATGGAAATCAGCCCAACATAGCACTAAGACCAAGCTGAGAATATTCAACATCTCTGTTTACTGTTTTACCCTGAAGTCTGAAGAACCACCGAAAAAGATGAGGAAAAGCTTGATATATTCCACCGGAAATGTCGTCAGAGTATTTTGAAAATACACTGGCCAGACAAGATATCAAACCATCAACTATAAGAACAAACAGCAACTACAACTCAAATATCAGAAGTGCGCTGACCTGGGCTCCTGAAGGAAAAAGAAGGCGAGGAAGGTCAAGGAACACCTGGAGGCGTACAGTGGAGGCGTAGAGAAGAACTTGGGTGGAACAGCTGGAGAGAGGCTTGTTGTCAGCGACTGACGTAAGTGGCATCTTTTGTTGCACGTCCGCATGCGTCCTCCGGGGCAGGGAGA
Source organism: Magallana gigas (assembly GCF_902806645.1). Lineage (NCBI taxonomy): Eukaryota > Metazoa > Mollusca > Bivalvia > Ostreida > Ostreidae > Magallana > Magallana gigas. The sequence goes on along the minus strand of NC_047567.1, from coordinate 12,038,826 downwards.
GGAAAAGTAAGTATGATAATGGTGCCTATTTAACAAAGAGAGCATAATGCAAAAAGGGAGCGCATGCGAGCACATCATAATGCTTAAGGGGGGGGGGGGGCATAACCCTAAAAAGGCTTAGAAAAAGAGCTGGAGGTGCAAAATTAGTTTTATCTTATTTTTCATATGCTTTCGTTACCCCCCCCCCCCCTCTCCCTGACTCTCGCCAAACATGAATGCCAAACGTATCGCGTTGAATTTCTTTAATTTCTATATAGTTTATAAGTGAGGTCAAAATTCTACGGGGTCAGTTTTCAACGTGTGAGAGGTCGTAGATCTACAGGTCTGGAATGGTTTTCTACTGTAGAAAAAGGACCCTACTTATCATAGAATACTGACCCTGGGTCGGTTTTCTCCGTAGAAATTTGACCTCCGGGTCAATATTCTACGGGGTCACTTTTCGTCGTTACATCGGTTAAAACATTTCAGTTTCAATGGAATCGATAAAATCTTTCCCTGGGTTACTTTAAGAAAACCTAATGTTAACAGATTCAGTATGATGTTATTAAATTTAACATTGTCCTTTGATTTTAATGTTATTTTGATCGGTAAAGGTCAACTCTTTGCTTTTAAGTTGTCGGATCGATATCTCTTCGATGTATGGTTCAAAAGTTGTAGGTGATTTTAACGAAATCAAGAAACTTAAGGGGCAATTATTGCTTATAGAAGAGTTCTTATATTTTCTGTTGGATAAAATTAAAAAAAAAACCTTCATGTAAATAAAATACGTTGGTAACGATTCGAAGTATCTATTTCTTATGGATGCAAAGGAGTGTTATCAATTTTCAAATGACCTTGACTTTGACCTTTATTTTTTTAATCAGTCAAGGTAGACGCTCCTATCGCAATAGCGCTGTGGTGCAAAGAAGTGATAACGATAGCGCGATAGAGAAATAACAATTTTTCGATAGAAAATTGCGCCTTTGCTATTGCACCATCGCCCTAATCGTAATCGTACCATCACGCTATCGCTTCGTCGCATCGATGCGCCAACGCTTCTATGCATCATTGCTTTATTGCCTTCGCACCATCGCTTCATCGTCGTCATTGCTTCATTGCATAACATTATCGCGTCATCGCTCTATAGACCCAAAAGTCAATTGCTCGCTGATGAAAAAGTTTACAACATACCCCTATCCGGATTCCATACATATCTGATATATCTCTAACTGATCTGAAAAGCAAAAATGGCATAACTTGAGAACTGTAGGAGAAGTTATCTAGAACACAACGGTACCCTATATGTGTACGAGGGTCAATCAGAAAATACGAAGACAATGTGGCTGTCTATCATATATTTTTCATGAAAGTCGTACTTAACAAATTAATCTGTGCACCAAAACTTATGTTATTGATATGCGAAGTTTTAGTCCATTTGATGAAACGGTATTTTTGTTACCCCTTTTTAAAAACAACATGTTTTGTCTTCACGGCGCATGGTAACGTTCAAAACATGGCGTCAAGATTAAACACGCACAGTTTATACATGTAGATATACCCCATCTTTATATCATGCTTAGTCTTTGGTGCCTTTCTCCCTACAACTAAAAATGGCACTGAACCACTTATTAAAAACATCTTATTTGTACACATGTGTACGAGAATCATAAGTTAGTTCTTCAAAGTTTTCATTTTCCAACCGTGTATCTCTTAGTTTAGAGTAAGGATGACCCTGAACGCCGGTTGACGTTACTTCTTTTTTGACCAAATATTTACAGATATTCTAGTCTCTTTCGGACTGTTTTATTTTCAAAATACAATGACCACCACCCCTACAAAATTTATTACAGTTAAACACAAACTTGCAAATAATTGTTGACTTATTTTTTGCACCATTGATCATTTTCACAGCTAGTATCGGCGTTTTCCTGAGTTAAATCCATTTTATTTGTACTTCACGTTGCGCCGTGACGTCCGGCGACGTCAAAGTTTTTACTCAATTCTAGAGAGGACTATCTGACTTTAGCTACTAATATCTGTTCGTCAAAACAATATATCCCGTTATTATTTGGTACATAGAATACCATTACTATACTAAATTTGAAGCTTAAATATAATTTGGTTTTAAGCCCAATTTATGGAATTATTACTTTCAACATAATAAGGGTTATTGTTGACATAACACACTTTTTGACCGTGCACCGTGATTTATTTTTGGAGGATTATATTTTAAATAATTCTTAAAAATAAAAAAAAATTATCAATTTTTTTTCTTGCAGATTGTTTGAAACTATTGCTAAATGATGTCTACCAAATTTAGTAATGATATGACGTTAAGTAACATAGCTATGACAAAAGTCTTTGTATTTTTTGATTGACCCTCGTATTCACAAAAATTGATCAAGTTCAACAGTTGGAATTTTTTGCATCCAAAATCAAAGTAATATGCAATTCTCTGATAAATGTACCATTGGTCTGCAAGACAAATTGGGTATCCCAAAGAGAGCGACCGGCCCATCATTTTAATTATCAGATTCTTCCTACGGAAACCCTAGTTAAAACAAACTTGTGACAAGTCCACCTAGTTTTCTTTCTAGAGTTAACAGATCTTGTATTTGATCATTTAAATTGTACAGCATTTAAAACTTTGCCTGTAAAGTTTGTTTTACAAAAAATTAACAGAAACAGAGTGAACAATGTATATCATTAGGAGTATTTTTTGTCTAACTTATATATAAATAACACATTACTTCTGCTGAGCAAATTTATGGAAATGAAATAGTGTAACACAGTCCAAAAGAAACAAAGTACTAAGTTTAAATAATTTTAATAAGGTTAGATAGCAAATGATGAAGTTAATACAAATAAGATAAGAAATCCATTTTGTATACAAAGTCCTATAGTAATATAAAAGCAGATTTGTTTGTTCAAGCAACAGACACACAAGATACCCAGCCTTTGGGGAGAGAGGTTGTTTTACTATCTTCGATCATGTAGCGTTATGGTTTTAGGATGGCTGGAGTGTATGCTCTTCCTCACTGATGGTGATTTGAGTACTGGCCCCGGGATCGTAAAAATAGACGAGCTCACGTTTGGTCTCAGTCTAACTTTTCCACTACATATTCCTTGTGGAAAAGTAAGACTGAAATTTTGCAAAAGTCAGCTGGTCTTAGTTTTACAGCCTCGAGGCCTGGTCTCTTCTAACCAAGTTAAAGTATATAATTCGTCTTAGGCGCTTTTTTTTCGTTTCGTGGCCGGTGAATATCCTAAATTGAATGGACATTTAGCCATTAATTTGATGGTCTTGTCATTGATATCCATGGAGTTGATGAAATTGTCGATACTAATGATGTATATAACATCAAATGCCATTTATGTTCTCCACGACTGAGTCAAAATATCCTTGGTTGTCATCAGATGTTAGTACATCCATTAATCATTCCCGCGAAGAAACACAGGATGAATGACCATCTTTAAGTTCTCCTTAAAGATAGCTTAAAGATGCTTAAAGGTAGCTTAAAGACGATCTTTAAGCCACCTTTAAGCTACCTTTAAGCTATATGTGTTGCTTAAAGATGGCTTAAAGAAAGCGTAAAGATGGCTTAAAGGCAGCTTAAAGACTATCTTTAAGCCACCTTTAAGCCACCTTTAAGGACAACTTATAGGTCCTTAATGTCCAAACTTCTTTAAGCCACCTTTAAGCCACCTTTAAGCTACCTTTAAGCCACCTTTAAGCCATTAAAAAAATTTATTTCAATATTGTGCTTAATTTCCAACAAAATGTATTAACTTTATGAAAGAAAAGGTATTAAAACGGTTTTTGATCTAGAAAGAAAAATGAAAAAAAACACAAAAAAATCACCGACCACGGCGAGAATTGAACCCGGGATCCTTAGTTTACTAGCATCACCACACTTCCTCTGCGCCACGGCAACTTACATGTATATGGGCGTTTGTATATCCTATATATCAGTGGATATTGAATCACTGTATTGAATGTGTTTACTTGAAAAGATTTTGACAAACCATTCAGTTTGTAACAATCAATTATATCTAATTTATAAATTACATGCATGCGTGTATTTAGAATGAAATACGGAACTTGGTCTTCAGTGAACAAAAATATATTATACCTAAATGGAAACCGTTAGGTTCACTATAGTAGGCTTTCTTAGTTAATAAATTTAAACCGAGTAGATATACGTTCATCTAATTTATAGCTATAAAAATGTAAGAAAGAAAATGAAATCATTTCTTTTATGAAATGCATTGATACTATTAGGGTATTTGTTCAATTTCCCGCAATTTCCCGGTTTTCATGATCGCGGCGCCGTTCCAATATGTTTAAATATTTACATGTAATTGTATGTACATGATTTGTAAACTATCAATTCTATAACAAACAAAATTACCAATTACCGGTGACGTATTTACTGCATGTGGCAATTGCAAATGACTTGTATATACAATTGTATGATGTGCCAGGCCGGGTATATTTGTCATATTTACCCTTATACATATATTCAAATAATCAACCCCTATTTATGATCACCGGTACATTAATTAATTAGCCTCAAGATTTTACTCTTACATACATGTATTGTTAATTTGTAGACGTAACATCTTTGAAACCCAGAGCTAGGAAATAATACTTTGAAAATGAATTACAAATGTAAATTAACTTTTATTCACTAGACTTATCGTATACTCGTACATACTAAGATTCAACGCCTTTAGAAACCCTGACGTGCACCTGGGCACACGACACACCTGTTGTGTATATCTTGTATATTCTGTGTTAGTTCCAGGGGTTTTCTTAAGTTAGACAAACAATAGACTTTAATTAGATATACACAAACATGCACCTGGGCACATGACACAACTGTTGTGTATATCTTGTATATTCTGTGTTAGTTCCAGGGGTTTTCTTAAGTTGGACAAACAATAGACTCTAATTAGATTTACACAAACGAACAAAACTATGTCTAGACAAACAAAGCAGTAATATCCTGCCCGATATAACAAAGGCAGTTGAGAGTCTTTTCATCTTTAACATGTATCTAGCAGATCTAGAGTTAGAAATAATGAAAATTGAAAAAAAAAAATACAAACCTTAAACCGATTATCAAATTAAATCATGCATTTTTGGTTCATTATCTTTATTTTGTTTAATAACCGGAGGAACAGAGAGAGAGAGAGAGAGAGAGAGAGAGAGAGAGAGAGAGAGAGAGAGAGAGAGAGAGAGAGAGAGAGAGAGAGTTTTTCACCGATTAATTTATAATAGGAAACAAACATACTTTAATTAGTTTTATGCACATATTAAGATACAGAGACTACGCTCATCCCTACAATAATTTTGAAATCCCAAAAAAATTATAAAGAATTTTATAACGGCAATCTGTGTCCATCGGAGCGGTGCTGATGATAGCGATCTGTGTTTAATGGAGCGACGATTAAAACCGCCTGGAACACACCCCCCTTCCTTGGAAATTATATTATCACTCGGATGACCCCCTCCCATCTCCATAAAAGAGCTTTTGCATTTAATATATGTTTTTATTGTTCAGCTTGATCAATATTGACTTAAAGGCCACTTAAAGACAGTGTAAAGGCAGTGTAAAGAGAGCGTAAATGCCACTTATAGATGCTTAAAGATGGCTTAAAGGTGGCTTAAAGGTGGCTTAAAGAAGTTTGGACATTAAGGACCTATAAGCACTTGCTTAAAGGTGACTTAAAGGCGGCTTAAAGGTTGTATAGCCTTTAAGCTCCTTTAAGTCACCTTTAAGCCACCTTTAAGGACTTGCTTAAAGATGGTTTTTCGCCCTGTGAAAGTAAAGGTAGTTTTTACTCAAAAAATTTCATAAACAGTCATAAAAAATTGACAAATTGTACATTGTTTCTTAAAAAAAAACCCAACAAATTTACAAAAAGAATTAAAACACATGTTCTATTTATATTAATAAAGTAGTTTGAATTACCACGTGTACTTATGCTGTTTTGAAAATGAACAATATAATTAAGCTTTAATGCTCGTTAAAAGTTAGAGAATTGTATTTACTGGAGGCTGACATGATCTAGAACTCTTTTGCATTAAAAAAAATATTTTGACGTAAGTTTATTTATTCCGGTTTGGTTTACATATACAATGTACACAGTGCTGTGATTAAAACGCTAACTTAAGCCTTTCTGTTACTCAAGCTATCGACTGAAGAAAATTGATAATGTTTAGGTTCGCACATCAATCTAGGGAATAAATACATTTACGCATATGTATATATATATATATATATATATATATATATATATATATATATTTATATATATATATATATATATATATATATATATATATATATATATATATATATATATATATATATATATATATATATATATATATATATGCATTTTTATTAAATAATTGAGAGTAATTTTTATCACAAGTCAAGTTGATCGCTAATCAAATAAGTATGTTATTTTTGTCAGAAGTTTGTTAAGATACTTGGCGTTGATTCCTCCGTCTCCGACACTAATGTCCGCTTTAAGATTTCAACAATTTGAATTTGATAGATACCAGACATTTAGAATCATAAAACTTTATACACATTTATATAAGTGCTTCCTATAGTGCATGTTTTAAAATTGATAATAATAATTTTTTTATACTTAATCAAGAACAAACAGTTGTTAGATGATAATACAGTATGACTTTATTACAAACAATAACTACACAATTATTATTATTATTATTATTATTATTATTATTATTTTTAATAATGATTTTATTTGAAATTACATACAAATTGCTTGAGGTAATACCTCCGCAGAGGCCCTCTTTGTATACCTTACCTGGGGTGCCAGGGGCCCCCTGGATCGGTAACTATGTAGCAAAAAAAAAAAAAAATGAGGATACCTTATACATTTATATTTTTACAAAGTAAAGTTAATAAAGTGAAGTAATATAATTATAATCATAGTAGATCATACACATATCTAACTTAATAGTGCGAATTTATCATTTTTTTTCTTATGTAAAGATTTATCGAAAAAAAAAAATATATATATATATATGAAAACAATTCTAAGTCATAATTTAAATACAATTTACGAATAAACATGTAATAGGAATTGACAATTGTGAATATAGAGAATATAAAATGCGGTACTATGCGGTAGGACTTGCTTCTACAGTCACAGTTCTTTTTGTCCTATACCGCATAAAAGTACGAGAGCCAGGTCGCCCTCTAGTTCATTATATTCTATTACTAATAATACAACATTATTGTTATTACTATTTCATATTTTACAATTTACAGCATTTCAGAAAGAGTTCTAAGTATACAGTAATCAAAATTGACAGTTTGTGCTTGCCGATTTACAAGGAAAAAGCTTGCAAGCAATGACCTTAAAAATAAAATTAGGCCTTCATTTGTGACATTGTCTTCTATCAATTTACATTTCATTTTGTATTTAAAAATTTTACATGCAATGAAGGATATTACATTGTTTAAAACTACATTGCTTTGGTTTCCATTATAAATGAAACCCAAAACAAGATGTTTCCAAGCAATATTAATTTTAAGTATAGCAGAAACCTTTTTCCAGATGTTTTTTACAAGTATACAGTCGAAAACCATATGTTTTGTATTTTCAATTTCTCGACAATACGTACAAAATTTATCAATATTTTTATTCCATTTGCTAAGGTATAGATTATTTGGCAACAGATTGTGCAATAACTACACAATTAAATGCTAATACAACTCCCAACCTCGCCTTTATTCACCTTATAACCTGCCAAAGCAATATGCAAAATCAGTTAAGACGAAATTGGACAGGTGATAGTTAATGTCCATACAGACGAAAGGAAAACAAATATTAAGTGAAAAGAAACGAGCATAATAATAACACAATTTGTTGTAGCTAATTGTGTTACAATAATCTTTTTTTTTTTTTTTAAACTCCTTTATATTTTTTTTTACAATTTCGTATCATTAAAAGGGTGAAACTGCAATACCTGATGATGAAAAGTTTGCGTCATTAGCGGTTGAGAGTATTTATATATCTGTTTGTTTCATTACGCGGTATCGCTGCTGTGCATTTGCGACGCCTAATAATACAATTGTATCATTAAATGGCAACATATCGTTATCGTATCGTTATCCTTTAGCAGTGATATTTATATCATCAATTGTTGCAATTGTTTGAATGCCTTTTCTTTATGAATGTTTAATTATGAATCAGTAATCTGTCTGTGATGGTTAAAAGTAAAATCATGGTTACTCATTTTAAGTATAATTATGTAGGAAGCAACGAAATCAAAACGTAATACGTGAAATACCGGAAAGTTGTTTTTGTCTCGGTCAACCAGACACTTGGCTGTCTCTGTAAATATCCTAAGTAGAGTCTGGTGAAGAGTCAAGTTGATGACCACTACTAATTTTGTGCGCTGGTTTAGTTTTATTTTGCATCCTTCTGTCAATTGTGCCGGTTAAGGATTCACGCGATATATAGCACTTTATTTAATTGCTATGAAAATTATGGAACTTACGTAGATTTAGTCTTATACAGGGTGTTTCACAATGTGTGTAAAAATTACGTAGCTTGTGTTGTTATCATTCTTTCTGCCTTTAGATCTGTGACATATATTGTAAAACACCCTGCATTATAGTCTGGTTTTCCACAGACTCATTAAACATGGCTGAATTTAAAAAGTGAGACGAAGCGGTGCTTTTTTTTTTACAAACACAACAGCTAGATTCATAATGTAAAATCTAGTTGATACATAATATAACAAATTAAGCATGTTCGTATTTGAAACAGTTGTTACAAGACTGAGAAAAATGTGTATTTTGACAGTTCGAGTTTACATAATTTGTGAAAAAATGAAAAGAATTTCAAAAATTTCATCAGGATGAAATTCAATACGTCATATATATTTTAAAAAGCTAAAAAGAAGAAAGCTAAAGCAATATTCGGACATGATATCTCAATTATTGAACTTTTTTTTGTTGTGCTTTTCAGAGTGACTTGCTTTATTGTGAACTTAAAGTTGTTGTGGTTGTAAACGCATGCCGGAATTTAAAGACCTTTTTAATTTCGTTTCTGAAATCTTCGATTTGAATACAATAGATAATTGGATTTGCGACGGAATTTATAAGAGAAAAAGACAGAAGAAGCAAATATTCGACCGTAGACAGGTTTGGAATGAAACCAAGCGCCAACGTAGGACACAGAGACACAATTAAAATCACAAGGACAATGGTTACCAATTTCATCGACTTCATAATTCGATTCCTTTGCCGAATCGCCATCTGTCGTCCGACGCCATTTTGTGAAACTGAATGTGGATTTTCGGCTGCTGTTCTGCTATACTTCTTGCGAACATTCCATAACGCTAACATGTAAAAAACAAATGTAAAGAAGAGAGAAATTGCAATTGATGCAAAATAGACTGCACTGTATACTGCAAAGTTATTTCCATATACCGTGATAGGGTTACATATATGTTCCCGGTATTCGTATCCACCTTCATCTTCCGGCGACATCATCGAAAAATACAAAACAAAGTTGCCAACCCATGTTACACAATATATCACGTACTTCCGTTTTCCTTTCCAGAGCAATTGGTTGAGCTTTTTCTCGGAAATCACAAGGTATCGGTTCAAACTAATGAAAAACGTTTGCCATATTGACATTAAAAATGCTATATAGCCGATGCAGAAGTTAATCCTACATAGAGTTAATAAACCAAATCCTGAAACCCAAAACCTTGAATGAATTATACCAAATATGGTAGCGTTGATCCCTAATAACAGGTCACTTGCTGAGAGAGAGAGAACCAAATTGTAATGGATGTTTTCCCTTAAGATCTTGTTCCTGAATGCCACAAAAAGAACCATTGAATTTTCGAACGAAACCAGTAATCCGAACGTAATCATAATCACTCCCCTGGCCAAGTATGTTTCGTCTTGTTTGCCACTTTCTATATTTCGATCGTAATCGATTGTCGAATTCGCGATGTTACAAACAAAAAGGGACGTTGTTGAGTCTTCAGTCATTTTTTCTAAACCTTTTTTTTTCTAAATAGAAAATTATTAAAATTAATAAAGAAATTATGTCAATATGCTCCATAATATTGTTAACAAAATTTGCTGTTAAGGAGACACATTTCAGTTCAGATTGATTTTAATATTATTTGTTCATATCATTAAAAAGAACAAAATTGAACAGATGAAACAAATCTACAGATGTGCAATATACTGCACACTTTTCATTAATATGTAAATATATATAATAATAGCGAGCCCGTCGCTGGCGCGCAGCGCCGGCGCCGGCGCGAAGCGAGCTCTACCGGCAAGGCATGTGTGAATAGAAAATTCGGACTATTTGCACATTCATTCAACGGATTTTATTGGCCTCAGTAAATCGGACCAGTAATGCCTTGTTTTAATCGTCCCAGTAGTGCCCTGTAATTATGGTTTCCCATTTCACACTCTTACGAGAACAAGATAAAAGACTATGTACATGCATTGTAAATAACACAACTCCAATTTCCATTACTTTTAAGTCTAACAGAGTTATTTTCCTTTCGAGTGACGTCACAATGGATTTCTTACACATTGATCAGACAGAATTTTTCGGTGTCAGTAAATTTCGACCCACAATGCATTTCCTCAATGTCGGCCGATCTCACTAGACTAGATACCATCTCGCGAGAATCAAAGTAAAACTTTTGAGAAACAGATAAATTGACTGTGTAATTTCCAGAACATCATTCCTCTTAAGTAAACAAAACAGTATTTTTCACGTAGTTATTTATAGTGTGTTTTCAACGAGACAGACTACACTTGACCGACCTGAACTTTGACGTCACAATAAGGGGAAACTACTCTAAGAAGTTATTGTTAATCTGCCGAAATATAAATACCAAAATCTTCTCAAAATCTTGCAGAGCTAACGAATCGGGACATTTCTTTAGAGATAGGAAACAGCTGTAACTTGCTCTCATTTGGATGAATGCTAACACTTATTTTATTCACTATATTTACGGTTATTTCCAGGTACGTTTTATAATGGGACGTGTCAACATCATTCAAAAAATCTTCACAAGCAAAAAGAAAAAGAAAATTCTCAAAATCTGGAAAATTCTAATCGGGGTGAGGAATGGGGAGTGCGTGGTATGTCTTTAGCTCTTGGGCTGCTCAAAAGTGTCTTTATTTTCACTACTATTTATGGTATTACATGCTCCCGGGAGATCAATTTTCCTTAAGTGATCAACAATTTTTTTATACCTTTATTTGATTTTTTTTAATCGAGGGAGGGGGGAATCTGTGATCAGTCAATTTTCATTTGTAAGTTTAAGAAATATGTCTGCTGCAAGAAAAAAGGAAATATACTGCAATGAACATTATGTTAAAATCTTTATTATTCAACAACATTTTATCTGAGATAAATGCTATACTGGTGTGTGACCAGTATATAAACAATCTGATTAAAATCAGGTCTTTGATCTGCTCCGACAAATTCTGATGTTGCTACACTTTGTTCAGCGACTATCAGAATTTCGGAGCGTAACAAAGATCTGATTTTAATCAGATTGGTATATAAATAAATAACAAATCTTATGAATTATGAATGATGAAAATTAATTGGAAAAAAAAGGTATATTTATATTATTTTGCATTCAAATTCATTTACTTTACGTCACTACTTTTATTTTTATTGATTTATCATAATTCATTTTTGATCACCTGTTGCGCTCGCCCCAACGGTCGCACCGTAAAGCATATTAGCTTTTTGGTTTTCAGTGCAGTGAATAACGACCCTTATGTATGTTGAATACCCTGGGAGACGAGGCTTGTTTCTTTGAAGGTTCTTTTAATTTACCTGTGTTCGTTTGACATTATGACGAAAATTTACCAAGTTAAAGCCATTACCCTAAAAATTTTTTTAGCACGCCATTCATGTCGTGAGTACAGATAAGACCCAACTTAACAGAGAGTAAACCCCAACTAAACCCTGGATTTACTTTCTGGGTTTATTCTGGGTTTTCTTCGGATTTACAAGAGTGGACCCAGAGTAAACCCAAAGTAAACCCAGAGTTGACACAGAGAGTAAACCCAATCAGTAGTATACCCCTGAAAGCTGACACTAACTGTGTATTCGGAATATACAGAGGGTAGGAATTACAGGCAGTAGGATGGTAAGATTAAATAATATCCTGCTTCAAACTGGAGTGCATACAGTTGACCTCAAAGTAAACCTAATTTCAAAGTAAACCCAAAGTAAACACCGAGTGGACCCAAATTTTCAAAAAGTACACCCGTAGTAAACCCAAAGTAAACCCAGAAATTAATTAGTTGGGGTTTACCCCTGTTGTTAGGTTGGGTCTGATCGGTACTGTATTCTTTTTTCAGTTGAGTTATAATAATTATTCTTAATCATTCTGAATTAAAAAAAAAAACCAACCGTCTAATTTGTTCAAATGTAAAAAATCAAGTTTGATTTGAACATACCTTTCCCTTTTCATATCCATGTAGTCTTTTCATCCATGTATTCCTTTTATCAATATCCAGTTAGTTTTGCCACTATATTCATATTTAAATGTTTTAAACACAAAAACAATTAAACACTTAACTTTCAAAGTTGCGGTGACATCTAGATGAATGCCTTACTCTCAATTGGACGCAAAAACAATACCGATATTACTTGCTTCTATTTCTGTCGTGCGTCTTGTCAACCGCATTGGTTATTCATTGCTGAAGTTGTTCAGTTTATCTTGGTTGATACAAATGATATTTGCTAGACGTTTGAGTGGGCAAATTCTTGTGCGAAATTTTATTTCTTTGGAAATCTGACCCTGGGTATCGTAGTACCACAAAGAATAAAAGCATTTGAAATTTGGTATATGTTAGAGATCTCTAAGAAAATCATACTCATTCACTGTCATTGCCATTTTCTCAACACTAATTGGATTCACTAATCAGTACGAAATACAGACTGTCTGTGGTAAAGCATCAGTTAAACATCAAACGAGCTATTTATTTGTGAGGGCAACTATAAACCAACTGCAACATTGCAATAAGCTTTGATTTTTTCCCACAGAAAAATGAACCTTGATCGATTCCTACCCTATTTGGTGAGACCAAGGTTCAGTTACCGGTGTGTTTTTTTTAATATGTTAAAGTTATTTAAAAGCGATGAAAAAATGCGAATAATTAAAAGTTAAATTGAATTGATACATTCAAGTTGTTGACAAGTCTTCGTAAAAGAATTTCTAGATAGAATCCGTTATTCCTTGGCCTTTCAATCAATAATTATTGATCTGACAATGCCCTTATTAAAATTTTAAGTTTTTTATTGAATTCATCTGGATATAAGTGACCTTTATAATATATACTCTCAGTGAATATCAATTTCATCACCAATTGCTAATAAAATTGAAAAGAAACCCAAAAGTCAATATCAAGATAATCCACCGTGAGTGTTCATTTCTATTTCATCTCGATTTCTTCTGTCATAATTCAATGCAAGACCTGTTTTAACAAGCATTCTGAGAGTATTGCATAAGCAATACACGTCCCCTACCGGTTTGTAGAAATTTGTGAAAACAATGCACTGTTATGCAGAATATCATTTCTTACCGTCTTCTGAACCCGAATCAACAGACCAACCCGATAACAAACCCGATTGTAAAATAATACAGAAAACCAAAACCTGTCGATTTAAGAACTAGGTACGGTTGTAACGGTATAAATGCTTAAAATTCCTACATTTTTCAAGTTGTTTATGAAAAGTAAATAAATGCATCAATACGAATATGATGTCAAGTGCAAGCGATAAATCCGTGAAAATAATCTTGCAAAGCGTTGCTAAGCAACAAGAGCATCCGCTAAATGCCCGATGCTTACCGGAAATTTACATATTCAAGGCAATTTTTACTATAAAATTTGAAAATGTATATAGAGCGCAGTCCTCGAGCAAAACGATACATGTTTCATTGAAATATAATTAATTATAAAAGAAAGAATAGATTTAAACATAATTACATTTTGCTCGAGGCCTGCGCTGATAGTTTAATTTCCCGTTTTGTGACTAGTTTAAGTGGTGGTTTCAGTCGGGCAGATGCGGTTATAATTCGCCGTATAATCAATTATCGATTACGACAATCAGACAAGATAGATAACTTTTTCTTCAGTAACTTTCATTACAAAAAATGATATCTTTGATAAGTTCTGATAAATTAATAACATGATAATGAATATTGGACGTGATCATTTTTGTTTTCACTATAGGTCTACCGTCAACTTTATTTAGGCCTACCGTATACTGTTGACCAATGTTTTCCTTTTTTTCCCCCGTACTTGTAAGTTTTGTATAGTTTTTTCCTCATTCACACTACATATTTTGAGGTCCTTGAAACGATTCTTCAATTTGGGAAATGATTAAAAACAAGATAAATATTCGCCATACTTCACTTTCGAGCTCTCGAAACGCCTTCGGTAACACAGTAGCACTTTTTAACTTTTTTTCACCGCATAATATTCCTATTTGTTTACATAACACAAGAAAACATCATTACCTCAACAATAAGTCCCACATTTTTATAGGAATGTTCAGTGAACGATCCATTCACTCAGAAAATATCAGTGAATTTCATTTGAAGCATTTTAAACGCATGTCCAGAACAAGTTTGTTTACATGACGTCACATTCTTTGAGTAAGGCTGGTCGTAAGTGAAAGAAATTAGGCTTAGCGATTTTTTTACTCGACATTGTGAGAGGACTCCCGACTTCATCAAACAAAAGGTTGCTGATGTAGACTGTGATATACCATAAAATCTTGAGATAAGTTTACATGACACATCTTCAATGCTGAAATTAATTCATCTGACAAGTAATTGATGATAACGATAAAAAGGTCCTATAGGCCTACGGTTTGCATTGACGTAGCTTTCATTGAAGCACGGAAGCACGTGCTTTCACATTGTTTTGCAAAAAAAAAATAAATAAAGGCAATTAAAAAAATTACGTACTTAAAATATTATAAATTGAACACAAATAAATTAATATAAATAAAATTTGTAAAAATTTTGAATAATTTCAAAACGCAGTTTTAGTGTAATGAGACGAGTGAAAACCCATGTCAGGTCAACCATGCTTTCTACGAGACTTTCAAGTCTCTCGGTACTACATGCGTACAAACAGTGGTCTATAGACACAGACAAAGTCATTGACTCTTTTGCTTTAAAGAAAAACAAGAAGACTTCACTTCCTCTTTGATAAAGATATTTAAAGTTATACAATACATTTTGTCATGTACAAATGTTTTTTATTTGTTTGTTTCGTGAATGAAAAAAACAAAACAAAACAAAACAAAAACAAACCATTTATTGGCTTAAGTCTAAAGAAATTAACAATACTAAATTACATATACGCAGGATAATTTTTAAAGAAAAAAATCGCGCATGAAAAGCTTTCAAGAATTATGCACAAAAAAAAATAAATATATTTTCAATTGAAGAAAAATGTAGATTGAAGAAATTAAAAAAATATATCGATATTTATTATGAAAATGCGTTAGCTTCTACCCTGGACCATTTGGGGCCTAAGGGCGGCCCCCAAACCCCCTGCCCTGCTGTGGTACAGTGCTTCCATATTTATCTACCCTAAGCTACGCCACTGGTCTGACATTCATACCTTACCGCGATCATGTCGTGCGTTTAGTCACATGTACATTTTTTTATTTTGTTAGTTTTACTATTTTTCTGCATCAGTGAATATAATTTTTTGCAAGCACAGGTTCATTTACTTTATGTTCTAATATGTGCGCTGTTAAAATAATATTTGTACCGATAAAGCCGATGATAGTCTACAAAGGTATAGTCCGAGGCATGCGTTGAAAGCGTTATACTTAACATTAGTATTTAAAATAAATAAAATCCATGCAAAAAAGACTTTACTACTTCTGTATTATTTGCACAAACATACAAACATATGAGAGAGAGAGAGAGAGAGAGAGAGAGAGAGAGAGAGAGAGAGAGAGAGAGTTTCTTTTAAACAGCGTAGTGTAAGTGTATGTAAGAATTAATCTTCACAGAGGCACTAAAATCATGACATCAAACATCACAAATACTGCAAAATACGTTATTGTTAAATTCATTTTTCTTGAAATAAAAAACAATAGAATGGAAGAGCACATGGTGCAGCTTGCAGACTGATTTGATTGACAGGTGAAACACGTGGATCGAAACTGTTTAGTTGGATGGATCATTAAACCACAGTGTGCATTATTTATGGTTAATTGTAAAGAAAATCAATGTATTGCACATTTGAAAGTAAAATGACTCATTTATCAAAAATTAATGCAATAGTTTGTTTGTTTCTTGGAACAAATGATACCCAAAATATTATACGGCGCGCAGTAAAAAATGTACATCACATAGAAAGAAAATATTTAAAGTCTTTGTTAAATATATGGCACTTTATATTATTCTCTTGAAGAAAGAACAAATGTTTGTGATCATGTCTTTAGTTTTGATAGCGGTAAATGTTATATAAAGGGTAAGCAATATGTATGTCTATCGTTATGATTATACGTGCTATGCAATCGCTGTTATAACCGACTGAATATACTACTTTTATAAATAAGGAGTATGTTTTTACCGTTTTACCTCATATTTTATGTTACATACCATAGGCATCGGAACCGGGCCGGGTGGGGGGGGGGGGGGGGGGGGGGGGGGGGGTTGGCTCCCCCCCCTACTTTTTTTGCAAAGTTAGAACTAACCATTAGGCACATTGCAGAATAGAGGGTTCAGCCCACCCACCCCCCCCCCCCACTTTTTTCCGCAGGAAATAGAATTGTTCTTTAAAGAACCTTTGAAAGATTGAGAAGTTGGAGTCATAGGCATACTAGCCCCCCCCCCCTCCCCCCCCCCCTGATAAGAATTTACTGAATTTTGAAGAAAAAGAAACATTTGGTAGGTAAGATTTTTTTTATTAGATGTATAGGTATACTACTCCCCCCCTACTCTCACCCCCCTCCCCACGGATTAAGATTTTCATGATTTGGGATAAAGATTTATGGAAGAGATTTTTTGTTTTGGAAGTATAGATCCCCCCCCCCCCCCCCCATGAATTAGGATTCTCATAATTTTGGGAATTAGGTTTTTTTCTCTCAATATTTCTGAGGATCAGTCTAACCCCCCCCCCCCCCCCCCACACTTTGAATTTGCTTCCGACGCCAGTGCATACTGTTTATTCCTTATATTACGTGAGTACTTCATTCTGCGACTCAACTGTTTTGATTCGAATTGCGAGAATATAAAAATGCAAACGCCAAACTTTTATCATAGTTTCGAATAGTTTACATCTGTCCGAAAAATAAAGCGATATTTTAAAACCCGGGATACGTGCTTCTTGTGATTTTACGCGGAAATTAGTTCCTCGAGTTTCATTTACTTGGAACATTATATAAAAAGTGCCTGTTTGGGAGGGTAACAGTTGAAATTAACACCCGAGAAAACCATTGTCAACGCAAAGCGGAGGTTTAAAATTGTAAAGGCAGATGTGTTAACGTTGATTTATATATATATGGAGCACTATAATTTGAGCTTTCCAGAAACACACGATATATTGGACTTTATTAACTGTGAATAGATATAGGTGAATAATTGTATATATACAATAATGGTCATAATGGTCATTATACAACTTACCGTCTTATTTAAGGTTACCATTATAAAGTGAATCATATGAATTCCGTTGCTTTCGCGTATAACGTTACGATGCTAAATGCGACGTCATTATAGCGTGACTAAAAAGACACTCTATTTGAGCAGTGGCACACACAAAAATTATGAAGAAATTATTAAAACTGTTCTGTTTTATGAAGTTACATATTAATGTTTACCTTTTATTAAAATACCGTACCATTTTTGGCATATACCGTACCTAGTTCTTTACAAAACCATGTTTGACACTATTTTACAGAACTTATTTGTTTGTTAGAAACAATAAAAAGAAATGGTCCAAGTAATGCACGATATTATTACTGACTACATACTTTCCTCGTTTACTCAATACACACCGAATCCGATAAAGAACCCGAACATTTAAAAACTGGAATAAAAAAAAAATAATTTTCTTGAAAATATGTCAACCAGACGCTACAAAAGTGTAAACTTGATCTGTAGTTTGACTTTTTGAAGCTGTTCAGCAAATTTCAAATTATTCCTCAAACACATAAAGAAAAAAGTGTGGAAAACTGAACTGGGACAGACGGACGGACGGACGGACAAACGGACTGACGGACGCAGAGGAAAGCTATAGTCCTCTCCGGTGAAAACCGGTAGGGGACTAAAAATGTAACGACGCTGATCAAATTGTGGGAATGATAGTAAAATTGCAAAACTATACATTTTTATGTAATATTTACTAGATTTGGTCAAAATAGGACACTTATAAGAGAAGGATAAGAAAAAAAAATAAACTTAATACGGTATGATTGAACGCCAGCATGATGAAACTGTAAGGCTCATTCCTCATCACACTAATACCCAGGAACTAATATTACAGTATAATTAAAACCGCAACTAAAACATTTTGACAAGAACCAAATTGACATGAAAAGTTAACAATTCATTTTATTATTTGTTAAAGTGTTAAATACTTTCAAAGCTAAATTCATTTGGAGCGGCATGCGGCTTAGTTTTGTAATCGACCGCTTTACATACTTTTAAGCAATGATTTTAAGACGATTTCTTATGGTGGTTCCTGTAAAGATTTACAATTTGTATGATAACGCCTCAATTAGTTTTTTAATGAAATACAAATGCCCTCTTTATATGTATACCCTTTTTTGTCTTCTATGAGGCTAAAGTAAAATCCAACGTGAAAGGTTAACATAAAATTAAAGTTTTGGTTTTCTTAATAATTTCAAGTTTTAGACTCAAAATTTTATCCACCATCAGGGTTATTTACTAAGTCGGCAAGACACTGGTTTGAACAAATTGGTATTGCTTAATGATAACTAGTGTTAAGCCGATATGCATAACATTTGGTACGCAAATCATAAGATAGCGACGACCTCTGCAGGTTTGTAAGTTTACACAACTCTTTTTATCTATTCAGATCGTATTTCGGCGTTTAAAACATGAGTGTTTGAAGGGCTAGCAAGTCTTCACATGAAGCAACCTATAAAATAATCAAAAACCGCATATTAATTGATATTTTCTTCATTTATGTAAATCCTGATGAAATACGTATCTACAAAAACAGATATACGTACCATAAAACAAATAAGAATTTCTCGATATGCGTACCATCGGTAAGATATACGTACCACTAATATACAAATTGATTTGTGTTTTTTTTATCAAGGGAATTGTATATTTGTAACTTATTTATTAACTGTATTTCATAAAATAAAATTAAAACAAACTGTTAACTGAAACCTTAAAAAAATGAAATTCTGATGATTAAGATTGCCTGATATATAATCATTATATTACCAAAATCTCACTTTAAGACCAAATTCAACATTCAAGCCCGAATGATACAGATATTTAGAGTTCTTCAATTTCTTTATAAAAAAATCTTCAAAGTATGAAAAATGAGCTTGTTTATGAATACAGTCAAACTTCGTTATCTCGAACTAGATGGGACCGTTTATAACTTCGAGATATCCGAGTATTCGAGATTTTGATGGTACGATACTTATAAAAATGAGTGGTCTTTTCTTACAAATCACTTCAACATATCCTTTTTATTTGAGATATCGGTGTTCAAGATATCGAAGTTTAACTGTATAAAATTAGAAATATAAACGAATTAAAAAAATACACATATTAAAGAATATTTTGTTCAAAAATTTTACATTTAATGTTGAATTCTGTTAAAATGATAAAGCATGAAACAATTAATACTCGGCGTATTTATCATTTTAAATAATTGACTTAAACAGATAGGATAATTTCTTGACAACTATTTGAATAGTATCTACTTCATTGGATTCGTCCATTATTGTTTCTGAATTCTCTGAAAAAAGTATTGTTAGAATCGAGGTTCTGTATTAAGCATACATCAAAACCGATTAAACCGACCGACCGAAAACAAAAGATCAGTTAGCATGATATATTGAAAATTTGAATGTTTATTTCCCTCTACTATAACGTTATGATGCATGTAAATGTCCAAGTTCTAAACACACTGACTATCTGGGGATACATGTAACGATAATAAAACAATATAATACAAATGCATTCTACGTCTCAAAACCGCACAGTTCAGTGACAATAAGAAAACACAAAACACCCCTGCGAATGTTATTGTCATTCAAATATTAGACCACGTAGTTTTATTTGATCCTTTCAGTTTTGCAGTAAAAATCGCACCTCGTGTATATAGTCTATTTCACAGTATCTAGGTTCTTGTAGTAAAATATAAAATCTAGAAGGTTTACTGATTTTAGACATTACCTTCATTATTGGTGAATATTGTGTTCTGGAAATAAATGTGACTTTACAAAAATAAGTTTTTGTCTGTTGTTGCAACAACTAACTTGCATAAAAGAGATCCCTCCTGAGGATTAATTTTCGATCCGCGCCTGACCTAGTAATTACATCAATAATGAAACAGACTATACCATTTTGTGCAGAATGTTCTTTGAAAATTGCTCGATAAACTAAGTTTTAATGCAAAGCAGACATCCTTAACTAAAAAAAAAAAGAACAAAAAAAAAAAAAAAAAAAAAAAAAAAAAAAAAAAAAAAAACAACAACAAAAAAAACATGGCATTGCACACCACAAGCATCAAACATGGCTATGAATTTATCAAGCAACCCAATGTTTATATTTTTAACCACTCTACACGCGATTGAACAGAAATGATAACTCTGTTCTAAATATCATCGTATAATATAAATAACTGCTAGATGGTGAAATAAGACAAACATCTTGAAAGCTTTTCTCGTTTTAACATAAATCAAAGTAGGAAATGATGAGAAAAACGACCAGTGCTTCGGTATTTTGAGAATATTATCCGAATATTATCCGAACGCTTACACTTCCGCTAAAAATTTCACAAACTGAACAAATCTTGGTGATTTCGAGCACCTCTGGATTTATTACATTCTTAGCAACGATACAAAAAACATTCCGAACATATTTGCATGGCTGAAAATATAATAGGAAAGTAGCTGGTGCCCATATCATCAAAATGTGGTACGTATATCAAAAAACATAAACATGCCGTAGGTACGCATATCATCGGGATTTTCATCAACGAAGAAAATATCAATTAATATGCAGTTTTGAATTTTTTTTATAGATTGCTACAGGTGAAGATTCTCTACCCCTACAAACACTTATGTTTTACCTGCTGAAATACGATCTGAAAAAAAATTAAAGAGAGCTAGTTGTGTAAACTTACGAACCTGCAGAGGGTGTCGCCATCTTATGATATGCGTACCAAATGGTACGCGTATCGGCTTAACACCAGTGATGCTATGATCTTTATTCAAAAAGTTCAATGTTTACTTTAGTGATTTATGTAGGATATGGAGGAAGCAACAATGGAGAAAAAAATACGTAACCACCGTTAGCAGACTATGTACATTTTTTTCTGCAATGACCGATACCTTAGAAACCGGCATAAATAATCAAAGAAAGCAACTGATTGATTTTATTAACATTTTTCTGTTAACAAATTAATTTTTTTCTCATGCTGCAGGAACTTACTGCGGCTAAGTTTTTGATGAGTAAAATGCATGTGCATACTCTCCCAAAGAGAAACGCAACATGTTGTATCATTTTGCAAAAGGAATTTTGGTGTATAAAAGAACTGAAAGTAAGTTTTGTAATGACATGCTTCGGTTTCCATATTACCAGGGATGAATTTTAAATGACAAAATCTGGAATGCGATTAACCGTAACTGTTGTGAAAATAAAAATATGAACATTGAGCAATTGGTGTTCCAAGAAAGTGGAAAGCACTTTGCACGCAAGCTTATATTCTCGTTCTTTTGTATGTATGATATGTTAACAAAATAACAGTATCGTATGAATTAAATTTTGCTCTTGTTAGCTGTAGGACGATTTTTACGTATGCCTAGATAAGACATTGTTACGTGAAGATCGCAATTAGACGTCTCGAATGCAGGGAGCCCAAATATGTTGTCGCTCAACATTATAATGATCTCTCGTCTCTGGAAGAGGTATTTACAGACTGGGACGTCAAATGAACTGGTTGTCCGCGCAGTACAACTGCGCAACAGGATAGGTATATACGTATTTTCCATCTACGCAACAGGACAGTTACGGCAGCACAGGCTACTTCAAGCATACCGGGTATTCGCAGAATATCCGACCAAACAGTGCGTAATCCCCTCTGAAAAAGTTATAAATTAAAATGATCTCAGCACATCATTTTTTTTTTTTCGTATTCGGCATTCATAATATACAAACTCATGTAACATAAAATACAAGTTTAACTTTAACGATCATGATATTTTCATAAATTCTAGGAGTTACATATTATTCATTATACTACATTAAAGAATTGTTTACGCCGACAAACATTAAAAACAAATCTTCTTTAAAAGATTTAAGTGGTCTTGGCCATTTTTAGACGATATTGATCTTCTAAGAACGAAGAGCTCTTTATAAATATAATGATTATATTGTGTAAATATGATGGGTAGTTTGTGAACCACACAACTTACCTTAATTTACTAAATGTGTGAACTAGTGAACAAACGTTTCTTAAGATATATAGAAATTCGTTTTGAATTAAAGAATGAGTGACATATATGATGAAATACAGAATATCTAGTTAAAATAGAAAGGATCCCGTTAAAACAGAGATTCCATATGGATATGATTAAGTTCATTTACCAAACTTTACCTGAAATAAAAAAAGAAACCAAACTTATAAAAATAAATATCCCATTTATCCAAACACGTTACATTAGTAATGACAGTTTGTAATGATAGGTGATATCAAATGAAACTTTAATCAATCTGAAATCCTGGTATATATTTTAAAAATCTGAAATCCCAGATTATAATACTCAAAGAATGATTCCTTATTCCTTAATTACGAACTATTGTCAGTTTTATATCTTTGCTTTACAAATCATGAAATGACGATCGATTTAGGCTGAGATTTTTATAGTTTTAACCTTAAAATAATTTTGAAATTGCATACGACGATAAACGATTTCAAATATTCGAAACAGTGATTTAAAAAAAAAAATACTCTAATAAAGTCGGTACTTGTGATATATTTCTTTTTTCTTTTACTTATACTATCATTCAACCTCATGGACATTTTTTGCATTCGTTATCACTTGCTTTTTACACAATTATAACATTTTCTCATATAAAAAAACGTAGTGTAAAACTAAAGTTGCCTGACTAGAAAACTATGTAAATGAACAAACTGAAAAACACATGCATCATAATACATCATAATTCGTAGATAGCTGTACATATGTGAGAAAAAAAAACGAAATCTGCCAAAACAAGGCTTTTATATGTTGTATTTTCTTATCAGAAGACTAATATTTTTACGTTTTTCAACTAACAGTCATCTCAGACAAAGCATTTTTTGGATTTCGTTTTTCAATTCCTAAATTTGAATGCAATATATAATTGGATTATCAGCAGAACTAAAGCTAGAAAAACAAACAAGAAGAAGAAATTCAGTTAGTGACAGGTTGTTGTAGAAACCCAAACCCATAGTTGGACCTAGAGATAAAATAAGCACAACGAGGACCATTGTTACCAACTTCATTGATATCATGACTCGTTTTCTTTGCCGAATTGCCATCTGATTTAGGTCGCCATTTTGTTGTCTAGAAGTTGGATTTTGGTTGTCTGTCCTGCGATACATCTTGCAAACAGTCCACAACGCTAACGTGTAAAATACAAAAGTGCAAAAGAGAGAAACGGCGATCGATGCGCAAAAGATTGCGTTATAAACGAAAAAGTTGTCCCCATGCACCGTGATAGTGTTACAGATGTGATCCTCGTCTTCGAATCCACCTTCATCTTTTAGTGCCATCATCGATAAGTATAAAACTAAGTTGCAAAACCACGTTGCCAAATAAACTGCGTATATCCGTTTTCCTTTCCTGAGCATTTGGTTCAGCGGTTTTTCGGATATGACGAGGTAGCGATTCAAACTTATGAAAAATGTCTGCCAAATCGACATCAAATATGCTATACACCCAAGGCAGAGGTTTATCCTACATATTGTTAGTAGTCATATCCTTGTTGAGATTAGCTTTGATTGAGTTACACCGTAAAGAGTAGCATTTACCCCGAACAACAAATCACTAACTGAAAGGGAGAGCACCAAATTGTAATGAATATTTTCCCGTAGGGTTTTGTTCCTGAATGCCGCAAAAAGAACCAACAAATTTTCAGATACAATTAATAATCCGAAAGTTATGGAAAACAATGTCATGGCTAGTACTGTATTACCTAATTCCTGATCTGTTTGGCTTTGTTTTCTAAAGGTAGAGTTTGTGAGAGTTGGCAGAAATTATAATGTCTTTTATTTGGTGGAATTGATTCAGATCAGGTACGAAAACTAAATTTCAAAGCCAAGAATCTTCGAATATAAACAATTTTACTGTAAAAGACAATTAGAATCCCATAAGGGTTGTTGTCATTAAAACATGGTATAACATTAATACATTAAATTTACTAGTACATGCATACATATACTGTGGAATCATTAAAATGTGTTTTGGGCCAATTTATGTTGATTGCTTTAATTTTACAGGCTCATGGGGACGTTATTTCGTTTATTAAGTTATACTTAAATCAAAAGAAAATGTGACTTTATAACACTAGTTTATCAATTTGTGGAGGTTGTAATTTCGTGGATGAGAGTTTTACAATTAAACGAAAAATTGAGCCACCACGAATGCTAATGATTCCACGGTATATAAATACTGAGAATATGAGTCTGCCTTACCTTATTCTTTATTTACACTCAGTGTATATTTACCCTTATCTTTGCATTGGAAATCTGCGACGTTCAATTTTCTCTGAATACACTTTGTTAATCCATGCGCCATGAGCACAAATACAAACGTATCCACCTGTTTTGGGTATTTTTGTAAGATAAATTGAGATTTTCATTCTTACCTAACCAATTTGATATATGCTTTTGAAAAATTACCATTAATATATAGCTACTACTTAATAAGAAGAGTTTTATCCAGAAAGTTTCTGCCACTATATTTTTTGTCGCGGAAGCTAACTAAATAACATGTAAATATAGTTGTTCCATGTATATTTCATATCCCTAACTAAGAGCGTAAAGATGGCTTAATAGCGGCGATACACAACATTTCATAGTAATAGAAATCAATATGAAAATATGAATATAAGCATTGACAGGTTATTTTTGGATACGCGATAAACATTCAATGCTTAATAAATTGAATCAAATTTCTCATACTTGTACTGCAAATTTGCTTTTTTTAGACGGGGTCACGTGACCCCGTCTATTGGTTTACTGTCAGCCGAAGTCTCAAACCGGAAGGCACGCGTCGAACACATGAATTGAGTCTACGCATAAGAAAATAGTGCAGAAAGTTTTCATACATATCAGTAAATATGTATTATAAAAACACACATTAAATTTTTTTTAAGTCCTCTGTGTGTAAACAAAATCTCTTTAGAAAATAAACAAATAGTTTTATTGATCAAAATATTCTTGCTCGGGTTCAAATGTGGAATGAGTTACGTAACTGAATGCACAGCACCGTTGACGATTCAGTTGGTGTACGAGCTCATTAATCAATAGAAGAGGTTGATGGTGGAATTGAAATCAAAGTTCCCAAACGCAATGTGCCATTTTTGAAAAGTTGTGAATTTTATTTTGATAATCTTTCACCTTAATACTTCCAAACTTTCTGCGCAAGCCGAAGTTAAAATCGGGACGGGTTATACACAGATGTTTTACAAATTAAATAGGTGTTTCATTGGCTTTCAGTCTACTTGCGGCATGACTGCTGTTCGTCTCGAAAGGAATTTTGCACAAAGAAAATAAAAACAAGTCTGAATTTGCCTTCTTGTTCGTTGGCTCTTTAGTTGATTAAACTGAATTTGAATTTGAAACAATGCATTGTAAGCAAAATCTATAATAGATTATACATTTTGGAAGACTTATAGATCATATAATAGATACAATCTTATCGATTATAGAACCAAGTTAAAATGTTAATGTTCATGTTTTCCGGCTTAGTTGGAATCAGGCTTGGGGTGAATAACATTGTAAAATAATGCATTATATTACCATTACTTCATGAATTTGGGCATTAAATTACCATTACCATTGTTTAATTTTCTTGAAGTAATGCATTACATTACCATTACATGAGTAAAAGATGCATTGCCATCACTTTGTGAAAGTCAAAAAGTTTTAAAAAAGTAATTTAAAAATAATATAAAGAGGTTTTGTAAATAATTCATAAATAAAACATGCTTAAAATATTTAAAGGTTTATGTTCATGTTCACTATCAGGTTCAAATTTAATGACTTATACAAGATTGCCGATGCACTTGTAGTTCTCAAAGTAAGTTTGGTCCTGTAACATTTACATGCTAATGGCGGAGTTGACAATCTCTGTTATTTATGTCTCTGATTATCGGAGTATGATTTTTAATAAAAGGAACGGTTGTATCGTAATTCGTGTGGGTGACACACGATTTTACACAAAAAAGTAGTAAGTGGCGAAAGGATTTATTTTTACATATTAATTTTGCATGAATCGCAAATGAAGAAAATCGTGTCAGATAAGTCAGTCTTAAAAATCAAAATGGCGACCGTGAAAATTTTTTTTATTGTCAAAATTCTTGGAATCTTATTGTAAAAAAATATTTCTAACGTCAGGTGCCTGTGTTTGTTATCGAAAAACAAATGTTCACTTTGTTTGTTAATTCAGCAGTTTTGGAGTTTTCGAGGTTTTCATAAAACTTTTATTACGGATACTTGTGGATTTTCCCTTGGATCACAAAATTGAATAAATAATTGATTAAAATTATCTACTTTGATATAGTTGTTTGAATTTCCCGGTTAGTAGTAATTTAAAAAATTTTTCCTTGGGGTCTTATTCTACATAATAGACCGTTGTGTCAATTTTCTACAATTATGTACTGGGATTGAGTAAAATTTAGACAAAGTATCAGACAATTGCAAACAAGCCGAATTAACATAGACTGTAACAAATAATTCAAACTCAAAAATTTTGGACGCATATTCGAGGAAATTCAGGACAATTACAAATTCAAACTTTGAAGACCCCGTCTTTCAGTACTCTCAGTACTTTGATTTCTTTTACAATTTTTATATTTCATTTGATCAAAATTAGATAAAGTAGCATTACTGAATCATGCTTTAAAATAAAAGACATCAATATAATATATATGTTTTCATTATCTTCACCATAAATTAAAGTCAATATAAGACTACTTCATCAATGGTTTTTGTTCGTTTTATCAACAAAGGATAACAATTTATTCAGGTCAAGATCTAGTAAATGATTTAAATGTCTTTTCGATGCTAGAACCATTATGACATCATTATTGATTTGAAGAATCTTTTTCATGACTTTACGGCTTTAAAAGGAATTATGTAGAAAAGTATCAATTTCTTGGCATTATGTTAAATTATGGGAAAAGTTATCCCGATACCTATAATTAGTTTGACATAATTTTTAAAGTGGAGGTCAAGAGCTAGTTTGATTTTGTTTTTGGAGAGACTGTAGTCATTCTAGATTCATTTTATTTATAACAAATGAACAAAAATCCGAAATTTGTTCATTTCCTTCTTATTTCATCGAAAAAGACGTTCTTAAACGTGATTTGTCAGTGTGTTTACCAACAATTTTAGTCCCGGTACACCCTATTAAACTAAGCTATTGTTAGGAAGCATTATCGAAAGAATTCATATCTGACATTTTATAAACTTGAAGGCACTTTTCATTTACTTATGATCTTGACCTTAAATGCATTAAATCTTAAAAGTATTTACAAAATTTCACGCCATAAAAGCAGTCTCATGAGGTTGTTCAGTTCTGTTTAGATATAATTGACAATAAATTGCCGTTTCTGATTCTAAACTTCGAATTAGTTGACATTAATTGAATTACCAATACCGTAATAAAAACAAATAAAATGCATTTTCTTCTTTTACTGATCATGATCAAAACCATTTTTTGACAAAATGCACTCACAGATTACGTTAACTTAGTGTTTGAAATTTTTATAAAAAAGTAAAATTCCTCGGCGAGTTTTGAACTCATGTCTAACAGATTCGTAGTGTATCCTCTAAGCAACTCTGACACTCTGCTAATTAATAATTATGGGAAAAACTGTATATGAAATTACTCTTGATTTTATTATTAATTTCGATAAATAATGCGTCGCAACATGGAGGTGTTCCATACCACCTTAAAAAGGTTCGATGGCCGTGACAGTTTTTAAAAATATAACAATTTCCTTCACAAAAAGAGCTCTGTAAAAACAAATATAGAAAATATTTAAAATTTTACAGTCAAATTATTTGGCTTTTTCCATTCTGAAGAACATATATTAACAAAAAATTTTCTCCGAAATTTTAAGGTAGATCTGCATCGTAATATGTTGACCCTTGGGCCTTCTTAATGTACTTACCCAGACACTTCATCGGTAACAGTAACTACCTACTGGAGCTTGATGTTGAACCTCTTCCTTGAAAGGGAGCTTATATTAAAATAACTCCCCGATGCACCGCTCATATCAATGGTCTTTGATATCATCACAGACTTGTAAGAGTTTAAAAATCAATTTCTTTCGAGAACTGAAACTTCAAATAACAATCGGAAATAAAACAAGAATTGTCATCGATTAACAGCGGAAGTATTCGGGCTTAAAAATATGTATTAATGTTCTTAAGCTTGATTTCCAAGATACAGCCTTCCGGAGTTTCTTTGCGGTTTTAGTTTTTTATTACCTTTTTTAACGACAATCTGCTTAAAATATAATTAATTCATCCGCTTATGTATATCGGTATACAGGAATTTAAAAGAATGTACTGCATACATATTTATGTCCAAATGACTTTTCATTCTATCAAATATAATGCATTTTTTTCTACTACTGATCATGATCAAAAACAGAATATATTCCTACCTTAAAAAAATAATCTTTTTAGAAAAAGCAACCTTGAAAGGAAGAGACTTGTCGTACTCTGTCGGTATACTTAATAAACAGTCTTATCCTGTCGAGAAAGCATCCTAGTTTAACGAATGTATAACAAAAGCATGTTATTAACTCTCCTCTGAAAAATACGAGCCCTTTTTCTAATGGCACCTCCCTATCATTTTTTTCACTGCTTTATGTTATATGAAAAGTGAAAGACTTTATTGATAAACTTTTAAAGCTATATATTAATCAACAAAAAATAGTGTTGATCACACTTATTCTTAAGCTTGTTGATGTTTATACACATTAACTAAATGGATGGATTCTTGTAATACACGTGGTTATTTCTTATCAAACGCAACTTTTATATACATTCGGACAGGCAATATCTCAGCATAACATCATTAAAAGTAATGAGATACCAAATTTTTTATGCAATGAAACAAACATTCAATGCTATCAATTCGATACAATGTACCTTTATTAATGGTAAGCGATTCTAATTCAGATTGGTATTAGGTTTAAACATTGTGATTATGATACAATCCATTTGTTTTTTTCCCCAGCTCTGTCGAAAAAGAAAGATATTGAGAGCGACGTGTTTAAAAATATTGGTATCCAGAATAAATTTAATCAAAATAATAATGATAAAATTTATAATGGCAATTAAAGAGACCTAGTTTAGTTTTCATTGCGCACGTATTATGAGCATTATTGTAAAATGCAGTGTAGATTTACGTTAAATGAACAATTTTTAGATAACATTTAAAAATTGAGCAAAATTAACAAAACACACATAAAAATATTAGATTTTTTAAGGTTAATTCTTTTTAAAAAATAATTTTATTGATATTAAAGAAAAAGTAAAAATCGTACGCCGTTGAAAATCGGCACACTAAATAATGATATCCTTGGGGGTATTTTCTTAATCCATTATACCAAAACCACATTTGTAATACTCCAAATATGTAGCAAAACATGGTTTATTTTTTTTTATTTAATAGTCTCTTCCATAAAACATTTACTAAAATGTAAGGCCTACGGTGTTCTAATTGTACCAAACTTGCCGTCTGAAGTTTTTTGGTCAATGTTTTTTATGCAAATTTATAAGATTTATGTTAAAGATGTGTTATTGTTTAAAGATAAAAACAGATAATTATTCAAGATCATTACAAAAACTGCTTATTTGATTTCATATATTTCTGTTCTGTAATACTTTTAGAACATTAATATGCTACACACCTATAATGAATAAGGTGTATTGCAGATGACATGAGTCCTGGTACATCTAATTGATTAATAATGATACTTGCTTATATGTGGCGAATATGAACGGCTGATGTATTGCAGATGAACTATGGTCCTGAAACATCTGAGGGTGTATTGCAGATGATGGTCTTGATACATCAGAAATATTGTTATTTGAAATTAAGAAGATATTGATATTTTGCTTGAACAAACACATTTTTAGACATATTTAAATTGGGCATATAGATTGAAAATTAAAAAAAAATAAAGATCACTACCTTGCAAAACTTGCATCAAGAACTTTTTTGATATTGTATAACATCCAAGGCCGACAACACAGCAAAACAATGAAGGTACTTTTTTAACACATTTTGCAAATGGTGCAACAGCTGAAACCCTGTGTTTACTCATCTTCCTGTTTTGGAAACCAACGTTGCATTGTTTATCATTCATTTTGCAAAGCAGTTTAAATCATCGGGAAAAATTCATTCAGCCGTGCATGATATTAGCTGGCCACATAGCCTTGCAGGCCATGTGGATCCACGTGATTCTGACCTCGTAAAAATCGTCCGATTTCATATACAAGAACAAAGGAGATCATATTGGACGCCCTTGAAAAATTGGTTAAGACAAGTCAAAATTTGATGTAAATAGTTCAGGATCGGGCGGTGCTACTTTTGTACTTCTTCGCAAGAGTGTGTGAAGTGTGTGTGAAAAGCATGTGCGATGGCAGTCGGATAGGGCAAGAGATGGCTGTGTCAAAGGAATTTCATCAGATAAACTTTCAGTCACAAAAATCTGGGCATTTAGCGAGATTTCTTACCTTCTTTATCTTCGAATTAATTAATCTGCACTTTCAAAGCGCTCAACATCCTATTCACGGGTTGTGTTTATTTCAATAATATTTTATGTTTGTTTTAGTAAAACAAATAAAAACATTAAAAAATTATCAAAGAACTAGTAGACTAATTATTCTCGAACAGTAATAGATTTTTTCATATTAATATTTCTTCCGGTTTAAAAATTTCTGTTTAAACAGAATCGATAAAAATCTTTCCCTGCGTTACTTTATGAAAACCTAATGTTAACAGATTCAGTATAATGTACCTTGACCTTTGATCTTAATGTTATTTTGATCGGTGATAGTCAACTCTTTGTTTTTAAGTTGTCGGATCGATGTCTCTTCGATGTATGGTTCAAAAGTTGTAGGTGATTTTAACGAAATCAGGAGACTTAAGGGGCAATAACTGCTTAAAGGAGATTTCTTATATTTTCTGTATGATAAAATTAAAAAAGCCTCCATGTAAATAAAATACGTTGGTAACGATTCGAAGTATCATTTTCTTATGGTTGCAAACGAGTGTTATCAAGTTTTCAAATGACTTTAAACTTTATTCTATTTAATCAGTCAAGGTAGACGCTCCTATCGCAATAGTGCGGTGGTGCAATGAAGTGATAACGATAGTGCGATAGAGAAATAACAATGACATGATAGAACATCGCATCATTACTATTGCACCATCACCTAATCGTAGTCGTACCATCACGTTATCGCTTCCTCGCATCGATGGGCCAGCGCTTCGGCGCACCATTGCTTTATCGCTATCGCACCATCGTTTCATCGTCATCTCTTCATCGCATAGCATTATCGTGTCATCGCTCTATTGACCCAATAGTCGATGATTCGCTGATGCAAAAGTGAACAACATACCCCTATCCGGATTCCATACATATCTGATATATCTCTAACTGATCTGAAAAACAAAAATGTCATAACTTGAGAACTGTAGGAGAAGTTATAACGCAAAAATTGATCAAGTTCAACAGCTGGAATTTTTTTCATCCAAAATCCAAGTTATATGCAAATCTCTGATAAATGTACCATTGGTCTGCAAGACAAATTGGGTATCCCATAGGCAGCGACCCGCCCATCATTTTAACTACCAGATTCTTCCTACGGAAACCCTAGTTAAAACAAAATTGTGACAAGTTCACCTAGTTTTCTCTCTAGAGTAAACATATCTTGTATTTGATCATTTATATTGTAAAGCGGTTAAAACTTTGCCTGTAAAGTTTGTTTTACAAAGTTTGTTGTACAATAAATTAACCCACACAATGAACTGAAATATCCATAATTTATAGAACTTAATTAAGGACAATTGTCAGTATTTTTCTACAGCCAGAAAAACAAAGTGTACAATGTATATCATTAGGAGTATGTTTTGTCTAACTTATATATAAACAACACATTACTACTCCTGAGCAAATTTATGGAAATAAAATAGTGTAACACAGTACAAAAGAAACAAAGTACTAAGTTTAAGTAATTTTAATAAGGTTACAAAGCAAAAGATTAAGTAAATACAAATACGATAAGAAAGTTATTTTGGTTACAAAGTCCAGTAATAATATAAAAACAGAGTTGTTGTTTTAAGCAACAGAAACACCAGATACACAGCCTCTGGCGAGAGAAGTCGTTTTACGATCTTTGATCGTGTAGCATTAAGGTTTCAGGATGGCTAGAGAGTATGCTCTTCCTCACTGGTGGTGATTTGAGTACTAACCCCGGGATCATAAAATAGACGAGCTCACTTTTGATCTCAGTCTAACTTTTCCACTACATATACCTTGTGAAAAAGAGAGACTGAGAATTTGAAAAAGTCAGTTGGTCTAAGTTTTATAGCCCCGAGGCCTGATCTCTTTTGACCAAGTTCGAGTATTATAATTCGTCCGAGGCGCTGTTTTTTCGTGTCATGACCGGTGAATGTCCTAAATTGAATGGACATTTAGCCATTAATTTGATGGTCTTGTTATAGAGATCCATGAAGTTGGTGGCAGTGTCGATGCTAATGATGTATATAACATCAAATGTCCATTGATGTTCTCCACGACTTGGTAAAAATGTCCTTGGTTATCATCATGTGTTGGCACATCGTTTAATCACTCCCGCGAAGAAAGTAAAGATAGTGATATCAATTTTTACTCAACAAATTTCATAAACAGTCATAAAAATTTGACAAAGTGAACATTGTTATTAAAAAAAACCAACAAATTTAAAAAGGAAGAATTCAAGCACATATTTTTTCTATGTTAGTAATTAAAAGTAGGTTAAATTACCACATCTACTTATGCTGTTTTGAAAATAATTACATAATTAAGCTTTAATGCTCGTTAAAAGTTAGAGAAATCGTATTTACTGGAGGCTGACATGATCTAGAACTCTTTTGTATTAACCCCCCCCCCCCCCCCCCCCCAAATTATTATTTTGACGTAAGACTATTTATTCCAGTTTGGTTTACATATACAATGTACACAGTACTCTGAATAAAACTCTAGCTTGTGCGTTTCTGTTACTCAAGCAATCGACTGAAGAAAATTGATAATATTTAGGTTTGCACGTCAATCTAAGGAATAAATACATGTATGCATAAATATATATGCATTTTTAGTAGAAAATTGAGAGTAATTTTTTTCTTCCTGTCTTTAGATCTGTGACATATATTGTGAAACACCCTGTACATAGTCTGGTTTTCCACAGACTTATTAAACATGGCTGAATTTAATAAAGTTCGACGAAGCGGTGATTTTTTTGTTTACAAACACGACAGCTAGATTCATAATGTACAATCTAGTTGATACATAATATAACATATTAGGAACCACCTGGACTCTATAGTAAATATGATTTAAAATCGATGTCTTGTGTGTTATTTAAAAGGACATAGTAAAGTGAAATATTATAATTCCATTGTTGTGTGCCTAGTATAATCATGAGTTGGGTTAGACTTTACAAAGAAAATTCTACGCTAATTATTAATTTTTAAAAATATTTCAATTATAAACATTTCCAGTTGCTTTTTTTTTTCTTTTTTGTAGCTTAAATATTTCAATATAAAAAATAGAAAATAATTGATTAGTTAATTGATTAATAATTAATTAATCCATTCCGTCGTCTTCATTGTTGATGATAATCCAGAAATAGAATCACGGTGCCAATTTGTTTTTTCTCCGTATGGAAATAAATAAGTTCGTAATTGAAACAGTTGTTACGAGACTGAGACCAAATGTACATTTTGTCAGTTTGAGTTTACATAAGTAGTGAAGAAATGAAGAGAATTTCAAAATTTTTATCAGGACGAAATTTAGTACGTCATATATATTTAAAAAAGCTAAAAAGAAGAGAGCTTAAGCAATAATTGAAGCTAATTTCTAAATTATTGAACTATTTTTTTCTGTGCTTTTCAGAGTGATTTGCCTTATTGTGAACTTACAGTTGTCGTGTTTGTAAACGCATGCCGGATTTTAAAGATCTTTTTAGGGCTTTTCGACTTTCGGTCGAAAAGACCTATTGTTTTCGTTCTGTTTTATTAGGGCTTTTCGACTTTCGGTCGAAAAGACCTATTGTTATTCTTCTGTTTTATTATTATTTTTTATTTCTCGACAAACTTTCGTCAGCGATTTTTTAAAAACGAAAAGGAACATTGAAACAACTATGGACAGGACTAATAGCATTTCTAAATGGCACGCGTATGTCCCTTTTTGGACTTCCGGTTCTGGTTCTTCCGGTTTACACAAGCAAAATACAAGAAATAAAAAGAATCAATATATTGTTTTTATTTCTCGAGGAATTCCATTGTAATTTTAGAGTTAGATTAACCTTGTTGAGTTGTTTAAAAAGTTAAGTGGAGGCGAGTTTCTATCTCTTATCAGTTTTGAGATATAAGGCCTCTAACTTGAGAAAAGGGGGGATGACAAAACAAAAAATTCAGAAAAAGCTTAAGAATGCTATAAAACGGATAGATATTGTTTAAATAGAAGTAATTAAGATATATTCCAAGTTTCATTGAATAGTATTGAGTACTTCCGGTTTTATGAGCCGATGAAAATTGTCTATGGGAGTTTCTATGTTAAATTGAATTCACGCGTGTAACGTTTTCTCAAACAGTTATCAAGCAAATATTTTTATATTTAGTATTTGAAATAAGGGACCTATTGCGCAGACCGGAAAAGGTCCTGGAAAAGAACTTCTGAAAAATAAGGGATCTGTAGGGGTTAGTATTAAAAACAGCCTTTTAGCTGTATCTTTTTTATTATTCATCCGATTTTCAAAATCTTTTCGGTTAATAGTTCAAAATAAATAGTACAATTTAAAAATTATGGTCCGAGGGGCCACTTTTTGACTCCTTATAGGGGTTTGAAGGGTCTAAAGATCACAACTTGCTTAAATTTCAAAATTATTTTTTGGAAGAGTTATCTCGCTTTGCTCTAAGAATGTATAGCACAAATACTCTTAGCATACCAAGTTTTGCGTCCAAGGAATGAATACTTACTTTGAAATGATTTTTTTGAAAATATTCTTCTGGAAATTTGATGTGTAGCTACTTGTTAAGTTCTGGATTATCTTTCTTTTTACACTGCACTACTCATGAATTCCTATCTAAGCAACTGGTTATACCAAGGTGTTCAGAAAATTTGGAAATAGATAAGACCAATTTTTTTAAACATTTAAAAAAAAAAAAGAAACTAGGGTTGTCGAAAAGCCCTTACTTTTTGTTGGAGACAAAAAAAGTTCTAGTTATTATTATTCTTCTCGACAAAGTTTCGTCATGGATTTTTTGAAAACGGAACCGAAAAATAAAAATTTAATATTTAATTCTTTTAGCAATTGTTTAGTTCTCCCGTATGTCCCTTTTTGGACTTCCGGTCTATATACTTCCGGTTAACACATGTAAAAAACAAAATATTAAAAGGACCTTTGTATCTTTTTTATTTTTTAATTATAAACTTTGAAATTTTGGATTTAGATACTTCATAGTTTGATATACAAAATTGTAAGCGACAACTTTTTTCTATCTCTTGCTGTTTTCGAGATATAAGACTTCAAACCATGAAAAAAGGGGGGATGAAAAAAGTAAAAATTGAAATAACCACCACATTTGTTAAATGAGGAATGGGAAATGTTAAAACTGTCATAATTATCATATATTTAAAGTTTCGTTTGACACCATTGAGAACTTCCGGTTTTATAAGTTGATTAAAAATCGTCTATGGGTGTTTAAATGTTAAACTGAATTCACGCGTGCCACGTTTTCTCAAACAGTTTTCAAGTAAATCTTTTCATATTTAATCTTTATAATGAAGGACCAAAAACGGAGACTGGAAAAGGTTTTGGGATTAACATTTTGAAAAATAAGGGATCTAGCGGGGTCAAAGTTGAAAACAGCCCTTTAGCTGTATCTTTTTTATTTTTCATCCGATTTTCAAAATCTTTTCGGTTAATAGTTCAGAATAAAGAGTACAATATAAAAATTATGGTCCGAAGGGCCACTTTTTGTCTCCTTATAGGGGTTTGAAGGGCCTAAAGATCATAACTTGTTTAAATTTCAAAATTATTTTTTGGAAGAGTTATCTCGCTTTGCTCTAAGAATGTATAGCACAAATACTTTTAGCATACCAAGTTTTTCGTCCAAGGAATGAATTCTTACTTTAAAATGATTTTTTTGAAAATATTCTTCTGGAAATTAGATGTGTAGCTACTTGTTAAGTTCTAGAGTTTTCTTTCTTTTCACACTGCACTACCCATGAATTCTTATTTAAGCAACTGGTTATACCACGGTGTTCAGAAAATTTGGAAATAGATTAGACAAAATGTTTTAGACATTTAAAAAAAAGAAGGAAACTAGGGCTGTCGAAAAGCCCTTACTTTTTGTTGAAGACAAAAAAAGTTCTAGTTAACTTCGTTTTTCTTCGATTTGAGTACAATAGATAATTGGATTTACGACGGAATTTATAAGAGAAAAAGACATAAGAAGCAAATATTCGATCGGAGACAGGTTTGGAATGAAACCAAGTGCCAACGTAGGACACAGAGACACAATTAAAACCACAAGGACAATAGTAACCAACTTCATGGACTTCATAATTCGATTCCTTTGCCGAGTCGCCATCTGTCGTCCGACGCCATTTTGTGAAGCAGAATGTGGATTTTTGCCTGCTGTTCTGCTATACTTCTTGCGAACATTCCATAATGCTAACATGTAAAAAACAAATGTGAAGAAGAGAGAAATTGCAATCGATGCAAAAAAGATTGCACTATATACTGCAAAGTTATCACCATATACCGTGATAGGGTTACATATATGTTCCCGGTATTCGTATCCACTTTCATCTTTTGGCGACATCATTGAAAGATACACAACAAGGTTGCCAACCCATGTGACACAATATATCACGTACTTCCGTTTTCCTTTCCAGAGCAATTGGTTGAGCTTTTTCTCGGAAATCACAAGGTATCGGTTCAAACTAATGAAAAACGTTTGCCATATTGACATTAAAAATGCTATATAGCCGATGCAGAAGTTAATCCTACATAGAGTTAATAAACTAAATCCTGAAACCCAAAACCTTGAATGAATTATACCAAATATGGTAGCGTTGATCCCTAATAACAGGTCACTTGCTGAGAGAGAGAGATCCAAATTGTAATGGATGTTTTCCCTTAAGATCTTGTTCCTGAATGCCACAAAAAGAACCGCTGAATTTTCAAACGAAACCAGTAATCCGAACGTAATAATAATCACTCCCCTGGCCAAGTATGTTTCGTCTTGCTTGCCACTTTCTATATTTCGATCGTAATCGATTGTCGAATTTGTGATGTTAGAAAGGAAATGGGACGTTGTTGAGTTTTCAGTCATTTTTTCTAAACTTTTTTTTCTAAATAGAAAATTATTACAGTAATGAAAGAATTATAACATTATGCTCCATAATATTGTTTACAGAATTTGCTGTAAAGGGAAAATATAGGGAAAATTTTAATTTGATTGTTCATATCATTATAAATAACAAAATTGAACAGATAAAACAAATCTACATGTATGCAATGTACTGTACACTTTTCATTCATATGTAAAAATATAGAATTATAGCTTTTAGGTATTCAGTGCAGTGAATAACGACCTTCATGTATATTGAATATCCTAGAAAGATGAGGCTTGTTTCTTTGACAGTTCATTTAATTTATCTGTGTTCGTTTGAAATTATGACGAAAATTTACCAAGCCAAAGCCATTATCCTTACAATTTTGTAGCAGGCCATTCAGGTCGTAAGTATTCTTTCTTCTATTGAGTTATAATGATAATTCTTCATCATTCTTAATTTTAAAAAAAACCTTACTAATTGTTTCAAATGTAAAAAATCAAGTTTAAACATACCTGTCCCTTATCATATCCATTTATTCTTTTTATCCATGAATTCCTCTTATTAATGTTCAGTTTGTTTTGTCACTATATTCATAATTTAATGTTTAAAACACAACAACAAGTTCAACACTTAACTTTCAAAGTTGAGGTGACGTCAAGATGAATGCTTTATTCTCAATTGGACGCAAAAACAATACCGTTATCACTTGTTTCTAATCCTGTCGTGCGTCTTGTAAAACGCATTGGTTATTCATCGCGGAAGTTGTTCAGTTTTTTTAGTTGATACAAATGATATTTGCTAGACGTTTGAGTGGGCAAATCCTTGTGCGAAACTTAATTTCTGTGGATATCTGACCCTGGGTATCGTAATAGCACAAAGAATAAAAGCATTTGAAATTTCGTATATTTTAAACATCTAAAAAAAAAAGTCACAATCATTCAATGTCATTGCCGTTTTCTCAACACTAATTGGATTCACTAATCAGTACAAATTACAGACTGTCTGCGGTAAAGCATCAGTTAAACATCAAACGAGCTATTGATTTGAGAGGGCAACTATAAACCAACTGCAACATTGCAATAAGCTTTGATTTTTTTCCAGAGAAAAATGAACCATGATCGATTCCTACCCTATTTGGAGACACCAAGGTTCAGTAACCGGTGTTTTTTTGGTTAAAGTCATTTTATAGTGAAGAAAAAACACGAATAATTAAAAGTCATATTGAATTGATACATTCATTATGTTGACAATTCTTCGTAAAAGAATTTCTCGATAGGATTCGTTATTCCATGGCCTTTCAATCAATAATCATTGATCTGATAATGCCCTTATTAAAATTCAAAGTTTTTCATCAAATTCATCTGGATATAAGTAACCTTTATAATATATACTCTCAGTAAATACTAATTCCATCACCAATTGCTTATAAAATTAAAAAGAAAACCAATAGTCAATATCAAGATAATCCACCATTAGTGTTCATTTCTATTTCATCTCGATTTTTCTGTCATAATTCAAAGCAAGACCTATTTTAAAAATATACCGACGCTGATAAAATGGTCGGAATAATAGTATAATTGCAAATTTGTACATTTTTATATAATATAATATTTACTGGATTTGGTCAAAATAGGACACATATAATGGTAGGGTTAGAAAAAAAAGAATCAACTTAATATGGCTCTGATTAAACGCGAGTATGTTGAAACTGGAAGGATTATTCCCCACCACACCAATATCCAGGGACTAATATAACAATGTAATTGAAACCGTTGCTGAACTCAACTAAAAACATATTGGCAAGAACCAAACTGACGTGAAAAGTGAACAATTCATTTTAATATTTGTTAAAGCGTTAAATACTTTCAAAGCTAAATTCATTTGGAGCGGCATGCGGCTTAGTTTTGTAATCGACCGCTTTACATACTTTTAAGCAATGATTTTAAGACGATTTCAATCCAACATTTAATTTTCCTTATATCCATACTAATCAATACCCCATAACACATTTCCGATCAAGTGACAATCAGGATGAAAGAATTCTTGCAATTACCTTGTCTCAAAATGTGTTCGTAATTACGGATAATTGATGCTGCTCTTTTTTTCTTTCTTGTGGGGGTTCTTGTAAAGATACACAATTTGTATGATAACGCCTCAATTAGTTGTTTTAATGAAAATAAAAATGTCCTCTTTATACATGTGTGTGTATACCCTTCTGTGTCTCCCATGAGGCAAAAGTAAGATTCAACACGAAAATATAAAATTGCATTTTGGTTTCTTAATAATTTCTTTAAACTTTAGACTTAAGGTTTTATCCACTTTCAGGGCTATTAACATGTAATAAGTCAGCAAGAAAATGATTTGAACAAATTGGTGTTGTTTAATGATATGATCATTATTTAAACAGTTCAATGTTTACTTTGTTGATTCATGTGGAATATGGAGGAAGCAATATTGGAGAAAAAGTAGACTAAGTACATTTTTGTGCAATGACCGATACCTTAGAAACCGGCATAAATAATCAAAGAAAGCAATTGATTGTTTTTAAAACATTTTTCTGTTAACAAATTATTTGTTTTCCCATGCTGCACGAACGTACCACAGCTGAGGTTTTGATGAGTAAAACACATGTACATACTCCTAAAAAAACCCGCAACATGTAGTATCATTTCTGCAAAAGAAATGTTTGTGTATAAAAGCACTGAAAGCACGTTTTGTGATGACATGCTTCGGTTTCCATATTACCAAGGATGAATTTGAAATGAAATAATCTCAACTGCGATCAACCGTAACTGTTGCGAAAAAAGAAACATTGTTCAATTGGTGTTTCAAGAAAGTGGAGAGCACTTTGCATGCTTATATTTTTGTTCATTTGTGTGTGATGTGTGTTAACAAAATAACACAATTGTATGAATTAAATTTTGCTCTTGTTAACTGTAGGACGATTTTAACGTATGCCTAGATAAGACATTGTTACGTGAAGATCGCAATAAGACGTCTCAAAGATGGGAAGCCCAAATATGTTGTCGCTAAACATTATAATGTTTACAGGGGTACAATCTTTTGTCTCTGGCAGAGGTATTTACAGACTGGGACGTCAAATGAACTGGTTGTCCGCGCAGTGCAACTGCGCGACAGGATCGGTATAATCGTATTTTCCATCTACGCAATAGGACAGTTACGGCACAACAGACTACTTCAAGCATACCTGGTTTTCGCAGAATATTCGAACAAATAGTGCCTAATCCCCTGTGAAAAGCTGGACTGCAAGCCAGACAACTTTATTCTGGTCCCATTTTGGTGATACAGCATCGGAGTGCACGGGTCGAGTTGTGCAACACAGTTAGGAACTGGACTCTTAGGAACTGGAGAAGAATATGGTTTAGTGATGAAAGCAGATGATGCTTCAGCGCCCTGATGGCCGTATACCTGTTTATAGGCGAAACAAGGAACGTTTTGCAAACGATTGTCTGTTACAAGTTGACAGAATCGGTCGGGGCAGTGATATGGTTTGAGGCGCTATAATTTCTTACAATCAACGGACGTCACTGGTTCTTGTTCCTTGCAATTTAACAGCACAAATGTATCGCGACGATTTCCGCAAGCCTCATCTTCCAGTCATCAACACACAGAGTTGGGTTTTTCAGCACGCCAACACCAGACCGCATACATCACATGCTACTGACGACTTTCTTGCTGACCACAAAGTCATGTTACCCTGGTCATCAAGATTCCCGAATTTGAATCTCACTGAGAATCTTTGGATCAATTGGATAAAAGTGTGCGCATGCGTCAACCAGCCCCGCAAACTCTTTTGCAATGACAGCAGGCACTACAAGAAGAAAAACAAAGAATGGCCCAGGTCCAAATTCAGCTTTTAATTCAATCAATGCGGACACGATGTAATTGTGCAAATGAACATTCGTTAAACCTTTTGTTTTAAATTTTGTCTTTTAGACGATTACAACAAACACAACAAATATCATTATGAAAATTCTGAAAATTATGAAACTGTTCCTGCAATGTATTAAGTATTTAAAGTTTATTTTTCTATTTGACAAAAAATTTGTAAAAAATACATGCGTTTATATATTGAATCAAGACCCATATTAAGATGAAATGTCATTTAATGAAATCTTCGAAAACAATTGAAAATAACTATAAAAAGATGGGGGTTTAGACTCCAAGCTATTCAAACAAAAGTGACCTAATCATATGCTGATCACCTTACAGAATAACAATATATGTCAAACTAAATACAACACATTTTGTAACAGAAATAAAGATGACACCTTCAACAATAGAAATGCTGACAATTACAAAAATTAGTCAAAACAATAAATATGTACATGTAAGTTAGATTGTAAGGTTGGGGTGGAGGTCGGTCTGTCGAAAAATTATTGTTTTCACTAACAATAATGAAACGGGAATGATCATACGCTATCTGGTCAAGAATACGAAGGGGTATGAATCCAATTTTGAAAATTTTAAAAATTACGTTATAGACCAAACAGTGACTGAGAGATGAAAGACTATAATAATTTGAACCTGACACTTTTAAGGCCCTGAAGAATTCCACTGACCGGCAATAAGGGAATTAACAAACAAGTGGGTAAAATTACCGAGGCCGAGTACAGATCGAGTATGCAGTGTTTTATTTGTATTGTGACGTCACCTTTTTGCTTGGTTGACGCAATGGCGTGATAGTTTCAGCTACAGATATTCAACAAAAGGACTATATATGGTTTGATCCTAAAATGGCCCCCTAAAATGAACATTGTCATTTTACTGTAATTTTTTGTTTTATTTCTACAAATATGCATTTAAAGTTTTGACATAATTTTCATTTTGATTTCTGTGCCCACAATTTAAAAATATGACATCATAATGTTTACCTTTTCCCGCCATTTTCTCATTTTCAGCATAAAACGGCTTGTTTTGAAGCAGTTTTTCTTTAAGGAAACACTGAGCGACTGCTTGAACAAACAAAATATTTTCACCAAAGATGTATCTCTCCAATACGTATGAGTGACAAAAAGTTCGTTCTTGTTCAAAGAGTCGCTCTATATTTCCCATTCAAAAAAAGATAAGAAAAATGTCAATTTTTGATTGATTTTGGTTAAATTATAAAAATAGCGTCACTTCTGACGTCATATACTGCCAGTGAGTGCATATAAATCAAATAAATAGGTGAAAAACATATTTCATGTCAACTCTTTTATAATATAATACAACAAATTAATGTACCTGAATCATTTTAAAAATAGCGAAAAATGGGGGCCAAATTTGACTAATATCATATATAGTTCTTTGTTGAAAATAGCTCGATTGATGCGTAAAATTGTTTTATATTGTGGAATAAACATACATGTCTCGAAGTATAAGCTATATTTGGGCTCGGGTCGAAAACGCAAAGGGGGTTCAGCAAGCCCAGCCCTCTGTCACGTATTATTAACCCGCCTAAAATTAGCTTCATATATTTCAAGACAGTAATCATTTATTTTATATCAATGCAACTTAATATGTGATGTTATATAATTATTTATTTGTTACATGCACAAAAAAATTATAAAATGATCTCAGCACATCTTTTGTCGTATTCGGCATTCATAATATACAAACTCATTTGACATAAAATACAAGTTTAACGATCATGATATTTTCAAAACTTCCAGGAGTTTCATATCATTGATTAGACTGCATTGAAGAAAAGTTCACGCCCGCAAACATTAAAAATAAATGATCGCATATCTCTTGTTTTAAATAGTATCAAGAATATTTAACTTACAATTATTGCCAAAAAAGTGAATCTGAATCTTTTTTTTTTTTTAGATGTTTTCATGTGTTTTTTTTTCTGTTTTTTTTTCACACACAAAAAGTGTATGCATAAAGAAGTCCGTGAAATCTGAAATCCTACATTCGAGATTGAATGCAATTGACCGTTACTATTTCGACACAGCAACTAAATACTAATATTTACATTTTCCAGTGTCTTTTTCTGTGATAACACTACGTATATACAGTACAGGCAACGCGGATCCCGTGTTTCCCACGCCCCGTCACGGTATAAACACATCGAGGTGATCGACCAGGTGAGACAGGTATACCGCGTTCCCATCACGGTAAACTCATCATCTACCTGTCCCCGCCACGGTAAAATTATCGATGGAAAAGTATCGCATACAAGCGGGAGTTATCTCCCCGAATGACAAATAAATTGCATGTTTCTTTATATTTAATGACGATATTTAACCAGATTTTGACAGAGATTATAATAGAAATACTTGGAGTCTTTTTTACTATTTTTTTTTTATTTCATAGCTATTGAATAAATTATAAACGTATTTAATTTAATACTTGTGCAGCAATTGCAAATAAAATATTTTCGAATCCATTATCATATTTTAAAAAGGTCGTTAAATTAAAAATTATCATGAAATGATTTTAATTGCCAATAAAATTATAAATATGTACGCAGTGTGATTGTGTTTTCTTAACAATTAATTGGTCCGCCTACATTTGTATTGTTTGTTGTTGAAGTCCATGCGTGTCAACTAATGATGAGCAAGTGATTAAATATTAGGGCTTCCTATAAAATTACCAACCCGGTATTTTTAGTACGTTCCGTTCATTTTTTTACAAGGTCTTCACATTTTAGTGAATTTGTGTTGCGTTACTTTAGGTACATGTATGGCTCGTCGTTTGCCATTGCGCGAGGATTCCCACTTTCTAGTGCGTTACGTTTGCGACGACAATCTTTAAGTGCGAAGCCGTGTGTTCTTCAAGACTCAGTCTGACTTGAATATTCAGTGTGGAAATGAGTATGACGTTCAGTGGGTCCGGCCTGAGGAAGTCGGTC
The DNA here is from genome assembly GCF_902806645.1 of Magallana gigas. NCBI lineage: Eukaryota > Metazoa > Mollusca > Bivalvia > Ostreida > Ostreidae > Magallana > Magallana gigas. The sequence goes on along the minus strand of NC_047567.1, from coordinate 11,993,836 downwards.
GAGCTGTGGTCTTGCATGCTGGATGTGAGCAGGACATGAGGGCGAAGCTGCGAGAGATGGAAGATACCGAGTGTCTACCAGCCTCTCCTTTCTCATCAACTTCTTTGCCACCTTCGAATACGCCCCAATGTAATGCAAAAAATCAAATTAACGTGTATCTCTCTTAACTGAATTATTACAAATAGAGAGTAAGGAACCTTAGAGATACACAGAGTTGCATAAAATTATGTAATCGAAAGATATTGTGGGTATCCCATGTCATGGTGTCGTGATGGTGTACCAGCTACCCCGCCGTGACGGAGGTTAGCGTTCGCTCGCGACCGAGCCCCCCCCCCCTCTCTCTCTCTCTTAACAGAATAACTAGATAAATTTTTTTGAGAATGAAATGTTATTAAACTGTTCTTACACATTTCAAAGAAATTAAGAACATGTTTTGAAAGTTTTGCTGCTGATATTTCATGCAAATAAAAAAACATTTAAACATTTCAGTAAATGTATTGATATCATTTTATGTGTGCATGTACATGTAATCTTATTGAAAGCTAATACAAATATGTAATCCCGTTTCCTGTTATCGTAACCTTACCACCCCCCCCCACCCCCCACCGCTTTATGACTGTCAAAGTTAACTTTAGTCCCAATTGTTTTACACAAAGGTGTGAAACCGTCGCACTGACAGGAAATCACTCTACGCTTGAACGCACAGAATACACAGGAATGAGGCAGGTAGATAATCTGTGTAACGATTGACCATCAAACAATTTTACTAATAGTTATATCAAATAATTGATTCATTTTACTGCGTTCTTTAACCGCTAAACGTGTTGAAGATGTTCCTTCCCGCAAAAAACCTCCATTATAAACTAAACGAGAGATAGAGAAAGAACACAACGAATTAAACTTTCCAAACACAGAATATCATGTATCATGAACATTGTAAACAAACTTAACTGTTAAACATACTCATTTTCTTTATTAAAAATAAAACTAATAGAAAGAAACTTTATCATGGAGAAAACACGTGGTAGAGCTAGCGGGCTGATTTGATTGACAGGTGCAGCACGTGGACTCAAATCTGAAATTGCATGATGGATTCAATCACAGTGTACCATATTCTTTTATGAATACTAATTTTATGAATATTTAGTATTGGATATTAGTATATTTCACATAAGTATAAGTTAAATTACGCCTAAACGTCTCTCTCTCCCTCATTCTCTCTCTCTCTCTCTCTCTCTCTCTCTCTCTCTCTCTCTCTCTCTCTCCTGCAAGGTGTTGTGCGATTAGACGAAGCCGTACGCGATATAGACGTTTTCTTTTGTCGTAAATAGGTGTGAAAACCCTCAAGGGCATGTCGTTTTCTACCCTGAGATTGTTAATCACTACATGTATACACAGAAAATGATCGTGACTTAAACTTTATATGTATACACAGGAAACGCATACTGATAACACGTTATGATTCCATGTGCTTTAACACAGCACCAACTTTATATATGAATGATAATTTTATTATTGAATGGAAAAATAGATTTGTTAGTTGATTCCGGACATTTGTTCATTTCTCAATTTAAAACAGTACATGTAAAGTAACAACAACAAGCAGCAGCAGGAATAACGGTAAATCACACCGTCGCGGTGTCATCACGGTCGCAATCCATACCGCGATCAAAAACCGTGATGGTGTATCGCGGGAACGATTAAAATACCGTGACGGTAACGCGGGCCAATACGGGATCCGCGTTGCCTGTACTGTATTTTGTACTACATAACCCATAACATCAAATAACGTATACTTTGGGCGCCAGCGGGGTTTGCTTATTTATATTTATGCCTCCTCATTCTCCTGCCTACACATCAAACAAACTCACAAATGTGTTGAAATTTTTATTAATCAGAATATGATTATATCCTGATCAAAACATATACACATTGATGTACATCACATCTAGTACATACCAATAATCCAAGTAGAACAAAAATCAAAATACTGTAACTGTAAGAAACATATATTAAAACCAACTGCAACATATATGATATGTAGAGCAGCATATTATACAAGGTAAACTATGCATTCAAATACGTAAGTAAAATTATTTATAATACAAACTGATGGCAGAAGGTTGGGGAATAGACCGAATTGACAGAAACTGTACAAATACAATGGATAAGTTAACAATGATAAGTTTATTTAAATATTAAATGGGAAACATATAGTGAAAAAGGGAGGTGGGAGGGAAATTTGACAAAACACAGACTGTACAATTTGTAGACTGATAAAACAAAAGTGACCCTATCTTTCAGCCAATCAGATTGCTTCAAATTCAGCATTAAAACAAAGGGGCTCCCCGTGGGAAAAACTGTGCATGTTAAAATAATGTTGTTTATATCTACAGATTAAAAGTACATTCGTCTGCATAAAACCATTTATAATTATAAATTGCATTTAAATATTTAATCCTACAATGGTTTAACATTATATAAAAATAAGTAAGAAGGAATTTTTCTTTGAATATTATGAGGTGATAATTTCGGTAGGGGAGTGATAAAATCAATCATAAAGCCCTTCTGGCTTTTTTGGATAAGATCACGCACCGACCACAAATATCACCTCATAATACTCAAAGAATGATTCCTTATTCCTTAATTACGAACTAATGTCAGTTTTATATATTTGGTTTACAAATCATGAACTGACGATCAATATAGGCTGAGATTTTATAGTTTTAACCTTAAGATAATTTTGTAATAAGTAAGTTAAAAGAAATACTCTTGCCAAGAATAAAATCTTAAGGTGACCACCTTTTCTTTTCTTTCTGGTGGAAAAAAAATCTTATAGCAATAAACAAGTAATAAAATCGGTACTTGTGATATATTTCTTTTTTTTTTACTTAATATACATGTACTATCATTCAACCTCATGGACATTCTCTTGCATTCTTTATCACTTGTTTTTACGCAAATATGACATATTCTCATAAAATAATGCAGTGTAAAACTACAGTTGCCTGACTAGAAAACTATGTAAATGAACAAACTGAAAAACACATGCATCATAATACATCATAACTCGTAGAAAGCCTTATTTGTATTCTTGCTCCCTATCGCAATAGTGGAAAGATGTGTGAGAAAAAAGAAATAAACAAAATCGACAAAACAAAGTTGGCATATTTTGCATTCTCCTATCAGAATAATCATATCTATTGTTTAAGATAATAAAAGGAATGCAACTGTAAGATTCATATTTTATGTTTTTGAATTCAGTCATCTCAGACAAAACATTTTTTGGATTTCTTTTTTGAAATCCTCTATTTGAATGCAATATATAATTGGATTAGCGGCAGAGCTAAAGCTAGAAAAACAAACAAGAAGAAGAAATTCATTTGGTGACCGGTTGTTGTAGAAACCCAAACCCATAGTTGGACCAAGAGATAAAATAAGCACCACGAGGACCATTGTTACCAGCTTCATTGATTTCATGATTCGATTTCTTTGCCGAATTGCCATCTGACTAAGGACGCCATTTTGTTGTCCAGAAGTTGGATTTTGGTTGTCCGTCTTGTGATACATCTTGCGAACAGCCCACAACGCTAACGTGTAAAATACAAAAGTGAAAAGGAGAGAAACGGCGATCGATGCGCAAAAGATTGCGTTATAAACGAAAAAGTTGTCCCCAAACACCGTGATAGTGTTACAGATGTGATCTTCGTCTTCGAATCCACCTTCATCTTTTGGTGCCATCATCGATAAATACAAAACTAAGTTGCAAAACCACGTTGCCGAATAAACTACGTATATCCGTTTTCCTTTCCAGAGCATTTGGTTCAGCGGTTTTTCGGATATGACGAGGTAGCGATTCAAACTTATGAAAAATGTCTGCCAAATTGACATCAAATATGCTATACAGCCAAGGCAGAGGTTTATCCTACATATTGTTAGTAGTCCTATCCTTGTTGAGATGAGCTTTGATTGAGTTACACCGAAAAGAGTAACATTTACCCCGAACAACAAATCACTGACTGAAAGGGAGAGCACCAGGTTGTAGTGAATATTTTCCCGTATGGTTTTGTTCCTGAATGCCGCAAAAAGAACCACCAAATTTTCAAATGCAATAAATAATCCGAAAGTTATAGAAAACACTATCATGGCTAGTGCTGTATTATCAAATTTTTGATCTGTTTGGCTTTGTTTCCTAAAGGTAGAGTTTGTGAGATTTGATAGAAAATAGGACGACGTCAAAGTTTCATCCATTATAAAGTCTTTTATGTGGTGGAATTGATTCAGATCAGGTAGGAAGACTAAATTTCAACGCATAGAATCTTCGAATACAATTTGCTGCAAAAGACAATTAGAATCCCATAAGATTTGATGTCAATAAAACACATTGTATAACTTCAGTACATTTAAGCTGACATGAATTCATAAATACGCATAATTAATTTCCCTTTTATATCCGACTATCACCATATTAGTAGTCGATTTCTATTGTTCTGCTCATCGCTACAAACACCCTGCATTAGGCCGAAGCAATATTCATGCTTCAAAGCATAAGTATTTCACCCGATCACGTTACCTTGGACGAAAAGACTCGTAGAAATGCGTTTTGAACAGAAATAATATGACAACCACTGCGCTGATAAGGAATATTCAATGAACGTCGAAACAAGGCAGTCTGAAATCCAGGCACACATATTTTAAAAAATCTCAATAATTGTTGAAAGTTTTCCTGTGTATGTTATAATATCGCACATGTGCAAACCACACAATTTGGCAGATTGAGCAATGCCAATGGCTTGAATCTTAGGTAAGGAGTGTTTTTGTAAGAACCAATGGAATCGATGTTTGCTGACTTCTTTGATTTTTTATCATTTATCTACTGTGTTGGATGTAGTACCGCCAAGGTCTTCAAAAAGATGCAGATGTTATGTATTAACGACACACGTGTTCGATGTGCATGTAAAGTAAGGCGGCATTAACCGTGCAAAATAATTTGGATACCTTGAAAATTCTTTCACAGAATAAATATATTGATTGTTGTTTCCTATATTCTTATTAACAAACATTTTACTACAATGTGTAGTTCTTGCATTTAGAAGTCCGTGAAATCTAAAAGCCTTTATCGGAAAGCAACCGACCGTAACTTTTTCGATCGATATATATATATATATATATATATATATATATATATATATATATATATATATATATATATATATATATATATACAGTGGAGCCTCAGTTATCCGGACGCTTTCGTTCCCAAGTTCAATCGTCCGGATAGGTGAAGCGTCCGGATATCTGAAATGTGTCTATTGTTGTCATGAATGATAATGTATTTATATATAATGGATCCAAGGGTTGATACTAGGATTTTTTGCCTTTCATACCATATAGCAACACATGCTAGAGTTGTCTGTTGATATGAACGTTTTTAAGAGATAAAGAACTCTGCTCTATTTTATTAATTTATCATGAAATATTAACCGGACAATAATGATAACCGAATCTAGCTAAATTCTTTGTGTCCAAGTGTGATATGTGTGTGATACACTGTTGTTCGCAATTTTCCAATTTTAGAAAGTGATTTGGGAAGTCGGTGTGTTTATACAAGCTACTTATGAGGGTCTAGCACGTAAAAAAGGTGTGAAACTTAATTGACATGGGTAATCTTTTGTACTGAGTAGGGTATCATCAAATTTTACCGTACGGTTAAATGAAGCAAGATTAGTAGTAAATCAGTGTTTTGTGGTAATAACAGACCGTCCGGATCCGGAACACGAAATTCCGGATAAATGAGACAAAATAACGTATAAAAAATCTGTTCCCAAAAAAAATCGCCCGTAAACTGAAGCGTCCGGTTATCTGGCGTCCGGATATCTGAGGCCCCACTCTATATATATATATATATATATATATATATATATATATATATATATATATATATATATATATATATATATATATATATATATATATATATATATATATATATATATATATCCCCAGTGGCAGTTGAAAAGATTAGAGTGTAATATGGCAACCGAATGTTTTTATGAATTCATGTCAACTTTAAATGCCTAGTACATTAATATTTAATTACTGAGAATATGAGTCTGTTTTACATTATCATTTAACGTAAATTAAATACCCCATACTGTTCTGTAAATGAGCTCTGTTTTTAGAAGTCTTCTACAACTAAATATTGTATTTACTATAATATATATGTTTTCATTATCTTAATAATACATAAATATAAGTCGATTTTGTTTGTTTCCTCAACAGAGGATAACATTTTATTATATGCACTAAATTTTAAAAGGATTTACAACACTTCACGTGGTTCTTTAGTTTAGTTTAGATATGATTGACAATAAATTGCCGTTTCTTATTCTGAATTCGAATTTGTAGAAATACCAATACATAATTAACAAGAGGCCCATGGGCCACATCGCTCACCTGAGCAACAATGGCGAACTACATTGACTTAACACACTTTACGGTCAGACGCGACCTATCTTCCATTATTTTCTATTTTTTCCTATCTCCACAATGTGAAGATTTCCACCAAGTAATTCCATAATTATATTTTCCTGTTATATGATACTTTATTTTATTAAATATAAAGTGTTCAATTGAAAATATATACTATGACTTTATTTATAAGCATTCAAATGCATTTTGCATGCTATTTTAAGGAAAATTCTAAATATTATAGCTCTAAAAATATTCGGTAATAAACCTTGAATTTTTTGGAATTAACAGGTTTAAATGTAAAATTTAATATTTGGCAAAGTTAAGTACTATGATAATTTTCTGACCTAAAACTCAATATTTTATAAAGGGGTAGGGGTGAAAATATATTGTGATATATTATTTATATATAATACCGGAATATTATTTCCTACAGTTTTTGCACATATGTGAACAGTATTAGCTCATTTAAGATAAAAAAAAAAATCATACATTTCCTAAGACGTATATCAGTTAAAAAATCAGCACCCATTGTGGGCCTACCTTATTGTGTGTAATCATAAATTGAACATTTTGAATCTACACAATTAAAGGATGCCAACATTTTATTTCATTGATATGTTGTCTTAGAGGCTATGCAATGCATTTTTATTTTATATGATGAAAATACTGGAAAAGGTAGTTACGATTTAATTACCTGCAATATTTCTTGTTTGGTATATTGGTATTTATGAAAAAAAATGTCGAACTTAAATTAGTGTAATTATCATTTTCCACATCTAAGTGAATATTTTTTGTGTGTTTATTTAAGATGCCAAGCTCTATGAATATACCATGCAGATGAGATACATTTCATTTTCACAGCTGATATCTCATATGTGAAAGTTAACAAAGATTGACGGACAGAGAATCGCCAGCTAGTCTGGAAAGCCGTACGCAGTGTTTGAACTCTGTGGCCAAAGTTGCTAAGGCTACATTAAAAAACTTAATTGGTCTTCTCTTAAATAATTGTTTACCTGATGTAAACTTGTATGCCGTTTTATATCCTTACTCACTTGATCGATGTAAACATTTGACTGGAAAATGCTGTCACATGATGTGTTAAAAAGCTATATAATTTAATGTATTGTCAGGCATACAGGTATCAGTTCTCTACGAAGGCCAATAGTTATTTCATATTCCCTCAAAAACAACAAACGGCTACAAACCAAGATGATTTTCTGCTGCAATATTTTCTTTAAAATAATGATAATGCACGGATATCCTCATAATCATAATGTGTCAGAACTGTGAAAAAGAAGTTTTTATTTACTCATTTGAAAAATACAAAAATTGTTGCAGATTTCAAATAATTAATCAAATGAGAAAGGATCCCAGAAAGTAGTTATAGCACATCATCCTTTTGATTTGTCTGTACACAAGTATATAATGTTTAGCAAGACAATTGCAATGATCAACAAACATTTCAGCGTCAGTCGTAGAATGATAGGCAACTTTTAAAAACTTATCCAATTTGTTAAATTTCATTTTATTTAATGCATTCATACATTATATAGATAAAATGTTTTGTAACTGAGTTAGCCAGGTGACACAAAATCAGTTTATGCACTGTGTAGTTTGGAGAGTTAGTCCTACCCTATGACCCAATTACAACAATTTTTAGTTTTGAAGATAACTGTAAACAAACGGTTTTGCATTAATTTGGCAGAGTTATTAAATAATTACAAGTTACCTTCTTATTGTAGTATCAACAAGAAATGTAATGATTATCGATTGTAATTTTCAATGCACGGTATATGTGTTTGCATCACCCGTATTTATAACCTCTAAAGATAAGACAGTCGCTGGTGATTAATCCCAATAGGGTTTAACTGAGGCTGTGAAAACGTCTTTTCAAATTCATAAACATCTTTTTATTGTCTTTGGATTTAATTTACACGATTATGAACTCGGAACACATGACTACTTCAAATTCTCTTTCGGAGGAAATTCCGGCGAAGTTACCGATCAAAAATCGATTATTTCAATCAAAGTCGCTCCCTTGTTTGATCCTTGTTGACACAATTAGAAATTAATAAACAATAAAAACAGAGGGAAATGCTCTTTAGTACGTTGTTAATGCATCAGATTTTATCATTTTCGCAGGTAAACAATCAACTGCCTATTTACCGAAGTTTATGTTCCAAATACATGGCGATTGTTTCCCAAGTTATAAAGCAAAATGAAACGAAAATTCAAAACATGCTAAAACCACCCTCACAAGTGAAAATGACAACGTGTTGAAATATTTAACCTCAATTTACTTCACAATAATCGGCACCAATGTTACTTCCATGTTTCATAGATTATATTCGCACGTAAACTGTTGCACAACAAACCGCCAGCTTCAAACAAAGAACCTCGTTTTGAGCCATTCTTTATTAGTATTTTCGCAATTATCTCAAATTTGGAACAGAATTCGCGTATAATTTTTGCAATTTATATTTTCCTTTCCCTAAGGATGATTTATGCTAGATTACGTTAAGATTAACTCAGTAGTTCTTGAGAAGAAGATTTTTTAAAATGCACCCCCTTTTTTAAAGTTTCGAGGTTTTCTCCGCTTTGAATACAATCTGGCCTGTTATTTTTGCAATTTATATTCACCTTCTTGTAAGGATGATTTGTGCCAAATTTGGTTAAATTTGGCCAAGTGGTTTTAGAGAAGAAGATCAAAATGTAAAAAGTTTACAGACGGACAGACAGACGGACAGACGGACGGACGGACGGACGGACAGACGGACAGACGGACGACGGACAACGGGTGATCAGAAAAGCTCACTTGAGCTTTCAGCTCAGGTGAGCTAAAAAAAAGAAATGAAATGCATTTTCTTCTAGTACAGATCACTTTCAAAAGGCTTGCATTTTTGGGGAAAAAATGCATTCAATGATTGAAATTTTTATAAACGATTGTTTTAAAAAGTTCAATATCTAAAGTATAAATTGTTTTTAACACTCAAAACAGCAACGCTTCAAACAAATGTCAATATTGACATCCATATGTTTTGTATTTGAGGAAGATATGAGTTGAACAATGTAGATTTTAAATCAAAACAGTGAAAACTACCACTATTTTTTTCATTTTTTCCTGGTTTTTTTTTCTTTTTCTTTTTGGCTTAAAATTTTTAGATAAAGAGTCCACTTCCTTAGTCTCCTCGACCAAATTTATCTCCGATTTATTACAGAATATTTTTTTTTGCGAATAAAAGTTGTTTAAGGTGGTTTGGGACATCTGAAAATATTAATGTGGATTAAGATAAGTTAAAAATAAAATACTCTTACTGGTTTAAAGTTTTCAACTCTTACAATATCTAGCGAAAAAATACGTTTTTTATTTATTTATTTTTTTTTGAAGAGTACTTTAAAATCTCCAGATGGTTTGGAACTCATGACTAACAGATCAATAGTGTACCCTCTAACCAACTGCGCTTCGCTGTTAATAAATAATTTTGGGGAAAAACTGTATATGAAATTACACTAAACTTTATTGTGTATTTCGATAAATAATTCGTGGCAACAAGGAGCTGTCCCAAACAATAATAGGATTCGATAACTGTGGCTTTTTTAAAATATAACAATTTCCTTCAGAGCTCTGAAAAAATGAAATTTAAAATTTACAGTTAAACTATTTGGCTTTTTTTAAAGAATGTATATTGGCAAAAGAAATTATCTCTGAATAATTTAAAATTTTACCGGGGACTCCAAAAAAATACGCTATATCCGAGAATTCGCTATATCTGTGTTTTTACTAAACGACTTTTACTGTAATATACTGACCCTCGAGCCTTTTTAATGTACTTACCCTGACACTTCATTGGTAACAGTAACTTCCTACTAGAGCTTGCTGTTAAACCTCTTCCTTGAAAGGCAGCTTATATGAAAATAACCCTCAGATGCACCTGCTCATATCAATGATCATTTATATCATCACAAACTTGTAGGAGTTTAAAAATCAATTTCTTTCGAGAACTGAAACTTCAAATAACAATTGGAAAGAAAACAAGAATTGCCATCGATTGACAGCGGATGTATTTTGGCTTAAAAATTGGTATTAATGTTCTAAAGCTTGATTTCCAAGATACAGCCTTCCGGTGTTTCGTTGGGGTTTTAGTTTTTTATTTCCTTTTTTCGACAATCTGCTTAAAATATAATCAATTCATCTGCTTATGTATATCGCTACAAGAATGGACTGGATACATAATTATGTCCAAATGACTTTTCATCCAATCAAATTATCAAACTTGTCGTGCTCTGTCGGTATACTAATAAACAGTCTTCTCTTGTCGAGAAAGCATCCTAGTTTAACATATGTATAACAAATGCATGTTATCAACTCTCTTCTGAAAAATTCGAACCTTTTTCTAACGGTACCACCATATCTTTTTCCCCGTTTAATGTAATATAAAAAGTAGAAGCCTTTATTAATAAACTTCTAAAGTTATATATTGATCAAAGAACAAAAAATGTTTATCACACTTATTCTTGTTGATACTCATTGACTAAATGGATGGATTCTTGTAATACACGTGATTATTTCTTATCAGCCACAACTTATATAGCCATTTTGACAGACAAAAAAAACCCCATCGAATGTATTACACAGGATCAAAGACAACTCCCTCATTATAAGCCTCTCATTAAAACAGGATACTGAATTAATCTGTTAATAATAAAGCATAACATCATTAAAAGTAATGATATACAAAATTATTTATTCAATTAAACAAACATTCAATGCTATTCAGTCGATACAGTGTACCTATAGTAATGGGAAGCGATTCTGTTTCAAATGGTACTAGATTTTAACATCGTGATAATAATACAATCAATTTGTTTTTTCGCATAGCCATCAAAAAAGAGAGATTTTTAGAACGACTTGTTCAAAAATTGTGATCAAGAATAAATTAAATCAAAATAATCCTGATAAATTTGATAATAGCAATTAAGGAGGCCGACTTTATTTTTAATTGCTCACATTTTTGCGCATTCTAGTAAATTGCAATTTATATATACGTTTAATGATTTTTTTCCGATATCATTAATAGAATTGAATAAAATTAACAAAATACAAACAAAAATATTCATATTTTCAAAGGTGAATTCTATTTTTTAAACGAGTTTTTTTTTCATTGTATGGTAGGTGAGCGTTGCCATTTTGCTTTTATGACGTAATGATAAAATGAAGCTTTGTATCAACCTCTAATGATAAAACGCCGCTTAATGATACAAATATCATTAAGCGTTGCATTTTCAACCACTAATGCTATAAATTCTTGCATGAACAGTTGACAACATCAACTGCTAATGATAAATCGCAGCTTAATGATACAATTCTATCATTAAGCGTCGCAAATGCACTGCATCCTTTACGCTTAATGACACAAGCAAAAACCTACATGGTCATCCCCTTGGGATACAAACATTTATATCATTAAGCGTTGCAATTGCACTCTTAATGATATAATAAAATACAAGTTTGTAGAGCTTTGGCAATTTCTTTTTCGTCAAAAGTTCTTTTTATCTCATGAAAATATTAATATATATATATATATATATATATATATATATATATATATATATATATATATATATATATATATATATATATATATATATATATATATATATATATATATATATATAATCAAAAAAGAAAAAGAAAATGAACAGTTCCAAAGTTTCTATTCACTAGCGCTTTCTGGATTTACATCCTTCTTCAGGTGAATGTACATAAGTTATCTGTACATAACTTATGTACATTCACCTGAAGAAGGATGTAAATCCAGAAAGCGCTAGTGAATAGAAACTTTGGAACTGTTCATTTTCTTTTTCTTTTTTGATTATTTATACTGTGTGATATCACCTTTCACTCATTTTGGATTATATATATATATATATATATACTGTCTTGAATATATGTGTATATAAAGTATCAAATGATACACTTTTCTAGCAATAATCATGACCAACATTTTGGCATACATGTACTGTTTAAGATTTGGTGAAAAGTGATGAAGAATGACACATTTTTGTGGTTTTTTAAAAAGAACAATGTGTCGACAGCCGTCACCCACAGCAAAATTAACGTTTTAAGGTGGCTAACTACACCTTGAAATATTTTCTCAAATCAGCAGAAAATTACTGGATAATTATAGATATCATAATGGATAAGAAGTATTTAAGTCAAATGGGTAAAAAATGTGTAATTTTGGATGAAAAATTACATTTTCGAAAATTTGATTCAGTAAACATGAATAAAAGCTCCAGGCGGATTCGAACTCATGATCTGCGGTTCAGAAGCCAAATACTTTAGCCACTAAGCTACTACGCTATACAACAGAATCGAACGATATAAACAGTTTAACAAAATGTTTCAATCGCCATCTTGTGACGTAGTGTCTTAAAAAGTGTAAGTCTGGGTGTAGTGAGGTACCTTAATGTGATATCATATAATAGCGAGCGCAGCTCGCCGGCGCGCAGCGCCGGCGAGCGAAGCGAGCTCTAAGAACCAGTGTGCGCGGGAAAAAGAACGAGCTAAACCTACAGTTCATCAAACAAATTTTTTTGTCTACGTCCCATAATGCTCTCTAATGTTTTCACCCGTGGTGCTATGCCAAAAATGGCCGACTTTTAATTCGTAATTTACAGTGACTTAAAGTTTGAAGACACGTTTTGAGTACCGCATATGCTTTGGCGAGACTCAAAAGATTTGTTACATACTTCCATACCTCCGTAATGAGTCGAGAAACGTAAACAAAGACGAACAAAGTCATGGATGACGTCACAGTGCACTCGCGCTATATTTCCCGCGATAAATTTAGAGGTGGATCAAACATCTGTAATGCGTGTACTAGCTATTTCAGTACAGACTGCGATACCTGCCTCATTGACGTATGATTTGTTTTTAATTTTTTTTAATATAGAGATTTTATGTATATATATTAGCAAGAGCCATACTTTACTGTCATATCGATCCATTTTTAAGCTAATTGTGCATGAATGAGTAGGGAGGAAATAAACAATAGGACATTTTGAAATAAATCAAAAAGGAATAAAATAAAAAAATAAACAGTTAAAAAAATTATGTAGATATGAAATATAGTCAGACCATTAAATTTAAAAGTGGGAAATTACACACCTACAAACAGGTACCGGGCTCTCTCTCTCTCCCCTCTCTCTCTCTCTCTCTCTCTCTCTCTCTCTCTCTCTCTCTCTCTCTCTCTCTCTCTCTCTCTCTGGGAAGTGGGTTGCGCTGTATGTATCATAACCATTAAAATTAGTACCTTTGGCATACTTATTGTAGAGCAATATACTCTCTCAAAAATTCTTTGACGTTCGTTGATACCTAAATAAAACTATAAGTTGACAATGATGCAAGGTATGTGTATAATTCTTGCTGCGCTCGCCAGAACGGTAGCACCGTAAAACATATTAAAGTTATAAGAAATGTGATTTTCATCCTGAGCGACAGCTGCCGACACAGTTTTTGGGAAAATGCACTCTCTAGGACGTCACAATTACTCTTGTGAAAGTTTAGTCCTGAAACTCTGTATATATTCTTTTATGGGTATTTTTGTGTAAATAAATGTTAGATTTGAATTTTTTGTATTTTTTTTTAAATCGCTTTAAACGAGGGAAAATATAACTGAAACTGTACCTAGTTCTTAACGAATACTTTTAACGTTTTGGGATTTTTTAACAGTTTGCTGTGTTTCTTTCTTATTGAAATATCTTATTTTATTTGCAAGTGTAATTGTTGGATACAATACTTTGTATATACGATACATTATTTTTATCAAAACATATCAAGCAATACAATTTATATCACTCGAAACAATACCATAATGTAACATATTTTTTACCCAATTCAATATCAAATCATAATACAATATCACATTATATGATACAATATGATATATTGTTATACTTTCATGTTAAATACTGAAATCTGATTGGTTAAGACGCAGTTAAATATTTACTATTACCCTCAGCGTTAGCAACGCACTTGGCAACGGGTAACATTAAAAAATGTTACATGCGCGAAAATTATGCGCGTACGGTTCGCTGTAGAATTCACGTTATTCCTATAAAAAAGCAGTAAAATTTTCTTAAAAATTTTATAAAAGACATTCAGTATAACAAAATAAATAGTGCCTGTTTGGGAGGATAACAGTTGAAATTGACACCCCTCGAAAACCATTGTCAACCTCCGCTTCGCGTCGGTTGACAATGGTTTTCTCGGGGTGTCAATTTCAACTGTTACCCTCCCAAACAGGCACTATTTATATAATGTCATATGAAAGTATGATTGCTGATACATATATTAAAATATTGTATCATATAATACATTACTATATCATATTTCATAAAAGCATGCAACATCATATTATATAATAAATATCGTATCACATGATACCATACAATATCATATTCTACAATTTCGTATCATGTGATTAAATGCAATATCATATCAAACTCACCAATATCGTTTTGTATAACACAATGCATTGGGGGTGTTTTTTTTTACTTCTTTAGAGTCACTGAGTCTAATTCAGTTGAGAAGGAAAATGATGGTGCACCTCATTGATTACTCAATAAATATTTTCTTATTTCTCAACGTTTAAGATATTTGGATGTCCTCCGCAATAAATATATCAATTTCATTGCTACTTTCTTGCCTTGTTTTACTGAAATTGGGAATTTTTTTTTACAAAATGAGTTGTTTGTTGTTTTTTTTTTTTTTTTGCAGTTTATAAACTGACTTTAAAGGTGTATTTAGATACAGATCAATAAAAATAGCAATAGAGTCAGTTAGAATATTGGCTTTTATATGTCATGAGCCCAAAAAACCCACAATAACTTCAAAATTACCGTTTTAGACTCTTAAATTTATCAAAATGCGACATCCAAAAGTGTCTCAATATTTTTTTTTAATTGCTAGAGTGTGCACTATAATATATGAAAATTTCACAACCTCTTTCTTACCATTTAATTCGGATACTGTGATAAGCAGAAAAACCTATCCTCTTTTTAGAATTTTTAGAATCTTTCTCTGTTACGAACAAATGAGATATGTTTAGATCCCTGCGGTCTCCCTAAAACATTAGAAAAAATCTCCTGAGGCTTTTAAAAAAAAATATTACAGGTTTTAGGACTTTATTTGGTACAATGTAAAAGTTCAGACATTGTGACAATGACTACATTTGAGCCGTAAAGAACAAGAAATGATCTCTCAAATTATGTTTGACATCATAGAGAAAATACATCAAAGCATCATAAAATCAAATAAATAATGACATTATACCAGAGTTAGCATGTCAAAGAAGCAAAGCAATGACAGTCACGTGATCAGTGTCCTGTATCTCCTTAAATTTGGAAGAAATCATCTTTATAGATATGATATATTAATTGTTGAAATTTAAGACAAAATTATTTTCAAAGTAAAATAACTGCAAAACTACTACAAAAGGAGAACAATAATCTAAATTCAGTTAAATCATGACTGCACTTTTAAGACATTTAAAAATTGTGACAAAAATAAATGTTCAAACTGGTTTATTTGTCTATACTTATTTTAATTCATTCCAATCGAGTGATATTTACTTCATTTCTATATCACTGAGAAATTAACGGTTCTGTTCGTTATTGATTAATCAAGTTGCTAAATCTTTTCGAACACGTAAATTGTTGACATCAGTTACTGGTTTACGATCATCAATGGCAACTTGTGCTGGCGGATAATATATGTTATTTTTTCTCTCAAAAAGTGCACATGCACACACTTAAGTCTAAACTCAAAATATTCGCAAAGGAGTGAGGGTAAGAAAACGAATTATTTTATTGCAACACAGCTGTTTAAAACCATTATGACGATAAATTTTGATTGGAAATTGTTCAAACTATAAAAAAAATGCCGTGATATAAAAGTGAGCGAAAAATAAATCTAACAACAGTGACCGAAAAAGCGCCAAAAAATACGGCGTTAAGTGCAGTCATTCTTTGTTCAAAACATCTGTAAATGATAATAGCAAATATTGATTTAAAAAATCCTCTGGATAGATTTAGATTTTCAAAATTAAACAAATGTTCTACTAAAATAGAATGGGATAAATAACATACAACTCTTTTATTTTTTATTGGTCAATACTTCTCTTAATCTTATTTTCTTATTCAATGTCAGGGGGTTTTATGCACTTTCAGAATGAATTCATGCATTTTAAAGATATTATAATAGTTTGCTATATTTCAATCTCCAAAATTTAATTTCGTATGCGTGTTTTTTCTTATATCATTGGCCAACTAATAAACAATTATTTCCTGCACAAAATTGGTTTCTCAAAGACATTTTATATTAAAAACCAAAATCCTTTCAACAGCGTTTAACATTTTTTAACTTTAAAAGACCACGAAATAAGAGTTCAGGGGTAACATCGCTCACTTGAGCAAGGAAAACTGACAATTTACAAATATGTAAAATTTTGATCCCTCGTTGTGGCCCAATCCTGCCTTTGGGGGTCATGGTTTAAACAGACTAGAATCAAAACTTCATGGGGATGTTTCCACATACATTTAAGTCTCAACTGGTTCCTGGTAAAAAGATTTTCAAAGATTTTCACGATAAACTATCATGTAACACTTTGACTCTTCCCCACATTTGTGGCTCCACCCTGTCCCCGAAGTTAATGATATGATAATTTTCATTATTTCTTATTCAGCTCCCTTGAAATAGGATATGGTCCTTCTTTCGTACTAACTTGAATTCCCTTGGTCAGAGAGTGTTCAGTGCCAAGTTGGTTGAAATTGACCAAGTGATTATGTAGGAGAAGAAAAGAATACGAAACGTTAGGGTAGTCCATCCATAACTATCACATTTCGTATCTAATAGATTGCAAGTTTGTTCAATAAAATCATAGTGTGATTTTAAGGGGTCTATTAAAAAATTAAGATTTACCTTTGAAATTGATATTAAAAAAATTACCTTACGTTGAAGTTAATATTGAAGTCAATGGGAAAAATGCATTTTTAATTATATTTTTTAGAACAAGTAATTTTCTCACATTTCTCTTGGTAAAAAGTTGCGAAAGCTTTCCCTTTCTTCGAATATGCTTAAACAATTCTTAATTTACCATACATATTTTCAGAAAATGATTTTTTTTTTACAATTTTCCTAAAGGGCGGACAACTTTTCAAAAAATTTAATTGCAAAAACTTCGTTTAATTGACTAAATACATACTTCTGAGTTTGGTGTATGTCAGCCTCATAATAACTTTAAAATATGTATTTGATGTAGTATAGATCAATCAAAATTGTAAAATTTGCCTTGGTTATGGACGGACTACCTGAACAACAACGACAACGAACAGACAAAGAACGAGTTTTTATCAGAAAAACTCACTTGAGCTTTCGGCTCAGGTGCGTTCAAAATTGTTTAACCTTAAATATTTGTCTCCGTTGTTTCTATGTGCTATCTAAGCTTTTTGTATATCTTATCAGTATTTTGTATTAGGTCAAATTCCAGTCATAAAGTTTGGAAAAATATAAATGAGAAATAAAGCGCAAATACGTTATTTTTCATGGTCAATTATTTAGGATAAAATGATTGCAAAACAAATTTCTTCTTTCCATTCTTTAATCCTTTAGTTTCAAATACAATCGTGCATCATAAAATAATATATAAATCAAAGTACTGAAAAACTAACGGGAGTGGATTTTATCGATTATTATTTATTTTAAGATAAACGATATGCTATTTTGCATGGTAGGTATTTTCCTATATATATTTGAATTACGTACTTTTTTAATTATATAAATTGTCCGACAGGAATTTCGTGAAAACCCATATGAATCTTGTTGTGTAATATTCAAAGAATTAATTCCATCAAACTACGTGTCAGTAATCAAAATAGTTCTGAGAAATTGTATGGATTTAGGCAATATTGAATTCTAGTCTCGTTCAACCAGATCGACGTTCGGCTGTCCCCGTTAATATCCGACAAGCGAGAGAGACCCTCTGCTTGTCGGAGATTTACGGAGACAGCCGAGCGTCTGGTTGAACACTATGGCGTAGGAATACATACAGTTGAAATACACGACTACAAAAAATATCTAAATTGTTCGTACCATTTAAAATCTGACTATTTACAAGGTATCTATAAATAGGTTTTCTCGGAAACACGGCTTTAGAATACACTACATCGATTTTATCGATTAGAACTAAATGTTGTCAGCGATGTTGATCTGTGTTTCGGTCCAAACACTGTTTCACTTTCGGTTTGCTAGAGTAACTGCATAGGAGAGTTGATTAAAATCAACTCCCAAAAATACACATCATATGAATTCAAGAAAGATTTCCCTTAAAGACTTTGCTTCTGAATTATTTTTTTAACAATATCTTTTTACCTTTCATGGAGAGCATATGCCTGCGGCCAGTAATGCAGGCTCCCCTATATTATTAGAAATTGTTAAAAGGTGAATAGCCATAGCTTTATCTGCAAACTACAATATTTTACAAAATGTTTAAAGATGAATTTAACGGCCAGTCCTACATATTATTATATTATGCCCAAATATTATTTGAAAATGTTTTACGGTATATGTGGAAGCAACTAATTGCAAGCTACACACTTGGTCACGATCTTGGTTAAAATCATTTTCCCGAATTTAATGTTTACAATACTTCAGTAGGAAATTTCAATAGTCAATTATGAATAATATTATAAGCAATATACAAAGCTCACAATTTTTTGTGTCACATTAACAATGCTTACTCTTTGTAAGTTTTGAATGTTGGAATGAAAAATACAGCTTTAGACTTGATTGTGATAAACGCTAGAAATTATTTATTTATGCTTAAAACGAATTATGAGAGAGAGAGAGAGAGAGAGAGAGAGAGAGAGAGAGAGAGAGAGAAATCAGCTTGAAAAATAAGTTTTATCGGTATATTGAACCAATGTAAACTAAAACATGACATGCGCCTTGTTTACATGACAAAGAAGTGCGAGCTCTGTATTTTGCTCATAACTCTACGACTGACCCTCAAATTTTAGAGTATCACTATAATTTTTTTTTAAATCTTTGCAATCAATAAAAAAAATTGTTTAAAGGTAGCCAGTATTTGCATGCTACAATATTATTAGATAAGTGTTTAATGGTGTCTGTTAACTGTCAACATTTCAGGCTGCAATATATTAATTAAAATTGCATTCAAATGAATATCTAGCTAAGACAAAAATTTAATTTCTTAAGATAAATATTTTAGCCAAAAATTGACGTTATCGAATACCGACTGACTTTGTCCGACTTTTTCTTTAACCATTTTTTTTTTACAAAGTTAGTCTGTTGATATAATTTATTTCAAAGGACTAGGGAACAATAGTTACTTCTGAATATGACACTCATTTCTACTCCAGTGTTTGAAATCAAAGCAAGTATGTTATTCAGTGGCATATATTGATATATGGTAACTTGTCCCAGCATTTTTAGATTAAGAGGTTCAAAGCATACAGATTGGGTTTAAATTTATCGATGGTTCTATCATTTAACAAGTATAAAATAATCACATCTCTAATCATTCTCTTAGGGACATAAATAATGCCATTTTGAAAACCAGGATGGATCAAATTAAAGAGAAAACCCTGCTTAAACCAATCTCTACTTGAAATGTTCTACCATTTAAATCATTGTTTTAAGAAATTAGTGTGCAAATCTTTTACATTATTACTATTATAATTATACTTATAGGCATACGCATTTTAACGACATACATGTACCAACGTAATTGTTTTAAAAGAATGTTATGTGTAATATCTCTTTACTAAACGTTTTAGTTACAGTCCAAGGACGCATGCACACGTGCACAAAAAAACCCCGAATAGGTCAACATAAATGTAATATCCATACATAAGTCATAATTGAAATAAATTATGTCCAATATTTTTCAATTAAAATCTGTTAATAGTAAAGGAAATATTATAATAGCTGTTTCAACTTACCAAACGGTAAATAACACTTTATTTTTATTATTGATTTTTTGTCTAATATGTCTATATATTTTATGTTTAGTAAATTGCTCATAGGCTTTCCATTAAACTTTTCTTTTTGTTTTTTTTAAAGAACTTAATCTATAAGAAATATAGCTGATATGTTTCATTTATATTTATGTATTTATCAATGTATGGTTATGAAATTGACAATAAAATAGTAATATATAGAGCTTAAGGTATACGTTTACTCAGAATGAAAAAAAAAACCCACTGATGATAATGAAAAACCATCTATTTTGTGTAAAAGACCTATCATATTAGTAGTGCTATTTTTCACTTTCAAAAAAGTAGGTCAATGACCTACTTTTTAAGATAATGGCCATTGAATATTTTTTGAAAATTTAAGAAAAGTCCCAAAAAATTTCACACTATGATTGAGATTTTTCTTAATTTTGAAAATAATAATAATTGTTAGATTCTTTTATAAATGAAATGCAGTTTATGAATTATAGTCACACGAAACAGACATTAAGCATTAAGTTTTCATTCACAATTTTTATAAATATTCCAGTCCGAATTTCCTCTATCAGTTATTAAATTCCTACCCTTTTTTGATTCAATTTTACAAAAAACTGAACGATGATAAAACTAAATCATTTATAGCATTAAACTAGATATATTGACCTCACTCTGCAGGCATAAACGTTATATGAGGTCAATGATCAAAATTTTGAGATATGGTGCCTTTTATCGTTTTTAAGCATTTTTTTCTAATATTTTTGTAGTGTGTGCCATTCGAATATCTTAACGAAAATGTGAGATAAAACCAACAGAAAATAAGCAAAATTTTGTTGACTCACAAATAAAATCTTAATTTTGAATATAACAGTACACTAAAAATATGTCAGTGAAAAACAAAATCTGAAAAATTTAGTCTGAATTTCCTCTGTCTTGCTAAAAGTCCAACTTTGTTTGAGCCTAATTCCATACTATAGTAAAAATATCGAATAGTTTTTCAATAATAATTCATTTCCTAAATGTTTTTAGTGTTTAGAACAAATTTTACTCATGGCATTGAACCTTATAACAAAATTTGAAAACTCAAATCCTGAGTAAACAACGTCCTTAAAGCAAGATGAGCTGCAATTTTCAAGCTGAATTTTTTGTTTACTAAAATGATATTTTCTACTAAAATGACAAAAAAATAGCATGGCTTTTAATTTCTGTTAGCCTTATCTTTCTTGGGAAAAGCCGTTGAGAAGCCTTAATTGAAGCAAAATTGAATTATTGTCGTCCTGTAAAACAATTGAACTGCTTTATATTTTTTAGAGGAGAAATCTCTCCTCTGCCAAAAATCAATGATTTTTTCGAATCTTATTTATTATAAAAGTTTGAGTTACATGCAGACTTTGCATACTAGCAGCTTGTTGTGTTGGTAGTAGGAATCTGTTAAGGAGGCTTGATTACCAATTAGATCTCCCTTAAATTTTTAAATATGATTTTTCAAGTTAAAAAATATTACTACATGTAAGTAAAACAATCATAGCTTAAATTTAGCTTTTCAAAATTGAATTTTAGTATTGTCGTTCATTTTTATACATACTTCTTTCTTTAAGTGAGATATACAATGAAAATACGATCTAAAAATGACTAAGACCATCATGCCCTCTTTACTATCCAAATAGAAAGTATCGCTTATTACAAACTTACCGTCTTTACAGCATACTACTGTAAACAGCATGTATTTATCAATGTAACCAATAACGTGGTAGTCTTTGTTCATTCTTTTCATCTATTGGCTTTTATCATTTTAACCTGGTCAGGTGACATTAATATTCATAGCACGGGCTATGAGTTACCGTGAAAGGTATTGTGTACTAGTACAACCATTCAAATGGCTCTTTTTCGTGTAGTCAATACTCGTTTATCTGGCGACTAAATTTCTCTATTAAAAAAAAAACGAAATCAAGTAAACTAAAAAAGAAGCGGTTGGAAACCCTCCACTTGATATCTCCGACGCGATGAAACTCGTCACGGGCGTTTTGCAGACCAAATTTGAATTTATTTCACACCTTATTATGTCAGCTTAAAGCAGAAGAGTTTATCGCCAATGAATTAAAAGAAAATTCTATTTAGAAAATTAAATCTGAAGGGAACCGTGCACAAAACAAATTTAATGCTGTAAATCTTGAAAGTCTAGAGAAACTGGAAACAAGAGTTTTTGACACTACACTAAAGATAGCGAGTCAGTTACTATTTTAGGAGAATTGTGGACAAAACTAAAAACGCGCCAGAAGCCTATTCCTCTCCAGTCGGGTGGAAAACAGTAAATGAGTATCAATCAAGAGAAATTGAGGAAAACCCAGATGACGAAAGGCAATTTCGACGTGAGGAAAATCGCGCCCTCCGAAAAAGAAAACAAGTGCAGAATAAGGCGTTTTCATCCATACGATACCAAAAGACCCCCCTGCGGCGGCTCGACAGCCCAGCTTAGTTCTTCTGTGCTTTCTGTTAATTGATTTTAGCCATTCACATACCAGTAAAAGCTCTTTCGTTGCAAATCTGCATGGCGTAAGCCACAGCCCAGTGACGTGTGCTTCAACTGTTTTTCCACAGGACACTGGAAAATCAACAGACCAAAAAAAAAAAACAAGTCACAATGTCAGTGATAGGTATACAGGTTATAACGGCAATTCTACTATTGCTGAAATGCTTTCAGACAAATCATATAAAGCAAAGTTCATTAAAAAAAAGTTTAAAAAGAAATCTTGGTAAATGGAGAGAAATTGGTACAAATCCATCCATTTTGAAAGTTATTGAATCTGAGTATGAAATTGCTTTTGTTTCAAATCCAACTACAACGTGTATTCGTAATAACACATCTGCCATTCACAATCATTATGTTGAATTTGTTTCTTCAGAAAAGTTAGACTTGCTGAGAAATAAACGTATTTCAGAAGTTCCTTTTATATGCAGATCCCTGTGTGTTGCAGAAAATAAAATCAAAAAGAGGTTGATTCTTAATCTCAGTAGGTTAAATAAGTATGTAAAATGCGAAAAAATAAATTTTGAAAACTGGAAGACGGCATAAGATTATTTTGAAAAACGCTTTTATTGCATTCAATTTGATCTAAAATTAGGATACCATCTCATAGATATAGCTGAAGAATATCAGACTTATCTAAGGTTTCAGTGGGATGATAAATATTACTGCTTTACAGTTCTGTCATTTAGTCAGCTCCATCTATTTTTACCAAATACCTAAGACCTAAGCACCCTCCCCCACACTTTTATGCAAAGTTATACATAAACGTAACCAAAAGACCATTTTCTCTTGCTTGTCAAGATTTTATTTATAAGTTTAGCCCCCTTCCAACTTTCAATTTGCTTTGTGATGTCAAGGAGTTCATCCTGAAGACCCGATGAAGGTTGTGTTCATATACAAGAACTTACGGAATAAATTTTTTTATAAGACTTTTATTCCACCACTAGTAAGCATGGTTATTCACTATTTTCAATTTCGAATCATTAGGCTAGTGTTTGTTTTATAAAACATCAACAACTGTTCCTCGTTCGAGTCAATTCAAACTAACGAGCATTCCCAACTTTGTGTAGGTCAACAAACTTGATTATTCAAGTCTTCTGATCAGTATGTCTATTTAATCAGGTGAATAAGCATTAAGAAAAATTATTAAAAGCGAAAAAATTATTTCAAGGTTTATTTCAGTGATACTTTACATCAAAACAGTTAGATTTATCTCAGAAATGACGTACTAAATTGTATTGCGCAAGGTCACAATAACCGCAATTCACAACGTTGCATCATCGTTTTTAATCTTTGAAAAAAAAATCAATTCGGGACATATAAGGGACTGTCTCAAAAGTTGCATAATATAAATCAAATTGTATGAGATAAAAAGAACATATATAATTGTGTGATTTTATATTTGCTTTATCCAACTCGTTGTAATGGTTACATTCGTCATATGGGTACCCTACATTTATATTTGCAAAAATTGATCAAGTTCAACAGCTGGAATTTTTTGCATCCAATTCAAAATCCAAGTAATATGCACATCTCTGATATATGTACCATTGGTATGCAAGACAAATTGGGTATCCCATAGGTAGCGACCCGCCCATCATTTTAATTACCAGATTCTTCCTACGGAAACCCTAGTTAAAATATACTTGTAACAAGTCCACCTAGTTTTCCCTCTAGAGTTAACAAATGTTGTATTTGATCATTTAGATTGTTCAGCAGTTAAAACTTTGCCAGGAAAGTTTGTTTTATAAAAAAATCAACCCATAAAATGCACTAAAATGTCCATAATTTTTTATAGCTTTATTAAGTACATTTGTCAGTATTTTTCTACGGCCCGAGGAAGAGAGTGTACATCATTTGCTGTATTTTTTGTGTAGCTGTCTATATAATAAAACGACATATTACTACTGCTGAGCACATTTATGGTTATGAAAAAGTGTAACACAGCATACATGAGACAGAGAACTAAACTTAAAGAATTCTAATAAGGTTACAAAGCAAAAGATGAAGAAAATACAAATTAGGTAAGAAAGTTATCTTGGTTATAAAGTCCAAAGATAATATAAAAGCAGCGTTATTGTTTCAAGCAACAGACACACCAGATACACAGCCTCTGGCGAGAGAAGTTATTTTACGATCTGTGATCGTATAGCTTTAAGGTTGGCTGGAGAGTACGCTCTTCTTCGCTCTTCCAAGTTCGAACATTATATTCGTCCGAGGTGCTGTTTTGTCGTGTCGTGACAGGTGACTGTCCTAAATTAAAGGACAGTTAACCATTACTTTGATGGTTCTGTCATAGATATCCATAAAGTTGGTGACCGTGTTAATACTTATGATGTATATACCATCCAAAGTCCGTTTAATATGATCTCCACGACGTGGTCAAAATGTCCTTGGTTGTCATCAGGTGTTGGTACACCCATCCATCACTCCCGCGAAGAAAGTAAGAATTCAGTGATGTAAATTTTCTCTCAACAAATTTAAAAAACAGTCATAAAATTTTTGGCAAATTTACACATTGCTAAACACAAGAAAGAGAGTGTACAAAATTATGTCCTTTTTTATTAATGACAACGTCAAGTCGGTGAATATTTCCTCGCCACAGCAACTGTACGTATCCAATTTTCTCACTAGTTAAAGAATATGTTGCTCGTTGAGCTGATTTCCCCAGGGCATTAGTTTTCATAATTCATACACTATATCTGAAGTCTGTGTTTGATAATACAGTTTTAAAACGGAAGATGCCTAGTTTCTTGTCCGATTTATCTTGAATAAAATTCATTTCCACCAAAGAAGTATAATGCAATTTTGTGATACCATAATTCAGTGAAAAGAACGTTTTTTGCTCCAAAATGTTTCTGGGGGAAAAGATTTTACATTTTATGTAAGTCAGAATTTACAATGTTTGGCCAATTCTATATACAAATTTCAAATGGTATCAGCTATTTTGATTAGTATATAAGTAAGTTACATTAAATGTTTTGCCTACCAGCATTGGCCAAAAATATCTTCAAATGTCCTTCGCTTAATCATGATCACTCCTTTTTTATGATAAAAAAATCCGTACTGTTGAACAAACTGTATTCATGTTCATGTTGTTTTGAGATATCTGGTTGAATATAACGTTTACGTGATTACTATATATTTCAGAAATTGGTTGTGTTTTACAATGTACATTTAACGCTAAATTCTATGAAAAGCACGTGCTTATATAATTATGTGTTACTTGAATGACAATAGTATCAATTGTCAATTAACATTTAAAGAATGCACGTGTTGTTTAGAAAATAATTTGCTTGTAAGCTAAAATCTGTCATGATGCATATTTTCTTTACACAAATGGACTCCGAACGATAGCATTGTCTAGCCGCCTAACTAAAAGTCATTTTAAAAAAATGTAAAGATCTATCTATATTTTCATTAAATATAAATGATTTGGTCAAACAAAGAAAGATAACTTTGTAATTTGGGTTAAAATAGCTCATTTTATTAAAGAAAATAACGAAAAACGGAAATGTTTTTAAAACATCTCCCTCCCCCCCC
Source organism: Magallana gigas (assembly GCF_902806645.1). NCBI lineage: Eukaryota > Metazoa > Mollusca > Bivalvia > Ostreida > Ostreidae > Magallana > Magallana gigas. The sequence continues at coordinate 11,967,258 of NC_047567.1, read as the reverse complement.
CCCCCCCCCCCCCCGTTAAACAAAAATTCCTTTTGAGTTTTTTTTTTGGTTTTTGTTATTTAGCATATTTATACCAGGGTTTAAATTTATATTTATACCAAGGGTTTGTTGTTTCACAGGGGGGGGGGGGGGCTTTTACTTTATTTTACTTTAATATATGACGTTAACTTATGATTATTAAGTTTTTATGCACATATTTGCTGCTAAATAATATTTTCCTCACTCACAGAGACCGATACAATAAAAAACATTTTAGATCCCCGTAAACAAAACTTTTGTTTAAAAATTAATTATTTGACTACATATTTTTGTTTTGATATAAATCAATTAGGATTTGATCATACTTATAAGTAGATAAATTTGTTTTTGAATATCTGACAGAAATTTTGAAATATTTGGATGTAAAATGTAGGCGGGAAACGGGCGTTAGCGTTCACAGTGCTTTAGTTATTTGGATGTTTGGTTTTGTTTTTCTGTTTAAACCAGTTGGTATTGGTCACGGATACATGAATATATCTAAGTAAATGTATATTCTTAAAAATGTATACAAATTAAAATTAATGGTTTTAGGCCTATCGTACGTGTTACCGACACGTATTATTATTTTTTTTTTGGCAAAATATTTTTTGATTTATCCCTGCTCCATTCTCTCAAATTCTATCTGCATGAATTAAATAATGTAAAAAATAAGTCGAATGATTTTAGTAGGTTAGGAGACCATTACTTAAGATGTTTATAAGTACCCGTCGAGCTACATCTTAAGACATGTCCCAGGTTTATCTTAGGATTTCCCTAACCTTTATCCTAAATCATATCTTAGGATCACACATTGGTCATATTATCTTAGGAATTACTACAGTACCAATTAGACCCAACCTAACAGAAAGTAAACCCCAACGAAACCCTGGGATTACTTGTTCTGGGTTTACTCTGGGTTTACTTCGGGTTTACTAGAATGGACCCAGAGTAAACCCAGAGTAAATCCAAAGTAAACCAACAGTGGACACAGAGAGTAAACCCCGATCAGAAGTACACCCCTGAAAACAGACGCTAACTGTGAATTCGGAGTACACAGGGGCTGGAATTACAGGCAATAGGATTGTAAGATAAAATACGGGTCTGTTTAAAACTTTAGTGTGTACTGTTGACCAAAAAAGCAATTTCCAAGTAAACCGAAAGTAAACCCCGAGTAAACCAAAAGTAAACCCTGAGTGGACCCAAATTTTCAAAAAGTAAACCCAGCGTAAACCCAGCGTAAACCCCAAAAGTAAACCTAGGGTTTAGTTGGGGTTTACTCTCGTGTTAGGTTGGGTCTGATCGGTACTGTATGTATTGATAAACGTTGCATTCAATGTACAAACCGCCAAGCTTGTTGGTCAGGAAAGTAACAGCAAGCAAAGCATTAGCCATAATGAACCACTCAGTGTAAGTGATGAGTTTGCAAAATGTGACACTGTTGTATACTAAATGTTATTTATACTCAAAATATAGTCACCTTAATACTTGATGCAAAAAATAAAAAAAAATGGTGATTATTTAAAATTGGATGGACACTTTATACAGGATAATGTCAAGCTTAGCTGAATACTAGTGGTAATCTTAAATGAGATACAGTTATTTAGAGGTATTTTGAATCGCATCGAGTTTCCTGTTTCCGGACGTCTGAAGTGTCGCTATGCAATGAATTATAATGAAACTACCCTATAGTCATACGTCATCTGTTACAAGTTTGAAGAAAAAATATCAAACATTGATATTTAATTCATTTTCTTGCTGACATGTCATGTTAAAACCAATGAAAGTGAAAAAATTTATTCAGATGAAAAACAATTTGAATTACATGGTTTGTAGTTTAATTTATATGGTTTATATGTGGTCATTCAATTCCACAAGGGCGAGAGCGGAGAACATCATCTCATACGTTTGAGTTAGATTGAATGCCTTGAGTAATTATTATACAAGGCTGTAAGCTTAAACAGCAAGACTGTTTAATATAAATTTAAACACAAAGTTATCGTGTAATTCATGTAGTATTCATTTATTTTTTAACAGAAATTTATTCAAGGTCACCCACGGATTAAGGGCCCTCGATCCCTAGATGATCGAATTGCAATTGTCGGCGCCGGGCCCTCCGGTCTACACATGGCCTATGAACTCAAGGTGGGTCACATGAGAGAGAAAGCAATGCGTGTAATGCTCCATATTTATCATAGCTATTATAATTAAACGAATCCGAGTATTCAAGTAATTGATATGTAATTAACTCGACGACAAAAATATTTCATTTATAAGAAGGCGCCTCATGGGGTAATTCATAACTCAGCTTGAGTATAATTACTTTCCGTACAGCACAATGGAAGTAATACTTTACAGAACTCAAGTTTAGTAAAATTTTAATAAACTCAAAGACCGTGAGGTAATTGTACATTATACATAAAATGTAAGATGAGTATTTAAGATGATTGCGTAATATATTAAGTGCATTGTAAGTAATACTTCATTTAACGATACTATTACATAGCATAAAGAACTCAAGACAATGTTTAAATAACTGTCGGTTAAGGAGGCTGGATGGTCAACAAACTAACCATCAGATCTGCTAAAATTTTAAGATATGATTAGTTAAGCTATAAACTATTATTTAGTAAAGAAAAAAAATCTATATATTCTATATTTCAAATTTTGGCATTTTCCTTTATTTTTGAAATAGAGCTCTTCTTACAAAGGAGATCAATACAGTCTAAAAATGGCCACAACTATCCAGCCATCTTAAGCTGATAGCTAGTCTAACCCGACAGCTTACCAACAGCAATGAACATGCAATGCAAAGTGAAAACATCAATATAACAACGGAATGTTCTCATTTTACTATGTTAGCTGTACTAGTACTATTTTCTGAAAAATACAATTTCATTTCTATCCATTAATCTATCCATTTACACCAGTCAAAATCTAAAACTTTTAAACCAATTGATTATCTGCCTGGTTGCGATTTTTCTTGATTATGAATAAAAAATAAATAAAGTAAATGAAGGTCAATGAATGTTTATTTGGAAGTGTAAAACACCCATTTTTTCTTCTTACATGTATTTTTCAATAAGAATTTCTGTATAACTACATGTTTATTTGAAATTCACTGAATCAATATTTTAATTTTTAAAATTACCGGGAAAATAATAGAAATTCTTTTTAATGGGAAGTTACTACCGGTACATTTTAACATCATCATCAACTAAGCGTTGACTTTTCACACCTAACATGTAAATTCTTCGTCGTACCTAAATGCATTTTTTTTTATCGCAGAAAAGAGGATACAGCAACATTGTTGTTTTTGAAAAACGAGGCGAAGTAGGCGGAAAAACCTATTCTCGTTTCTATAGAAACGTGTGGGAAAATTTCGGAGCGGCCGTAATTGGTGAAACTTACGATAGGACTGTCAAGCTGATGGAAACATTTAACGTCGGGTTCGAAGTTCTACCCCAGGGTGAAAGCAGTACATGGTTAAACAACAACAGTAGGTATTTCAGCTGCGTTTAAAATTAGGTCTCTACGTATACGTTGGATACCCTTACCTAGCTGCCTGGATTGAAAATTGTAGGCCAATACGTTCATCGCTAATTACACTCTTTTAACATGGCTACCATTGATACAACTGTGTTATAAATATAATACATTTCTGATAGTATTTTCCCCAAAATGCGTGATTGAAATAATTATGTCCTTGACTTTCAAACATGTCTTGAATACTGTGGAATCATTTAATATCGTGGGAACCAATTGTCGTTGATGTTAGGAGTTTTGCTTATTCGAGGAGATGTAATTTCGTTGATGCGTTGGAATTTAGTTTCAGAAGGAAAACAAAATCTTCTATAATTTGTTTTCGTTGAGGATGTAAATTCGTGGGTGAGGACTACTCACAAATACTACAAAAATTGAGCCACCACGAATTCTAATGATTCTACAGTATATTTTTCAAACTTCGAATCAGAAACGTGGCAGATTAACGGACGATCTGGATCACATTTAAAGTTACGTATGAAAGTGTAACCTTGCGACATGCAAAAGAGCCACACGTACATTATATAAATACATGTAGTGCCTCTTTGGGAAGGTAACTGTTGAAATTGACATCCCAATATAACCATTGTCAACCTCCGCTTTGTGGAGGTTGACAATGGTTATCTCGGGGTGTCAATTTCAACAGTATATATAGTAATAGCGAACCGTACGCACATAATTTACGCGCATGTAACAATTCGTTGTGTTACCCGTTACCAAGTGTTTTGCTAACGCTGAGGGTAATAGAACGGATTACCAACTGCGTCTCAACCAATCAGATTTCAGTCGTTAACATGAAAGTATAATAATATTCTTTGTAACGATGGCAAATTGGAAAACATTAAACAATAAATGTAATATACAAGCTAAAAACCAAACAAGAAAACAGTTATTAAATTAAAGCTTATTAAAAATATAAAAACAATTTATTCTAAAAATACATATAGATGTTGTTTTTGTAGGTTTTTTTCTTAATTTTAATAAGCCTTTAGCTACCTAATACATTTTATTTTATAAGTAAAGATTGTATCAAAAGCGCAACAAAAAGGATGGTGTAGCGCTTCAATTCGTAGGTTATTATTTTTATAATTTTTTTTGCATTCAGTGGTCAACATTCAGTTGTTAGCAATTAACTTATTTAACCACTTTCTTAAGATCTATATTACTCACTTAAACAGGATATACGTTAATCTTCAGATTTTGTACCCACCATCCAAGCCAGTCCCGTGCCCCTCCCAAGACTTCGTGAGGCTTTAGAGCGGTACATAGCTCTACATAGATGTTTTTTTGACGAATACGAGGGAGAGTTGATGCCTCGACCGTCCAAAGACGTCCTGTACAAGGTCAGTCAAGGTCTGATATAAATTCTGTGGTTCCATCAATATTCGTTGGCATCCATTTTCGTGGATTTAGTAAAAATGACAGTTTCAAGTATGTGGGCATCGATCCTATCAATACATTATGTTATCCGAAATTGCAATTCAATAAACATTTAATTTCGTGAATTAATTTAGCAACACAATGGTGTGCAGACGTGCAAGGAGAGGAGCGGGGGATTTAGACAGTACATGGGCGCCAATACTTGTAATCTACATGTTTGAAGAATAATCCGTTGAACGATTGGTTGCTCCAAATCTATAGTATGAATTCTGTCCCACAAGAAGCATGTGAAAATTCTTTTCCACGAGATTTAACATACAGTTGTTATACATTGCGAATGAAGTACTGATGATCTGCCCTACACACCATACAAGTATTGAAGAGAAACAGTTAAAAAAAACCCAAACTACTCCATATAAGAATACGATGCATGCGAGCAGTGTGCCGAAAGTATAATTAGAATTATTTTAGTACAAACGTGTACCTTAATTGACAATTGTGAATATATTGTTACGTATGTTTCAGTTGAATATACATGTTTTGCATTTACAAGTTTTTACTTACTAGTTTTTTATATGCCAGATTTTACTGACATAACTTTTTTTTACTGCAGATTCGAGGTACGGTGGACGATTTTCTGGAAAGATTTAACCTAACAGACGCTAGGCCAATATTTTATAATGCCCTTTCTTTTAACGCCTATGGTTTATTGAACGAAACATCTGCAATATACGGCTTACTGTTCCTGACGCCAGCTACCGTTCTCTCCTTATTCAAACCAGAAAAGGGATTATTTCGACTCGAAGGTGGTTGGCAAAATCTTTGTCGGGAAATGGCCAGGAGGATTAACGTAGATATTCGCCTAAACGTTGACATATTGCGCATTGTCAGGAGAAAAAATGTTCGAATAGATTATAAAAACCGAATTTCGAACGAATTGCTTACCGACAATTTCGATTTCCTTATTCTCTCGCCATCTATGAATTCACTATTTGACGTTGTAGATTTTAATGTCCATGAACTAAGAATATTCACTCAATTGAGACATTCATTTTATGTGAAATCACTTATTAATTCAATGGCGCCGGGAAAACGGTCTCTTGCTCCCATTGATTTATTTCCTTATAAACTTGAACAGGCGGAATATACGGTGTTTCGGAGTTACAACTCGCATCAAGTTGAAAATAACGTTACAGGAATTGATTATCAACAAGGAAGAAGAGAAAACACGGACCCAGATGGGTGGATGTATGAATCCGTTCTCTACTCGCATACTGGTAAAGCGAACCCCTGGGACAAACAAGTGGATGAATACATACAGAACCAAATATTTCAGCACCTTCGTGATTTTAACAAAGTCAACCCACGTATCGTTGAGCAAGTCAAATGGAACTTTTATTTTCCGAACTACCCCCCTGGTGTGGCCACCGCTCTCTGGGATATCATAGACATGCAAGGGAGATATAACACGTGGTACATTGGGGCGTCAGTGTCGTTTGATTACATTGAAGGAGTTATAGAGTACAATCATTTGCTTTTAAGGCTCTTTCAGTGAAAAAAAGAAAATAAGTCAAGAGGACGTTAAAGTAACTAAAGCTTTGAATGATGCAATTTTTCTTTTCTTTCTTGGTTTTGGTGGTTGACATTACTTAAGGACCAATACCTACAGTACCGATCAGACCCAACCTAACAGAAAGTAAACCCCAACTAAACCCCGAGTTTACTTTCTGGGTTAACTCTGGGTTTACCAGAGTGGACCCAGAGTGGACCCAGAGTAAACCCAGAGTAAACCCCAAGTAAACCCAGAGTGGACACAGAGAGTAAATCCCGATCAGAAGTATACCCTGAAAGCAGACGCTACATGTGTGTTCGGAATATACAAGGGAGAGGAATTACAGGCAGTAGGATGATAAGATAAAATACAGGTCTGCTTTACACTTCAGTGCGTATAGTTGACTCCAAAAGCAATTCTCGAGTAAACCCAAAGTAAACCCCGAGTAAACCCAATGTAAACCCTGAGTGGACCCAAACTTTCAAAAAGTAAACCCAAAGTAAACCCAGAAAGTAAACCCGGGGTGTACTTAGAGTTTACTCTGGTGTTAGGTTGGGTCTGATCGGTACTGTACCTACCTAGTCCTTTTTGCAAACGGATGCACATAGGGCAAGAACTAGGGATTTAATTCATTCTTCTCTGTTTTTGCTATCCTTCCTCTTTTCTCCAGGTAACGTTCATGTCCTTAAGTTCGTTTTCGAAAGTTTGCATCCACGTTGTTCTTAGTCGGCGTTTCCTCCTTTTCCCTTCTGTTGTCCATCTTAATACCAGTTAAGGACCAGTAGATACATTTTTTCTTCTTTCTTTTTTTTCGGGGGGGGGGGGGGGGGAGGGAGGAGTGGAGGTGTAATACCAACATTTAAACGCGTACATTTATACAGAACTGGAGGCATAATCACAGATTCGCTTACCAAAAGTTGTTCATGTATATATCTTTGTTAAATGAAACAATTCTAACCGAATACTTAAATCTCATTTTGTATCAAACAATGTACAGACCAGGTCATACGTAATGATCTTTCTCGCCAAACACCAAAACAATGCTAGAATAACATTTTGCTGTTTGATCGCAAAAAACAAAGAATATGATAAGTTTGTTGTGTTTAAAAGAGAATGGAAAGTAATGCTAATAAAACCACTTTTCGTTTTGTCACAATTTTTGTATATATTTTCAAAAAAATTGTTTTTCTTAATTTATTGAGCAACGGCGCTCCGTAGTGCATAGAGTGCTATGGTAAGTTAGTCGTTAGCTGTTAATTTGATGAAATAAGGTGTGTCCTTCAATGAGAAGCTTCGCGGTGTTCGAAGGTGCGTCTTCGTTAAAATTATAAGGACTTTGAGGCCTCTGCCTTTGGTGCTCATCGGCATACAAGACCGTATTATCTGTGGATGCAGAACAAGTGTAGACGACCCATCGTCAACGTGGGAAAACTGACACACGCGAACGCGATCTCTTTTTTTTTTCTTTTACATTGTAAATAGGTTTTTTTTATTTTACAGTTCTTTCCCTTTATTTCTTCAAAGTTCAGTTTATAAACGAGAGAATTTCCAGGCCTTTTATGAAAAATCGCTAAAATTATTACTTAAATTTATTTGAGTTGAACACCATCATATTATTGTATCGATGCAGTGTTGTTGCAAGAACATGAGCAAAAGTTTTCAGCTGTGTATGCATGTCGCAACTTTGAGTGAAAGAGAAAGAGATTATTCAGTCATCGAGAAAGATTGTTTGGCTATAGTATGGGCAGTCAAAAAATTCTAAGCATATCAATACGGTAGAACTTCTGTTCTTGAGACTGATCATCAAATTCTGGTTTATCTCAGTAGAACAACGATCTCAAATCGAAGATTGATGCGTTAGGTAATAGGTTGCAGGGCTTACAATTTTAAATTGTAGCCAAACTAGAGAAGTAGGAATAGTGTAAGTAAAGCGGACAATCTAAACTCTTGGTGTCTGTCTTATTTACGAATCACTTTCAATAGATAGAACATAATTACCAAATAACAGCATGGTGTAAGATGGCATTAATCAACTGACATTAAGAGCTGCCCCTAGACTATTTCATAACGTCTGAAATTAACACTATCTGGCCCTAGATCTGATTAACTGAAATCACTGAATTATGCAACTCTGAGAAATCACCCATGGCTTTCTTCACAGCAGTTGTCTCATGATCACAACCTTTACATGCAAATAACAAGCTAACAACACAAGGTCCCTGGCCTTCTAATGAGGCTTCGTCACTCGCGATTTTAAGATGATAGGCGTTGGATCGAAGAGGGGAGGGCCGCTTGATAATGTGATCAAATTAAATTAAGACGATTGAAATTGTCAAGATTAAAAGGTTAAAACTTAAAAAAAAAACCGCCAAAATAATTGAAAAATTCCCCTTTCATATTTCTATTTCTTTCTCTTTGTAATCGGTTGGTAATAAATTCTTATATACATATTTAACGGCTGAATGATTGCGGATCCTGCTGATGCAATCTTACTTATGGGGTATTATTCAAAGTTAGTTTTTGAATTGGATTTAATCCCCAAGAGAAAATTCATAATTCCAGTGTTTTACACGAAATAACATATCAATCTACAATATGCTTATTAATTACACTTCCTTCCATAATAAGGATGTCTTTAACAGGCTGATCGCATTTTCTACTGATAAATAAATAGATGATGATGATAACAATGATTGCAATGATGGCAATACAGCATTTTATATATTGTAAATTATGTCGACTCTTGGTGTACACATTCCACAAATAGAAAAACCTATAGAGAGTGTTAATATGTAATTACATACCACAATTTATATACAAATTGAAGTGAGAATGACATATTTACTATATATTTTTAAACATAAAGATTATCAAAAGTAAGTTAATTGCATGTTTCAGTGACCTATTTACGAAGATGCTAGTACTTTAAACATAACTATATCTACTACAAAAATTGATAGTAAATGGATTTTGTCAAAGATTTAAATTACAAATATGAAGGAAAACACAAAACTGCGTAGCACAGGCGTCGGAACCGGGGAGGGTATGGGGGTCTTAGCACCCTCCCGCACACTTTTTTGCAAAGTTATACATAACCGTCACTAAAAGACCATTTTTCTTGTTTGTAAAGATTTTATTTATAAGTTTAGTCCCCTTCCAACTTTCAATTTGCTTTGTGTAGTTTATAAAACTGCAAATTACGTTAACTGTCAAGGAGTTCATCTTGACGACGCGATGAAGGTTGTGTTCATACACAAGAGCTTACCGAAATAATGTTCGAGTCAATTCAAACTAACGAGCATTCCTAACTTTGTGTATGTCAACAAACTTGATTATTCGAGTCTTCTGATCAGTAATTCTATTTAATCAAGTAAATAAGCTCTAAAAAATTGTTTAGAGCTAAAAAATTATTTCAAGGTTTATTTCAGTGAAACTTAATTTACTTCAAAACAGTTAGATTTATCTCAGAAATGACGTACTAAATTGTATTGCGCAAGGTCACAATAACCGCATAACACAACGTTGCATCATCGTTTTAATCTTTGAAAAAAAAAACAACAATTCGGGTCATTTAAGGAACTGTCTCAAAAGCTTCATAATATAAAACAAATTGTATGAGATAAATAGAACATCTATAATTATGAGATTTTATTATTTGCTTTATCCAACTCGTTGAAATGGTTATATTCGCTCGGTAAGCCTCGCGAATATATGCACCATTTCAACTCGTTGGATAAAGCAAATATAAAATCACACAATAAAGACATCATCTCAATACCATGCAGTGGTTACATCAGTATATTTTTATATTTTTATTCCTTGACTGAGCTTTCTTTTTTTTGTCAAAAAATGTCAAAGTATTAAATCACTCCTATTTACTCGTACAAAGCTTTTAAACGCTGAACCATACTGTAAAAATGCTCTATCATTCTTTTTAATTTTCAAAAATAGATATTCCTCCTTGAATCATATAGATTCCAAGCATTTATTTCTCGTGAATCGGTAAGTGATTTAGGACCATTTAGTGTTTTTTGACATATTATTCTAATGTTGATTATTGCTATTCTGTCTAAATATGAAAATCCTCCGTGCGAAAGGTTGCTTCTTTTAATCCAACTTGTTAATGATTGGATCAAGTAACATATATTTGACAGATATATCTTTTCAGACTAGCATTAAAAATCTCAGACTCGCCTAAATTGGTGAGACACAATTAATTCAATACAATAAGATTAACTATCATTCAAAATATATTGATTTTCCATGAAACACTCTAAGTTCAGTCAAATCGTTACTCTCTCTCTCTCTCTCTCTCTCTCTCTCTCTCTCTCATGATATTGAAAGTATCACATTAAGGGTTCAAATTAAACGCCGATATTTTAAAATGATTGTTTGTTTTTTTTTCCTTTAAGAAGACTGGGAAAATGTACACATTTGATACGGAAAAGCATAAACGTAGACAACTTAATTCAAAGTTAGATGTTTTGACATTATATTAGTGATATGGCTAATTGGTCAGCAGTTTTTTTTTCTATGAACAGGCCACTTGAATAGTAAAGACATGCATGCAAGGAAATCGCACAGACGTATGTCATTGATTCTTGTGAAGTTAAAGTAAATTTTTACCTCTGATAAAGAAAGTTCTCCACAATAAGGTTTTTTTTAAATTAACTGATCAACGGCTCATATGAATCATTATACCTCAAATTCCGAAAAAGAATTATTTGCAAATGGAATGAGATCGGGTTTGTATGATTTTTGTCTTTAATGACACACGCATGGCAATGAGGAGTGTAGCCTGCGACACAAATTAACCTTATTCCCAGATGAAAACATTCCCTTGTACTCTCATTTAATTCTTTTTACCCTTGAAACGAAACTGGACAGAAGGAAAGAAATAGATTGGTTTAATATAAAAAAAGACCAGATCAAAGCAAATGATTTTTCAATCTTAATATATACAACTGTCATGCAAATTGGATTTGTTTTGTAGTTCAAAAAACTATTGAAGAATATCCTATTAATGGCTTTAAAAAATCTTTTTCTATCATCAAAGAAAAACATCTAGTATTTACATGCAAAAATTTGTTAGCTATCAAAAATTGTTTTGTTATTAAGGAGGATGGATGGTCAACTATTACAAGTCAGATTTATCTAAGATTATAAGATATGATTTGTTTAACTATTCAGTATTACATGCATTAAGTAAAGAAAAAATCCATATGTTTTTTGTTCTTTTATACTTGGGTGTTTCCTTTATTGTTATTAGTTGTTCAAAAGGAGAATAATATTATCTACGAATGGCCAAGACCATCAGTCCCTCTTAAAAAACAAAGGGAGCAATGGCAGATGACAAAATGGGAGATATTAATCAGCTTTTGAATGATTTCCCATAGACTGCTTCAACTAACTTTTAAACAGTGTAAAAAGACCCCTTTCACTACACCCCTAATTTTTTAAAACCTTTAAGCTACCATGGCAAAATTAAAAAAAAAATAGCTTTTAAATTTTTCATAACTAAATAAATTGAATATCAGAATCACAGATTTTTATCTAAAAAAAAAATGTTGCTGATAATAGCAGAGCTGATCATGGTAACTGGTAAGTCATGTTAAAAAAAATTCACCTGAGTTTATCGTGGCATTTAAATTACCAGTTTTTTCTTCTAGAAAAGTGATGAATAATTATAATAAACTTATAACTAACTCCACAAGCGTATACACACTTATTGAGCTTATCTAAATGTATTGAACCCGAAATGAAATCATTATTGATTAAAGTGGTTTGATTTTCTTTGCTCTTTTTAGAAGAATTATTTAAGCATTGAATGCTTATTTTTGGATGTCGCCGGTCCTATGACACACCAATGCAGTGCAGACAAATTGAATACCGCGCGTTAGCATCAGCGCGGTATGATAAATTGATAATTTTTAAATCATTCTTAAATTATTCACTAATTTAAATGAAAAGTTATCTTCCAGGTGTGGTCAGTATATAATTAAGTTAGTAAGTTATTGTAGTAATTGATATAACCCCTGGATTACTCGTAATCTAATTTCAGTTTAATGTCATTTTCGGCGGAACAGTTCGTAAAATTCAAACTTACTTTGAACGTACTTGTATGTGTAACAAAATTATAAGACGTGATCTATTTTTCATGTACCATCGGATCTGCATGCTTGTGTAGATATTGTTTTCCAAGCACTTGCATGGAATTTATTTGCGAATCTTACAGTCTTTATAATAAATAGTGGACAATGTTTAGATAAATACTCACATGAGAGATAACCGTCAAGTATTTTCAAAAATGATCGGTAAAATTGAATAATATCGAACTTTAAAAGCAATTTGAGCTTTTTTCCCCCAAAAATTTAATTTACTGCAAAAACCTGCTAGTATGATAAGTCTGCGTGTAACAAACTTTTATGATAAATAAAATTTGAAAAAAAAAATCATTAATTTTTGTCAGAGGAAAGATTTCTTTTCCAAGGAAGACATAGCAGATCAATTTTTGTAAAGGACGACTATAATTCAATTGTGCTCCAAATAAGGCTTCTTAACGGCCTTTTCCACAAATATATGGCTAACCGAAATTTACATACCATGATATTGTTTGTCATTTAAGTAGAAATTACATTTTCGTGAAATATAAATTCAACAAGGAACTGCAGCTCATATTGCTTTAAGTCAGTCAAACATAACAGCATAATTTGATTACAGGTAACAAGAAGTTAATAAAAAAGCTTTTACTTCATTAACATATGTTAATAATAGTACACTATACTGTCATGTTATTGAGCTGCAGAACTAGAGTTTTAGGTTAGAAGCCAGGAAAGCAGGGCCTTAAATATTGGTCTCGAAAAAAAAAAAGAATCACGAATAAAATCAACAAATTGAATAGGTTTTGGAATCGATTTTATTCTGAATAACACTGATCATATAAACAATATAGAAATTGCACGCAAAACAAGTAAAATAGAATAAACAAACATATAATTACATAGTTATTACGTATTTGTGAAGTGACATATAACATGACGTAAAAAATCACCTATTTACACAGGTCAAATGTTTCCTTTACATGTATAATTAAGAGATTAATTTTGTTTGAAAAAAAGACCTTGAGGAATTAAAAAAGGGGCACAATAACTGGTACAGTAAACTACATGCAAGACACTGAACACTTAAATGACTGGATGGTCGTCGCCATTTTTAGACTATATTGACCTCCTAAAAAGAAAAAAAAACCAGAAGAGCCCTGTTTAAAGACGTTGCAAAATATTCAGAATTTAACTATACAATATATAGATTTCCCTTCACTAAATAAATGAACTAATCATATCAAAACATTAAGGTAAGTTCTGATGGTTAATTTTTTGACCACCGCGTTCTTTTAAAATGTGGAAAATGGTGAGACTACAATTTGAAAAATGAATTGCCTACGGTCTTCAATTATTTTCCATTAGTTTTCTATATCCTTTACGTGGTGATTATATATCATCTCGTATAATACTCCCTGTTTGAATATATTTTTCAAGGAAATTATTCTTTTTATTATTCAGGAATTCATGTAACATAAATCATATCACATAATAATTTGATTATCTATATAAGAGAGAGAGAGAGAGAGAGAGAGAGAGAGAGAGAGAGAGAGAGAGAGAGAGAGAAATTCTTCCAGTTTTTCAGACCTCAAGTAGTTCCTGTCTACTATTTTTACAAGCAGTATATCTATTTGTGGCATAGCTATTCTTGATGGAGGATATCGACCCATTTAGAGAAGGTTTCTTACTGCAGGATCTCATAGTAATTATGTAATACTTAATTTGTAAGGAAATAACAAATTTGATTTGATTTAAATTTTCATCAGGTCAAAGTATGAGAATTCTTTCTCTACAAAAACAACATAAGTATGAATATTTCTTAAACAGTTAGTAGCAAAATCATTCAATATATATTGTATATACTAGTATTCATATTCCCAGAAAGTGTGCTCAACAGCTTCCATTTTCTATTTTATGAAAAGAACTTTCATACGCATTTACCTTTTTTTATTGGAGCAATTTGTTCAAATTGCTTACATTCTAATTAAAGGTTATTTCCATTGAAGTTATACATGTATTTTTGGTGATTTGAGAGGGATAGCAAAAATGGTCTACGATTTCAATGACGTGAATTGAATAGACATTTCCAACTAGTTGTGCAAAATGATTCAACAGACTAAGAATTTTGTAAAGATTTCTCGATTATTTAGCATTTAGCAGTGAACATGTCTTCTGAATGATATAAAGCGTGCATACGTTTAACAGAAGAACCATCTTTTGATTATTTAGCCATTCTCGTTTAGCTGCTATCAGCTCATTGTATTCAAGCATTGCAATTATGTTATGTATCAAATTGAAATCATGTAAGCCAATGAAAAAACTATCTTTTCTCAAAATACCTTTAACAAATTTTACAAAAATGATATTTTTTTTTTACAAACCCTTCTCAATGGAAAATACATACTGTGGCTATATTCATAAGAATTATATATATAAAAAATATATCAATTGCATTTGCTTGCTATCATAAGGACAATCCAAGTTATTCTTATTCCAAAAATAGCTTTGTAATGTATCCTGAATGAATTTATGACATAAAATGAATAATAAAAAAAATAAAATGTATTCAAAGTTCAGAACCGTTTTGAGGTTTATGAAGAGGTATGGATGGTCGCAAACATTTTTAAACTGTGTTGAAAACTCTTTAAGAAGAAAATCTTTATATTAAGATACAAGAAAATAATAATATTAAGCGCTTTATAATTTTTTTTTATTTACCAAATTTAACTTTATATACTTTTAAAGTCCATATTTTTATCACCCAGAAACAAAACACAGAACAGAAACATGTAAAATACAATCAATTAAATCGTGCTTTCATTTAGATGCACTCATGTCATACGAACAATAAAACAAATTTCTCTTTGCTTTGTTTTTCCCCATCAATGATTCGTTCCAGAAACACAGTAAGTTGATCAACTGAAATCGGCACTCGGTGAACAATGCACAGTATAAGATGGGATTGAGAAGGGAATTCATCAAAGCAATCATGTTAAGAATCGAGCGCAGTCCGTCTAAGAACTGGAGTTCCGGTTTAGAAGTAAAAGACAAGATGGCATTCAATAGCAGAGATGGAAATGTGCATAGAACGAAACAACCTGTAAACAAGGTAACTTTCACTACACCCTTCCGGTTCCCTTTTAATCTAGTCGATACGAAACTCTTCTGCATAAATTTGATAACGAAGCAATATTCTAAAATGTTAACGAAAACAATACCGCTGAAAACGATAAATGACCACTGCATGGGTTCTCTGTCTTGTAATACAATTACCTGATCGCAATATTTCTCGAAAGCTGGCAAAAGAAACCCGATTATCCACCATGTTGTGCAGACTGCAATCACTCGACCCTTAGTAACCGTTGTCGAATAATAGAATGGAAACTGCAGAGAGAAAAATCTGTCTGCGTTCATTAGTGAGATAGTTAGAGCTCCCACAAGGTAAAATACCATTATGAAATATCTTTTGGACAAGCACAGGGTTGAATTATGCATGATTGTATTTGGTAGGCACAGCACCAAACCAAGAGTCGTATCTGAAATAGCCATTTGTAACGCTGGAATCCGAATGCTGAAATTAAGCTTCTTACTTTTGTAAAGCAAAATAATTGCTGTAAAGTTAATAAAGAAAATCGGTACACCCAATAGATATTGGAATGTCCCCAGACCTTGTTCGTCTGCGACTGAAGATAGTGTCAAATTTCCCAGCCCACTAATGTTCTTCATTGCTTCTCTTGTCTCTGTGTGCCGGTAAGTAAATTTGGTTTACGATTCACAGTCGACTGTTTAACTGAAGTAAAGCAGTGAGATACAATCATGTCCCTACAAGCTAATTGTTTATATACAGAATCCACTTTGGACTGCAAGGTAATCAGCCAATCGATGCCGCTAGCATTTTGCCTACTGATCTGTGCTTTGTCATACTTTCCTGTGGCAGTAGACTGCATACTAGAATATCATATATAACCTACCTTGGCTCATATATTGGTGTACGCCTTCTCGGAAATAATGATCGAATTCGATGTAAGTACACTTTTTTATTCAATTAAAAATAACACTAAAACACTCCATCAGTCTAAAAGGAAATTTAATGACTACAATCCTTGTTTTAACTATTGAAGATATCGTCATGATACTACAAAGTACTACTATAGAGAAATAAAAGATATTTTTGCTTCTTTTTTTTTGTCCTTTCCCACAGATTTCTTTTACAATAATAATTGAAATACAACAACTGTTATTTTTTTCGAACACTGGTATAAAAGTTAGTACTCGCATTGAGTAAGTCGCCAGGTTTGTACAACTTCTTATTCATCAATCGAAAGATGTTGTTACACATGGTTAACTATGTAATGTCCGTACCTGTGACAGAACAAATTCTAGCATATCATAACTAATACATGATAAATGATATAGTTTGCCAATTTGTACTCATTTTCAAGACTTAACTTTCGTCATAAAAAAATAGTTGCTTTCAATTATATAGCTTGAATGACATCTATATCCGATAACTAAACACTATTAAACGTTGATGGTTGAGCTTCGATACAGCACATTTAAACTTATGTTACAACATTTTTTTTTGAAAATATACATATCATTTGAAATAGTTTAATTAAAATCATAGAATATATTCTTACTTGTTATCACGCGCGTTTTCCAATCCATACCTCCAATGGGTTTTTGCATGCTTTTCTGGGAAAATAATCGAAACTTTAAATAACTCAATTCTAGAATTAAAAATGAACAACATATTTTTTGTGGCACAAATTCTATTACAACATTCTAAATTGATGCGTGACTAAAATTTGTAATATACATTATATGGGATATCTATATTGTGTGATTTTATATTTGCTGTATCCTTCGAGTTGAAATGGTGTATATATTCGCGAGACTTGCCGAGCAAATATAATCATTAAACGAGTTTGATAAAGCAAATATAAAATCACACAATTGTAGATGTTTATTTATCTCATACAATTTGATTTATATAATGAAGCTTTTGAGACAGCCCATTATATTATGTTATATGACCCGAATTTATTATTTTAAGGATTAAACGATGATGCAGCGTTGTGTTAAATGCGGTTGTGGCAAATTTTAAACAGTATATTGTGTTACTTGCATACTAAACAAATTTTCCACTTTCTCATCAAAAGTTAAAAAAACAAAATCATTAAGAGCATATACTCTTTTTTAAACAACGGGTTTATGTTACAAAAATAATACTCCAAGTTTATAACGACCCATGAGATAAATTACACCTGAAAGACAGGTATTTTAAGACAGAAATTCTATAAATCTTAAATTTGCCCACGGACAACGGGGAGTAGAAAAAGAACAAGTAATCTAACTTTTTGTTTGTCATTATTATCTGATAGTTGTCTACTATGGTTTCATAAATATTTAGATATTTAAGGAATGAATTCAATAATTATTTGTTTTATACGATATAAAATGGCTTGGGGCAGTTTACGCTTTATAAACCGCGAAGCGGTTTATAAAAAAGCGTAAACTGTTTCAAACCATTTTATATCGTATAAAATTAATAAATATTGAATTCATTGCTTATAATTTAATTTTTTTACTCTTCATTGTAGATAAAAACGGTCATTTGACCTTTAAAATGACGTAAAATTGTACAAAATTCAAACGTAACGTCAGGCGTATTGATACATTTTTTGACGTTAGTCTTACTGTGACGTAGGCAACATTCTTTATACGATATAAAATAATTTTTTATCCAATCAGAAAGCGCGTTACAACCAGAATTAAATTATTTAAGGGTATAAATTTCCGTGGATAAAGTTAAAACCACAGTTTCAAGGATACGTAAGTTCGTGGCCAATGACCCTATCAATACAAAATGTTAATAGAAATTGCACTTCAGTTAACATTTTACTTCATAGATTAACTTAACTACGAAATACTCGAAAATTAGTATTCAACGAATATTGATGAAACCACAGTAATTGAAAATAGGTAATAATACTTAACTGATATTTTTATTACGGCCTGACTTACAGTTTTGCACATTTTTTTCATTGACAGTTCTTTATTCTATTCACGGTTATACTGTGGTTTCATTAATTTTCGTGGGTATCAATTTTCGTGGATTTTCTGAAAACCACAGTTTCAAGGATACGTAATTTCGTGGCCAAAGACCCTATCAATACAAAATGTTAGTTGAAATTGAACTTCAATGAACATTTAATTTCGTGGATCAACTTAACAACGAAATCCACGAAAATTGGTATTCAACGAATATTGATGAAACCACAGTATTAAGGCTTCCCGATTAATTTCACGGCGATATGTAGAGAGAAACTGCTCTGTACTTTATATGATATGACGTCATGATTAACTTTGACGCCGCAAACTGTGTTCATTTCGATATATCTTAGAGAATGTTTCGTTAATTTTGAGATGAACTATATTGAAACAGTAATAAAACCGCTTGTTTCTTTATCATAGATGCTGTGTTATTGCTAGACAAACAGAATTCATTCATATCAATAATCAGTATCAAATAATCGGCAGATATAAAGCTTTATTTAATGTTAGAGACTATTAATAGTTATTGGACTTTCCCTGCTACATGTAAACAACGGAATCAAGAAATTTTAACGATGTAAAAAAATTAAAAAATCCAGCCTGACGCAGATGAAAGATCAATATAACTTTAAAATATTTTGCGTAAAATTGGTAAAGAACCCATGTGAATTGTGCTTCAAGGGGCATGGTCACGATTTTGGTCAAAAATATATTTTTTTTGATTTTAATCTTTATAATGCTTCAATAAGGCATCTTTAATAGGCAACCAAAATTTGATTGTCATTTGTTGAGTTATAAGCAAGTTACAGAGCTTACAATTCTTCGCATTGTAAACAAAACTTTTGTTTACATTTTGAATGTTGAAGTGAAAGTTCCAGTTTTAGACCAAAATGAATGTGTTAATCGTTAGGAACTGTTTATTAATGCTTAAAAAGAATAAGAATATAGACAAATCATCAAGAAAAAGATTTTTTACTGGTATATTGAACCTATGTAAACAAAAAGAGGGCACGAGCCTTGTTTACATGACGAAGAATTGTGAGCCCTGTATCTTGCTTTAAACTCATCGATGGGCACCCAAATTTCATTTGATTATTTTAAATGCATTCATAAAGCATTGTATCTAATAAAAACAGAAAACAAAATTTGACCAAAATCATGACCATGCCCTTTTAAGAAACCTAGGGATTTTATGTAAATCTCTTTTGCTTGGTAAAAATTTGCCTTATTTTGAAGATTGGTTGAAAGGTTTCAACAATATCTTTCATAGTCGAAATATTTATTTGAAGCCTAAGCAAGAATTTCAAAGTACTTTTTAAACAGTTTTTTTTCGTAGCGACCTTATTTCGCGATATACTTCTATTAAACTGGCTTGCGACGGCTCTTGCATGTTCACGACCAAGCCTTATTCACACTAACTAGGACAGGTTTGCGGCGATATATTTCAATTTTGCGACGACGGGGTTCTCGCTAACCACGCAAAACTTCTTGCACGCGAATAATAGTTGGTTTACAATGTGCATGTAGGACATTACAAAGGTTTTTTTCTTAAAGATATTTATGGTTTAAGTAATTATATAGTAAGATCAAATGAAGAGACATCCTCGTAATGAGGAATGTGCAGAGCGGAGCGAAGCGTATCCCATTCTTTTTGACGAAGATTTCTCTTCATATGATCTTACTGTCTTAGGACAGAACCCAAGCCAATCAAATCAAAGATTTGAGGAAAATACACTGCCCCTTATTGTGTCCAATTATTAACGTGCCTTCCATGATATATAAGGAGCCCGATGTATTTATTTACATGAAAATCGAACACGCCTATTCTTAACGTTGACTTCCAACCTAGTCGTGTTAGAATAAATATGATTTGAAAGATATTGGTTTGAGCTTTATTGTGTTAAGGTATTAAATCTATACACTATACAGATGATTAAAGATATACCTTAAATCTGTACAAGGTAACCAAATACATGCAAACGCTGTGTTTTCTCTTCAATAAATATAACTGGTCGCAAAATATGGCCAAATAATCTTCAAAACATCGCTGGTATCTGATATAAAGGTGACAACATTTTTGCAATTTAAATTTTGAAAAATTGAATTGGGACAATTGATTGGCTGAATAACTGGGTTATGTTCTGATGCTATTTAATCATCTGCGCCAGTGCAAATGACGTCACAAAAATTCATCAAGTATAATCTTTAACATTGTTGTAAATATATTTAATAAAGATTAGGAGAAATACCCCCACTCAAATGAAACAATGACAATTACAAACCGTCAACCATCTCAAAAAGTATTTTTTTTTTGTTACTATATATAATTTCGTTTTCCACCTTTATTTCAGTTCCGGGTCACCTTAGCATTGCTGCGTTCTAACGAATATCTATTTTATGATCGATACTTATTAAAACTGTACACTAACTTTTATAAGCGACAATTTTATTTCGCGCTTTACTTCCGATAAACTGGTTTGCGGCGACTAATAATCGCAAACCCCGAGGACATTTCTCGTATGCCAAAACAAGTTAGTTTACAGTTAGATCTGACTAAAAATGTCATTAATCGTTTATTTTTGTCATTGTAATCTGACTGATAGCTTGTAATTTTATAGAACAGATTTTTGTATATTATTACATAACTGGTATTCATTAGCACGCTCTGACTCGTAGTTTTTAAGTATAATCTGAGTCATAGTTTGTCATATAAATTTGACGGATAAATGTCAATACAATCTGACTTATCGTTACTTTTATGCTAATGACATTTGAATAATCATAGTTATGAATAAGCCTAACCGATCTTTGAAAGCAAAGCCTGACTGATAGTTGTTAATAAAACCAGTATCTTACTAAAAGTACGTCATAATATCTAACTGATAGTGTGCTAAAATTAGCCTACAGATTATTCAATATTATTATCTGACTGATAGTTGCCTCTATTATCCAACTGTTAATTCAATATCGTAATCTGACTGATTGTTTTCACTATAATCTAACTGATAATCAATATCGTAATCCGACTTGAAGCTGTCATTGTCAATATTGTAACTTAAATCTTAATAAATAGGTGTATGAAAGAAATATTATAACGGAAGCTCACTTTTGGCTAATTGGACTTTTTCTGTTCTGTTTGTCATAGGCCATCTGTTCACCTTGCTGTACATGAATTAAAATAAACATTAATAGAGGACGATCCACCCGGAAAGAATGACAAAGAAAAAACAGAAGCATCAATAACATACAATTATTTAATGCTTGAGCAGTCAATAGACCCGAATATTTTTCCCGAGGTGCAGGGAACAGAGGTGCAAAGCCAACGGCCGAGGGCAATAGATCATACTGAGCTGTTCCCTGCACCAAGGGAAAAAATTCGGGTCTATTGACTGTTCAGGCATTAAATAATTGTTTTATTACCTAATTCCGTTTTTAGTATTTTGTGTTCACATTTATAAATTAAAGGCTTTCATACCATTATGCATTCAGGTCATTGTTAATACTAAGATGACCAAAATGATAAATTTTAAGAACAATAGTAAAATAAACATAATAAAGTTATCTTTTAATCTTGTAACAATTAAACTTTTTTTTCTAAAATACGTTGCCGGTCCAATAGATGGCAGTCTATTGACCGACGGTCTAATAGATCGCAGTCTATTGACCGGCAGTTCAATAGATCACTTTCAAACCTGTATACTCATACAAAATAGACGAAAATATTTAATCTGTAATAAAACAAGAAAAACCCTTTTGATTAGGTAATAAAACGATATTACATATGTTTGTGCTTATTATAATTATGTAAATTTCAGTGCAATGTGTATCATTCCGATTCTCTCAAATTGCATTTTATCAGTCTTCCACCTGTATCTCAAACGAATGTGTAATGTGCGGCCAGGGTTTTTTTTTATTGCCTTGATGGCCGAGTGTTTAGCGCTCTGGCCGCACTCTGCTATAATAGCGAGTTCCATTTAGCACTTTGCTATAATAGTGGGTTCCATAGGTCGTGAGTTCAAGCACCGAACGGGATGGAGGTGAAGTTTAAATAAAGTCAACTTCTATACATGCTTTATTGAAGGAATAAGGAATCATTATTTGAGTATAATGAGGTTACAATTTTTGTCGGGGCGTGATCAAATCCAAAAAAGTCCGAGGTGTTTAACGTTTCCAATATAACAGATTTCATCATTTATTCAGCCATTATGGGAACGCAAAACTGTGAATTTATGTTTGTTACAATCGGCCATTTGATAAACAGTGGCAAATACTTGTAATTTGTAATGTACAAGTGACATAGTACAAATCCTAACACCGACTCTTTATTTTAAAAAAAAATACATACTGGGCGTTAGGTTTGAAGGATCCGTTTTTACAAGGAAAGCTTCCAAATCGAACTATCAAGTATGCACAGAAAAGAAGCAGACCGGCCAACATGATACTAGCAACCGTCAACCACGCGATGTTGCGCGAGTCTTCTAAGAAGGTAACATGGCGATCTGTGGTGGTAGTTGGCGCCGCTGTGGTAGATTCCGGGATAATGACAGAGACAGTGGCGGTATCTGCAAGAAAGGGTGACATGAATGTGAAATAGTTTGCAGATAGTTGTGTAAATATTTTCTCTTTGTTATTGGGGGTGGGGGTCTATCTTTGCTTATGTTTTGTAGAAAAGGTTTTGTGGGCAAGAGAATGATTTGCTCACTTTCTTTTTTTTCGCAAATTTATATTTTTTATGCACAAAAGTTGATTTTGACCATTGCTCTTCAGGGCAAAAGATTTTATATTTACATGTAGCGAAAATCCTATGAATATGATATGCGCCATAAATATTATTTTTCACAGATTGCTTTTCAATTCATGAAATGAACATGAACATTAAGATGTTAACGTATGGCAATGGAATATTAAAACTGTTTGAGACTAGTAAATTTTCCAAAAAAAGGGTAAAATAAAATTTACTAAAACCATTCACTGATAACAGTTTTTAAAAAGATTAAAAAAAATGAAACAAATTTTTTTTTGACCTACCTTGTAATCCACCTGTGTCTGCAACCGTGGCGGTAACCGTTAAAGTTGTCCCAGATGAAAACGCGGTCAGGCCATTTTTGACGTAAAAATCCCCATTACTTTGCACTCCAAAGTATTCATTTCCAAGCACCACTTGGTCTATTGTGTATGAAACTGTGCCTAGGAAAAAAATAACCATGCAATAGGCTGTAACATTTGGCTGTGTTTGGTTTGTGTTGTGTTTTGTTTGCTTTTATTTACTTTTTTGTTTGCTTTTTGCAGTGTTTTTGTTTGTTTGCTCGTTTTTCCCATCCCCCTTTTGTATTAGGGTTGAAGAATTGCTTTGAGTTGTAAGCCTTTTGATTTGAAACCTAAATACTGGTTATATTAATATTTTTAATATGTTGACTGTATCACAATGTACATACTTTTATAACTTTTTCATATATGGATCTTAAAATAAGGAATTTAACAAAATAATAAAAACAAGGTAAGAATTCAAAGTTATAATATTATAAGCAATAAAACAAACCAAAAGCCCCAATATCAGCGTCAGAGGCCGCGATGGAGCCTAGAACTGTTCCAACACCTGTGGCTGGACTTGCATAAAATGTGTAGGCGGAGCTTCCAAAAGTAGGCGTATTATCGTTTACGTCATTTATGGTTACAACCAATGATGCTGTGTCTTTTAAATCTCCGTCACTCACTGTAACAGTACACGTGATAGAACTGGCGGTTCCAGCTACATCCAGGTCGTAGTCATGGCTACAAAACATGCTCCTTTTTATTTGCTGCATTTAATTGTAAAAAACAAATACTTGATTTTCTTGAACATGAAAGATTTTTTTAGGTATAAGTAATTATTCATCCATTTTCTTTAAGATTCAAGGGACCCATTTTCATAATTACATATTATATTCATGATTTGCTTCTCTTTTAATTTTTTGTTATTAATTACATTTTTTGTTTCCAATAATGATATTTCATTTTTTAAAAGTAGTGAAATAGCAAGTGAAAACTATATTAGGAATAAAAATCATTTCTCATCTTGAGACACATTACACATCATTAGTAGCAGATTTACATAATCTAATTTGGTAGGCAATATATATTCTTTAATTGTTATCTCGACATTTAAAACGAACGAAAATGCATTATCTAACGTGAATCAGGTGACATAATTAAAATAATTGTATAAAAACAAACTGTTTTGAAAATTAGCTTCTTTTATCATCAAGACTATAACTGAAAAAGAGAAAAGCTGACATTTTGACGCCAAACCGGTTTTTCTTTTGTGTAAACAGTATACAAAATCCATTTGTGAAGCCTAAATTGATAAGCATTACATAACCACATAGAAAAGGTGTATCTATAAAAATTTAAAATCAAAGTAATACAATGTACATGTATTCATATCTCTGATAAATAACCAACAAATCTCAAAAGCAAAAAAATGCTATCTTAAAAACTGCAAGGGGAGGTATCTATAAAACAGGGGTAGCCTATATGCAATACTATTAGAAAAGCTGTTATTTTTCGCAAAATTTATCAAAAATAATAAAAACTTCAAAAAGTAATACGAAAATCTCTACTTTATGTTCAAACTATTTGCAAAACATAATCTATGTCTTCCTATCTTCAAACCTGTATTAGGGTTTATTTGTACATTAGAGGACCATTTTAGTAGCCCACCATTTTAAGCATTTCAATAATTGAATTTTTTGTATTGAAAACCCTGTTAACAATATAATTTGGATAGAAAAGTATCATTTTCATTTTTGATACATTTTTTTAAATACGTCTATGCCATTTGCTTAATAGCGAGCGCCGCTCGCCGGTGCGCAGCGCCGGCGAGTGAAGCGAGCTCTAAGAACCAGTGTGCGCGGGAAAAAGAACGAGCTAAACCTACAGTTCATCAAACAAATTTTTTGTCTACGTCCCATAATGCTCTCTAATGTTTTCACCCGTGGTGCTATGCCAAAAATGGCCGACTTTTAACTCGCGGTGACTTAAAGTTTGAATACACGTTTTGAGTACCGCATACCGAGACTCAAAAAATTTGTTACAAGCTTCCATACCTCCGTATTGAGTCAAGAAACGTAAACAAAGACGAAGAAAGTCATGGATGACGTCACAGTGCACTCGCACTATATATCCCGCGATAAATTTAGAGGTGGATCAAACATCTGTAATGAGTGTACTGCCTATTTCAGTATAGACTGCGATACCTGCCTCATTGACATATGATTTGTTTTTATTTTTTTTTTGATGTAGAGATTTTATGTATATATACTAGCAAGAGTTATACTTTACTGTCATATCGATCCATTTTTAAGCTAATTGTGCATGCTTGTACAGTAGGCAGGAATGTAGATATTGCATATAGTCAGACCATTAAATTTAAAAGTGGGAAATTACACACCTACAAACAGGTACCGGTCTCTCTCTCTCTCTCTCTCTCTCTCTCTCTCTCTCTCTCTCTCTCTCTGGTTAAAATTATTAACCATTAAAATTAGTACCTTTGGCATACTTATTGTAGAGCAATATTCTCTCAAAAATTCTTTGACGTTCGTTGATACCTAAATAAAACTGTAAGTTGACAATGATGCAAGTTATGTGTAATTCTTGCTGCGCTCGCCAGAACGGTAGCACCGTAAAACATATTATAAAACGATATAAACCCACAAAAGAAACTTCACTCATTTAATGAATTTTACTCCTAAACATTTTATTATTGACTGAAACTTTTTACGTTTTAGGAATTTTCTCAAGTTCTGGTCATTGTGCGAGCTTGGACAGGGTTAACATATTTAGCTTATCAATTTTCCGGGAGAATATGATATGAGTAGAATTGAAAAATTCCCATAATAGCTAATTAATAACAACCTGAATGTAATAACTCCGCTATTTGAATCAATGATAAATGTTGGACAATCGATGGCATATGTCAGCGTGGCACCGGAGTCAGGATCTGTGACGTCAAAGGAAGGATTACCAACTGTCGATCCCGACTAAAAATCAGCATGTAAACAATGCATTTAGAAATGTCTCCACAGTGGATTCATGACGTTTGGTAAAGTTATATAATTAAACGGATAATCTAAATATCTAAAAAGATGTACATGTAATTATTCCCGTGCAATCTTTTGAATGAAATTGCATAAGGTTCTTGTTAAATCTAAAATATCTATTATGGTAATGGGTTTTAGTTTTACTAGCCATTAAAATTTGCAACATCTACTGTGGTTTCATCAATATTCGTTGAATACCAATTTTCGTGGATTTCGTAGATTAGTTGATCCACGAAATTAAATGTTCATCGAAGTGCAATTTATATTAACATTTTGTATTAATAGGGTCATTGGCCACGAATTTACCTATCCTTGAAACTGTGATTTTCACTTTATCCACGAAAATTGATACCCTCGAATATTAATGAAACCACAGTATATATTTATAATTACACGTACTTTGGTCAACAACCATCGTAATCTACAGAGAACCTACCAAACCTTCGTTCCCAGAAATAGCGTAAGAGTCCTTCCCAAACACTGGAGCCTCGTTTTGATTTGTAATGGCGACACTAAGGGTTTGCGTCGCCGTTGCTTCGCCGTCAGTTGCCGTGATTGTTATCACATACGTTGTTGCAGTTGAAACTATGGATTCGTAGTTAATATTCTGTGACGACGACGTTGACAATAGACCAGCTACGTAATAATGACAGAACAATCTATGTACGTTATTGTATGTATATGTGTTCTATTTCAAAATTAAAAATATATATATACAGTCATATATGATTATTGTAATTCAATTCTTAAAAAGCAAAATTTGTGAAATTTATTTTAAACAAAAACCTTTTTGATATCATAGAGATAGCAACAAGAGGCATTCATTCATCAAAAATATTGTTTAAAAGTAATCTTAATGAGATTTTTTTAATACACTGGCATATTAACCACGATAATGATCGAACAAAAAGTAGGTTTTCGACTTGGTAAAAAAACTAGCCAAAGCAATGGAAGAACACTGTAATTGATTTTTGGTGATAATTGTACGAACTCTGTACCATTGTGATTTACCATGGAATATAACACCAGCTAATAAAAAAGTAACAAATTTCCCGTGAGTACTGAGCCTCTATACAATGTTAAAAATGTTGATTTTAGTCGAAACTATGTTCGATGAAGTCGGATTCTCATTTCCCTTAATATGGTTCTCGTAAAAATGCTATTAAAAGAATACGCAGAATATTATGAAATTATCGAGGTTTTGTTCAATTATTTATATGACAGAGGGAATAGTGTTGTGACGGAATGATAATCTACATTAGGTGGAAAATGATTTAGATCTTGGGTACGTATTACAAATTTAGGGGGCTGGGTGTTTTACGAATTACCCATCATAATTTCAATTACAATTAATGAAAGTTCAATAAATACCCAAAATATTTTACTTTTTCAGGACTTTTCTTCTCTAGAGTACATGTATGTATTTAATAACCATACAAATGGTTACTATCATCAAGTCCTTTTAAAAAAGTATACATGTACTCACTTGCCGTGTTGAAGGAGAAGAGAGTAGAGCCAAGCCCAGGATTGTAAGAGGCGGTATAGGTGTGAGTATCTCCCGTGTTGACATCCGACACAGACACCTGAAATACGGAAGCGGACAGCGCGGAGTTTTCCGGAATGGAAATGGGAGAAGCCAGTGGTAGATTGGTAATTACTGGAGATGTGTTAATCCCTGTGTGATAATAGAAATAGATCTATAGAAGCCCACAGAGAATTGCGAATTCAAACATGAAAAGAAAAATCAACAACATATTAATTCGTGGATTTTCTAGAGTTGTTGCATTTTTTTTTAAATATTAGGGCACTGTCTTTTACAAAAATTAAGACGATTAAGAATCAACATTAAGTTAGTTGTCATGTACAAATTTTGATTCTCAATAATCTAAATTTTTGTAGAGGACAGTACAATTAAACATTTTGCAGGGTCTTTGAACGATCGTAAGAGGAGGAAGTTTTTGAAAGATCTTCCTAGTATATATATGATCTTTCTACATCCATCCTGTGCCCAACGATGAATATAATTTGTAAAAAAAAAAATCCATGTTTAACAAAGACAAAATAAAGGAAGCCTTAGAAAACACCTTCAGTATTGACTAAATGTAAAAATATGACCTGATAGATCTACAAAACTGTAACCAATACGATATATCATTATTATAACAAATAATTATTATCAAGTATACTATTTATAGTTGAACATTTTATTATCATAAATTGCATGTACATGTTAGAGTACTTTAAGGTCAGTAAGCAAATTAAGTTTAATTTTGTCAAGGTCATCGACTTTTAGAATTGAAGAAAAAATTACAATGAAAAAGACGATATGGCCACCATTTTTTGCCACCATCTTATGTTAGTTGCCAACTATTGGAAAATAGACGGTCACAACGTGACGCATTTAATCCAATGATGTTGTGACATTTGAGTCCGAGACAAAACAAGCATGTCAAAAATTACATTTTTAAAATAGGCTTCAATAAATCGTTCAACTTTAGATAGATTATAAAATGCTTTATATTATATTAACATGATGTGAAAAGTTGATATAGGCTGTAATAAACCATTCGATGTCAAAAATTAGATCCATCTTACGATTTAATTTAATTGTATATAGAATAATCCGATAATGCTTTACCTAACAGGATAACGGTTAAGGTTCGTGGCCCTACCAATGTCTTGCCATCGGTGACGTAGATGTAAAGATCGTATCCTGCGACCGTGTGCTGCGACAAGTCGGCCGTCGCAAGTATTTCTCCAGCTTAAGAAAAAAAAAGCAATTAGATGCTAAGAAACACACATACAATGGTCTATTTATTTGTTATTCTAACATACTATCCAAACTGATTAAGTTTATCAGTAATCTTAGAATCTTAGCCTAACAACCTTTTTACTGAAAAAATGTTCTCTGCATGTTGTCCAACTCTGGCTTTTTTAAAAAAGGATCAATATATAATTATCTGCTTTCTCATTAATCTTACAGACTTAAAATTGATATCTGATCATTTACCGATCTAATTGTTCAGCACCCTTGCAGACTTATGCCTTACTATTATGATGTTATGTATGATACTGATATTTTTGTTGTTGTTGTTGTCTCACACTGATATGTTTTAAACTGTTTGATTGTTCGTTGTTTATTGTTTGTTTGTTTGTTTGTCTGTTTGTTTGTTTGTTTTTTTTGTTTTGTTTTGTTTTGGTTTTTTGTTTTGGTTTTTATTTTTTTGGTTTTTTTTGTTTTGTATTTTTGGTTTTTTTTGTTGTTTTTTTTTTTGGGGGGGGGGGGGGGTTGTCTCTTACAGTTATGAATGGTGAATGGACAGTTAGCAGGAACACACGTCATGTTGTAGTACAGCTGACTTGAGTCGGTGTCGGTTGACTTCACAGTATAGATAGTGGTTCCTGTGGTGGTGCTACTGGCTGTGATACTGGTGGTTGCTGCAAAGCAATTGAAGAATAAAGGGAGATTGGAGCGAAGGGGTCATATATGCGCGGTTCTAAACTTCAATTTTATAATCGCGTAGTTATGTAACACCAAATACTGTGGAGTCATTTTTATTCGTGGGGGTCAATGGTCATGTCTAGCCAACAACTTCCTGGTTCGTGGGGACGTAATTTCGTTGGTAGTGCAACCGGCATAATTTTGATAAATTTTAAACAAATTATTGTACTCTAAAATAATTATACGTTCGCGGGCATGTACATTCGTGGGCAAGAGTAAACCATGAAAGCACATCGGTCCCCTCAAAATAATGGTGATTCCACAGTAGCCAGGCCTCGGGCCAGAAACATGTCATTGTGTACTCAAACTATAAATAGTTTGTAAGTTTTGATTTTTTTTTTGAAGGGGTGAATTCAAACATAATTGAAGTAAATTAAAAAAAAACCACACGATTACGTCGTTTTTCTACTTTTATCAAAAGTTTTATGATTTTTAATGGATGTTGGGTGGATTGAACCATCATAAAAATCAAATACTCACTATCTGTAATATCGTACATCCGTTGGTATTGTAATGTCATGTTGCAAATTTTGAATTTACCGGGTGGCAGTAAATAAAAAATGTACAACATGACTGTCATGTTGTACAACATGAAGTAACCATAAATAGTTTTTTATGAATTGCGCATGCAATATTATTACTGATTTTCTTTTCACTTATTGTCACATCATTTAACAGTAACAACGACTAAGAAGGATATTTTCATACTTCCCGTCTTACAAAAAATGGACAAATGTATCTGTGTCTAAGTGATGTCATAAATTGTGACGCCCCCTTGAATTTTGTTTATCAATAAAATGAACGGCATGCGTGGTACAACAAGTCCTTATCTATACTTTCTTTAAACCGTCATGTTCATAAACTGTATGGTACACGAGCAATGTCAATTCCATTGTGAAATACGAAATGACAAATACCGGATAAGTACAATATAATTATCAACAACAAAACATCAATACACATTAACAATTTGGTATGCATGCAAAAGTGTAAATTACTTAATACATGAAGGACACCAGCCACGCCTGGAACTTATTTTATGGAAACTAGGAGGTTAACAAATTTTCCATCAGATCCCCCTCAATTTTTAAAAATTGATTTCTTTAACAATAAACTATTATTTATTGGGGAAAAATTCACAAATTCAAGTTTTTTATGGGGGATATGACATTGACCATTATGATAATAATTGAGAGAATTTAAATATTAACCATTTTCTGCATAGTCATTTATATTGTAACGTTATTAATTTAGGGTTTAAATTGGAGTAGGAAATCGATTAAAGATTTCCTAAACATTACAAGATAAAACTTGTTAATGTGTACTTAGTATTGCGTTGTTTATATTACACAATTATAATCCTCTGGTATTCGACATTTTCCCCTACATAATCTCTTATGCTGGATAGAAAATTAAACGTCAGTTTAAAAATGAAAGGTGCCTACAGATTTATGAAATTCAAGATATAAATTCTTTTAAAAATGCTTCATAACAATATCTTTGTTTCATGGGGTGTAACGGGACATGTTTAAAACAACAATTTTCTATGAAAAATGAAGGATAAAAGTAACAAATCTCGGAGTTTTGTCCATTTTTGACTAATGAAACATATCTAGAATGCCGACAGTCTCTCCAAAAACGGCTTTAAACAAGCTCTTGACCTCCTCTTTAAAATGATGTCAAATTGAATATAGGTCCTGGGATTTCTTTTCCCTTGATTAAATATAGAATGTCAAGATATTGTTTAATTTTCTACATAAAACCTTTAAAACCGTAAAATACAGGAAAAGATTCATCAAATTAATTATGGCGTCATAATGGTTCTAGCACAGTCTGGAATAATTTACTAGATCTTGACCTTAATATATTAGTATTGTTATTATAAGATGTACATGTATTACACAAGTTATGGAAACTTTATAGAAAATATAGATACGGACTTAATGTACCGTGCATGCAGGTGGTATCATCAATATATATTTATAAACATAACATTATAAACAAACACAAATCAATGAGGCATTACACATTACAGTATATGACAATACTTGGACATAGATACATAGACCTATGTCGATTTATGCTAAAAACGGGAATCATGAAAAACCGTTCTCAGTTTTTGATATCGCTAAATGACGATAAATAAGTAGAAAAATCAATGACAATATCACACTTGGGCTGATATTAAAACAAGCTTTGGATATATAAATCACGATAAATGTCTCGAGACTTTTTCTTATTTCAATTTTATCTTGGCTTGGATATGAAATGTCTTATACTTGTTCTGATTTTTTTCTCATAATTTTACTTAGTCTCGGTGTCATTTTTATCTGCAATATTTAGATTTTAATCAATCGCAATGTGTTTTGCCTTGCCGGCGGAGCTTTATTAACACATTGTCCTGATTTGACATATCTTAAAGTTTATGAAATGGGGTCAATTTCATATATGTCTGCGTTAAACAATGATTTCGAGGTAATCAGAGGTTTTTATCATTATTTGCAGGGGCGTTGGTTTTTTAAACCAAAGAAGGAAATATAGAATAAATACAACTAGTATACAAAATTCTTTGTGTTGATCCTTCGATAAAAAGTATAGGATAAAAAAGACTCTCTTCCAAATGCATTTATTTAGAAGGCTCTATGGTGATGTCAATTTTTAGACCATAGTGATCTGCTTTAGACGAAGAACTCAATATAATAATTATTATAATAGATATAAAATAATTAGTCAATTTAAATCTAGAATGATTAGGTTCAATGCTGTTTTTTTACTCATTTATAATTAAAGTGTAAGGCCACACACAGCATCGCAAATATTTTAAGGCAGACCTGAAGGGTGTGTATTGACAATTCAACGTCGTTTCATGAAATTAAAAGGTACGCAACACGATATATTGTTTTCCCTTTTTAATCTCCCATTTTTTGTTTATTTTTTTTTTCTGGGGATGGTTTTGTTTGTTTTCTTGTTTTCTTTTTTTTTTATTGTTTCTTTGTTTGCTTTTTTTTTTGTTTGTTTCGTTTTTAGCTCACCCTGAGGTATTCTATAGGTTCATATAAGGAAATGTATTTCCAAATGTAAATATAAACAATTGGTAAGGATCTTTGTGAGAACTGCAATGCTCGACATGTGATATGACTTTTAGATCCTCCTGTTAAGAAAGGGACTTAATTATAAACATAAGAATATCCGGGGGAGGATGAAATGGACTTTTATTCATACAGGATCTACATGTATTTTACCACATTGTCCCGATATTTTGTATTATGACTCCATTAAGCTGATTTTATCATGCCTATTGTTACTCAGATGAGCGATGTGGCCCACTGGCCTCTTGTTTTGTCTTGCTATGGGATTTTTAAATAATCTTTCAAGGGAATGAGCGTGATTTTTAGGTCTTATCAAAATTCCAAAATTTTATCAATCATGCATGCATCGGTGGTTGATACTATAGAATAGGTACACTTGATGCTCGACGTTTAATCGTTTGCAGCTATTGGCGTCAAGCTCGGTGGGTAGAGCACGTTATAATTACCTTGGAGATTGTCGAACGTGGGCGGGTTGTTCCTCGTGACGTAGACAATGAATGACCCCTGCGCTGTGTCCTTCGTATCAGTGCATGAAATGGTCAGTGTATACTGCCGCGCAGTGTCGTAAGATAAGCTAGGCTGGGCCTTGATGTAAATTCCATATACACCTGTGAAATTCAATTGCAAAAAAACAAAAACAAATTAAACATGTACCTTAATATCTCTTTGTTACAAGTTATTCCTATTGGTTTAGATTTAAAAAGTCAACACTTCTAAAAAAAAAAAAAAAGTTAATTCTGGCACATAGACCCCTGCGATGACATCAAAACAGCTCGGACTAAGAAATGTATCAACTTATGTTATACTCGTATACATCTTGTAGCTATTTGTTTCATTCAGTTGTATTCAATTTGACATATATGGTAATTTACAAACAAAGTTCTTTTCAATTAGCAATGCCAGTCCCGCCTTTTTTTTCCTCCATGAGATTTTTGGGAGCTAGAATATTCAAATTAAAATTGACTTTATACAATAACTAAGTAGTTTTTATCTTAAAGAGGGTTCGATGGTCGTTTCATTTTCAGACTATTTGAATATTCTTAGGAAAAGAATTATCTATAACGATATTAAAAAACAAACATTCCAATTTAAAACCTTAAATACCAGAATTTTCTTTACTAGATAATATTATGAGCGCCGGCGAAAAAAGACGTTAAAGCATCGCTTTTGATTCTGCCAAAGAAATTGTTGATTTAAATTCTGTTTCGTATTTGAGGATGTTTTTAAAAATAAGTTGTGCGTTTAGCACTAATGCCTTTTAACCATTTTTGCCACCCATAGACATGTTATGATAGAAAGATATTATTAAAAAAAAATTAAGATCTGAATGAAGTTTAAAGACCATCCCTCTCTCTCTCTCTCTCTCTCTCTCTCTCTCTCTCTCTCTCTCTCTCTCTCTCTCTCTCTCTCTCTTATGCAACCCATGACTAAAAAGATTGGCAACAAACACGCTTCATGTAAACTGAGTATAGAGGATATTTAGTTTAAAACCAAAGTAAGATATCCACTGTCTGCCTGGTGACACTTGGTGCCCATATTACTGTCTGCCTGGTGACACTTGGTGCCCATATTAAAAAGAAAATTATCAACACTCAAATGAACTCCCAATTTTTAAAAGACTTACATTCCAGTAATATCATAAACTTCCTTATAGCTTGAAACTATTGCACTTGATAAAAAAATCGTGAAAATTTTAAAAGACAAATAAACAGACAGCTGATACAGTTTTCACAGCAACTGAATCCGTTAATGCTATAATATATTACTAATGACGTCACAATGAGATAGATGGCAGGATGAACTGGCGTAATGTTTTCACAAAGATTCACGTTGTTTTAATTTCCTTGTCTTTGATATTCAAACTAATGACTTCCGTCAAAATTATCCAATAAAAGTAACTGTTTACTTGAACAAAAAAAAATAAATATTCTTTTCCTCGAGATTACAGCATTTCATTAACTGATCCCGCCGCGCTCCTCTCCCTGAAAGTAAACCGATACTATGCATGTGCTATTTAATTCCATTGTAAGTTTGATACAATATGTAATACCTTTGATTATGACAATGCACTTGTCAATGTACCCCAAATACCAAATTGGAGGTTTTAATCAAAAATACGAATACAAAAGAAGACAGTATAAAAATATATCGGAAATAATCAACATTGCTAGTGTAACGTTAGCTAGCGCTTTTATTTTTGTCTTTTCGCGGGCACTTTACCACATAGATAACCTTTGCTTCTACTTATTTTATGTAAAAATTCAAATACCGGCCAACCTTTTTGTGTACATTTATTTTTAGTATTGCATGTAATCCGTGAGCTACTTTGTAGTAAAAATTTTTTTTTTACTAAATACGCTTGAATTTTAATATGTTTTACGGTGCTACCGTTCTGGCGAGCGCAGCAAGAATTACACATACCTTTCATCATTGTCAACCTAGTGTTATCGTCAGGTATCAACGAACGTCAAAGAATTTTGAGAGAGTATTGCTCTATAAATGTATGCCAAAGGTACTAATTTGAATGGTTATTATACATACAACGCAACCCCCTACCCCTCTCCAGAGAGAGAGAGAGAGAGAGAGAGAGAGAGAGAGAGAGAGAGAGAGAGAGAGAGAGAGAGAGAGCCTGGTACCTGTTTGTAGGTGTGTAATTTCCCACCTTTAAATTCAATGGTTTGACTATATGCAATAACTACATAAATTTTTTAACTGTGTATTTTTTTCTCTTTATTGCTTTTTATTTATTTCAAAATGTCCTATTGTTTATTTCCTCCCTACTCATTATACATGTACTTACCTGCCTACTGTACATGCATGCACAATTAGCTAAAAATGGAGTAAAGAATGGCTCTTGCGAGCATATATTTATATAATCTCTACATTAAAAAAATTAAAAACAAATCATATGTCAATGAGACAGGTATCGCAGTCTATACTGAAATAGCTTGTACACTCATTACAGATCTTTGATCCACCTCTAAATTTATCGCGGGAAATATAGCGCGAGAGCACTGTGACGTCATCCATGACTTTGATCGTCTTTGTTTACGTATTTCGACTCAATACGAAGGTATGGAAGCATGTGACAAATCTTTTGAGTCTCGCCAAAGCATATGCGGTACTCAAAAAGTGTCTTCAAACTTAAAGACATCGTAAATTACGAGTTAAAAGTCGGCCATTTTTGGCATAGCACCACGGGTGAAAATATTAGAGAGCATTATGGGACGTAGACAAAAAATTTTGTTTGATGAACTGTAGGTTTTGCTCGTTCTTTTTCCCGCGCACACTGGTTCTTAGAGCTCGCTTCGCTCGCCGGCGCTGCAGCTGCGCTTGCTATTAAGTTTGAGCAATGTATTGACAATGCTTTCACTTCAATTATTTATTTATTTATTTCAATTTACAGTAATCGGTAACAAGTTTTACCCGTATGCAATCACGTTTTAGATATATTCTTAGAGTCAACGAAGGGCTTCATGGTAGATTTGATCACGCCCCGACCAAATTATTACCCGTACTATTCAAAGAATGATTCCTTATTACTTATATTTATATAATTTTAAGCCATTGTACGTATAAATATAAGCAAACCCCGCACCCTGACTACTTTCGTATAGATTCGGTACCTATTTAGTCTACATGTATCTTTTCTATTTCAGTTTACTTCTGTCTAGACTTCTGAAAAAAAAATGTCGATGAATATAAAAAAGCAAAAGACTGTACAAATCAAAAGGAAGCGGAAAACTGACTACACCCTTTGAAGGCGTCTTTCATTGTGATTAGAAGAAATACAATACTAAAAAAACTGTCTTAGTTAATAGAGCCAAAATAGAGAAGCCATTAATCCAACACTGACAGCCAACTCTAAAACAATCTTTTGATCTATGTCTAATTTTCCCC
This sequence comes from Magallana gigas, assembly GCF_902806645.1. Lineage (NCBI taxonomy): Eukaryota > Metazoa > Mollusca > Bivalvia > Ostreida > Ostreidae > Magallana > Magallana gigas. Next base: position 11,930,041 of record NC_047567.1, on the reverse strand, counting down.
ACAATAAGATCTTTTTTTTTGTGAATATGAGACTTGTATAAAAAGTAAGCTTGTCATGGTTGTTTTGGCCTTATGGCTAGATATTAATCATCGAAACATGTTTTTCCTCGTCTCAAATCACCTTAAACAACACTTGACTAATTGCCGGAAAGAGGGCTGGATGGCCTTTGTCTTAAATTTTATAGACCATATTGATCTCCTGTATAAAAATAGTTCATTATAGAAAAAAAGGAAAATATCCACACTTTTAACAGCGACAATATTGATCTCCTAAAGATGAAGAGTGCTATATAGAAATATAGAAAAATATCCACACTTTTAAGCTATAGATTATATCAAATTTTCCTAAAATCATATCCAAACATTTAAGGTACATCTAAATGCTATTTTGTGGACCATCCATTCTCCTCAGCAATAGTTGTTTTTTTTTAACTGTTAACTTCCTTTATTCGCAACGACTTCATTGCGACCAATCGGTGATTTATAGGATCGCAGGCATTATAATTTTAGCGTTTAAGTATTGAATCTTATGTTAGAAGTCTTTACAAATTACGACAGAGACACCGAATATTAAGTCTAAACTATATTGCGGTTAAAGAACGTTGGGTCGGATATCCACATGTATATAAACTCTTCATGAACTTTTCCTGCATACAAAAAAAAACTTAGTCGGTTTTCAGCAGTAGCATATTGATTATATAAAATTATAAAAAAAAAAAAATTACGTAATTACCTGTACTTCCGGCGTTTATTCGGGAGAAGAAATTCGTTGTGGAGGGGTTCGTACTAGCGATGGAACAGCTGACGGTGTCTGCGAGGGAGGCATCCGTAACATCCAGAGTGTAGAGTAGCTGTTCTGTCACGTGATCCTCCGTAATATCCGCTGTTGCTGGTAGATTATTAATTACAGGGACCTAAAATTTCAAATTTTATTTTATTTTCCTTTTTTTTCCATTATTTTTTATGAAAAAAATGTCAAATGGATGTCTTTGAATAAGATTAGCTAATGGTATGGCTATTCAAATAGGAAAAAAATATTCGATTTTCACACAGGTGATGTATTTAATATGATTGTTGTCTTTGCAGCAAATGTATACCAACTGCATAAAATCTAAGAAAGCGTATCAATGTGAAAAAAAATTAAAATAATCTGATCTCTATAAATATATTAGATATATGGATTATTCAAAACGCATTAAGATGGTACGGGACATCAGTCGATATTAATGTGGATTAAAGTACATTAAAATTAAAATACTTTCATCGATTTAGAATTTTCAAATTTTACACTATTCAACCAAAAAATGGCTAAATTGAAAATTTTGGGAGAAGTGAAAAATGTAAAACCCCCTGCGGGATTCGAACTCCTGACTTACAGATCAGTAGTAAACCCTCTAACCTACTGCGCTACGATGTTAGGTGACAATACTGAGAAAGAAACTACGTACGAGGGTTGTCCCAAAATAGCGTAGACAGAACGCATAACTAAAAATCTGTTCATTGCTATCTTATTAGATTTCTGTGTTTTCTTCAACAGCCCTTTGGCAAACAATACTGAAAAATTCAAATCTGTACTTTATTAATTTCTTGAGAAAATGAATAATTAGTAACAACAAGTTTCAAGTCTTAACGTTGTTGCTTCACCCCTACATCATTTACGATAACATCTAAGTTTTATTTCCAAAAATATCTTGAAAAAATATTTTTCTTTGAACATGTATCCTGAGTGCACATTCAACATACATGTACATTTCTTGTTCTGTTTTAAAAAAAAATATTTACTAATTACAAACGATATTCAGACTCCAAACGTGCCCTGTATTACTTCTTGTCTAACGTTCGTCCTACCGAAATGTGTTGTTCAGCATTTTCACGTCCATTTCTATCGGTTTCTTTTTTCTCTAACTGTCATCATACTCGTCCAAATATGTTCAAAATGCATTTCTAGGCGATTTTGTTAATTTCATTTACTTTAAAACCCGCTTAGGATTTGTTTCAAGGTCTTTACAAAAAAATGCCCTTGTCGCTGCGCCGCCTTAAACGCTGACGTCGTCATTTTATTACAAGTCAGCAATTCAATTTGTCACAGAATACGCTATAAAATCTTTTAAAACTTTGTAATAGCCAAAAAAAATTCTGGGTATATAATTGTATTATTAACAAATACAAATGTAATTCTTATTTGAAGTTTTTCATTCAAAAAGTACTTTTCCTCGTATTTTTCACTTCATCATGTTGATTTTCAAATTTCTTTTTTGACATTGCGCCGCATGTCTAATTTATGATAAACATTCTTTTATATCACTTATTTAATCTCAAACAATATCTAATTTTAAAACATAATTTAAATGCAAATTACTTAAACCCCTTTTGGCACAAGTTTTATCTTTCTGTGTCTTCGATTAACTGAATAACGCCACTTGTCTACGCTATTTTGGGACAACCCTCGTACATGTATATGATTACACTTCACTTCATTGTTTATTTCATAAACTATACCTCACAACATGGGGGTGTCTTATACCACCTGAAACACTATTGGTTTTGTTAGGGTTTTTTGTCAGGTCATATACTAGTAGTTTGCTTATAATTAAGCCAATCACGTGGGGAATGTTTCGATTGAAAATTTTCTATTGTGAAAGAGAAAAATGAAACTTGTTTTTAAAATACCAGAGAAAATACAAGAATGAAATTTTCAAAATCCCTTATTTTTAAACAATTTAAAGAAAAATGTCTGTACCAATGAGCACAGTTATTAACGTAGTTTTTCCTATCGATGCCTGTAAATACTGCATTGTTAATACAGCAAATTACATGTAATTTTATCAAGATTCAGCAGCTGATATTTTCTTTTATTCATTTTAAGAATTCGAGCATCCCGTCAGAAATTTTATTAAAGAGACGGTACAGCTGAAAACATAGGTGTGAATAACTTCCGATTTACCTATTGAATCGTTAGGAAATAAGAAATAACGTTGATTGTAATAGCTGAAAAACATAAAAATCCCTTTCACATACATGTACTTCATTAACGTAATTATGAGCTTCCGGGAAATTAAGAGTCGTACAAACCGGAATAGTTTTTAAGTTATATCGTTTATTTGTACCACGTGGAATTTGACAGTGACTGACACGTGCTGAAAACTACAAGATCTTCGTCCGACTACTGTCATCATGGTATCCGAGGTTTAAGGGACTCTCTAAACGGAACACATCCTCACTGAGTCTTACTCGATAATTTATAAATGGTTTACCAATTTCGGTTCATTTTAAATGAACAGACATAAATATGTCAAATAACCCCTCAAGGGGCCTCATTCACAAAAATGAATTTAGGTTGTATGTGATAAACACGAAAAATACATGCTTACAAAATAGTAATTGTGGTTATTTTAAAAACGTTGAACAATTATTTTTTGTGAACAAACATGTCAAGGAGAATCTTCGCGAGCCCTGCATGTGTTTTGTTTACAGTAAATACGCATGCGTAGTAGTAAAGAAGGCTGAACCTCGTTACACGTTGCGATGTAAATATGTGATAGGATATACATAACTATTAATTTAAATGAAATAATTAGAATTATTTCATGGTGAACTTTGCAATTTTCTGAAAGTTTATACATTCATGAGTAGTACAAAAATACCGAACCCGATCGGAAATTTTTTCAAGTCGGTTTTTGGGAGTTGATTGTAATCAACTCTCATATGCAGTTACTCTGGCAAACCGAAAGTGAAAGAGTGTTTGGACCTAAGCACAAATCATCACCGCTGACAAGACTTAGATCTTGAAAATAACTGATAAATTCGGTGTACTGTATGCTGAACCATTAATTTTCAAAGAAACGTATTTATAAATACCTTGAAAATAATCAGATTTTATATAGTACGAATAATTTTGGTATTTTTTGTAGTCGTATGTATTCCTATGACAGAGTTCAATTTAGTCTCGTTCAACCAGACACTCGTATCCGTAAATCTCAGACGAACAGAGAGTCTCTCTTTGTAGTTGGAGATTAACGGAGACAGCCGAGCGTCTGGTTGAACGAGACGAGTTTAATATTGCTTGGATCCAGACATGTGTACAATTTTTAGAAATATTTCGATTACTGATACATAGTTTGATGAAATTAATTCTATCTTTAAATAATACATAACATGATTCATATGGGGTTTTCTCGAAATCTTTGTCGGAAAAGTTTGAGAATTTATATTATAAAAATGTGCGTAATTCAAATACAGATTAGAAACCACTTGCCATGCAAATTAACTTATCGTTGATTTTAAGATTAATAATAATCGACAAAATCAACTCCTGTCAGGACTTCAGTACTTTGATTTTATAAGTTGCGCCGTACTGTCTCTTTAAATTTCAACAGCTACTTTCTTTCATTTATTTTGAGATCTAGAATTCAAGCATCCAGTCAGAAATTGCATTACAAACTGAATTGAAGCATCCAATCAGAATGTGCGTTACATACTGAATTGGTTACGGTTATTCTGAGGGTCCCGGTGTCTGTTTTTCCACAATCATCGGTGACAGTGAAAGATAGGTCATTGTTTCCGTGCGGAAGTGCTCCTGTATTTCGAACCTCTCCTACAATAAATATCTCAAACAATCAATAATTCCACCTTTAGAATGGTTTCAAGTCAACTTTTTCAGGAGTCTTCTCATATTCCTAACAGAACTGCATGAAATATTTACGTAGTCACGAGATCACATTACAAAGTAGTGGTATCAAATTTGACCTTTTTACGCAGCAAGGTCAGGTCAAGGTTATCATTCTTACCTTTAACAACAAATATCAAGTTGTGAAATTGTTAGAAAGAATTAAAAAACATTAGCGTTTGATTTCCTTTCCTCTTGATGTGATAATGTAAACTTATTGGGATACTGTAAACTGGATTATTTTCGCCCCGTGTCATTTTGCCTTTCTACAGTTGCAAACAGTTTTGTCTTGTCTTGAATTCGCCTAAACACGTTTCTGTTCATTGAGAGATGATCTGAGAGATTAGAATTTTCCCAATCGTAAATTCCCCTTGATGACAACGAGGGCAGATGAGGCGAAAATAAAACGGGGCGAATATTTTCATGTATACGGTATACTTTTGATATTTTGAAAAAAGTCAAAAATAGACAAGACTACTTAGTCTAGTATATTGTACTTTCTCAACTCTTTACTCTCAAATATTATTGTGTGACCGGCTTTTTTCACAGCTTTTGATAACTCCTACAAACTATAAAGAAAGCTAATAATGTCCTCCATTTATCTTATGCTAAAATGTATGGAAACCAGTTCCATCTTGGTCCTGCAGCTTTGTTAATTTTTACTCCTTTAAACACTACAAGTCATGACTTGATGAATATTGACATTTATTAATGACGAAGATAAACAAGTAACTACAAATAAACTACCTTAACTACTAGGGAGATCCCAGATAAACATAAAGAGACTTATTAAGCACCTAATTTCAGACAGGCAGTGGGATCTCCCTAAAGACTAAGTAAGACATAATTATTAATGAATACACATTCAGAAGATGGGAGATCCCAAGATAACATATATCCAAACTAGTCTACAACAATGGCAGGGGGATCTCCCTGTCATATGAAAATAATATTTCATTATTGCAAAACATCGTCCATCTTCTACAGATCTTTATGAGTTCTCTTTTTTTGTAGTGGGAAGAAGGAATGAAACTATTTTAATTGAATATAACTTTTAATTGCTATATTTGCTAATGCGCTTGATTTAGTTGGCTAAGTAGCAAAACTTTACCGGAAACCGCATCAAAGGAAAACGATGAGGTAGTCGTTGTCATAGAAACGGTTAGGGTGTCCAGTGGATCGTTATCGGAAGAGGTCACGGTATACATCAGAGTATTTGCGGCCGTGCTATCCGGAAAAGTTACGGTCTGGTCCAAATTAGATAAAGTTGGTGTATTACCTAAGAAAATAAACATAATAAAAAATCAATAAACAAAGTAACTTTTTAATTATTTATCGGTTCCAGCAATCAAAATAATGATTCCACACTGTAGAATAAGTCCCGCTTTAGGAAATTTGATATTTTATGTTAATTTTGCTTTTTAAATTACCTTGTTCCCCTTTCTGTCTCTAAGAAGAAAATTCAAAAGTTTACATCTGGTTGTCAGCGCACAGTTAACAAGAGGCCCGCAGGCCTTGAAGGTCACCTAGCTGAGTACTATAGCCCCTTGTTTGACATTTCAGAGTCTTATATTTGCATTTTAAGCTTCATATTGAAGTCTAAACCATAATCTGAGACACCTGCCTGTTACCCCATTTTTATTATTTGATGTTTGAAAACAAATTATTCATAAAAATGTGGGGGAGGGGGGACAAGCGATGCAATTGTTCAAAAAGCATACAATACACAAGACATTAAAGTATATTTCCTAAAAATAGAACACATATTAAATTAAATACTGTTGAGTGACAATTTGCCGTGTTATTTTCAAAATGAAGTTAAAATTGTTATGGATGACAAACAGCAATTTCCCTGAGTAAAAAAAGATGTAGATGTTCAAAAAAAGTCATGCATGTATTTATCAACCCCTCCCCGATACACGATAAAAAGCCTCCATTTCTGTCCCATGCCCTGGGCAGTGAATTGCACAATTTAACATCAAGACATTATGAACATAGTAACTATGCATGAGTTTCTCTCCCATGAGACAACCACATTTTTACTATGTAGCCATTTTGACCAAAATAGGGTTTTAACCCCTTATCCAGAGACCATAGATTCTACAACTTAGTTAGAGGGCTTCATGGACATCCTCACCATGTATTTCATTTTTTCTCAAATATTAATAAGAGTAAAAAAGAAGATTTTTTTTAAAGATTTTGATAAATGTTTAATTTATTGCCAAATAAGCCCCGCTCTAGGGCATTGAAACTCAGTATCAAGGACGATAAATTTCACAATTTAGAAAGACATAAGAATCATGCATTAAGTTTTTCAAAGCAATGCATGGGAGTAGAGAAGATTTTTAGGGATCAATACATTTACACTATATTGCTATATTGGCCCTGTCCTAGAGTCTGACTTCTTGTCCCAAGAGCCTTGAATTTCAAAATTTAGGTAGAGGGCTTCATTGATATTATAACCATACAGTTAGTTTTTCCCCACATGTGTGGCTATGACTTTTTGCATATTTGGCCTTACCTATATGGCCCCGGTGCTGGTAGAGCCACGAATTTAACAATTCATCTTTCTCTTACCATGGAAATGCTTTACTATTGGCCTTGTAGTAGTTTTCAAGAAGTTTAAACTGTAAAATTGTTAACGCGCGACGACGGACAAAGACCTATTGCAATAGGTCAACTGAATTACCCAAATAAACAAGCGCAACAAGATATCTGTGAGCCAATGCTCACTAATGATACCCCCGCTCTGATGTGAATATGCAAAATAAGCAAAGTCGACATATAACAGAAAGCTGGCATCCGATTGGTACAGAAATATATCCCACAATATGGCATGCCTAAAAAAATAGTGTGTTAAATTTCAAGCATCTGCGATAAAAAGCTGCTGAAAAATCTTTGAGGAAAATTTGTTTGAAAATTTTGGATAAAATAAGCAAAGTACTCATTTTACAGGAAGTTGACGTCCGATTGGTACAAAAATATATCCCACGATATGGCATGCCTTTACAAACACTGTGTAAAAATTTCAAGCATCTGCGATAAATTACTGCTGAGAAATCTTTGACGAAAATTTGTTTGAAAATTTTTGCTAAAAATAAACAAAGTCATTATTTAACAGGAAGTTGTCGTCCGATTGATACAAAAATATATCCCACGATATGGCATGCCAAAACAAATAGTGTTTAAAATTTCAAGCATCTGCGATAAATTACTGCTGAGAAATCTTTGACAGAAATTTGTTAGAAAATTTTGGCAAAAAATAAACAAAGTACTCATTAAACAGGAAGTTGACGTCCGATTGGTACAAAAATACATCCCACGATATACATGTAGCATGCCTATACAAATACTGTGTAAAAATTTCAAGCATCTGCATAAACAGTTGCTGAGAATTCTTTGACAAAAATTTGTTTGAAAATTTTTGCTAAAAATAAACAAAGTCGTCATTTAACGGGAAGTTGTCGTCTGATTGGTACAAAATTATATCCCACGATATGGCATGCCTATACAAATACTGTGTAAAAATGTCAAGCATCTGCGATAAACAGTTGCTGAGAATTCTTTGACAAAAATTTGTTTGAAAATGTTTGCTAAAAATAAACAAAGTCGTCATTTAACAGGAAGTTGTCATCTGATTGGTACAAAAATATATCCCACGATATGGCATGCCTATACAAATATTGTGTAAAAATTTCAAGCACCTGCAATTAATAGTTGCTGAGAAATCTTGACGAAAATTTGTTTGAAAATTTTGGTTAAAGAATAAGCAAAGTCGTCATTTAACAGGAAGTTGACGTCTGATTGGCACAAAAATATACCCCACGATATGGCATGCCTTTACAAACACTGTGGAAACATTTCAAGCATCTGCGATAAATAAATGCTGAGATAAATGCGACAGAAATTTTTGTTACGGACGGACAGACAGACACACAAGGGTTAAACAGTATACCCCCACTCCTTCGGAGCGGGGGTATAAAAATGTAATTATGTTTGTGCAAATAACTACTTTACCTGGATGTCTGATACAAAATTCACAGTAAACGAACAAAGCTGATTACAGTAAAAAGTTGAACATTCCCTGTTTTTTTAACAGAGCTCTTCTCTTTAAGGAGATTGATAAAGTTTATTAAGAATGGCCATGACCATCCTGTAAATGACAACAGATACTCACCCGGGTCGACAGCAGCGTGTATGGCATATTCCTTCCTGGTGTCTGATGTCTGGGAGCCCCAGTCAAAGGTACTACCCACAGTCTGGGCCCCTAAACTGGTACTGTAGGTATATCCATCAGAGGCGCCGCCCTCCACCTTGTGTGAGATCATTGGGTCTCCAGCCGTGTAGCTGTTAAAAATCATTTACATAATAAGATTCCTTCTTTTTTTTTTGCTGGGTTGGTCACGTTATCAGATTCTATAAGGCCCGAAAATTAAACTTGAGAGAGAGAGAGAGAGAGAGAGACAGAGAGAGAGAGACAGACAGACAGACAGACAGAGACTGTGAGAGAGAGAGAGAGAGTATTATATAAATAGACTATTATATAAATAGTCTATAATGTACATACAACCCAATGTAGTCCCCGGCGCGGATGGATATCCTTTGGCTGGCTGGAACACTGTACAGAAGTTCATCGTTTTCGTCCCCGGCTGAATAAGAAACAAGACATCTACTCTAAACAGGCAGGTAGCATCAGACTATAGGGGGAAGGGGCAGCGGGCCTGATCCCTTTTTTCGAGCTTCTTGAATTTAAATAATTGTAGGCATTAAATCTAGAAAGCTGCCATCACCTCACCTAATTGTGGAAGCTTAATAGGAATTTAAAAAATCTACAGAAACTTTACGTTTCATTAAAGTGTTTAGGTAACCCCCCTCTAACCCTTTTTTCAAGATTTCAAGCATTACATAGCCCCATTATCATTATTTTTGAATTCGCAACTTTCTCACATAATTAGTTTACATATTGTAAGGCTCAAAAAATTGTTATATATACCTGTACCATTATCATATAAATTATCACAATATAAACAAGAACACTTTTTTTAGTTTTTGGATGGGCTCTTCACTTTTTATTAACATGGGGCCAAAATCTAAGAAGTCATATACATGTACAAAATATCTGGTTAATGTTTTAGAAATATTCTGTATAAGAAAAAGATTTCCATAGAATATGGGAGGTAAAGATCACCCGCAAATGGCCATTAAAAATAATTAAAATTAAAAAAAAATTAGATAAATCTACTATTAAATAATGGTATAATAAAAATTTGCAAAAGCACAATTTTAAACTATGTTCAGTTTTGATTTATTTGTTTAACAAATGGTAAGAATAAATTTGTATTGCCTTACGTTTTGGTTTTCGAACCCACAACTTATAAAGCCTAGTTATATAAAACTGCTTAATGTCTTTTGCTCTAACAAATGTACCTTTCAGTTAAAATATAGTGCGTAGCTTAAACATACTTGCATACATTTTCTAAAATGTTTCATTGCTGGGATACAAAACGATCAAAATGATAATTATATTTAATGAATATTGGATCATCTTTAGATCTGCCCTTTTTTATTCAAATCGCGTTGTTTCCTTATTTAGGCTCTGACCAAAATATGAAGAACAGGTCCACTCTTTAAATGAAAAGACTTTGGAGTTCTGAAAAATGGCACGGTTTGAAGGATGTTATACGCATACGCCAATGCTTTCAAACAAATTTAATTTTCTGGTCAAATGGTTTTTGAGAAAAAAAAAATTGAAAAATACTAACACATGTTCAATATATCTTAATTATCTCCCTTTGAAAGAGGACATAGCCCTTCAGTTGAACAAATTTAAATTCCCTCCACTCAATGATGCTTTGAGATAAGTTTCATTGAAATTGCTTTGGCCAAGTGGTTCTTGAGAGAAAGTCAAAAATGTAAAAAAAAAAAAAAAAAAAAAAAAAAAAATACGGATTAACAGACGTGATCAGCCCAGGTGTGCAAAACAAACAAAAAAACCAGACCTTTCTCATACATTCTTATACATGTTTAGAAAAAAGGTATAAAGCAACCCCTTCTGTTCAAAAAACGATGCTTAACGCTCATGTCAATTTAAACCTGCAGACAGGTATATTTTAGTTCTTAAGACTATTCTAAATGTGAAATGCGTTCGGAATAACTGATAGAAATATATTAATTGATTAAATTGATTCATAAACACACATACCATCAACAGTGTAGCTGTTTTGGCCGACCAGTTTGAATTGTCCCACTGCACCGTCTGGCCGCCATACTTGGAGCTGGACGGTACCCGGATTGGTTTTGACGTAGAACTCCCAGGACTCAACCACTCCACAGCAGTTGATCTTGTATTCATCATCTGTAGCGTCTAGGAGAATCCCCAGTCCTATAAAATAAAATGAGATGCTCATCTTGTCCACAATGATATACATGTATAATCCTGATATTTGTAGCTAACCAAAGGCTACTTCAAAAGAGCAGGCGCTTGCCAAAAATAATTTGGCATTTTGGCAAGTGCTCAAGGGTGCCGGTAAAATACCCCAGATTGGCTTAATGGGTCCGGATATCCCCCCCCTTCCTAGATACGCGCAATAAATATATTAACCAATAAACAATTAAACTTCTGCTAAAAGACCGACCACTTGCCGAGACTTGGGCCTAATGCGTGATTAAGGTTCATGACTTTTTTTTTAAAAAGCAGTATGACATATAGAACAGAACTTCTTATCAATTTATACTTCTCCTTTTTTTAAATAGCTTGATATTTAGAAAAAAGCTTGATCATTCAATCAATTTGTAAACACACTGAAAAACAATCAAGCTGGAAAATATTCAAAAGAAAAATTCATATAGATTTATTTGAAATATTACCCGTTGAAGTTTGCATTGTTTGTTCTTTTTACAAATGTATATAAAAGCATTCATATAAAAAAATAAGTGATATTATTAATTTTATATTAAACAGGCGAATAGAAGGAGGGGGCTTCATTCCTCATTCACAACCTTTCCCCTTTCCCTTATAATCATTTTGTAAATCGACATTTTACTCCACTTTTCTTTAGCTATATACATGCAAACAGTTTTGATATAAAACAATATTAGAAGGTTGTGTATAGTAGAGAACTCCATCACACCCCCCCCCCCCCCCCAACTTTCCCCGTCATCCTCTTCACGCAGATAAGTATAAGTAAGTAAGTAAATCATTTATTATAATGACCTGTGTATCTTAAACAATTGAGTAGTATACAATTACATAAATCGAACATTCTGCCCATTGGACCTATAAACTATAACACTGATTAATAATTTTTATTTCATGTGCGATCATTTACTTTGCCTTAATCTGAATGCAGAATGTATAAAATTTGCATATTATCTTGGTGTAAAATTACACATGAACGTTTAAAATCGGTTGTCTTAAGTTAAATAAAAATCATTTGGAAAATTAACACTTTGATGAAGGTCACTTCTGAGATTGTTATATGCATGTAGAAACGAACTGGAATATATAGCTTTGGGGCGACGAGTATGTTCAATTATACAAGCCAGGAATAACATATTTAATGTCGTTTAGAATCATTAGGCATCCTCCATTAAATTCAAATTTCTCGAATAGGAAGGATTGATTTTTATAGAAAGCCGCAATGCCCACATCATTCAATGTTTAAACGTTCTATTGTGACAAACAATTACATGTGTATGCCTCTATCCTGATATAAAGTGTTATCTCCTTATATATGTTTTCTTTTCATTGCGAGCACTGTAATACATGTATTTAAATCTAAAGAAACTTTACTACGGTATCCAAGCGATTAAAAACCAGTATTATACTTGACAAGCTGAAATTTATTTAAAATTTTATGAAAAAATTAATACCTCATTTAATATTCAAACCTCTGCCCACAAACATGAACATATTAATATATTCTCAACATTGCCCGTAAGCTAATGTAATTAATAATCAAACACCTCCTACATTAAGAGGGCTGGATGGTTGCGACTATTTTAAGGCATTTTTATCTCCTTGAGAAGAAGAGCTCTGTATATACATGTCATAAACTTTCATAGTTTTAAAAAAAATATATGTATTTTTTCCTTATCAGATTAAAGTTAGTCTCTTAAAAAAATAAAAATCTAAAATCAGAGGTAGATCTGAATGTTTGTCTGTTTACCATCCAGCCGCCTTAATAATCTAATAAAACAATATGTACATGTAATCCTTGCTGAATTAAGAATTAATTCAATACCGAAGGTCGGAGCTTAATATTTCCAAAATGTTGTACACACTTTACTCAAATTGCCCTACTTAAACATGCAAACAATAACAATACAAAAAGAAGGGGGTAACTGAAATCTGCGATAGGATAGTATAACCAACTGACCAGACCATGTGAATGGACAATGACTGATCAAAAATTATCTTTATAAGAAGTTCATTTTCTACAAAATACCTAAGTTTACCCTTTAGAAATGGATTAATAAGTCCTACCTGTACCAAATGCATCAATTTTGTCTTTTTTCGACGCTGGATTTGATTCTCCTATTTTCCTATTACCGGGACAATTCTGTCCTATAATAAAGTAGAAAAATGTGATTGATTGATTGATTGATTGATCGATTGATTGATCGATTGATTGGTTGATCGATCGATTGGTTGATCGATTGGTTGATTGGTCGATTGCTCGATTAATCGATCGATCGATGGAATAAATAATTAGTTGATTGATTAAGATCTTGACAGATCATATTACGAGTATTGGATGTTAAATTGGTTGTATTTTTTATTTATTGATTTTATTTCTGATTTATGGACTGAAATACTTTTTTTTTATTTGCAATTTATAAAAAAAAATTCACATAGACATTCATACACACACTCATACAATCTCAACAAGAATATACAATAAATAGCTTGAGGAATATTGTTGATACAACGTACAGAAAAGAAAGTATACCAGTCTACTCTTGAAATATATTTCTCCACAAAGTCAATCTTTTGTCAAATATTTTCATTTCAGAATTTTTATAAGATATACATTTTTCAATTTCATATTTCACTTTTAAGTAACATAATAAACCAGATAAACATGGAAGTTTGTGTTGTTTAGAACAATAAAAAATGAATAGTTTTCCATATAAAATAAGGAAATTCACAACCATGTTTGTATCCAGAAGAGGACAATTTCCAAGAATGACATTTGATATATTGAAACCAACTCTTTCTGGAAAAGTATTAGAAATGTAAATTGTAAACTGATTCCACATAACTAATGAATGGGAACAACTAACAAAAAAATGCTCAATAGTTTCAGTAGAATTCCTACAGAATGTGCAATCATCGTTCTCAGTAGCTTTTATCTTCTTCAGATAATTTTTAACTGGGAGAATTCTGAGTAAAATCCTATACTGGAACCATTGAGCAGCAGAATCTTTGGTCACATTAAAACATAGTTTGAATACATCTTTGGTGTTTTTTTCTAAATAACCATTAAGTGACATTTCAGAGTTCCATCTGACAACAGAAGCTGGAGTTTTGTCTTTAGTGTTAATATTTTTATAGATAACGATTAATTCTGGTCATTTCTCTATTTCTCAATCTCCACTATAAAAAAGGGCATTGTATAAAGATAAAGAAAAATAATCAAATTCTAAAGACACATTATTTTAGAAGTTTTCTTTTATAGATGATAGTTTATAGTATTAAAAAATCTTATCAAAAATTTAAGGTACATTTTATGTAGATTTTTTCTTACCACCCAGCCTCCATAAAGAATTTTTTTTTGTTTAATTTTTTATTAATTGGATTTTCCTGGTGACCTCAAACTCAACCCCCAAGCATTAGAAAAGGCATCGTTAAAATCTTTTATGAGCCTACATTGTATGTCGCATGCCATATCAAAATAAAAAAAAAACAAAAAAAACCCTATCAAATCTAGTAATATTTCATTATGTTAGGTCAAAGGTGCTTCAGGTCAGGACCCCCCCCCCCCAATCCAAATCAGATTTAGACCACCGGGGTAGTTGGCGCTTTTTTGATAGAAATTCCTTTAAAGCCATGTACATAACATGTCCCATATAAAATATTTTAAATTTTATTGAAAATAAAAGATTTATTTTAAACAACCCCAACCTGCAGGGGATGGGGTGGAAGGGAGGGGGGGGGGGACTGAGTCTTGTCCTTAAGCACCTGTAGTCAAGGTTCAATACTTTTGCTTACAAAATCAGTCAACATGAAGTTTCACTTTTTAGTGAATAAGTAGAGCATATTTCATGCTATAGTCGTTCCTTCACAATTCCTTGGACTACAATTTTCGTGATTTTTTATTTTTATAAAATCCATAAAAACCGAACCCTACGAATACTGATAAAACCATGTTATCTTAGATGTCATCTAAATTATTTTCAAAATTTTATGGCGATGTAAATGGAGGTTGTTCAGATGATCAAATATCTCATTAAATATCATAACGGTCTTCTCTAACATTTTCTTCTTGATTAAGTTAATGAATAGTTGAAGGATATGATATGAGGTAAATTAGTGGAAATCTTATTGCATCTGTAACTAAAAAATAATGATCTAATTTGATAAAAAAAAAAACAAACAAACAAACAAACAAACAAAAACGAAAAAAAAATTATTGTGAAATTCAGAAACTGTTTTAGTTGTGCCGTAATTTTTTTTCATTTTATCAATTATCGATTCTTTTACAGATTCGGGATTTTATCTTTACTAGATACAAAGTGTAATCAGTTAAATAAATTTGAATTCATATTAATAAATACTAAGTCAATTTTTTAAATATTATTATTAATATTAACATACAACATACTTACCTAAACTTTGTGGTACACATAAGCAAAGTATTAAATAAATCACTAACGTGAATTTCAGTTTATCCATCTTTAGGGTTTTTAAATTCTGTCAATAAATTAACAACCTGAAATTATTTGGTTTAACAAACACCTAACTCTGAATAGTTAAATCACGTGTCCGCTTTCATTGTTTGTATTGAAATATTAAAATGAAATGGATTTGGTAGTTAGATGTTCATTAAACTGTGATTCAAATGGGTGGCTTTTGGTTGAATAGGACCTCCTTATCATTAAAAAACACTCTATATTTTCAATTGAGATCATGCAGAGACAAGCAAAAAATATATCGTTGCGAGAGAGAGAATAGAGCGTCATTGATGATATAAATGACATTTTTTTTCTAGTGCGTACATGTATACTCAAATCCGACTGTGTATTAAGCTAAATTAAATGAAATGAAGTAAAAAAGATTCCAAAGTAAATCTAATAAACTTTTTTTTTTATTTGGTAAATGCACAATGGCCGAATTTGACACGGTAAAATTTCTTTATTACCTTTTTTTGAAAAGGCTTATGCATGTTCATGATTTTTTATAAAGTGAATCAGTTCAAATGAATTAAAATGTAAGCATTTTGCTTTCAAAATTATGGGCATTTCATTACCTCTCTAACCCAAATTTTTGTAAAATCGAAATCTCCGTCATATGTAAGCTATTGTATGTAAACCTTTTTTTTTCGCGCCCGATAAATATTTGCCATAATCGCGAGCCTAGTTCTACGTGGCGAAAATTCATCGCAGCGAATGAGGCTTTGTTATACACCAATTTTAGTGTGGATAAAGCGTACGTGATAGCATGAACCAGTTTATTTCCGGTATTTCGCGAAATAAAGTTGTCGCGAATAAAGGTTTGTTTATACTTTTACAGTATCCAATCAGTTTGAAGAGTTCATTTAAAAAAAAAAATCTCTTTGCATCCCCCTTTCATGCCACATATATGTAAAGTAACATTTTGATTGAACTTACACAACTGGATGGTGGAAACATTACTTTATACAAAGTCTTCACAACTGAAGATTTGAACATGCATTATAGTTTACCATACGCCTTAATATCCAAGTGATCCTTTTAACGTTGTTACATGTATGTATTTTTTTTAAGAGGGATGAATGATCGTAGCCAAGTTTTGATCTGTTTTATCTCCATACCATGAAGAACATCGAAAACCTTTAAATATAGGTGTCATTCTATCGATGTTTTTCTATGATACATGCAAGTATTATTGATATATTTTGAATTGAACTTTTTCTTTCTAAACAAATCTGGCATGTAAACGTGGAATAATGACCGAGGTTTTAAATTTTCTATAGAGTTAAACGTTTTTCCTTTAAACTCCTCTGTCAAATTTTTCGACATAATTATTATGGATCTTTTGAATTGCATTTTCTCCTGATTGACAGACTTATTAGAATAAGCTTGGCATCTGAAAGTGACAGAATGACTATGTAATAAATTCTCCCATTGAATTGCGTTTAGCTATTAAACTAATTCATACGAGAATTCGGTTTTTTAAAACTAGCATTGTAAATTTTAAATTTTACGAGGGGTGAATTCTAAACATCGTACAATAAATAACAGTGCACGTACACCAAACACTTTAAATACCTAATTGTTTACTATACAAGTATCGTGTATTTTCTGACGTATACAAATTCAAAACTACTTAATCTTTCCCACTTAATATTAAGGGTTTTTTTTATTAATGGTTTTTTTCTTCAAGATAATGCTGATTGAAATGCAAATTTGTTTTTACGTAAGAGATTTATTTCAAAAGTACAGATGTCTTCTGATGTGCTGTCAAAAATCACTCTTAAAATATTTTCTGTTTCATGTATTTCAACTAGACATGGCGTATTTTATTTGAATTAATTTTTGATAAATTGATATCTTTTGTTAGCGTTTCACAAAGACTGTCCTAAGCTTCAATGGGTCCACAATTCAAGACGTTGATAGATTTTTATATGAACTATATTTTTTTATCCATAAAACCATACACAATCATAGCATAGAAAGAGTACAGTTGAAGTTAAAATTTAATAAATGTTAGGTTGTTTGAAATAATTTTGAATCTGATTAATGAACTTTATAATTGTTAAGATACCTTAGATGAGACTGTTGACTCAAGCTGGTCTCCAATTATCTAATTTAAAAAATCAGTCATTTAAAAAAGGAAAAAGAAGTATAAACGTTTCTTTCAATATATCTTTAAAATCGTGTTTAAATGTCGAATAAAATGGGTAGCAAAAACCATGCATGCACGAAAATTTTCAAAGTCTGTTCTTCTAAAAACAAACTTTAAAAACTACTGTATTGTAAACTCAACTTTTTTTTTACCTTTATTACATGTGACTGTACATGTGACTTTTGTCTGTTTTTTGTCCACATTTGTATATACTTATTTTGAACCTCAAATACCAGTGGACTGGGCTTGAGTGAATTGAGTGAATTGCATTGAATCAGAAGGAAATAAATGGGGTGTACTGTGGTTCATTAATATTGAAGGGCATCAATTTTCGTGGATAAAGTGAAAATCATAGTTTCAAGGATACGTAAATTCGTGGCCAATGACCCTATCAATACAAAATGTTAATAAAAATCGCACATCAATGAACATTTAATTTCGTGGATCAACTAAACACCGAAATCCACGAAATTTGGTATTCAACGAATATTGATGAAACCACAGTATTCGTGACTGTAGGACGTATGGTTCTTGTTCTTCGTATGTTTACTGACGTTAACAACATGATTATATCCACTGAAGGGCCGAATTTTTAATCTTTAGATTAATGTTTTTTCTACAAGATAGACATGCTTGAAATGCTAATTTACTTTTAAGTAAAATATCTCTTCCAAGAAGTACAGAAGTACTCGTCTTCTATGATGTATTGTAATACATTATCTATAAAGTTTTTTTTTTGCGTTTCATGTATTTTTCCTAAATATTACAGTATCAAATTCAAATATCTTGGAAATTTTCAGAGTATAAATAAACATATTTGAAATTGGCTGGCCGGATTACGTGTCATTTAAAAAAAGCCATCATTTAGTAAAATAGGCTGGTGACAAAAACCCCGCTCAAAACCGTTCAAATAATGTACCACGGTTTCTAAAAAAGTAATTTATCATCTTCGAAAGGGTTCACGGTCCACTCTGTTCCTCTTCAACTTTGCAAGGTAAGGGTATGGAACGCCATAGCTGGCTATTTCATAAGAAGATGGTGCTTTATCATATTATGCAGTGGTTATTTCATGTGAAGATGGTGCTTTTTTTATATGAAAACGTTGCTTTATTACATGAAGAATGTTCTTTTTTATATGAAAACGTTGCTTTAACACGTGAAGATGTTGCTTTTTAATACGTAAACGTTGCCTTAACACATGAAGATGGTGCTTTTTTATACGAAAACGTTGCTTTAACACGTGAAGATGGTGCTTTTTTTTAATATGAAAACGTTGCTTTTAACACATGAAGATGTGCTTTTTATGAAAACGTTGCTTTAACACGTGAAGATGGTGTTATTTTTTAATGAAAACGTTGCTTTAACACATGAAGATGGCGTTTTTTTAAATATGAAAACGTTGCTTTAACACGTGAAGATGGTACTTTTTAATACGAAAACGTTGCTTTAACACGTGAAGATGGTGCTTTTTAATACAAAAACGTTGCTTTAACACATGAAGATTTTTTTTTATATGAAAACGTTGCTTTAACACGTGAAGATGGTGGGGGTTTTTTTTTTATATGAAAACGTTGCTTTAACACGTGATGATGGTGCTTTTTTAAACGAAAACGTTGCTTTACCACATGAAGATGGTGTTTTTTTTATGTTAAAATGATGCTTCATTATGTGAAAATTGTGCTTTATTATATGCTTTTTATGTAATGGTACTTTTTAATGTGAAGCTGCTTTTCATATGAAGGCGCTTTTAATGTGAAGCTGCTTTTTTTATTAAGGTGCTTTTAAATGTGAAGCTGCTTTTTTATATGAGATGATTTTATATGAAAATGATGCTTTTATGCCAAGGTGCTTTTTAGTATGAAATTGCTTTTATTGAGAAGGTGCTTTTTTATTTGAATGTGATTTTTATGTGATGGTGCATTTTTATATGTAGCTGCTTTTTATGTGATGATCTCTTTTATATGATGGTGCTTTTTAATGTGATGGTGCTTTTTAATGTAAAGGCGGTCACTCGGAACTTTGTTTTTGAAGACAAAGTTAAACATTTATTATCTTGAAATTTTGAAACTAGAGCAAAAATTGATGCAATTAAAATCCATTTAATACACCATCGCCAGTTCCTCTTTTTTAAACATAGTAACTGTACGACTTGATTTCAACCGAAAATATAATTGACATCTATAAAATGGCTGAATTTACAAATACGATAAATGAAATAATACAGTATTTTGTCAGCATTTCTTCACATTTTTTCTTTCTTATAACCACTCATAAGAGGCCCTCCTTTTGAGCTGTATTATAGTATACATTTAGTAGTAGACTTTTCCCTCTGACTTCCACATACTTTCTAGCTCTTCAAGTCAAATCTTATATCTGAGCTAGGGCATCAATCTGTCTAAAATCTGATCATTGATCTGCTCCTTTATTTTCTTTTATAATGTTTTGATTTGACACCACTCAGAATGTGATCTGTTCCTCCAACTCGCCACTTACATGTAGGTTAGTGAGGAACGGTCATCAATGACGAGGATCGGCTGGGCGGTGACAATGACAAAACTTAGAGCAGATCAAAGATCTAATTTTAATCAGATTGCTATGACATTTTCTGCTTTTCAGAGTTCAGGATAACGTCACTATAGTCTGTCCGAAGATATTTATGCTGCATATTTGAACAATTTTTAATAAAAATACACAAAACCTGTGACAAGAGTGCAATTAAAATCGATGAAAGGGAAAATTCCAAAGATAACTTCATTCACACGTTATCATTTTTCCCTCGTAAAACTTCACACGAAACGAAACAAAAACAGATTTCCTACGGAGATTTATAATGGGGAATGTTGACATCTTTTCTCCATTCGGACGTACTCGGGACACCTCGCGCAATTTTTCAACGTTATCATCCGGGCGTCTTCATCTTCTTGGCAATGGAAAAACCCCGTAGACTTTTTATTTTTTGCCGTGTATTGATACCCGACAAGCTAGAGGGGGCGTTTCAAAGGGGAAATCTTAGGATTTTCTCATACTATTGAAAGAACATCATCTGAACCAAGAGGTATATATAAATATCGAATAATTTTAAGAAATATGCGGCAAAAATATCTTGGGACAGACTATAGGCTTGAATTCTTGTAATATTCCATCATTATATTGTTGTCATTTTGTAGATGTAAGTTTATATAGAAAAAAGCACCTTCACATAAAAAAGTCCCATCACATTAAAAAAGTACCATCTTTATATAAAAAGCACCAGTTTCATATAATAAAGCATCATCCTCCCATATAAAAGCACGATCTTCACATAAAAAGCACCGACTTCATATAATAAAGCACCAATTTCAAATACACAACATGTGCCGGATAATTATGCCAGTGCCAAGGTGCCATTTTTGCACCCGCTTAATGAATTCATACATGCTCGACAGTCCGGTATTTTCAGTTAGTTAATGTGGAATAACACATCGGAAAAGTCACTCAAATGAACAGTAAATTATTTAATTATGAAAGATATAATGAAAAATAAACTGTACATATGTCAAATGAGCGAACAATTTGCAAATCGGGGATATAAAAAATGTATACTAGTTTCTAAAAAAGCGACAAACAAATTACATGTTGTCGTTGATAAGTTCTTTTTATTCAAACAAAATGTTGTTTCGATCAGATGTCAGCCGTTTTGTGATAATGTCTTATTCCCCTTTAAGTTAAGCGGCACATAGTACCTTTAAATATCGATGTCATTCAATCAATGCTTTTTCTATTATACATGCAATTATTATTGATATTTTGAATGAACTTTTTCTTCCTAAACAAATCTGGCATGAAAACGTGGAATAATGACCAAGTTTTTAGATTTTCTATAGAGTTAAACGATTTTCCCGTAATCCCCTCCGTAAAATTTTCCCCATAATTATTATGGATCTTTTGAATTGCATTTTCTCCTGTTTGACAGACTTATTAGAATAAGCTTGGCATCTGAAAGTGACAGAATAACTATGTAATAAATTCTTTCATTGAATTACAATTTGTACGTTTAGCTATTAAACTAATATATTAGAGAATTTGGTTTTTTAAATCTAGCTTTGTAAATTTTAAGATTTACGAGGGGTGAATTCTAAACATCGTACAATAAATAACAGTGCAGGTACACCAAACACTTTAAATACCTAATTGTTTACTATACAAGTATCGCGTATTTTCTGACGTATTCAAATTCAAAACTACTTAATCTTACCCACTTTATTAAGGCTTTTTTGAAATAAATGGTTTTTTTTTCAAGATAATGCTGATTGAAATGCAAATTTGTTTTTACGTAAGATATTTATTTCAAAAGTACAGATGTCTTCTGATGTGCTGTCAAAATTCACTCT
Source organism: Magallana gigas (assembly GCF_902806645.1). NCBI lineage: Eukaryota > Metazoa > Mollusca > Bivalvia > Ostreida > Ostreidae > Magallana > Magallana gigas. The sequence continues at coordinate 11,907,957 of NC_047567.1, read as the reverse complement.
TAAAAAATATTTTCTGTTTCATGTATTTCAACTAGACATTGAATTAACCTTTGATAAATTGATATCTTTTGTTAGAGTTTCACAAAGACTGTCCTAAGCTTCAATGGGTCCATAATTCAAGACGTTGATAGATTTTTATATGAACTATATTTTTTGATCCATAAATCGATACACAAAAATAACATAGAAAGGGTAGAGGTGAAGTTAAAATTTAATAAATGTTATGTTGTTTGAAATAATTCTTAATCTGATTAATCAACTTTATAATTGTTAAGATACCTTAGATGAGACTGTTGAATCAAGCTGGTCTCCAATTATCTAATTTAAAAAATCAGTCATTTGAAAAAGGAAAAAGAAGTATAAACGTTTCTTTCAATATATCTTTAAAATCGTGTTTAAATGTCGAATAAAATGGGTAGCAAAAACCATGCATGCACGAAAATTCTCAAAGTCTGTTCTTCTAAAAACAAACTTTAAAAACTACTGTATTGTAAACTCAACTTTTTTTTTACCTTTATTACATGTGACTGTACATGTGACTTTTGTCTGTTTTTTGTCTACATTTGTATATACTTATTTTGAACCTCAAATACCAGTGGACTGGGCTTGAGTGAATTGAGTGAATTGCATTGAATCAGAAGGAAATAAATGGGGTGTACTGTGGTTCATTAATATTCAAGGGCATCAATTTTTGTGGATAAAGTGAAAATCACAGTTTCAAGGATATGTAAATTCGTGGCCAATGACCCTATCAATACAAAATGTTAATAAAAATTGCACATCAATGAACATTTAATTTCGTGGATCAACTAAACACCGAAATCCACGAAATTTGGTATTCAACGAATATTGATGAAACCACAGTATTCGTGACTGTAGGACGTATGGTTCTTGTTCTTCGTATGTTTACTGACGTTAACAACATAATTATATCCACTAAAGGGCCGAATTTTTCTTCTTTAGATTTATGTTTTTTCTACAAGATAGACATGCTTGAAATGCTAATTTACTTTTAAGTAAAATATCTCCTCCAAGAAGTACAGAAGTACTCTACTTCTATAACGTATTGTCATACATTATCGATAAAGTATTATTTTTTTTTGCGTTTCATGTATTTTTACTAAACATTACAGTATCAAATTCAAATATCTGAGTATGTAGTAAACATCTTTGAAATCGGATTACGTGTCATTTAAAACAGACATAATTTAGTAAAATAGGCTGATGACCAAAATTAACCCCGCTCAAAACCGTTCAAATAATGTACCACAGTTTCGTAAACAGTCATTTATCATCCTCGAAAGGGTTAACGATCCACTCAACTTAGCAAGGTTAGGGTATGGAACGCCATAGCTGGCTATTTCATGAGAGAATGGTGCTTTATTATATCATGCAGTGGTTATTTCATATGGAAACGGTGCTTTCTTACATGAAGATTGTGCTCTTTTATATGAAAACGTTGCTTTATTACATGAAGATGGTGTTTTTTGTGTTAAGATGATGCATATTATATGGAAGTTGTGTTTTATTATAAGAAGATGGTGCTTTTTTATGTGAAGGTGCTTTTTATATGATGGTGCTTTTTACTGTGAAGCTGCTTTTTATATGAAGGTGATTTTATATTAAGATGGTGCTCTTTTATATGGCAGTGCTTTTTTATGTGAATGTGATTTTTGGGAGTTGATTTTAATCAACTCTCCAATGCAGTTACTCTGGCAGACCGAAAGTGAAACAGTGTTTGGACCTAAACACAAATCATCATCGCTGACAAGACTTAGATCTTGAAAATAATAGATAAATTTGGTGTACTGTATGCTGTACCATTGTTTTTCAAAAGAAACGTATTTATAAATACCTTGAAAATCGTCAGATTTTATATAGTACGAACAATTTAATTGTTTTTTGTAGTTGCATGTATTCTTATGCCAGAGTTAAATATAGTCTCGTTCAACCAGACGCTCGGCTGTCTCCGTAAATCTCCGACAAGCAGAGAGTCTCTCTTTGTTGTCGGACATTAACGGAGACAGCCGAGCGTCTGGTTGAACGAGACTAGAGTTCAATATTGCTTGGATCCAGACGGGTACAATTTTGAGACACATTTCGATTACTGATACACAGTTTGATGGAATTAATTTTATTTTTAAATATTACACAGCATGATTCATAAGGGGTTTTCTCGAAATTCTTGCCGGAAAAGTTCGAGAATTCATATTATAAAAATGTGCAAAATTCAAATACAGATTAGAAACTACTTGCCAGGCAAAATAACATATCGTTGATTTTAAAATTGATTATAATCAATAAAATCAACTCCCGACAGTACTTCAGTACTGTAATTATATGAAGGTGCCTGTTAATGTGAAGCTGCTTTTTTACATGAAGGTGATTTTATATGAAGGTGATTTTTTATATGTTGGTGCTTTTTTGTGTGAATGTGCTTTTTTTTTTATATGTAAATGCTTTTTTTAATGTGAAGGTGCTTTTTTATTTGAAGGTGTTTTTTATGTTATGGTGCTCTTTTATATAAACCAAACAGCGTCAAGGTAAAGCTTCAGCTATACCAAATAGTTACACAAAGAGCCACGTTTTGTAAAAAGTGTTGGCACTTTGTTTCTTTTTTTTAAATTTCGAATGAATTGTCTATCTGTTTGAGTTTTCTTATTAACAATGTGTTTTTAAAACATAACTATGCATTTTGGACACATACAATGCTCGTGAATTTCCATCAACTCCTTTTTTAAAGCGCTAAGAATAGCTGCAGCGCTTTTTTGTCGCCAGATTTCTGATCCTACTTCCACTTTCGATTTTGCATTTCCGAAATACCGCCACCTACTGGCGGATGCTAGAGAAGTCGTACCCTGGAGAAGTCGTACTCGGGAGAACTCATAACTATGCAGTACGGAAAACATTTCTTCAAGTTATCCTGCATGCAGATACATTTGTTCTATCAGTATTAAATTGGGAATAAATTCAATTAATGAATATTATTATTATATATCGGATATGGGTGCTCCTAAAGATATCACATTCATGATGATGATTTTTTTCCAATTATAATTTTTGGGGGAAAAATGCATTTATTTGTGAATTGTGGAATAATTTAGCAAAAACACATGTGCACCCATTAAGGCGTGAGAGTTTGTTACGTCGAAGTGACACGTGAGCTTAAAAAGCACAAGACCATAAGTCAAGAACTGTTCAACCTTCTTCCCCTTAAAAAAAACATGCATAAAAAATTCAAATGATCTTACATTATTACAAAACTTGGATCGTCAGACACCTTACACATGCTTTTTCATTACATAAAAGATTATCCCTTGTCGCAGGTGGAAATGGCCCAAATTCGAAGGAAAAATCGGTAATCATTTTTCCTCAGCCCTGTTTTGACGTGACCTAAGATGAAATACTGTTGTGGCATTTGAATCGGCGTCCATGACAACACCCTTTAAATAAAATTATGTTGGAACACGCTACTTTTTACGTAAGATAAGATGTGAGCTAAAGACTTCATCAAATTTAATGATATACCCTAAAATATACCGCAGAAGAGACTGTCTATGATTTAACACTTTCTTCCCAGCTTAGCGCTTTCCAGTACTTTAAGTACTTTGATTATGTGATGGTGCTCTTTTATATGATGGTGCTTTTAATGTGATTGTGCTTTATAATGTGAAGGCTACGAACTTTGTTTATGAAGACCGAGTAAAACATCTATTAGGCCTATGACAATCTTCAAATTTTGAACTAGGGCAAAAAATTGATGCAATTAAAATCCATTTAATACACCATTGCTAGTTCCTCTTTTTAGCATAATAACTGTATGACTTGATCTCAACCGAAATTATAATTGTCATCTATAAAATGGCTGAATTGACAATAATGATAAATGGAATAATACAATATTTTGTCAGCATTTCTTCACATTTTATCTTTGTTATAACCAGTCATAAGAGGCCCTCCTTTTGAGCTGTATTATAGTATAGTAGTAGACTTTTCCCTCTGACTTCCACATACTTTCTAGCTCTTCAAGTCAAATCTTATCACCGAGGGTATCAATCTGTTTAAAATCAGATCATCAATCTGCTCCTTTATTTTCTTTTATAATGTTTTTATTTGAAACCACTCAGAATGTGATCTCTTCCTCCAACTCGCCACTTACATGTAGGTTAGTGAGGAACAAAACTTGTTTTATAAAGGTAAGGCTTTGCGCACTGCGTCTCTAAATTGCCATTTTTAGCCGGGCTCTGCTGAAAGCAGAGTCCTGGCTATAGGCAGGCAAATCGCCAATGTTACTATAAATAGCACAAGTAAACAAAAAACCAAACAGCGTCATGGTAAAGCTTCCGCTATACCAAATAGTTACACAAAGAGCCACGTTTTGTAAAAAGTGTTGGCATTTTGTTTCTTTTTTTTAAATTTCGAATGAATTGTCTATCTGTTTGAGTTTTCTTATTAACAATGTGTTTTTAAAACATTACTATGCTTTTTAGACACATACAATGCGCATGAATTTCCATGAACTACTTTGCTGCGCGATGAAGAAATGGGGATTGAATATATAATGCTTGTTGCAAAATTCAAGGCAGCAACTGTTGAACTTTTTAACTTCTACTAGACAGACATATTTTTTGTTTATAGCCGCTTACAAAATTTGCTCTCTGATGCTTTGCCGACATTAAAAGCATGAGAGAGAGAGAGAGAGAGAGAGAGAGAGAGAGAGAGAGAGAGAGAGAGAGAGAGAGAGAGAGAGAGAGAGATTTTCAGTCTAACTACACAATATGCATAAAGACACACCAAAAGAGCCCGGCTTTCAGTACTTCAGTACTTTGATTTTATCCTGACCCCGTGTTACAGAGACCGCCTTCAAATTCAAACGTTTGGAAAGCAGCGATTTCCGAGGAAAAGTAAATATTTCATGGAAGCTCTTGAAAAGGCAACATCAAAACCTTACGGATATTTACTAATAGATTTAAACCCACATTCAAATAAAGCGGATTAGTTGCGTACTGACATTTTACCTAGACAGATCACTAAGGTTTTTCAACCAAAATGAATGACGAGTATTTGAAATATTTTTGCTTGATTTTAGCGTCGAGTCCGAAACAACAAGTCACGTATATTTAAGAACACTATCGAAAAATCAACTAAGATATATTTTTGAAGTATTTTATAGCATAACCAATGGTATCATTTCAATATCTACTAAAGATAAAATAAAAATAATAAAGCAAATATAAAAGCATATGTGTTGAAGGGGTGGGTATAAGAGCATCAGTCGTAGAAGGGGTTTGGAGTGCGCATGGATCGGTGGGCATAATAGCATCCGTTGTAGCAGGGGGTTGAGGTGTCTCTATGTCAGGAGTTGATAAGTTAAACTCCCCAACTGTCTTTAAGAAATCAATAAAATATCTACATTAAAAATGTCCTTTTCATGCTCACATTCTAGCACACCGTGCTCCACACGTCCCCGTTCACGATCCTGTCCTTCGCGCTCCTGGGATAGATGTTCCTCACACTCCTGGGATTGGTATTCCTCACGCTCCCGGGGTAGGTATTCCTCACGCTCCCGGGGTAGGTATTTCTCACTCTCCCAGCGTAGGTATACTTCATGCTCCCGGGGTAGATGTCCTCGCGCTCCTGGAATTGGTATTCCTCATGCTCCCAGGGTAAGCATTTCTTACGCTCCCAGGGTAGGCATTCCTCACGCTCCCGGGGTAGATGTCCTTGCGCTCCTGCGATTGGTATTCCTCATGCTCCCAGGGTAGGCATTCCTGACGCTCCCGGGGTTAGGTATTCCTCACGCTTCCGGGGTAAGTATTCCTCACGCTTCCAGGGTAGCCATTCCTCACGATTCCAGGGTAGGCATTCCTCACGCTTCCAGGGTAGACATTCCTCACGCTCCCGGGGTAGGTTTTCCTCGCACTGCTGTTTCTCACGCTGTGGGGATAAATATTAATTTGAATTACATTTTCCGACTTGTACAACAGGCATGTCGTCCTGAGGCGGGTCTGGGGTCAGAGCGGTCATTTGCTCTTATTGCATCCCTCCTGCTATTTTCTTAAATACTTTGGAAGGAAGAGACTGGAAATATTTTAAAATTCAATGTAGAGAAATTGAAGAAAAAAAATTTTAAATATACTTAAAAAATGAAAAGATATATAAATACCTTTGCCAAAAAAAGCTGTCTGCTGTGTCCATCAGCTCGACGATAATTCTAAACTCTTGGAACTTCGCCCCTTTTCTGTTATGGACATATTTATAGTCCATGTTGTATTTCACACCTACCAAACTCTTTCGCTAATTGCCTAAGTTTGTTTTTGGCCTCTAATGCGTACAGGACACTCATAATTAATTCGTTTAAGGGTTTAAGGGCGTTTAAGGGTTGCTTCTAAGACTTGAAAGGGGTGAGGTTTTTAAATTTACACTATTTATAATACTGTGTGAGAAATGCATTAGTTCTAGACTGAAGAGGGGGTGTGATTGAGATGGATGTATAAAAATTTCAATGATCAAATATGCATTTGTTGGTTGATTGACGACATAATTCTTCAGAAATCGTATTTTAGGTTTAAATCATTGGTTAGTTCCAACATTGGTAGGCCGTTAAAACATTCTCCCTAAACTAGTATTTGTCTCGAGAAGATGTTGACTTTCATAGCTTATGATTTCTAAAGTTTGTAATCATTTGGTTTTCAGAAAAAAATCTCCCACGACCCTTAATGACCATTGGTCACCAAAATAAACAGTTATAATCCGGACATCCTCTTTCTGATGATTTGTCTTGGACAAATATATGTCCTCTCAACTATTGAAAGAGTAAAACCAAGTTGAACTCTTATTTACAAATCAGAATTATGTAAAAAAAAAAAAAAATATATCGTTTCACCCTTAGTGACCATTGATCAAGAAAATAAACAGTTACATATTCGTTCTGACGACGACACGTCACGTGAAATGTTCTCTTCATTATATTATAAAGGGATTTTGTTCATATGCCGAGATTGCGATATCCAGCTTTCGCTCTGGAAAAGAAACATATTCTATTCTATATAAATTATTTGATTTATTTGCTAATGCCCTGCTTGAGGAAAGCTTTACACAATTTCAGCTGGTTTATAAGTGAAGTCTTAATAATTAAGTCTGAACATGCATTCTGATTTGAAAATATCATTTGAACCCCGACATTTTCAAACACTGACATACATGGAGATCGTTCTGTCTATAATCTACACTGTACCAACAATTTGAGAGTTACAACATTATTAATGTACTTTTTAAAGCGATGAAAAACCGTTTTGTTGGACTTGTTATAAGTAGACATATGATAGCGCTTAGCAAAGATTTAAACTCTAAAATATAATTCTCGCACGTCGATGTGACGGTCAGCTGCCAGGTGTTTGTTTACTTCGATTTAATGTTTTTGTAAATATTTTGGTTAAATACACACAGTCTGTAAATGGTAGCACTCTAGATTTCCCGGTTGGTTTGCCTAGTTACCATCTCGTAGCATAGATATAATCATACAATCTTTTTGCATAAGTACAGTCTCCTAGCATAGATATAATTATAGTCTCTATATATAAAACAAAAATTATGTAACATGTGTAAAACCGGAAAAAAAAATGATACATGTACCTGTAGCTCAGACCTTGACACTCGAGTAAATCCCTTATAACGTAAGTTACCTAGCCAAATAATCCCCTTTGAACTATTGAATGCCTGCAATTGATTCTAGCAGCCAGTATAAAAATGAGAGGTGAGGAAATTCAATTATCTGAAACCTTAAGACATTTTACATTTTTACAATCATGAACTTAGACTTAAAATGAGATTAACCAGCACTGCATATCGATTGCGTTAAAGCCAAGGAATTCAAAAACTTTGTGGAAACGTTTCTCGCAATTTTAAGATGATTTTCCCCCCGAAAAAGGAAAATACTTGAGGTCTATTTTAATGTCAGGTGAATTCAGGTCTTTGGTGTTTCAGGTAATTAAAATGACCACATTTTTAATGTATTAAAAAATACCAAAACAAAACAGTTTTTTGTTGAGATAAGAAATGAGTTATTCCATTATGAATTTAAAATCGATTTATATAAGTTCCCTAATTAGATAAACCCCAAAAAATTACATTTTCTTAAAATCGATCAGGCATTTAGTAAAGGGGCAACTGGTTAATTCGGTCTCTACTTAACTCGGCACGTGTTGAAGCTATATAAGCAAGGAAATATACATATATATCGATATATTTATATTTTTGCTTAAATTTGCAGAAACTTATGCATAAAGTGTAAAATTCTTTAAAATTCAGATGTATGTTATAAAGAATACTCATGTACAAATCCAGATTTTCTTCCCAAAATCGTGGTGGGGCGGATGAAAGGGGGGGGGGGGGGGCGAGTGGTAGTTTTATTTTCCGTGGTGAGCATTATTTTAGAGTGTGTATATATTTTGGTTATTTCTTATCACAGCTTGTTCATACACAAAGGATGCATGCAGTACCTTAAACAAAAGTCATATAACGTTGAACAATAATTAAACACCTCAAATCATGATAACACTGTAAATGTATCAGACTTATTGGATATTAGCATACATAAGTAGAAGTCAGACTTTCAGTTTGTACAATTCCTGAAAATAAAATAAGCCGTTAACCTTACCTTAAATGTATACTTGCATTTATAGATTTGAATGATCACATAATATCATGGGGATATCAACAAACCTAGCTAACAAATATCTGACCAATTAAAACTCATGGCAGTGCATACAAATGTTTACCAAATAACTGTCCCTGGGATATATATACAGGTGTGTAAAGGTACAGGGTGGATCTAAGTGTGTGTGGTGTGTATTTAAAATGTGTGTCAGATTTGGTTGGTTTTATTTTAAAATTTATAAACACAATCTATATATATATACTTAATTAATTCATAATTAAAATATTTATCATATTCATACTATTACGTACAATCTCCCCCCGGGTCAAAGGTACATGTAGATAAACTTTAAAAAAAAACCTTGAATTTTAATCTAAACATGATATTGCTGGAATAAATTCATTAAAATTATAACGGCAGCGACCGTCGCCCCTAACCCCCCCCCCCCCCCCCCCCCCCCCCCCCCCCCCCCCCCCCCCCCCCTCCCCCACCACCACCACCACCCTTTCTTCCGATGTCCTTGTACATGTAAATAAAAAAATGTAATTGTATATCCCGTGACATATTTATTGTGTACCTTCAATTCTAAACAGGCGCTAATTCAACAAACATGTGTTGAAGAATTAGCCTAACAAGATTAAGGTACCGAATGAACAGGGTGCCGAGTTTACCAGGTCACGAATTTAGTCGTACATCAAGATTTTAGGACACCATTTTGAGATCAATTACAGTGAAAATTGTGGTGTCTTACTTTTTCAGTTTTGGCTAAAAAGACCAAGTCAAGTTCATTTCAAAGGTATTTCAATTTTCTAATTTACATATTTTGTAATGTTTTACACATTTTTAAAGAAAATTATCTTGTTTTGACTGTTGTATCTATACATATTTACCAACCTATTTCTAAAAATAGTACTGAATCATCATGCAAATAACACTGATCAAGGAAGAAAAAAAAAACATTTACAAAACGAAACCATAATAACACCTTATAATATATTCATGTATTTTTCATTTACATACAATTCGATTAGTACATTAGTACATTTATTTAGCAACCAACAAAGCAAGGGAGTTTGTTCAGCTCGAAGTTACACTAATCTAAAGCAAAGGGCAGTAACTCGCTCTTCTCTCTGACGTCATGCTTATTTTAGGCAGGAGGGGTTGTTGTCTTTTACGGCTTACAACTCCACGAAAACGTACGATATACTCCGAATGTTAAATGATTATCATGCTAATCTCAGCGAGATTCGTCGAGAGTACTCAGACTTAATATTTTGACAGACTTCTCTCAAAAATTTTCAGTGACTCGACGAATCTCGATGAGATTAGAAGTTACACCTGCTTGAATATCAAATCAAGTGAATGCATTTTCACACCCCCCGGAAATTCAAAGCACCTAATATTGTTACAATAATGTCATACATGCCAAATTTTGAAAATCTTAAGGCCTATGGGGAATTATGCAGGATTGCCATTTTTCAAGCCGACAAATTAATAATAATAAAGATCTATATATCAAAGAATTGAAGAACTGAAGAGAAAAGTACCACATTCAATTTTTATTTTGTGTTTTCATTTGTCTTGTCTTAAAAAATACATTTGATATAGTATAGCTGTTACAATAGGTCCAAAACCAATTATCATTAATGAGTTTCTTGCTGTGCACAAAGTTCTTGAAAAAGTGCCCTATATGTACTATAAGGATATTAATACACAGGTCCTGTTGCTCTTTCAGTATGAGTGTATACAGTATACGTAAACTTAATTCCTAATACCTATCCTGATTTTATGATCATATGTTGAATTGTGTGACAGTTTTCAAGAAGCACTGCTGAACATTTAGATTCTTCAAGTAATAAACCCTACAACAAGGATATTTATGGGAAAATAAATTGATTGGTTGAGAAATGTGACCATTTTTATGGTGTGTATTTCTTTGTTTCAAGTATCGACTGATTTACATCTAGCAAGCTGATTTTTAAGGAAATGTCTGCATCAATGTACTATAATATATAGTGTTGAACTATGATGCTTATATACGTATAGCATATGTATAGTGAGGTAGAACTTTATGATTGAAATTCAAGTTACAAAATATTAAAATCTCCTGCATCCAAGAAAACCTTTTGATATTTTCTAGCTTATATGAACTGAAGCTTAGTAAAACCCTCTTTTGTATATTGTGTATAAACTGTATAAATCACATGTACTTGTAAGATTGCAACACAGGGAATTGGAGATTGGTCAATTGGAGATTTTTGGTTGGATGAGTCAGTCAGAGCCATAGATATGAGTCATGTGACCCAGTTGCCACAATATTCAAATTACCCAACTCTGTTGTCAACTCAAATCTGTGAAAGTAAAGTGCATGAGTTTGAGGTCAGTGCTCACACTTGAGGCTGAGTATTGACATGACTTGAGTTTGTGACGGCTTTGCGCCAGAAGTCAATGAGTGTCCAATGAATGTACACCAAAACAAAGGGGGGGGGGGGGGGGGGTGTTATGAATATACATCTACAATGTCATGTAGTAAGAGATATTATGTTGACTGGCTACTTCCAAGACCCATGTCACACCATTGAATAATCAAAGAATCAAAGGTGATCTCAATCAAAATGGTGAAAAATTTGTCAGTTTTTTCTCATCAGTTTTCAGTCTGAACTCACAACAATTAATTCATGTTTTATGTCCTTCTAAATTACAGTGCAAAGATGAGTTACAATACCAGAAGAAGGGCCGTTGTCAATCAGAAGGTGGGCATTGACGTGTCTAGTGGCCATGAAGTGTCTCTTAAACCACAGTCAAGAAGTCGCAAAGTGCTACCCCCTGATGATGCTGATTACCCTGGAAGCTGTAATTCTCCATTCTCTTCGAGTCTGAACAGCAAGAAATTTCAAGGTAACTCAATAAAACAAAGACTTTGTTGGTAAAAAAAGGCATAAACGTGATGAAACACACCTACTGTGAAGGGACTTGTACACTTACAGTACATGCACTGCTTGTAAAATTGTGTAGATTTTCTGTTTTTATCAAAATATGCATGTGCATTCTTCATTAGTCAAAGCTTGTAGTTACTTTTAACCTTTTTAACTTTAAATGCAGATTCTCCACATGAGCAAAATTTGAAGACTATGAAGTTCCCACAGAAATCTGGCACACAATGTGTAGTTACTCTGGAAAACAAGAAAGTCATGGCTCCAAGGAACTTGGAATTGACCACAAAGACTGTTGAAAAAGACCCAACAGAGGACCTTATAAATAAGGAGATAGAAGACAAGCAGTTAACAACTAATGTTACAGTTAATTTATTAGACGAGCTCATCACAAAGTATCATCCTGAATGGGCACTGGATATCAGGGTACCCAACTCATCAAATGCAACAGAGACAGAGAATACAAACTCTGCTGTGGAGGAACTGCTCATTCCTTGGACCCAGTCTTCCCAAAGCTCTGATCAGTTACCCAATAGTGACTTGAATGTACAGGGAAGCCATGCCAGCTTTGCTTCTACCAGCACAGAAAATTGTCCTCAAACACAGAGCTCAGGGGCTGATTTAAGGGAAATGTTGCAGACGCTAGAGACTGGCTCTGCAACTGGTAACGGAATGATGCTGAGCCCAGAAGCAGGTTTCGAAATGTTGCAAAACCTAGAGGCTAGCTTCAAGGATGACACTGAAATTTCACATAGTCAAGGGGCTGTTTACCATCTTGACAAGGAATTGATGCTTCTTCAAGAGGCTGCCTTAGAGCTTAATGGGGAAATGTCAGCAATGGATTCTAGATTCTTTCAGTCAAATCCTGCCAAGAATTGCAGAGAAGATGCAGAATGCAGTACAAACACAGAACCCTCAGATCATCATTCTGGATTTGAATATGAATCTGTCATGGATCAGGAAATGACTTGTGATGAATTACCAGAAGAGATTCCCAAGGATAAATTTTCCCTAGGGTACATTTATATTATTTGAAATTTATATAAGTAAACAGCTTTGGCTGAATCATATTTGTTAATGTGCCCACTTTTCATCAGCTTGTAACGAGCCAAATACAGTCAAACTTCATTATCTAGAACTAGTTGGGACTGTTTAAAAACTTTTGAGATATCCAAGCATTTGAGATATGGATGGTAAAATAGTTTTAAAAAATAAGTGGTTGGAACTTGTAAATCGCATCGATGTATCCATTGTTTTCGAGATATCAGTGTTTGAGATATCGAAGTTCAACTATATTACCAATCATGTCTTTGTAAACAGTAAATGAAGAAAAGATATTGTCATATCTTTTTGCAAAAGATTGTTTGTCTTCTACCATGAAATAATATTAATGTTAAACAGAAATTGAACTGGGTGTGAAATGTTATTTCATATTAAATTTTGTATTGTAGAGATGTTGTTCATGGAAGTACCAAAGCTGTAGAGGACTTGGCCCAGAGACATGATCATCATCTACTGAAAACCGGCGTACATGGTGTTTACACTGACAAGGTAAACTCAGAGCCCCCTTGTACAAAATCTTGTACCGTATTTGTCCTATCGAGCACTTCAGGTGCTATGAACATTAGAGAACAGGGGGAAGATTAAATGTTAATAAAAGTGATGTACTGCATATCAAAATTCATATCAGTACTTGTTTAGAATCATAAAAAACACATTTATCACAAAGAGAAAAGGTCTTTTGTATTTGAGAGGTCCTAATATTCTCCATTGATTGGAATTGTCCAAGGGAAGGGCATATGAAGCAGAATTTAAGGGTGCTTAATAGGATGAATATGGTACATGGCTCATTTCTTTGGTGATGTGGGATTAAATGAATTATGCTAGCTGTTCTTAATCCATATAATTATATACATGTATATGCATGATCATGTGCACTTACATGATCAAATTTTGTATAAAAATATGCACTTTAGATACCAGCTTCTGACAGCATATTATGTGGGGTTTTTTTCATGCAGAGTTTCGAAGCTCTGAGATTGGAGACTCGGAAACCTGACATTATCCAGTCCACAAAGCTCGGTCAGGGGTCATTTGGAGTTGTTGTCAAGTGTGTTGTGCCGGATTTAGATTTAGAATTTGTGAAGAAAAAGGTAAGCACTCTAATACTGTTTATAACTGAAACATAAGTATTTTCTGCCTTTTTATCATCATTGTCAAAATTGAATTGATAGAAGAAATTTTGCGTTGCAATCTGAAGAACGCACATCATTTAAAATTTTCTTCTATATCCAATTCCAGCTTTGATTCATAAGCGGCTTTGGATTGCATGATGATGATGATATATATGGCAAAAAAAATATTGTGTCTGATTGTTCTCAGATCCTCAGCTCCAAGTAATATTAACATCTTAGGGATGCCATCTCATCTCTAATATTTGAACCAGTAACCTTCATTCATGAAATGTTATTAGTCTCTGTGATACCACTGAGCCAATGAAAACATGTTATATGCAATATATTAATCTATGTTCCAAATCAATGATATGAACAAGTTTAAGAGTTATCAAACTTTGCTGAGGATCAGAGGTTGTTCATCTCTAGTGTACATGATGTAGTTATACATATGATGTTAAAAAATTTGCTTAAAATGTCTTTTAGGTGACCGGGAAATTCCACCAACCAGAGGCTGTATTTACCAATAGAGCCACGCATCCAAATATCATCAAGTCATATGGATTGATTGTTAACTTTGGGAAAGTGGAAATCATCATGGAATTTGCAGGTTAGTTTGTCAGTTGGTTGCAAGTTTGATTATAGGTTTAAGAAAGGACTACATGATGTAAAACAATTAAATAATTTGTAAGGGAATTTAAGCATCTGGGCTTTTTTTAAAATTTGAATATTCATCAATATTGAATGAACATTTTTTAAATTATCAATTTGATGTATGAATGCTACCAAATTGTTTGACATTTTTTCTTAGAAGTCTAAAATTTTAAAAAGTTAAGAAATAAATTTTCCCATTAAAAATGCATTAGTAAATAAATCTCTTTCAAGTCTTTTCTATTAATCTTTAACCGAATCAGCTACTGTGACTAGCTGGCTACAAATAGTGTTTCTACAAAGGGAAGTAAATCTGTTAATCAAAACATTCTTCTGCTGCTTTCAGGACAATCACTGCTGAGCTTGGTGAACACAGTGAAGCCTCTACAAGAAAGCATCATCAGGTCTCTGACTTTGAACCTTTGTTGTGGTCTAGCGTTCCTGGAATCTGAAAACGTGGTTCACTTCGATATCAAACGTGTGTTTAACATGCATGTATTTATGTTTGATATATATATCGATATGTGTAAATAACCAGTAAGGACTAAATCATGATTTACATTATGCATGTTATTTGTGGATAAGTACACTATATGTATGTCTATTTTTTAGTTTTAATATATTCCCATTTGTATAAGCTTAAGACTTAATGATTAAACGTGTGAGATTATACACTTAACCAGTAAATTGCATGGTGTTGATGAACTTGTAATCTGATGATGAATTTTGTTTGCAATTCTAGCTGAAAACCTCTTTGTGCAAGAAGACGAGAAAAATGGATACATTCTTAAGATTGGTGATTTTGGGTCTGCCCGAATGCCTGGGGCACAGACGGAAATGACAGCTTGGACCGCTGTATACTGTACCCCAGAGATGGCAAGACTGTTTCTGAAAAGAAACTATCCAGGCCTGTTGGAGAACCTTGGGATTTTACTGACCGAGCAAGAAATAGAAGGAACCCTCCAACCCAAGACGGACATGTTCTCTGCTGGGCTGGTGGTGTTGTTTATGTATGTCGGGGACCACGTGTTAAATCAGTTCATCACCAGGGACAAACCTGACATCACAGACAATAAGGAAAAGCAACTGGCCATTCTGTTGTCTGTAAGTTCCAATCTTATTTGTTGAGGCTGTATGATCAACAAATTATCCATTAGATCTGCTGTCAAATCTCAGATATGATATATTTAGCCATAAACTGTCATTTACGTTAAAAAAAAAATCCAAATAGTTTAGCTTTAAAATTTGAATATTTTCTTGTATCTTTACATGTAAAGAGCTCTTTTATTTAGAAAGATAAATATAGTCTTGTAATTAAAAATGGCAAAGACCCTTCAGCCCTCTTCAATTTTCAAATAAATCTTTGTATGAAGTTGTGAATTGATTATTTATGGGTCCAATATTTGATGGTCCAAATAAAGTTTCATAATTCATGGGGGAAATTTTTCGGTGAGATGAATAAACAAAATGCGACAAAAAATTGATGACCACAATTATTTTCGATTTACTTGTTGCTTTCAGAAATAAATTCTCTGTTATGGTTTAAGCATTGAAGTTTTGTTTTACAGCCTAATATGGTAATGCTTTTGAAAATAAAGGATAGCTAGGTATATTAAAAGTATACTAGTTGACTCTAATAGTTTATGTAAGAATTTTGTATTGATCAATGCTTTCGATTTGCTTTCAGCTGTCGAATCAACCACTCCCAGAATCCTTGTTGATCCAGGAGCCAATGGGCCCAGAGATGAGGAGAGTTCTACAGGGAATGCTGAAGTTTGATGTTGAGAAAAGATCCTCAGCTGAAGAGACAAAGATGATGATTAAAGGTAAGCTATACGTGCTTCTACTGTTCAATTCTCTTAGTCTGTACTTGTTCAACTCTCTATAAGTTCTTGTTCAACTCCGTAAGTACACTTCTCAAAGCACGTTTGGCAAATGTAAATTAATTCCAATTTTAGCCATGTTATCTGCAAAAGACCAAAATACGCCACTGTCAGAGAGAGCTGTAGAAGAAAATGTAGTGGCGCAGAAGAAGATCCAGTCGTGCAGACCACGGGCAAGACGAGGACGTTGCAAAAAGAAACAGGAAGCTCCGTCATCCACACCACAGGTGGGTAGAGTTCATTTGTCAGTAACCTCTAAATCGTTTAAATTCATTGGGGCCAATTTTTTGTGGATGGTGGGATATTTTGCTTATCCGTTGGGATATAAATTTGTGGATGCATGGGTTTTCAGTTTTAGTAGAAAACTTTATACTCTTGCAAAATTTGTGTTTTTGTCGAGGATGTTAATTCTTGGGGTGAAGGGCTATTAACGAATACCACAAAAATTGAGCCACCATGAATTATAATTAATCAACAGTAAATAAACTTTCCTTATAGATTCTGTTACCTATAAAGGTTTAAAATACCTTTTTGCATCTGCCCTTTCTCTTGACGGAATAAAGCTAAGCCAATAAACCACTTTTAGACTTATTTTTATTAACGCAGTAGTTAAACATACAAACTTACAACCTTGTAAGTGAACACAGATGGAATGATTTAAGGAATTGTATTAAACAAGTCAAGTAGTTGCAGGGTTTAAAAAAATAATATGTCTTGGGTGAATTAAAATAAATTGCCTGATATTCATTTTCTTGCCTGATTCAGATTAAAATGACAGAGAAGAGTGAGCAGATATTGGCAGAAAACCCACAGCTGAAAAAGCGCATGGTGAAAGGTGAACTGAAGAGAAAGCTACTCAAGCATCCATCCGCCATTCCAGACAAAGTCATGAAGCCCATGGAGCTAGACCTGGAAATGAGGGAATCAAGTCAGAGTGGTTCGGTCAGCGATGGGATACAGATAAGAATGTCATTGGATGGGAACCAGGAATCGGAATCACTGCAGGAGGGAGACAGGGCAGGATTGTTGACTGATTGCTACCAGACAGGGTACTTTGGAGGAATCAGTGAGGCCTATTTTCCATTAGAGCAGCCATTTTCTGAGGTGCAGATTAGTGAGAATCACCACCCCATCCGTCAGGCTGAAGATGATTGGTCAATTCAGGAGTCCAATCAGGAGCCTGAGCCAGTTGGCAATTTGCCAGATCTTGGATGTCTTGGCATTGATTAAGACTCTTGGCATATAAGGGAGGATAAAGAATAGTCATTGTATGATGTTTTACAGATTGTTTAAGGATAATAAGGTAGTTTGTTTAGCTCAGAACAAAGAAAAACTTAATGAATGTGAACTGAATATCATTTATATGTAATTTACAACAAGCAAAGTGTTTGAAAGCTATAATGTTAATTTTGATAAAAAGAAATCAATGTACATGTAGTGAGACTGAAGTTCACTTGATAATTTACACAACTCTGTCTTTTTTTGCCTCCTTTGTGAAATGCTCATCCAATCATGTGGACCTTTTGTCAAAGGTTTTAATGTGTTTAATGGAGCACATGGCTTAGTGGTCATAGGTGTTTGGACAGTAACCTACATCCGACAGGTTGCTGGTCCGAACCTCGCTAGGGCAGTGGTCACACTTGATGTTTTGTGTTGTGTTCTTAGACAAGGCTCTTTAACTGCATTGTTTTAGCCCCACACACACACACACACAGCTGCAATGTGTCCCCTGTGTGGTGGTTAACTGCAATGGACTGGTGCCCCACCCAGGGGAATTCAAGGACTCATCCAATGAGCACCACGGAAACCGGGGATAAGCACCAGCTGTATGCTCCTCATGGCGTGGAGAAGGATTTTAATTCAAATGTGTTCATGAATTATGTACTATATATACTCATATACTTAAACTATATGACATTGTATATTTATTTTCTTGTGTGTACTTCCTTTCATAACTAACAGTAAAGTTCCTATCATAACTAACAGTAAAGTGAAACTAATATTTTTTTTCATAACTGTATGACGTCTGCATTGTATATGACATCCTAGTTGTATGTGGTACATGTTATTTAATTCATGTTAAAACATATGCGCAAAAGGATTGAAAATTCAGAGTCTCTTAATTATGAAATAAATGATGGTAATCTTATTGCTCACGATGTTTCAATGTAAAATCATGCGCGGATCCAGAAAATTTTCCCGGGGGAGGGGGTTCCGACGGTTATTTCAGTGTGCTGGGGGGGGGGGGGGGGGGGGGGGGGGGTCCGAGGCATAGTTTTTTTGTAATTTTATAATGTAATTTTAAAGAAATTTGAATTTTACAGGCGGATGGGGTTCTGGACCCCCTAACCCCCCTCTAGATCCGCGCATGAAAATTTATCTGTTTTTCTAGTCTGCATTTTGTTGTTTAGGGTATTCACAAGATTTATTGTTTCATGTTTTTAAATTAAAATTATTTCTCTATAAATTTTTCTGCGTTTTGTGTTTAAAACTACGAATATAGGTGAAAATGGACAACAATGTGAGGCGGACCTGCTTGGAAAACTATATTTTGAATATTCAGAAGCTCAAAAGAACGTTGGGTAAACGAAGGGATATATATGCAATACAAGGGATATATACATGTATATGCAATCCAAGGAATATATAATTATGCAATTTAAGCTTACTCCATAACAAGTGCACTGAATGCATGTCAATAATCTAATAAAGAAATACATGTAGATTACAAAGATTCTAGATAAGGAATGAATAGTATTCTAAAATTTTACTTTTTTTCTACAAATTCAAAATCATCAATGCATTTATTTTTCAATAAAATGATTCCAAAAATACATCAATAAAATGCATTTTAACCTTTAAAAAAAATTGGGTCGTGAGACACATCGTCTTTTTGAGCAATGATCACAGTTTAATATTTAAAAGAATGAATCAACACTGACAACAGTTTTGGAGATTATGATGCTAACAATATATATATATATATAAAAATGATATATAATTTAGACCCATCTCAACTACAATCTGGTTAAATTTTGCAGCCACCCCACCCTCTTCTGGGATCCAATGTCCAGGATGATGGTTTGAACAAGTTTGAATTCAATATACACTATAAATGCATTACAATGTACATGTAGCTGATATTTGAATTGGCCGAGTGGTATAATGAGGATATTATTAATACAACCCCCCCCCCCCCCCCCCAAAAAACAAAAAAAAAACCACCCCCCCCCCCCCCCCCAAAAAAAAAAAATCACGGTGTGAGGAAAATGTATGTTGCACAAAGATAAAAACTTAAGCCCCTTTTTAATTTTAATATGCACATGCTGTATTCCTGATGTAATCAGTAGATGCAGAGTAATATTAAAGGTTTCTGATTAAATTTAATGAGTTCAATTGGTAGTAATATAAGTTAACTAAGATGTTGAAGATTTTGCTGTAAAAGGAGATGATCGTAAGAAAAAGTTCTTTTTTTCAAGTTATACAGACCATGAAGTCGGGCATATGTGACAGTCCTTGAAAAAATTCCAAAATCGCGGTTATCTGCACTGCTGGTATGATAATGAAGGGAGTAAGCTGTATTTTTCCAATACGAGAAAAATCGTTGCCTGTGTTTAAATACCATGTTTATTTTACTTTCATATATTTATAAGAAAAACATGGTTATACACAATTGTACCTTAACTTGAATAAACCGGATACGCTAACATTACAGTATTTGTGTATGACTTAAATTTTTTCCTACGAATTCTATGGAATGTGCATGAGAGAGAATTTTTAAAGCTTTATGAGAAACGATTTATCAGCCAACTCTGTGTTCGATCGGTCATTTCCCTCACAAGAGAACATTCATTTGTTGAATTTCAATGGATTGCTTCAGTCTCGTCATGCACTGATTATGCAAACACATTTTTGCAAAGCTTTGCACACTAGATTAATAATAATAAAAACAATTAGGGCATAAATGAACAGGGCATCTGACTCAGGGAATTTTTAAAGTATTTTGACCTGTTTCAGTAATCTAAGTGTATATTATGAATATAATTAGTTTTGGACCAGCAGATAAATCGGAAAACTTCGCCAAGCCCGTAAATATAAATCAGGTTCAATTTATCTTACGATAGACTATATAGACGATACTAGTATATCGTTAGTCTCAGAGGATTTAGATGTACATATTTACACATTTTAATTGGCATGCAGAAGCCTGTCGTTTGATTAAAAAAAGAAGACATTTAAGGTTTTATGGAACACCTGTCGATATTAATATGGATAAAAGTACATTATGAACAAAATACGTTTACAGTTATAGAATTTTCAAACATTCTTTACAGTGTCTTTTACTAATTAACAATTTTTAATTGTCAATGAGTCCATGATAATTAGTCATGGACTCATTGACATTCAAAAATTGTTAATTAGTAAAAGACAACAGTATTGGACCGAAAAACGTTAAACAAATTATAAAAGACACAGAAAGGATTCCAACTAATGGCTTGCATACTTTTCCTCATTGCGCTACGCTGCTAGGTAACATTTTTTTTCTTTCTTTTTCTTGGAGGGGATATAAAACCATACCTGATTTGATGAAAAATACGTTACAATAGGCGATGTCCCATATACCACCTTAATAATCACCTGCACGCAGTCTGTGATATATTTTTTTTCAGATGCAAGTATAAAAACAACCTGTTATGATATAATATGCATGTAACTGCTGCAATTAATACCATCCAAAAAAATTTCTTCTGCAATATAATGATCGCTATCTTCATATCCCGCATTGATTATCAAAGAAAGGGCCATGTGATTTTGGCCATTTTTAAACTACCAGGTATATGGAATCCCTTTAAAAAGAAAGGATCTTTATAACGATATAGAAATATGCAGAGCTTAAAGTTATAATCTATAAATTAAAAAAAAGAGTAAGTTATTCTTTTCTTGAAACAAATCCGAACTCATACCATGTTAAAGTTGTTAAACATTTTTTGTTTAAAAATGGACGAATTTTAAGATTAAGCTGCTTTGAAATCAACACTTAGCTTAGAAGTATTTTTTGAGAAACGACTCTTTCTTATCTGAACATGGAAAAGGGGGGGGGGGGCAGCAAGAAGCAGAATAAAATTCTTGGATAATTGGGTCTTATATAGATGAATAATCAATTAATCCCTCATTTGAAATTAACAACAAATTAAACACACTAGTAGACTCAATCAAAGTAATAAAAAATAACTTCTTTAATGAGTAATAGTACATTCATTGATCATTTGTTAAGTATATTTACACATATCTTTCAAAGAATTGATGGAGACAACACTTTCTGTAGTAGTAATAAGCCGAAAATTGCCTATTCTGTCTCACATTGTACAGTACGATGCACGTCAGCTGGCAGTATGATTTCTGACAGAATGGATAGTTTGAGGCTTATAATTTACTAAAACCTTCGTCTCTTCATGGCTTGGCACAGTTTTACAAATAGTTCTGTTTCATTTTATTTACCTGGCACTTTCCAATTAGTTAACAATATGCATAAAGCATAAAACATATCATTTTGCGATTGGTTATATATAAATGAATTTTAAAAAGGAACTCTTGGCCAGGCGAAGAAGCTTTAGATAATTTAGCTGAAATATTGTTTTTGCATATTAGGTCCCTTTAGTCCACAGTACGTCACAAATAGCATGCGCAAAGGTGAGCATATTTCGAAATCCTCGCATATTGGCCTTTTTATTTTAACGAAAAACGGTAAAAAGTAGTGTGATTCTATAGGTTTTAAATGGGCATGGTCACGATTTCGGTCAAAAATTATTTTTTTGATTTTAATGTTTACAATGCTTCAGTAAGGCATTATTAATAGGCAACCAAAATTTGGGTGTCATTTGTTGAGTTATAAGCGAGTTACAGATTTTACAATTCTTCGCTATGTAAACAAAGCTTTTGTTTATATTTTGAATGTTGAAGTGAAAATTCTAGTTTAAGACCTGAAATGAATGTGTTAATCGTTAGGAACTGTTTATTTATACTTAAAGTGAATAAGAAGATAGACAAATCAGCTTGAACAAGATTTTTTACCGATATATTGAACCTATTGTCCTTTCTGACATATATTATTTTTCAAATAATATCTGCAATATGACTACTTTAAAGTAGTCATATTGCAGATATTATTTGAAAAATGATATTAAAGTAGTCATATTGCAGATATTATTTGAAAAATAATATATGTCAGAAAGGACACTATGTAAACAAAAATAGGGCACGAGCCTTGTTTACAATATGAAGAATTGTGAGCCCTGTATCATGCTTAAAACTAAGGACTAGCACCCAAATTTCATTTCATCATTAGAAAGGCATTCCTAAAGCATTGTAAATAATAAAAACAGAAAAATAAAATTTGACCAAAATCGTGACCTTTAACTGTTAATATAATACTACTTCATGTTATTTTTATTTGAATTACTTTTATCCAATTTTTTACAATATGACGACGTTAGTTGAGCACTTCCAACTGATGAATTTATGTTTTTGAAATTCCATCTGGTTTTTTTTTTTCATCTGTAAATTTTTAATTATCATTGATATTCTGTGCAGTTTGCCCGTGAGAGCTGATAGATACCCAAGAGATTGGAGGAACCAGTCGTTGTGTTTTGTTTTTAATCTCCTATTTGTTAATCTCTAATTGTTAGACCATAATTAATTACCTAATTGTCTACGGAGTTTTCCGTGTTCCCCCGATTATTACAAAGAGCACACGGCGGGTGTGACCGGTCAGCAGAGGATGCTCACTCCCCATGGCACCTGATCCTACCTCAGTCTATCTTTTTAGAGGTCCGTGTAGCCCTGCTTTGAATTTGTATTTCGTTTTATAGATTTTCGAGATGTTTGATAGTTTGTAATTGTCATTTTTTCATTGTATTACTTTTTGTGAGAATGCGTTCATCCAATTGATTTGTAGCAATCCAGTAGGTCACTTGTAGCCGTCCAATGAGAGGAAACTTATTGGGCAGCTTTAGATACTTATTGGAGGGATGCAGGGCAATAAGAGATCAACTGGACTCGGTTTAACAAAAGACGGCGTCACAAAAATGTTTCAATTTTTTATTAAATTTATCAATATGCGCGTAAACATTATTGCCGAAGTATACAAAATATGGGAAATAAGCCGATCTGGCCGGTCGTACATGTATGTTATTTCCTTTCTTGGGTAAACAGAAATACAAGAGGTGTAATATGCAAATTTGATATGCAATGAAAAAAATAATTATAGACGTAAATAGTAATATACTGTTATTAAGGATTACGTTTACTCAGTGGCGGAAAAAATTCCACTGATAGGAACGAAAAACTACTTATTATACATTGTATCCCTAATTCTGTGGTGCTGTTTTTTCACTTTCAAATAACTAGCCTAAGGTCAATTACCTACTTTTTATGCTATGGGCCTTGGAATGTTTATTGAAAAATGTGTCGAAATTGTCCACCCTTTTTAAGGTTTTCTTTATTTTGCAATTATTAGAAATAATAAAACAATTTGTTGGTTGGAAAATGATAAAATACGAAAAGCTTTACTAGTTTCATATTTCAAAGAATCGTTTTGAGCTCATATTTTAAATTTAATTTAGTCCGAATTTCCTCTATTGATTCTCAAATTATACCCTTTTTTAATTAACTGTTGCAATAACATTGCTACATAAAGTTTTTTTTTTTAGAAAAATTAGGAAAATGGAAAAAAATAGTCCGAATTCCCTCTGTTTCAATATAAATCTACCTTTATCGTAGCACATCTTTTTCAAATAAACAAAGCATGGAAATCAATATTGATTTTTGTTAATAAAATTGTTATTTGTGTTTTTAAAACAACTTAAGACTTCAGGTAATGAACTTTCTAAAAACATTTTTTTGAAATCTCAAACCCTGAAATAACGTAATCCTTAATTGCTATCAACATGATAAAATATTACACTATAGGGTTTTCTTCACAAAACTAATACCGGGATATATGTTGGATATTAACCTCAGTGTTAATTCATTTTCAGAGAATCGCCTAAATTACACTTAATTTATTGTACAACATGGTAAACATTTCAGTCTATTTTCCAACGACATTCTCAGCTTTGGAGACCCTTGATTTGACCTTCTCTGGGGTTAGACAGCGATACGAATTTGGCCAGGTTATCTCATAGTCGAACTCATTAATGTGGGTGATGTTCATATACCTTTCATCCAGAACGTCATCCCAAATCATTTGAATAACAGGCGGTAGTGGTTCGAATCCGCCGAGTTTAGCAATCTGTGCATTGAACTCCGTTTGTCGATGCCCATCTCCCATGTAATGTGCAAAAATGGGTGGCTTCCCTTCCTTCAGACGAGCCTGGTATTCAGCTTCACTTTCAGCCCGCATTTCCTCTTTACAAGGAAGAGTTATTTTCCCCGCCAACAGTTTGATGGCGAACTTTGCCATTTCATGAAAATGAGGGCAATAGGACAATTGGCGAGGAATTCCGAAAAAAATGAGATTTTGATGCTCAATGTGAACCATGTGTTTGTATATTGGCTCGATCCGCTCATCCTTAATTGTAATGAGGCCGTCGTTCAGAAACGGAAATGAATACCGATATCCAGTACAGAAAATAATGGCGTCGACCTTTTCGGAACTTCCGTCAGGAAAAACGATGGAATCTTTGGTCATGCGGACAAAGGGCGGCCTTTGTTCGATTTCCTTTGGAAACGAGGGTGGAAATTCCTTTGGCATTCTTCTGTGACAAGCAAATACCTTGTATTTAAAAGAAAGAGAAAGTCCATAATTATATAGGAATTCTTACTTACTATTACAAAAACTGACGGCTAGTAAAACGAGCCATGTACAAAGTAAATAAAATCTGGCAAAGTCGTGAATAAAATGATTGTTGTAGCACCAATTTTTTATACATGAAATTCTAATTCAACATTGTGTTACTATTAAGAACCCTGTTTTATTAAACAAAATGATTTTTTGAATTTTATTATTAAAGGGGCATGGTCACAATTTTAATCAAATTTTATCTTTCTATATTTCTTGTTTACAGTGCTTTAGAAATGCATTTCTAATGGTCAAAGAAAATTTGAGTATCAGTTAAAGAGTTATAAGCAAGCTACATAGCTTACAATTCTTTCTCATGTAAACAAAGCTCATGCCCTGTTTTTGTTTACATTGGTTCATTTAAACAGTAAGCGTTCTTTTTCAAGCTTATTTCTCTGTCCTCTAATTCTTTTTAAGCATAAATAAATAGTTCCTTACGTTTATCAAGATCTAAAACTGCTTTTTTTTTTACTGTAGCTTTCAAATCGTTAAGAAAAACTTTGTTTATATATGACAGATGATTGTGAGCTTCGTATCTCGCATATAACATGACGTATGACACTCAAAGTTTGGTTGACAATTAGAAATGCCGTACCAAAGCATTGTAAACATTAAAAACGGAAAAATAATTATTAACCCAAACCATGACCATGCCCTTTTAAGAAATTTTATTCGTTAACGTTCAAACAAATGCACGATATTCCTGTCTAAAAATGTCTTAAACTTTCTCACCTTTTTTGCGTACTTTGCTACATTCATTGATATTTCTTCCCCCGAAAAGTGACAACCCAGAATTGCTACCCTCAGTCCGTCAAAATGTTCCTCGAATCTGAACCACTTGCTGTGAAGCTTTCGTCCCTCAAACTCGTCCATTCCAGCAATGTCAGGGATATATGGATTAGAATCGTGGCTGAAATAGAGAAAAAATTATATATTCATCTGATTGTAGTATTAGAGCCATTTAAGTTCACCGGGATATGAATTTAGTAATGGTTACAAGATCGAATCCTGTGAAGTCCGAAGGGCTGCTGTAAAGATTTGATTCCGTACCAACTATGTTCATATCCTCATGAACTTTTTGATATTGTTATCGATCTTTAATACTAAATTTTATATTCAAAATGGTCATATACATGTATTTGGATTGTGTTTAACAGCTATGTGACGTTGTCCTGTCGATTTCATTGTCAGCCATTCAATCATGGTGCAATGAATTTAACGAAATTTGTCCAATTCTATAACTGTGCCTTTTTAATCTTTGTAATCTTTGCTTCAGAACAGCTTAATATTTTACTTGTCCTAATGATAAAGGTTAATTGTTACTTCAAAACCAAACGTGTTTCATTGGCTTTAATTGACCTTCAACGCCTACGAAAAGTATATTACGTTTTATGGGTTTTCCCGTAAGGATTTCATTTACCTAGGGACGAAAAAATTTCCACCAATAGGAACGAAAAACTACTTATTGTACATTTAAGCCCTGTTGCTATTTTTCACTTTTAAGTAACTAGGTCAATGACCTACATTTTTACGATAATGACCTCTGAAGGTTTATTGAAATATTTGTCAAAGCTGTTCACCTTTTCCAATGTTTTCTTTATTTTGAAATTATGAGAAATAATAAAACTATTTGTTGTTTGAAAATGATAAAATACGAATAGTTTTACTTATTTCATATTTCAATAAATTGTTTTATGCTCATATTCTAAATTCAATTTAGCCCAGATTTCCTCTTTCAAATTTCAAAATTCTACCCGTGTTTGATCGAGTATTTATTTATTAAAAATTGACTCATAGGAGTACCAAACCATTGATTGCATAAAACTACAATCATTGATTTTATTCCGTTGACATTAACATTATATAAGGTAAATGATAAAATTTTCGAGATATTCTATCTGGAATTAATATTATGTATTTTCTGTGTTTTTTCCCTTTGCATGCCAGGCACATATATAAAACTATACGTCAACCTTAAACTATTTAAAATGATATGAAAAAAACAAGCAGGACTAAACTTTTGCAATCACATTGCTACATAAAGTATGTTAGAGAAATTTTTTTTCCTCTGTTTTAATATTAATCTACCTTTCTTGTAGCATATCTTCCTTAAATGAACAAAATATGGAAATCAATATCGATATTTGTCTATAAATAACATTGTTATTTTGTGTTTTTAAATCAACTTTTGACTTCATATAATCTATTAATCTTTGTAAAAAAAAATTGTGAATCTCAACCCCTCAGTTACATGTAACGTAATTCTTAAGATCTTACTTACCCATTGCACACAAAGACGGCATCAAACTTCTCTTGTTTGACCTCCGACATTTTGTTAACTGGTGAAAAGGTCAGCAGCCGTTTGTTTTGCCATCCTCGTTGGCCTCTTTCAACGGTTGAACATTATGAACATGTGTATGAAACTGCAACAAAAAATTATTCCAGGACCTGAACTTTTTTCATATCATATTACTCATTATTTTCAAGAGGGCTAGATAGTTTTGACTATTTTTAGACTTTAATTCATGTAATGAAGATATAGGAAAAAACAAATTTTAAAGATAAAATCTTGATGTTTTTCTTTGATGAATAATAGTTAATGACAAAAACATAAAATATAGATTAAGATACGTATGTGCGATGTGTTATTTTTTGTCCACCCATGTATGTTTACAGTTTGGTTGTAATCACTATAAAGACCTGCTTTTTTGTTGTTTTAATAATAAGTATTTTGTATTAAACTGTTTATAAACCCTGGGGTGCAGACAGTTTGTCTCTAGACTACCTGAATGTGTTTCTTTAGATTAAAATGATTCGCAAACATGTTGAGGTATTCAAGACACTGTTGACGGGTAATGTAGGACTTGTTCCATTCCTTAGGAAACGGGAAACCGGGAATTTCCATTATTTCTTTTGGAATATTTACTCTGTCAGCAAATGAAAAGGTTTTAAAGAAAACAAACGACAATAGAGCAAAAAGATACATGTACATGCATATTAAGTTAAAAGACGAATACAATATCAAAATTAAACCTACTGATTCAAATTCTTAAAATTCGATTTTTTTTTTTGATCAACTCATAATACAACTGTAACACTAACTTCAAGTTGTTATACATCGCTGAGTGCACTGGAAGTCCAAAATCGTCATTTCCGGTCCTATCCGTGTACCGCCAAACTCCCCCAAACCAGAAATTTTGCTCGAATGCAACTGGTTCGAATACATCAGGAAAATTAGTTAATTGCTGAAATAAAAACACAGACAGAAAAATTGATCAGGTTGTATTAAAAAAATTGAACGTTCTATTGACAATACTGGATATGATAAATTATATATATTTATATTTTGAATCTACACTCAGGTTTTTACAACAATGTTTTAACTTTGTCGTGTATTTTCTATATTTTATACAAATACAAAAACTCGCATGAACCATTTTAACAAGAACTTGGACTTTAGGTAGTTAGTGTCAAACAGCAATGTGACATAGGCTTGTCTATTTCATTGAAGGTCACTCAGCCATTGCTCTTTGAAATCACCATGATTTGTCTGGCTTTTGAGTTAAGACTACGCAATCGGTGTATATTTCACGTGAAACCATCGTAATTTTCACCTTGTTTTGACGCAATAATTAGATAGTTACGTCCTACTGAAAGTCCAAGGCCTTGGTAAAATGGTTCTAAAATATTACACAATATTGTGCCGATCAGATTAAGCGATGTTTATTACACATTTGCCTACCGTATCAAGACCTGTTTACATGCATTCAAAAAGAAACGATGGGAATACAAACTCATTTACATTTTACTGTTTTGTGTTGGTCGTGGATGATATGTAATCCTCATACTTAAAACACAATGGTTATACATGTACTAGCATTTCATCAGGATATTTTATTGAGTGAATTCAAATTTTAATTATCAGAAGAATTTAAAGGGGGGTCATTTGAAGGATGACTTTTAAATAAGAACTTCATAATTATACCTTACAGCGATGTGACGTTGGCTTGCCTTAACACTTTTATGCAGCTCTTTAAAAATATAAATATAATTTATAAACAGTATTTATAACGTTTGTGATATTTCTAATGGCTAAGTTTTTCTCGAATTTTGAGGATTTTGCGAGTAGATAGATCATGTGATATGTAATATTATATGTCTTTTCCGATCTATTTATTGTCCTCCTATACTTAAATCAACCCAATCTATTAATAAATTTATCACGATTAAAAACTCGAGCAGAACAAGCACAGGAATATATTTTAATGATATCTTTTTATTACCTTATTTTCATCTCTTGATAATCAAAACTGGTTATGAAATGCTCATATAAAAATATTGCATAATACGCGATTGTATTTAAATCTGACTAGATCAGATATAAACCTGCTTATTTGTCCAAAATTGTGCTGACTTAACGCACCAACTGCAAAGGACAAGGTGCGTTAACTTTGTAGAATCGATTTATCATTACATGTATGCCTCCAATTTTTCGATTCATAAACACTTCATATATGTATAAGCAGCTTCTTTTCACACAAACATCGGTCATCTACCTATGAAGTTTTAAATGCCCTTGAACCTATTTTACAAAATTTATTTACATGTATCCTATGAATGGCATTTGTTATACATTTATCATTCAATTATTAAACTACACATTATACCTTTACCTGACCATATGTAGATATATGCAAGATATCCGGACGGTGCATTTGTGTATGGTTTTCTTTACCAAATCTACCAAGTGTTTCTGTGAGAAGTTGCATTTTAGAAAATATTTGTCATCTTAACCATCTTAATCTCATTATTAAGTACTTTTAAAGTGAATGGTGTATTTTTTGTCTTTGTTTAAGAAAGAATCACATTTTTTTTTAGTGATCATTTCCGTAACCACACAGCCACTAAAATTTATCGCTAATGCTAGTCGGAAATTTGGCGACACGAATCATTTTCTCAATGGTGTAAATTGCAAAATTAATATATTGCCATTATTATAAAGTTGATTTTACAGTAGTTTATGAAACGTTGTATAATTTTAGAACTTGTTTACGTGTACATCATATATCTAGATCTGCTTTCTGTGTTTATTGTGATTTCATTAATACATCACTTTTCTTTTAGATTTATTAGAAATTACAGTTGTAAGGATATTTAAGTTTATCCAAACAACATTACTATGAGAGAGAGAGAGAGAGAGAGAGAGAGAGAGAGAGAGAGAGAGAGAGAGAGCTGACCTTTAGACTTATCAGTCCCGAGGGTCCGGCTCCAATGACAGCGACCCGTTGCTTGGTAGTCTTCCTCGACATCTTTAAAATGAAAATTGGACGCACAAACCTCTGTATAAAAAATTATATTTCTACCTTGCCTGAACCGAAGAAAGTAAATAAGTGTCTGCTAGATGTCATAATCGAGAAGTTCATGGATATTTAAATGCCCCCCCCCCCCCAAAAAAAAAAAACCATCCAACCTAAACCAAACACAGGATGAACCTTTACCATTCAGCCAACTGAATTTTATGAGATGTCCTCGGTTGACTAACTGGCTTAGTTGTGTCATTCAGTTACCACCAACTTGGCATTAAATATTATGGCAATGTATCAGTTAACTAAATGGCCAAAGTTATCTTGTGAAAGTAGCATGGTAACCAATTGTCCATATGTCTTCTTTTGTTTTTATTCTATATTTATAAATCAGATAGCCTAAGGATAACTTTAATGCTCAACAAAAAGTTGAATGTTACTTGTTGAAATAATTGCGTTATTGAAATCATCATTGAGTGATATAAGCTGCAAATTATCAAATCTACCCCTCGAATCTTTACAAATATAATTTTTACTTTTGTAAAGAAATATAATCTTCTAGTATATAGTTTGATAAACGAAAGTCGGTTTTCAATATTCAAACTAGAAAGAGTTCACAATTGTTCGAATATGGCATACGTTTTGGGTTTGCAACAAATGCTAATAAAAACATTAGTTTTTTCCTCATTGTTTCTAAATGAACTTGTACATCGTTTTCATTATTGGGGTGAAAATGCAAAAGGGTTATCCAAAATAACGCAATAAAAAAGTCATGTTTTCATTTTATGGGTATAATGTTTTGTCCAGATTCATCTTTCTAATAGTCAGTTGAACTTAGCATGTGTACGAACAGATTGCTTGAGTTAGATGATCATAATTTGAAAATGAAGATAAACATTATGCCACAACCATGCTCTTACCACGCTAAATATTTAAAATGCTTTTTCATTGGAGTTTGTGAACGAAGACAATGGAGGAGAGTGCCCCTCACCAGGTTTGGATGATCATAACACCCCACCTTATCCCTCAAGATTTTTTTCACATGCTTTAAAAAAGTAATTTTGTTTGCATGCAATATTTTCTTTTTTGACTGCTTTTTGTCACTGTGACAGTTCCAAAACAGTTTTATTTTTTTCAAATTAAAATCTAGTAAAAAAAATCTTTCTTCATACTTGACGCGACTGTCACTGTTAATAGTATAATATTTCAGTAAAATAAAAGAAGATCGATCTTATGATTTGAATGCTCATTTCAACATTTTTATGACTCGATCAAATTTTTTAAAACAACATTTAAAGAGGAGGTCAAAAGAGTCTAAATCCATTTTTTGGAAAGAGACTGTGGGCATTATTCAAAAGTTTCATTTGTCAAAAAATTTGAAATTAAAAAAATTGTTACTTATTAAATCCGTCATGTTTCATTGACAATGATGTTTTTTTAGTTGCATTTACCAAGAATTTCAGCCCAGATACACTCTATAAAACACAGCAATCATTATGGGGGATCACTGAAAGAATTTGCATTGAATTTCAAAAACGTGAAGACACCTTCCATTTATGAAATTTTGATGGACAGCAAGATCGTTTGAAGAACGCGTACATTTCTTTTAAATCGTAACACGTTGATCTGCCCTAGTTACTAAACTATGTGTAAAGCGGTAGCTCGTGTCTGGGCGATTACAAAATTCAAATTCAAAAAATAAATTTATCCTTATAGAAAAATGTAAGTTCGGAATTGCATAACTAAGTTTGATTCAATATCTAAGAAAACTTTCTGCCAAAATTCTTCTTCAACACTAAATATAATCTATTAAAAATTGTCATTGCTAGGGTAGTTTTAAATATCAAATGCTTGTTCAGTAAGAAACTTGTCCTAAAGTAGACTAAGAGTTTAATGAGTTCCTGTCAAAAAATGGAATGTACTATTTAAAAAAAAAATTAATGACTGAAGTATACATGTATGCCCATTTATTACATATTGCTAGTATACAAAATAATTAAAATCATGTGTGTTAAATGTTTCCGATATTTCGTGAGCTAATCCATGCAACAAATCCACTTCCTGAAGCCATTAAACACCGTATTCATAATCATGTTATTATTAATGAACGATCTTTAACAGAATAAACAGGAGGTGTTGATAGATGTTTGAAATTTGATTGTGTTTGTTTCATTGTTGATAGCTGAAAATTCACTCACTGTGCAAAAAAAAAATAAAAAAAAAAATACAATTTAACAATGCGCATAGAAAATTGTTAAATTTTGAGGTTTGAAATGATCAGTTGGGGCTCGTTTTATGAAACTTAAAATAAGATGCTTTTCTAAACCGTGTACATCGTATGATTCCATATGGGGTGTTTACAAAATTCCATGAATGAAATCATTAGCAAAGCAGATGGCGTTCTATTTCAAAAGAATTTTTGTATGGAATATATACACTTTAAAGGGGCATGGTCACGATTTGGGTATAAAATTATATTTCCGATTTTAATGTTTACAATGCTTCAGGAAGGCATTTTTAACAGACAACTAAAATTTGAGTGTCATTCGTTGCGTTTTAAGCTAGTTACTGAACTTACAATTGTTTGCCATGAAAACAAAGCTTTTGTTTACATTTTGAATGTTGAAGTGAAAATTCCAGTTTTAGACATAAAATGAATCTGTTGAAAGTAAGAAACTATCTTTTTGTGCTTAAAACGAATTAGAAGATGGATAAATCAGCTTGAAACAAATTTTTTTTCCACAGGAATATTGAGCCTATGTAAACAAAAACAGGGCACAAGCCTTGTTTACATGATAAAGATTTGTTAGCCCTGTATCTTGCTTATAACTCTACGACAGACTTTCAAGAGTGATTTGATCTTATATTCGGAAGGCCAATAACTGTTCAAAAACTACAGCATCGTATGTAATAGTATCAAATTCTTTTTTTAAAAAAAAAGCATCAAATGATTTTTGTCTTTGTTCTTCAATGAATTAATATACGGATGAAGCACATGTTAGACTGATAATTCTGAATTGAACAGCTTGAATACATATCATCGAAGCATACTTATCATGAAATAAAATCTTCTCCTTAGATAACCTAATTATGCAAACAAACAAATTTTTGGTATTTTGTCCAAATAATTTTAATCTGTTTCTCAAGATACAATTCACTAGTACATGTAAATACTCCAATATACTAGAGCTACATGTATATGATATAAAGCTTATTTCATATGGTAGAGTTTCATACATATTTATTTATCATATAATTATTAAGGTTAAGGGAAAAAGTTTGTACGCATATGAAGCTAATGTATACACTTATTGCAACTTCTTAACAAACATACTTTCTTATAAAATTATAGATTGTTATAACAAGAACTTGATCCAAAGCGTCGGATCAGATAGATTTGTCATGCGCGGATCATCAGATTACTTATGCGAAACTATTTTTTAAAGATTCCCTGTGTACCGTTTATTTTTTCATCCACGGTAATTTAAACGAACTCTTTTAAAAGGCTCTTAAATATAGACGTTATTTTTTGTGTACTACGTCATCAGTTTAAGATAGTGTTGATCTGGATTCGGAAACCCACCGAGTGGAAATCCGATCACACTCTGTAAAACTACGGGTAAAGAAAAAGGAAAATACTGATTGGTACACGTACATAATAAGTATACATAGTATATGATTACATATTGATACAATACGAATCTCATTGAAATACACAAGGCCTAACGTTTACATTTTAAATACCCGGTATACACCTTTTGCTATTTTAAAATATATAGCGGTTGTATTCTTTCGTATTCATTGAATAAAAGCTGTTACATTGTTTCATGCGAACAAGTTCCAGACTCTGCGAGCATGGCCTGAAAATGTTCTATTTTCTAACGACATTCTCAGCTTTAGAGACCCTCGATTTGGCCTTGCTAGGGGTCAGACAGCGGTACGAGCTTGGACCGGTAACCAGATAGTCAAACTCATGTGTATTGATGATGTTCATGTACCTTTCATCCATGACATCATCCCAAATCATTTGTATGACAGGCGACAGTGGTTCGAATCCGCCGAGTTTAGCAATCTGTGCATTGAACTCGGTTTGTCGATGCCCATCTCCCATGTAATGTGCAAAAATGGGTGGCTTCCCTTCCTTCAGACGAGCCTGGTATTCAGCTTCACTTTCAGCCCGCATTTCCTCTTCAGATGGAAGGGTTATTTTTCCCGCCAACAGTTTGATGGCGAACTTTGCCATTTCATGAAAATGAGGGAAATAGGGCAATTGGCGGGGAATTCCGAAAAATATGAGATTTTGATGCTCAATGTGAACCATGTGTTTGTATATTGGCTCGATCCGCTCATCCTTAATTGTAATGAGGCCGTCGTTCAGAAACGGAAATGAATACCGATATCCGGTACAGAAAATAATGGCGTCGACCTTTTCGGAACTTCCGTCAGGAAAAACGACGGAATCTTTGGTCATGCGGACAAAGGGTGGCCTTTGCTCGATTTCCTTTGGAAACGAGGGTGGAAATTCCTCTGTCTTTCTTCTGTGGCAAACAATCACCTTAAATATATATGAATAGAAAGGTATGCTGTGATCTGAAGACTATTTATCACTTATCGAAAGGCTGGAATACCGGTATAGCAAAAGGGGTCGTGAAAATAGCATGTCAAATTTTGCTCATTTAGCAATTTTCTTGTTTAATTACAATTATTGTTGTTTCCAATTATTTTTTTTCCTATTTTTATTCTTTACTCCTATTGTGGTCATTGCTCAAGAGATACTAATTTAATTTCTTATTGCTCAGAAATATTTCCTATGTAATTTTGAATGTTCAAACAAATATATACACTGTAACCATATCTTAGTCTGTTACAAGTATCTATATATCTTTTACCTTTTTGGCGAACTTTGCCACAAGCATTGAGATATCTTCCCCGGAAAAGTGACAGCCCAGAACGGCTACCTTTAGTCCGTCAAAATGTTCCTCGAATCGGAACCATTTGCTGTGAATCTTTCTTCCTTGAAACTCATCCATTCCAGCAATATCGGGGATGTATGGATTAGAATCGTGACTATGAAAGAGGAAAAAATAGTATCATGATCTTATTCTAAGATCATATCCCCTTTAACAGGACGTTATACTTTCAGAAGTTTTATCATACAGCAATGAGGCGCTGGCCTGCCTATTTCTTCATCGGCCTTTCTGTTAAGATCCATTAGAATTACCAAGAACTTTCACCCTTTAAAACTCACGTAATATCTGCATATGTTTTGCTTGAAAAGAGCGTCATTTGTACCTTGTGTTGTTACAGATGGTTTATCGGTTCCATATATCCGGAGACAATTAACGTGACGTCACAAAGCCTTTTCTTTCTACATGCAAGGAAGCCTTGCGTTGGAATACGACCTTGATTGGACTTTGAAAAGGTATTTACTTAGGAATCTTTCTTATTCGTGGGGGTCAATGTTCGTGGGTAGTCAAAACTTCTCAGGTTCGTGGGGTCGTAATTTCGATGGTAACAAGTTCTACTTTGTAAATGAATATTACACAAATGCTTGTATATATACGTTCGTGGGGGTGTAAATTCGTGGACAAGGGATACCCATGAAAGTCACAAACATTGGTCCTCTACGAACAATGATGACTCCACAGTATTCGAATCACATATATAGGAAATAAATTTGTTACCAAAGTCCAATTCAGACCATTGAACCTGGATAACTAATAACATACAGGTCTGTAGTAAGGCAATGGTTGGGATCGTTGAATATAAAGATATTCATATATTTAAAAATATCATATTAACAAGACAGAGTAATAAAAGAAATGCGTCCTTTTTAATCCTTTACCCATAATTCAACGTTCCAACACCAGAAGTGACATAATTTTAATTTGACGTATGAAAATTTGGAACAAGTCTCCTAGAAAATCTACTCAGTCAACAAGACGTCGGTTACTGGAACTGGTCACCATCTATTGAAATGATTCAAGTATAGAGGAGTCGGGAGCGTTTAAACCTACAGTCTACAATGTTGTTAAATTTTCCTTAACCTCAAAGCAATTAAAAGAAATACTAAATACAATGTTTCTTTTTGTTTTGTTTTGCAATATGTTATATTTACCCATTGCACACAAATACAGCATCAAACTTCTCTTGTTTGACTTCCGACATCTGGTTAACTGGTGAGAAGGTCAGCAGCCATTTTGATTTCCCATTCTCGCTGACCTCTTTCAGTGGTTGAACATTACGGACATGTGTATGAAACTGCAGGTAAAAATGCATTTTCAGTTTTGGAAATGGTCTGATGCATATTTAGTATTGTTTTGTCGTTAACCTTTAAATACACTTTCGGACACTTTTCTGTCGTTGTTTATAATGGGAGTCTATATTAAACTGTTAAAAAAATACCCGAATGTGTTTCCTTAGATTAAAATGATCCGCAAACATGTTGAGGTATTCAAGACACTGTTGGCGGGTGATGTAAGACTTGTTCCATTCCTTAGGAAACGGGAAACCAGGAATTTCCATTATTTCCTTGGGAATATTTACTCTGTAAGAAGATCAAATAGGTATAACATGCATAAATTGTTGAAGAGAACTTTGTCTACCAGAAAAAGAAAAGTAACCCCAAAAAGTTAATATGTGGTATATATTTTTAAAAAATGTAAAGGTTTATCATATTGTTAACTTCTTTTACTAAGACACTTATTTAAGAAGACCTTTGAATGATACTAACTGTAAGTTGTTGTACAACGCTGAGTTCACTGCAAGTCCAAATTCATCATTTCCGGTCATGTCAGTGTACTGCCAGAGTCCTCCAGGCCAGAAATTTTGTTCGAACACAACCGGTCCGAATAAATCAGGAAAAGCAGACAAATGCTGATCAGAAATAATTAAAAAAAAAATACAAATTCAGAAATATCTGAACTGTTCATACATGTACGATTACAAAAATATTTTAATCTTTCGTACTATATAAAATCCGAGTATTTTCAAGGTATTTATAAATAAGTTTCCTTAAAAAACATTGTTTTAGCATTCATTACATCGATTTTTTGTTATTTTCAAGCACTATGTCTTGTCAGCTGCAATGTTTTTCCATCCATAATTTATGCTTTGGTCCAAACTCGATTTTCGTCCGTATTTTTTATTTTCAATTTTTATTCA
This sequence comes from Magallana gigas, assembly GCF_902806645.1. Classification (NCBI taxonomy): domain Eukaryota; kingdom Metazoa; phylum Mollusca; class Bivalvia; order Ostreida; family Ostreidae; genus Magallana; species Magallana gigas. Next base: position 11,870,351 of record NC_047567.1, on the reverse strand, counting down.
TTAATTGGCCAAAGGCTTTTGACATGATAATGAACTGACTGTTGTATGGTTTTATCTCAAATAAAAGCACTGGTCAACTAAGAGTTATGTATCTAATCATCTTATATCAGCAGAATCAAGACCTCTATTTTTACTTTTGTTTGAGACGCGTTAAATTTGATTTATACTTCAATGTAGTGATTCATCTGTGATAATATATCTTAATAATCAAATACAATATATGGCCCCTTTATACAAGGACTATATACTACAGAATTACATGTTCAATATGAAAATACGTCATGTGGCTTTGGCGTTAGGTGATATCGGTTAAAATATTTGTTAAATGTGGCATACATATTATATATGTAAGTACTTTCAGCAAAGTTGGTGCTCTAACTTTTGATTTTTTTTTAACTTGCGTGACGAGCTTAATTCAAAAAAGATATTTTCTTTACATTCTACCTATATCTTTAACCGACGTCATATAACTTAATTTGGATCAAATCTCTTCATCATTAATTAATTAATTAATTCATCAGTAATTAAATTTATTCATTTTTGTGTGAAAAAATATTCATCATCATCATCATCCTTTAAATTGGAATTTACTTACTAAATTAAAACCAGGTTTGCATTATATGCAGTTGACAATTCAGGCCCTACGCCACTTGTTTTTCGCTATTACAGTGATGTGTAGTTAACTACTTTTTTGAATGGTTATAAACTCTCTCAATTTCCCTCATCAAAAGAAAATTTTATTTCCTGACTAATGTGTTGTGAAGAGGGAAATGTGCCAAATAGAGCATCAACTTATTTGATCAGTTATGTATTAGAACCATTTTAACACAAAACCATGGACTTTCAATAGGGCGTACCTATCTATTTCTTGAGTCAAAACAAGTTAGAAAATTACGCGGTTTCAAGCGAAATATGAACTGATGGTTTTACTAGTAGTTTCACTTTCCATCAGTCATTACACATTTTTTCAATCTTTGGCATTTAGAATATACATGTATATTTTCTATGTAACTCGTCACACATGTACCACACATGTAAAATATACATATTCAATGTATGTCAGGAAACATGTACATGTATATAATATATGTAGAACATATATAAAATATAACACATGTGAAATATATGTATTTTATTGGGTTTTTCTTCATATTAATTATAATACATATATTATACATGTATACATTTGAACATGTGTTTTACACATATCAAATATGTGTAAAATAGGTGTGGTACTAAACACATGTTTTACACATATGTACATTTTTCCTGTATAGTCTTAGCTCAAAAGGCAGACAGGTCTTGTTGATTTCAAAGAGCCACGGCGGAGTGGCTGGCAATAAAATAGAGAGGCCTACGTCACATTGCTGTTTGACTCAACTACCCAAACTTCAAGCTCTTGTTAAAATGGTTTTATGAATATTATTTTTTAAAAAAATCCTATATAACGACCAAAAAAATCAAGTATAAAGTCGGGATAGGGCAATAAACATGCTTTTCTTCAACTAATGCAATACCACACACGGATGGTTTTATCAAGGACACAAATTATGCGCTATACAAGGCCAGACGCAGAGCTGTTTTAAATCATAATAACACCTTTGCCAGCCAAATCGTTATTTGTTTATCGTCATGCAACTTGAAACGGTGGGAACCGGCACTTACATAAACAGTAAGCCGCTTCCCGTCGTGATTGTTATGTAATCACATGATTACGTCACAAAGTAATTACTGTCATTTATCGGGGTAGTTTAAAAAGTGAAGTCACAGTTTATTTGTCTAATACATTTTTCGGAGGCTCTTTCGAAGGAAAAGTACGACTGTCTGGTGTTAGATAAACATCCTTTGAATCTTTTTCTAAATAATAATTACATGTAAACCCTCTTTTGATAGGTTAAATTGTTTATAAACTGTTATAACACACTGCAGAGTGTTTAATTGTATTGCAATCTTATTAAATCAGGAATGTAGACTGCGTATGCATATCAAATTGTGCTTTCAGATAAACATAAGCAATGTAAAAAATTACAAAATTGATTCATTATTCAAATATAAGTGTTATGCTTAAACGTGCAATCCGTCAATTTTGTTTTAGTTGAAAAACAGTTTATTAAACGCGATGAAGTTTAAATTTCCTTTTTCAATCCCAAAATTTAGTTCATTACTTATATATCAAATTTATTCTTCAAAATCCTTTGACATTTGATCAATACAGTACAAAATACATCATACAATCTTCTGTAGGGATTATATCAGATAAAGTTGCCGTTTACGTGTGGTACATATGTAATTTTATTTACAAACACATTATCTTTCCGTTACAAGTAAGATATTTTACAAGAAAGTGGTGGATTTCTTGAAATTTTCGTTGAATATTATTAAAAGAAATAATGTGTTTTCCCCATAAAAATATCATTTGTCACCATTCTTTTAATTCCAACAACAACAACAAACAAAAAAACCCAATGATTTCGTGATTTTTTTTGTAAAACGATCATATGGCCCTTCATCAAATTTAGTCATTAACTTTTTAACTTCATTTTTCATACAGTATGATTATCTTTCAATGTCATTGTAGTAAAAAAAAAACAAACTTTGCTGGGCTGACGTATTATTTACATTTTGAATATGAAATTATAAGTTGTCTAGCAATTTGAAATTCTTCTCTATACAAACATATTATAGTGTAGTCTGAACGGAAAAAAAATATTTGTTATAATATATAATCTACACAAGAGCAAATGTCATAAGTTTTTTGCTGATTGTATCAACTTCATATTATAATAAATCATGATATGTTATGTGTTTGTAAGAATGTGAAAAAATGAAATATAAAATGCAAATACAAAAAGGGCAAAAGGACCCCCAAATAAACCAATAAAAAAGCCCATTATGGTGGCGCACAGGGTACGCGGTCGCGGTGAAAACCTGGCCCCACAAATATATATATTTACACATGATTTGTCACGTTGGTGTTTTCATACTGTCTTTTATTAATTTTCAATCTAAAGTTGAAAACGATTACATGACAAATTATGTCATGTAATCATTTTCAACTTTAGATTTAAAATTAATAAAATACAATATCACTGTTTAGCATATTTTACTTTGATTCGCCATGATACTGTTTTTATACCTTGACGGCCTATTGCAGAAAGGAGAATATACGGGATCTGCGCTAGCCGCAGTGATGTTACTGTTTTATTATGTTCAATTAATAAATAACCATTTTTATTCTCAACAAAATGTGTTGGCTCAGTTTAATGTTTGAATAGTTAGTGAGCAAAATGTAGTTATTCATAAACAAATATCTACGTAAACAACATCGTCTCATTTTAGAATCATAAGTTCACCAAGTCGGTAATAGGCAATAAACTGTTTTTTCTATTGCCACACACAAAAAACCCCCAGAGGTGATAAAGAAGTGGGTCAGACTGGGAGATGTTTATTTCACCAGTGTCAACCAATCACCGTCAATTGTATGTAACCGTGCACCAAAACACGATAAGAGCCCGAACTAATACAAAAGTTTTACTGTTTAGTGTCAAAGTTGTTATTTGATTCACAATCTGAACTACCCACATTATATGGGGCAATTTACATTGAAAATTTTGCGGATGATCTTCTGAAAGGGTCGGTTTAAGGACAACTGTCTCACATATTAGCATTCACTTAGTACATGTATTTTCTTCTCTCTCTCAAGAAATATGTTCATGTGGAAAAGAACACATAAGAACACATAATCGGCACTCATGTCCATCAGTATTGTAGGCAATGGAAATTTATTTTTGAGCGTTCAGCTACTAGTATTTTTTAAGAGATCAGGACGGTTTTAACATTGTCTAAAATTTGTTATAAAACTAATTATTTTTTTTTCTTTTGTCAATGTATATCTACTTCAGTATAATTTCAATGATGGCATTTTAATATGACGTTTGGCGTTTTAAGTTTACAGAAAGTGTGCCCGATCCTATTGTACATACCATCTTAACAATAAAATATCTTCAAACAAAAAAGCAAATTGATTTTATTTTCATTTGAAAACTATTACAATCACTGCTATAATTATACCGTGACTGTTTACCGCAGAGAGGATTTAATGTTTGGGAAAAATATGGGGTTTGCATTGGCTGCAATTAAAATATTAATATATGCATGTTCACTTAATAAATCATCATTTTATTTCCTGATAAAGGTTTTGGATCAGTTTATCGTTTGAATAGTTAATGAGCCAAACGCAGTTATCTATAAAGAATGATTAATTTACAAAAACAAAAGAATCACAATTTACAATCTATCCTAAATTCACTTAATCGGAATAAGGCAATAACAGTTTTGTCTTTAACAATGCAATGCCACACAAAACTGTGTCATCAAAAAACATGAAAATATTGTAGGTCAGACTCTGAGATGTTTCCTACACATTTGCCAATCAAATCGTTAAATGTTTAAAATGCCATGCACCCAAACACGGTGGGAATCTGAACGTACGTAACGGGTTTTTTTTTGGTTTTTTTTCTGGCGTTTCATGTATTTCATCCATATGGTTCATCTTAAGCATATGTTTTTTTTTTCAAAATGAAAGGTTGATTTGCTTCAGGGATTACTGTGTCTTGTTTGCATCCAATAAATGTTTTTTCTGTATTAAGGAAAATCTAATTGGAGTTACTTATTCTCACTATCAACTCCACTTAACTTTGCAGTATTTATTGCAAGTTGTGATAAAGTTGACAATGAAGTAGTGATTGCCTTTTGAAATCATGTTTTATTTTTTAAAAGGAAAAGATTACGTCGTTTTCAATTATAACGTCGTGTATTTTGAAGAATCCTCTCTTTCCCCAATGTTTTACTCAGCATATACAGTCCTAGTTTGTAATTTTTTCGCAGTTTTATCTGATTTTCTTAAAGATTGGGAATAAATTTAAAATACTTTGTTGATAGTTAACTCGGGCTATGGAGATATCTTCGAAATAGAACCATTATTACAAGGCCTTGGACTTTCCGTAGGACGTAGCTATCATTTCTTGCGTCAAAACATGTTAAAAATGATGCTGGATTCAAGTGAAATATGCACCGATTGCGTTGTCTTAGCTTAGAAGCCCGACAAATCGTGTTGATTTCAATGAGCTTTCACCGAGTTGGCAGCAATGAAATAGACAGGCATACGTGACATTGCTGTTTGACACAACAACCCAAAGTCCAAGCTCCTGTTATAATGGTTCTAAAACTATGAATATTTGCAATACAAAATAAATAAGCACTTTCGATAAGTTAATAAACATGTATGTAAATAAAGCTTAAATTAAAAATGCTGTAATTTATCTATTGTATTGGATTTTTTAAATTTTGTATAAAGACAACAATGAACGATGTAAAATGTTTAATTATAAATACTTACCTATATATCCTCACATGTTAAAAACTAAACAATATATCTATATTAGTGTTTGAAAAAAATAATAATGCGTGTATATATTCTTCCGCCCTAAGCTAAATCGTGTTTTGGATTGCGGAGATTTCTCTAGTTTTGCGCATATGAGTTACAATCAGTTTCCCTAAGAAATAGAAGAAAGCATACTAGCTAGCAATAACATCAAAGTTTTAAGTCAAAGATTTAACTACCTGTTAGTTCGTTGTTTTGCAAATGCTAAGCATTGTGCAAAAGTCAACAAAAGTAAAAAATAAATGTCACAATATATGTATAGCACTTTAATTTTAATAAACATAATTATACAGTTAGACATGTAAACAAAGTTACAGCAAACACACTTAATATAATGAATTGACGCAAACAGCAAGAGAAATGGAACCTTTAATTATCACAGGTGCGGAATAGTGAAATTCCACCAAGGGGACAAGATTCACGGTCTAGAACGTCTTTTTCCGAGTCCTAGACAGTAAATATTGGCCACGAAGTGGAATTTCACTATCCCACACATTGTCAAGTATATACTGAATGATTATTTTTCTCGCATTATTTTACTCTAAAAACTGATTTCTGACAACTTTCTATTATGACGTTCAAAAAATTACTTTCGGTTTATCCCTCCGCATGCTTCATATAGCGCAAATCAAAATGAGAGCATATATCATTTTGTTTCAATAAAAAATGATAAACTACAATTAATTAAGCAAACAATTACTTAAAGGAATAATCTCAATCCATCATTTTGCATTTCTCTACGGTAAACAACGTTTGTTTACAGATTAAAGCGGCGTAGTAATACACAGTGTAAGGTAGAAAAATCTCACACTGCAGTCTCACACCGGACAAACCGATCCCACACCGGTTATAATGAAAAGAATCATTCCTCATGACTTTATTAAATGTTGTAAAATTGACGGTTATACATGTACATGGAACGATTTACGCCGATAACGAAGAGAAATCGCCCGTCCCTGGTACTTTTTTATAAGCGTGTTTAACTGTACATAATACATTACATGCATATAAAACATAATAATATAAAACTGCATCGCAGAAAACATTTGAATTTTAAGATTTATCAAAATATTTTACGTGTTATAATTTTTCCCGTTAAGTTCGCGAGAGTTATCTCTCTTGCGGTGTCGTCACAGTAGTCGTCACAGTAATACAGCATGTATACACCAAGTCAACGTCGGGCGGAGTAACTAATGAAATTGGTTCGCGGTAAAATTGCGGAAGCGGCATTTTAACAGCGTGAGTTATCTCTTTCGGGAGGCCGCTATCAGCCTTGGAAATTTTTAAAGCGATCATTAAACAAAACTCATCCATCTATCCTTCATTTTATTGTACATATAAAATTTTTTTTTTTTGTTTAGACTAGCGCTTTCAGACAACAGGGATTATATTTTGTGTGAATAATTATGTAATCAATCACTTAAAAATTGATTACTTTAGAAATGTAAATTACTGAATATTTTGGTTGCAAACTATTTATGGTTTAATGAATCATTAATGTTACATTTAATATAATAATGTGTCATTTTCTTCATAGTAGACAAGCTAAAGGTTAAAAATGTCAGAAAAGTGATAGGGTGCAAAAACTATTTTGACCTAAATCTTATAAAATCCTTTATCATTAATATTGTCAATATGTTGGATTAACTTTCTTTTAAATATTTACACATTTCTTTCAATAAATCAGCAGACAGGCCATTTTAATTACTGAATTCAACACGATTTTTGGATAAAACTTTGGTTTTTTTTGGTATACTCTTTTTTATGTCCATCATTTGGTTAAGAAAATCAAATCTGCATTGAAAGCCATTTAATTATTTATCTTTAGTCGAAGAAAGTAAACACAGAGAGACATTAAAAACCAGAAATACACGATAGCAACCCACGCGCAGAGACATTTTGATCTTAAATCTGTCATGATTGATCAAACAGACTCTCAACTAGACAGGACTTGCATTGTGCAGCTTTTGCAATTCGATCTGCACCAAAGGGAAAAACCCCGCGTTTTATCTTTTGTCGTAATAATTCATGGGAGTTACTAGGATATTAAGTTTGGGCGTTTTTGTTGATCAACGACAGTTAAAATCAAGGGCATGCATGCATATGTTAGATGCACGTGTTTGTGATATGTTTCTTCACAATGGCGCATTTCGTGTAAAAACGTTTTAACATTACGTGCAGTACGAAAAACCGAAAAACTGATCGAAATATTCTATAAAAATGGAATAATTTATTTTACACTAGATAAAAGATGAGAGAAAATTATAAATGAGGGTTGATCAAAAAGCAATGCTACACAATTATGAAAACTTTCAATACTAAGTGAATAATTTTAATGTACAAATTAATGCATGTAACTAATCAAAAAGAGCCCGTGACGTTATTTTTCGATTCCAGGCATTCTGATTTCAATCCACTGGCGACAAATTAACGGTGGCTTATAGTCTGACTTTACTGTTGATTTTTAAAAACATTCAATCAATCATTTTTTTCCTTGTAAAATAGATTATACTATAGGCATTTTTTTTCTTGATAATATATGCCGTCATAAAACGTTAGAAATTTCTTTAAATGGGCTTGGTTAAAATGATCTGAGCTGAAAATAATTATTTGAAACACTACATTAGAACAGTTGAAATTTGAAAGCCAGTTGTCTAGCAATTACATAGATACAGAGTGAACAATTCCTTGATTTCCCAAGTGCATTAATTTTGGAACCAAGTCAACGCACTTCGAACAAAAAATATTTTTTTCAAAGTGCGTTGATATCGTCGTTGAAAATAAATTGTTCAAGGTTTGGTCAAAATAATTGATACTTTTGTATACAAAGACTAATTGCTTTTATTAACCTTGTTTAGCTCAATGGGATGTATTTGAAAAAGAACCTAATGCATTCTCAGCTAACTTGATTTACTGTTTCTCGGTTAGTGTTGTTGTTTTTTTTTTCTTTTCTGATAAGCGTATGTAGTTTGACAGCAAGTTTACTTCTTATCTGGTAAACTACTCTATGCCAGAAACGAAAATGATTCACATATATTGATAATAGAGATCGGTGTATTTCAACTGCTTTCAATTGCATGTGCTTATAAACAAACATGATGTGAAAAAATGATACTTTATTAATGTTTATAAAAAACAATATGACCTTTTATAACACCAATACGAGAAAAAAAAAATCAATGCTTATTTTAACGTTAATAATAATTTAATGTTTGTCAATGTAATTTTTATCTTATAACGAAGTGATTTATTTTATTTGATTTTGAAAAGGGGGTTTATGTTGAGACACTTATATATTCTGTAAGATACCATTGGCGAAATCATTGTTTGGCCAGCTCTTCTTTTTTAAATATCACTGTACTTAATTTACAAACAAATTATTTCTTTTCCGTTCTCATACGTTTACTCCAAGTTGCTATCATATCATTATGTTTTGGAAGGAAAAATAAAGAGTCGGGGACCTTCTTCCTATTATTAATTAAATGAAGACAATAAGTGATTTATACATATTTTTTTAGGTGTTTTAAGTGTCTCGATAATTAAATAAGAAATGTTTATGTATTTTTATAACGCACTTTGAAAAAAATTCAAAATGCGTTTATTTGGTCCAAAATTTAACGCTCTCTGAATGTTTTCAAAGTGCGTTGCAACAGCTGTTTTAAATTTGTCTTCACAGCCTAGTTGTGCTTTAGGACCGACTACATCCAAATTTGAGCAAGCAATGCTTAAAACGATTGCGCTGATTCATTAGGCCATTTCGCTTACTTGAGGAACACGCCGAATGGTATTTCTTTACAGTTTGAGAAATACTAAATATGAAGGTCAGAATGTAATCAGGACAGGGACGAATATAATTTATTTTCCTGATAAATTGAAAGGAATATTAATTGAGAATCCAAATATATATTTATGATATAGGCATCATTTCTCTATACGTTATAAACTATTGTATTTACATTTAGCCAATTAAAAAGTAAGGTGCGATCAGATGTAATACTTTTTTTTAAATTAAAATAAAATTGGTAAAATGCTTGTTTTAGGTACGTTTTAGAATTCTGTAAATATTTTCAAACTACACCTTTAAGTGATGCTTAGTACTCTATTCCATTCTTAGGCCGTTTAATTAGTCCGGAAACTATCTTAAGTTTTCATTTTTATAAAAAGGTTCTTTGCAAAATTTTCGAATGATTTAACTGAATTTTCGGAGGGCGTTTTAAAAGAATTAGCTTTACTTCACTTTTCTCCATGCATCCCACCTGAAGCCCCATTGTTAGAACACGAACCAGCTTTGCTCCGTGTTTTGACAGGTTAAAATCTGCAATTTTCAAGATAATTGCAATGCGATTATTGCAGCCCATGTGCAGTCAGGAAATGCAATGCATTATTGCCAGAGATTAGGTCACTGAAATCTGTTGTGAAGGCACAGGTATCTCAGCAACAATTTTGACGACCCGTGTTTTAAACTCTTAATCAAATTAAAATTTTACATGCACTCTCAAGATTGCAGAATGATTACTCGGTGATTGGTGGCCATAACCAGTCAGAAACTATGCCAGAGATGACCACATATTTAATAAACTATTGCAGATTTCTTTTAATCGACACTGTAATTTTTTCTAGCCGTGTTTCGGATGAATTTAATTTCCAGTCTTATTGCACCTTACACATATGATTAAAGTCATTTTATATACCGATTTTTCTTGAACGGATTTCATAATTTATTTTGGTCAAGACATGTCATTCATAATTAGGTTCTAACACTGGGCAAAATATAACTGTTGAATGACAAATTTGTTCCCACTTGTTTCTTTTTTCCGATATCGATAACCTCATAGGTTTGAAAGTTTTTTTTCAAATAAATGTCATTTTTATTCCGGAAAAAGGGAAAAACAACCTTGTTCACCAATTCTAAAAACAACATTACTATGAGAGAGAGAGAGAGAGAGAGAGAGAGAGAGAGAGAGAGAGAGAGAGAGAGAGATCTGACCTTGAGAGCAATCAGCCCCGAGGGACCGGCTCCAATGACAGCGACCCGTTGCTTGGTAGTCTTCCCCGACATCCTTAAAATGAAAATTGGACGCAACCTTTTTGTTTATAAAGGTGTTTTTTTTCGCTCGCCAGAGCCAGAGGCAGAGGATGTAGATTAGAAATCCCTAACGGCCTTTGGCTACGTGTATAATATTAAGTTTTTTGGAACCGATGTCACCATTGCAAAAATAAAAAAAAATTTAAAAAAAAAAACCAAAAACCGAACAGCGTCAGAGCAAAAGCTTCCGCTACTATACCAAATAGTTTTACAGAGAGCCATGTTTTGGTTTTTTATTTAATCTACTTGATTTTCTTTACCAAAAAGACCTGTTTTAATTCTGTTTAAGGTGTGATTTTTCAGGTGATCGCAATAGGTACTCCACCTCCAGCATTTCCAACTAAGTATCCATAAAATATAACATGGACCTGCCACTCTCAAAACAATATCGCTGTCTCTTAGTTAATTCTACCCCTAGCCAGATCCCGAAGTTAGCATCCTAAATCTGTATTCGAAGCATTCCTGGCATAGGCTCTTAAATTGTTTTGTCATTTTTTAAAAACCTGTTTCATACATATTTTGTTTTAATTTTTTTTCATGCCTCACCCCTTTCTTAAGGCTGAATGTGTGTACTTTTCCACTGAAAGGTTTGACACTATGAAACTTCTGCATACGATTAGATGATTCATCTGTTTTATTTTTCTTTTCTTCTTATCTATTACAAAATCTTGAAGTTGTCTTTCTTTCTTGGATCGGTGTAGCAAAGAGAGTTAGGAAGTAATACTTTTCATTACAGAAAATAAATCATAAGAAGGAGTGTTGGAATAAGATTTTGTCCTGCCATATTTTTTTTATTCAGAGAGAAAAAAATACATATATTAACGACTTCATACGAATAAAAAAAAAGATCTTAAAATTATCAAGCCGATGTATTTTCATAGTAAAACCAATTTGAAACACATATCCTGGATTAATGCGTCGCATGTCACATAATACTTTTGGTAGACATATATTTAATTTTACTATCAGATATACATGAAATATGAAAATTGCAAAAATACATTTTTGTGCGACTTATGCTGCCACACTCTGAAAAAACTTTTTTTTCAAATTTTGCAATTTTAGTGGAATGCTTTCTATCATTCTAATATTTATTAAAATAAATATACTGTGGAATCTTAATTTATTGTGGGGGACCAGTGTTCATGACCTTCGATGGGAAGCCATGCCCTCGATTTACATGTATATCTAAAGTTTACAGTCAGACATCTGTTTAATATTTATTAAAATTTTCACACTACACGTACCAACGACATATAACATCCCCACTAGCAAAGACAATTTTTGCTACACGTTCCAGCGAACAACCCCCCTCCCCCAAGAATGAAACTGATTCCAAATTATCTCCCCCTTCTGTGGAAATTATAAATTTAATACATTTTCACTACATGTATATGGTCATAATGGACCCGCACAAGGGTCCCCAGGAACGCCGACACGGGGGGCCATGAATTGCTGAATTTAGATAGAAAACCTTAGGAATATCATAAACATTTACCTTTTTTTTCTTTATCTTTATTTTTTTCTAAAATGTGTGTGAAAGTGGAATGGGAAAATTTTTAAGATTAAATATACTTTCACTAAATGGCTACATTGGCGCCGCCTGAAAACCCCAACAAATTTTAAGGGCCATGAATTTTACAAAATAGATGGCTTTAGAAGCATTATAACCATGCACTTAGTTTTTATAAAAAGTATGTGGGAGTAAGAAGATTTCTTAAGATAAAACTTACAACATGACCTTAACATTGATGAAATCCATTTTTACATTTCAATATGTATACTTAAATATTTATGTATTTTATAATACATGTAACTACATGGAGCTCTGATCATAAATTAAACTCATTGTTTATTAAATCTAATTTTAAATTTAGTCATGACTTTAGATATTATTGATAATCTTTGCAATTGGTATATTGGCAAAAAAAAAATGATAACAAAAAAATAATACATAAATTAAAAAAAATAATACCAAATTTTGAGAGAAACCCATATCTCGCATAATTTCTATATTCTGTACAGACAACCAAACGGTTGTTCTGCCTCGTAATAACTGAACTCCTTAATTAAGGTGGTATTGGACATTACCGTATTTTGACCTGCTTTTTATCGAAATAAACGATAAAAAAATCAAATGCAATTTTATGAATAGGTTCTTTCCAAAAGTTGTCAGCTAAGAGCGTAGCGGGTTCACTCTGAATCTGTAAATCATTTTTATTTTTCCAAAAAAAATAAAATTAAAACGTATTTTTTGGTAAAAAATTGTAAAATTAGAAAGTCTGAATTGTTGAAAGTATTTTGAATTATAATGTACTTTAATTCACATTAATATCGACTGATGTCCCATCACCTTACGAAACAGTATCAAATTTGCTATTTTTCATTGCAGCTTCTCAGACAGAGCTCGGAAAAAAAACCTGGAAAGGCCCGAGAAGTCGCGATTGCCTTAGACCAGGGCACTGAATAGGATGCGCAAGGTGCAATAACTCTACTTTAGTTCGTTAACTTGTTTACCAACATTTTTACTTCCCGAACCTTTGAACACATTTTTTGTGAATACCATTAAATTATTGTTAAAGACTAGATGAAAAAGCACTAGAAATCAAACTAATTGCATTTTGAAAATGACAGGGAGATTTCAACATGTCGCACTTATTTGGATTTTTAATCAGGTGCCCGTTGTTGTTTTGAAACGTCATTTGTATTTCCTTGTCAATTTGTATAGAACATTTAAGAAATAGAAAAAAAAAAACTAGACACGATCTCGTTGCGAGCAACGAGGAGGTCTTCCGTCCGATTTTTAGAAGAGGAAATGACCACCTTGCCTTTCATCACCACCTATCTTCATCAACGAAACATATCAAGAAATGCATATGTGATCTAAAAGAGCGATGGATGAAGGATTATACACCCCGTTGGATTCCTAATTTGAAGGAAAAGCCCCATTTTATATCATATTAAATAAGAGATCTTTTGACCTAATAACAGGTCTAATGACCTGTAATAAAAAGAAACCAAAGAAAAAAAAGAGGGTCTTCCTTTGTAAACGGAAGACCCTAATAACAATAAGAATAGAAGGGTGTTCCGCTGAAGACGGAAGACCCTAATAATAAAAATCTGTTTTTGTCTAAATCTTAATTGAAGAGTGTTTTTCGACTTGTACTACAGTCCAACAACCCTTTTATGTTGAATATTTTAGTTAGAAAAAGAAATAAAAAAGGAGAGAAAGTAATATAGAGAAAGAGCAAATCTTGGCTCCGGCGAGATTAGAACACACAACCTTTGCAGGTGTCTCAAAACATGGCTGACGCGAAATAATTCCCGAATTTGTCTTTGAATTTGGGGCGTTTTCGCCCGTAAGAGGAGCTGAGTTTTTGTATGAGATGAAAAACAACGTGTAAGATGTCTGACTATTCAGGTTTGGTAACAGTGCGAGGTCATTTGAAATATTGATGCGTGTTTGTGTCTGGAGGGGGTTGAAAAGACCCGAGCTTGATTTTCGTTTTAAATAAATCGAAAATAGAATTTTGAGGTCTGGATCTCGGATTCGGTTAACGACAATTAGGGGAAGTAAAGTCCTAAAACAATGACTGATGCATTTTACCCATGTATTTCAGTTTTGAGATTTTTTTTCGTGTCGTTTACTTTTATGTTTGACTGTTCTATTTCAGCAGGATTGATAAAATCTTTATAAATGTAGAAATAACGAAATCAGTAACACGTAAATTTATTCGGTAAAAATTTGATGACAGTAATTTCCACAGTTCTAACATTCATAAGTAGTAGTATACATGCAACAGAAATATTATGCGGCTACTTATATCCCTTGTACTGTGTAAATTTAAGGTCTCTGTACAGGCTATACTCGCTGTTTGATCTCAGGAATTTCTTCTTAATTGTTCAATCCGCTGCATATTTGGCAGACAATAAGAATGGGGTCCAAGGTTTTTTTCTACAGTCATGTCAAGCACGCCAATCGAAACTCAAATGCCCAAAAATGTATAACTCTCTTAAAAATGAACGAATATGTCTGGTCATTAGTACAGTAATCTAGAATTGAATTAGGTTGAAAATAAAGGCTCAAGATGAAAGATCCAGTAAAATAAGGCCAGAAAAACTAAATGATTTTGTGAATAGGAAGGGGGGGGGGGGGGGTAGGGGTCGGTGCGTGTACAGTGTGTAAATTTAATTTCCACGTATAGGCAACAAGCGCCGTTTAATCTCAGAAATTTCGTCTTAATTGTTCAATCCGCTGCATATTTGACAGACAATAAGAATGGGGTCAGAGGTTCATTTTCACGAATTTTCATTAGGATTCAGTGAAGGGCTTGGGAGTTAGAATATTTTTTTACAGTACATGTCAAACACAACAACTAAAACTCAAATGCCAAAAGCTTCATAACTCTCTTAATAATGAACGAATTGGTCTGGTAATTAGTACAGTAATCAAGAATGGTAATTAGTTGAAATTAAAGGTCGAAGATCAAAGATCAAGTAAAATCGGGCCCTAAAAACTAAATGATTTTATGAATTTGCAATTGGAGGGGGGGGGGGGGGGGTGTCGGTCGGTGACTTCTATATTAAACGTAGAAAATTAAATTCTAAATATCACATATTGCAATATGTGGTATTAAATAAAATACATATGTTAAAAACAATATATAAGCGTTGTTTGAAAGATGTAACTATTGATTTTTTTTTTTACATCTTTTTATTTTTAGGCTCAAACACTCATAAACGGGTGGTCAGTTTTCAAATCTTGTCGCAGTCACCCGTTCGTTTGTGTAGTTACGAGTATAAACTTCGTAGGTTTTTCTTAATCCCAGACAGGCAACAGATTTGTATCAGTATATAGACATGCACAAAAAAGGAAAAAGTACACCATCTTTAATAAAAATGACTTTTTAGCGTTGACTTCCAATCAGTAAGAAGACAATCATTAAACAATGAATTTCAAATTATTTGAATCCATAGACATTATCCCGTAACTTGAAATATTAATACATGTATAATTTTTGGACGCCAATGTACATTTAGCCTCTATCCAATTTACTGCATGTTACCTGTACCTAGTTCTTATATACTTTAGAGAGAGAGAGAGAGAGAGAGAGAGAGAGAGAGAGAGAACGAGAGAGAGAGAGAGAGAGAGAGAGAGAGAGAGAGAGAGAGATATTTTCTAGTTTTTTGCAGTGTTTAGGGAATCAGTATATCAGCAACGTATGTCAAGAAACGCATGCATAAATGCAAGCGTGTATCTATATATGTGAACAAATACTAATCAGTCCTCCTTTTAAAGCCATGTAGAATAACGTTGGTGCATTGCTAAATGTTGTGTGCATAAATACTTTTTGAGAAAAATTGTGAACAAGCAAAAACGTAAAATCTTTAATTTCTCGGTACCGGAAGTGACGACCAAAAAAAGCCCGTGTACTTTTCTTACAAATTTTGTCATGAATAAGATCTGAAAATTTCATGAAAATTGGCTGAAGCATTTTTGAGAAAACGTGACAGAAAAAAAACCAATAAAAATAATAGTGAAAAAGAAACAAAGCAATAACAATAATGTCTTCCGTTGGAAACGGAAGACCTTAATAATAGTGAAAAAGAAACAAAGCAATAACAAGAAGGTCTTCCGTTTGGAAACGGAAGACCTTAATTATCAGCGGGAATTAAATTTTTCCGTCGATTGAATGATATTAAAAGAAGGTTAAAGAAGTAGTGGATTAACTGGTACACTGTACAATATACATGTATCAGCTTCTTTATCGTGCTATCGCCTACATTAATATAGCATTTCATATCCGCTGGCCATGGCTTGGACATGTTGTTCCTTCCTATAAATTTCATTTTATTAAAAAAAAAATGGAGACAGCTCCTCGAGTAGCTATGTGAAAATCCCTTATAGACGCCTCAAGCACATGACCGCACTGAGTGAGTTCACAACTAGAGAACTATGTCCTGTAATAGCCAATCTAACCTATTGAAACAAAAGCTGTTCAGACGAGTAGTTTGTATTGAAAGTTCCTTTGTTTGAGTTTAATTTGTCCCAAATATATGATTTTAAGACTTTAACAAGGAAAAATATTTTGCATTCAAAATCTGTTAATACGATCGAGTAATTCGTATTTTAAAACTTCTCTTGTTCATTTTCGAGTTCATTTTGTGCTAATTACATTTATATGACTTTTTATCAAGAGTTTCTCGTCACGTGACATACTCAAAACAAGAACTACCTGTGATAAATACTCACGGCACATTATTGTACATGTGCCTGTGTGAATAAGACACACTCAGTAGGAAACTTTTTTCCGCTGTACACATCAAAGCATGTTTTATAATTCCTGCGATATTCAGGCGCAGCAACTCAGACCAGCATATAGTATGAATTCATATTGTTTGTAAATCATGCACGTAGCAGACCATGATTGTGGATGTCCTTTGGGGTCAGTCAAAACACTTACTTGAGCAAGCCTTTTAAAAGGTGATATACATGTACTAGTAAGTTTGAAAAGTAACATTAATTCGCTGTTTTTAAAATAATTCCTGTACATTAATTTGTTGTGTTATTTTATAAAAGAGTTGTCATGAAATATGTTTTCACTTATTTATTTGATTATTATGCACTCACTGGCAGTATATGTCGTCAGAAGTGACGTTATTTTTATAATTCAATCAAAATCAGTCAACAATTGATATTTTTCTTATCTTTTTTCGAAAGGGAAATATAGAGCGACTCTTTGAACAAGAACGAACTTTTTGTCACTTATAAGTATTGGAGAAATACATCTTCGGTGAAAATATTTTGTTTGTTCAAGCAGT
The DNA here is from genome assembly GCF_902806645.1 of Magallana gigas. Taxonomy (NCBI): domain Eukaryota; kingdom Metazoa; phylum Mollusca; class Bivalvia; order Ostreida; family Ostreidae; genus Magallana; species Magallana gigas. The sequence continues at coordinate 11,853,000 of NC_047567.1, read as the reverse complement.
CGCTCAATGTTTCCTTTAAAAAAAACTGCTTCAAAACAAACCGTTTTATGCTAAAAATGAGAAAATGGTGGGAAAAGGTAATATAAAACTTTATGATGTCATAGTTTTAAATTGTGGGCAATAAAATCAAAATGAAAATTATGAAAAAAACTTCCAATGTATATTTGTACAAATAAAACAAAGAATTACAGTGAAATTACAATGTTCATTTAAGGGGCCATTTTAGGCTCAAACCATATATTGTCCTCTATCTCATGAATTACTGTGGTCCCGTTGACGATCGATGCAGGCACGTAACATCGATTTTGAAAAAAAAAAGGGGGGGGGGAGAGACCTCATCCAAAAATTTCCACTTTGAAGCAGAAAAAAAAGAAAAATCTCTTTTCCAAAATCATAAAAACCCTATCCGGGGGGGGGGGGGGGGCATGTTAGTATTCCTTTTAATTTCATCTCACTGTTGATTTTTCGTACCTGTACATCATCCCATCCGCCACTCCCCAATGCGATGTACCTGTCCTTTGAATGTTCGTTGATTTCGCTGTTTAGTGATTCAGAAAAAAAGTTAATTGATTAATTTTCAACAATTAATAACTTCTTTTTTATCAAATATACGACACATTTATGACCTGAACTTAACGTATTCTTGAAACTGCCATTTTTAGTTAACGAACGAATTTTGATTCGTACGTATATTACTATTAGTGACATCATGAAACCAAGTGTACTTTTTTTAATGAAAAAAAAAAACCTCTAAAAAGGAAGAAAAAAAAGCCCAAATCAAAACAAAACAAACAACTTGCTGTCAAAACTGTTTGATAACGAAATGATGTTAAAAAATTGGTAACATCTATGGAAATACAGATTGGGTGGGAGTGGTGGTATCAAGCCTTTGATACAGTGTACCTTTCAAATGTTGCAACGCAGTGTGTTTCATTTGCAATAATTTTGTAGAAGAATAATGCTGATAGTCCTGTACATTTTATTATAAAAAAAAGGATTAACTTAATACAAAAAAACCCCCAAAAATATTTCTAACGCCAAGTGCCTGTGCACCAGAGAAAATTCGAGACAGCACGTGGTATCACGTGAACCTAACTGTTGCGACCAGTGATTTGTGTCTTACATGAACAGGCATATTGGCAAAGACTAATGGCAGGGATATCGACCTTTGCAGTTTTTAAATGAGACAGTCAGCTGACATAATTATCATATATTAACGGTCAAGAGAGCATTATAAATGTCACTAGCTCTATTGTCATACATGCAGCTGCCGAGTTATTGATTTAGGATAAACGTATTTCATGTAGGAGAGAACATGCATACATATATATGTATAGGCATATTGTTTGCTATTCAAATTGAATACAACTACTCTTCAATTTATTTACAAAAACTTGATTAAAATACTACCAGATTGATTAGGATGAACGTAATTAAATGCCGCGAAAAAGCTTTGGGCAAGGAAGAGGGCAATGATTGCACATGTACGAGTTTGTTTAACCTAATCCATTAGGGTCTGTCTCACTTTTATATTGCTGGCGTTTCTAAAATGATGAAAATCGCTATAGTAGATAAAGATTGTTCGTTTGTAAATGAATAAAATAATAGTTTTGCCAAAAATTTGAGATCAAATTAGAAACAAGTATTTTACTGAAATAAATCAATCGGAAAACAGGACATGCTCTCATTATACACAAGCAATTATAACAGACTTTAGACTTGGAGAGAGAGAGAGAGAGAGAGAGAGAGAGAGAGAGAGAGAGAGAGAGAGAGAGAGAGAGAGAGATGAAGAGAGAGAGAGAGATATATATTAAATTTACAATTAACTGTAAAATGGCGGGCATCTGGACATGCATGCAATTATATCGTTGTTTCTATTATAGTTATAGCATAATCATATTTCAATTATGTTAATATGTCTGAAACTGCGACGGTCTGAATATTACAGTATAAACATAACTGTTCGCCAAAAACCATGTTAAAGTTTTGGATTTTACTTGCAGCCATTTTGAGTGGACTTTTACTCACACAATGTAAAAGTCGTGAATCAGATTCAAGAAAGGTAATTAATATCAAATATTAAGAGAACTTGAGCTTTATACAGATTTTTATAATTGGATTTGAATTGACATTTAAAATATAAAAAGGGTCTTTATTTCAGCTACACATTCTATGGACAAAGTACAAAGAACTAAAAGAGGACGTCGATCAACTTAAATCGTTACATCAGAAAGAACAGGTCAAACCTTTTCAAAATTTGCTAGATTTTTTTTCATTTAAATTTTAGATTTTAAATACTGTATACAGGGTTATTTACGCCTCGTGTAATTTTCGCCAAACAACACTTGCAAATGGTCAGTTTCGTCCCGTCTTTAATTCGCCCAGTCACGATTGTATACTAAAGAGATACCTTTGAACTTTGGTATTTGTCCAGTCTTTAATTCGCCTAACAACGATGGCAAAAAGGGGCGAAAATAAAACGGGGGCGAATATTTCCCTGTATACAGTATTTACATAACCGATGGTAGAAATGCATTTGGTATTTAGAGCAATGTAATCTGTTCTATAGAGCGATTCGTCGTCATGTTCATCGTCTTCATCATCTTCATCTGAAGAAGAAGAAGACGAAGATGATAGTAAAGAAGAGGACGGAAAAAAAGAAGAGGGATATGACGAAGATAACGGGGGTGGTGGATCCAAAGAAGAAAATAAAGAGGTAAAAACTTTAAATACTTGGATCAATTTATTCATACTTTGCATGCTTTTGTTCGTATAAAAAAAAATATATCAAACGTGTTATATTAAGTTCGATGTTTTATTGATATGAATAAATACTCACTAACCCAGTCCGAAATTTATTTATTTTTTTTATAAATATCATTAAAAATATCTGCATGTAGTTTTTTTTTTTATTAAACCAAATTCCATTTTAAGTGGATAGGACAGTTTTGATAATGATTAATATCTTAATAGTAAGTAACTAAACGGAATTTTCTTCTACAAATTGGCACTTTATTGCCCAGTGAATTACATAGTGGTAGAAACTTGTTTTTTTTAGCTCATCTAATGAGTTACCTACTAGCATTAGAATACCTCTGGTTTTCGACGTTCGGACGATAAAAAAACCCCGGATTTTTCGTTATCATGTTGCATATTTTTTTTGACGAAGTTCTGTCATGATCTAGCGATATTGAAACGTTAAGACATTTAATGTATAACAACAAAAAATTTGTACGTAATATTAAATTAATGTTCCGATATTTAATATCATGGTGTCATTTTGAAGGTATGTTATCTAAAAATGCCCCACCAGAGGAGTTCTCAAAACTTTACATGGAAGTCTATAGGCAGCGCATGATTCATTAACTATTAACTTGAATTTTATTAAAAATCTCCTGTCGAATATTACTATCTATAAACTCTCATTTTAAAACATGTAATAAATGAGTCATTTTTCGTCTATATTTTGAAAAAATTCGAAATTTTCTTTATTTCATCGAGGGATGATAACTCTTCAAAAAAGTATAATGCTTCCGGTATTCATACTAACAAATTAGAAAAATCCAATAATTTTCTTATTGAGTTGTTTATTGAACATCACAACTGTGAAATTAAAATTTAATATTTATTAGAATGGGTTGTACAAAACTGAATCCTTGTTACTTTCTTGACCGTTTCGGTGACTGTAATTAAATTTTTAACTTAAAAAAGGTATAAAAGTCAAGATATAAAGGAGATACAGTGGTCAGAATTCATTATAATTATGTAAACTAAACTCCAGTCTAATATTTGTTTACAAATAATGTAAAGCATAGAATTACCATTCCTTTGACAAAATGAATTGTGCCAAACAAGATGAAATGATTCAACGTGTTTATAAATCCATAGAAAAGAAGCAATATTTGAAACCTATGTCAACAGAACATATACATGTAAATATGTAAACAATAACAAGGCTCGAGCTTTAAATTTGTTTACAACACAACGAATTCTAAACTCTGTATCTTGCTTATACCAATAAATATTTAAAGGGCAATGGTCACGAGTTTAGTCAAAAATCATTTTTCTGATTTTAATGTTTAAATGCTTCATTAAAGCATTTTAATAGGCAACCATAATTTGAGTTACAGAGCTTGAAATTCTTTGCTATGTAAATAAAGCGTTTGATTACATTTTGAATGTTGAAGTGAAAATTCCAGTTTTAGACCTGAAATGAATATGTTCAACATTAGGAACTGTATTTATGCTTAAAATGAAGAAAAAAATCGACAAATCAGCTTGAAAAAGATTTTTACTGGTATATTGAACATATGTAAACAAAAACTGAACAGGAGCCTTGTTTACACGACAAAGAATTGTGAACCCTGTATCTTGCTAATAACTCTACGAATGACTCTAAAATTTCATTTGATCATTAGAAATGCATTCTTATAGTATGGTAAATAATAAAGCAGAAAAATAGAATTTGACCAAAATCGTGACCATGCCCCTTTAACTCAATATTTAACTTTAACATTTTGACAACGCATTAAAAATAAAGTTAGAGTTCAAATCATGCATTTCTATATTCCTTTTAAGAGCGATGGTAAAGTCCATTATATTAAATAAAGTTTAACACCTTATCATCTTTATTCAGCAGAACAATTATAACGAATACACCAAATTCCCCATAAGATATCATCAAATACGACTCATTTCAACCGGAACCGAGTACAATGCTTGCACAGTCCAGATCGAGGCTCCAGTGAAGACAAAGTTCATTTGCTACACCGAAAACTCCCAGTTCATGTTCCCAGGTAGTAGATCAATTTGTTCTCTTTGACAAAATTAAATGTAGTTAACTTTACATACATATGATATATGCAACGTCCTTAAAAATATAATTATGTGTTGACGAGTCCTCTAGCTCTGGTGCAATAACATGTTTGCAGGCTTATTTTTTTTTATTTGTCGTTAATTTTAAATTTTCGGTAATGTTGTTCGATTTTTTTTCTAGTGGTGAATCCAAGTACTAGTAAATAATATAGAATTTTTTTTGCCAGTGCAGAGTTGGACGAAACACCGCCAGTCGTTAAGATAGAAAGGGGGTTGTAGACATTACGGGTTTATTGTATATTAGTGAATAGTGGTCGTTGATTTTCGGTGGCCTCTAAAACGATTTTGTTTTTAATTTCATGTTCCAGTTGAATCTACCGAAAGTCCTCCAAAACCAATACCGAATCCTCGTCACGAGATGATTGGTGGGCTACATCACGTGACCTGCTACTCACGCTCTGGTATTATGCAATTGTCAGCGGGCATAGAGCCACAATATACTACATTTGTAGCCGTTGTACCAGCCTCGGGACGCAACAGTTTAAATGACGACCTTAGTGACCTCAACGTAGAGTTCAAAGAGTACACCAATACAGAGCACGACGAATATCGGGAAGCAAGAGTTGATTTCAGATTTCAAAATAAAACTACTCCTGACAATATTGACGGTATATTACTCTGGAAAAATGAATCCAAAGGCACATTGCAATGGACAAATGACGGGGAACAGCAGAGCATCAACTTAACAACTAATGTCTCTTCCGTGTCTGAGTCTGAAACTATGGTGCTTTTAAGGGTTCCGGTTGACGAAGTCGAAGAGATTCACGGAAGTACGAGTGTGTATCTTGAATATCGATTGGAGGTCTCACGGGGAATAAATTTACGTTTTGATATGCAGCTACTGGGAAAAACTTCGTTACTTGAACCTCTAAGTCTAACGGAAATTGCAAAACTCAATGGCAATAGAGACAAAACGTTTACCGAAAACCAAAGAGGAAATATCCAGTGTTCTTTTTTTACCAATCCTACTGCCGCTGTAGATATTCTAAAGAAAGATGACAAAGGGATGAACAGGGTTTTGGAAACCTTTAGAACGTACTACAATGGTATTGCTTTTGCCGTTAAAATTTGGGAAAATGTTACAAACGATGTCAGTGGACAGTACCTTTGCAGAGCTACTGCCGGTAGTCGTATTGTTGAAGACGAATTCAACGTTGACGTTGTTGGATTTGTCCGGATACTCAACGCAAATGTCATCAAAATTGACAACCTTGTAGGTTTGAAATACTGTGGAATCATTAAAATTCGTGGTATTCGTACCTCAATTTTCGTGGTATTCGTGGGTAGCCCTCCCCCACGAATTTACATCCTCGACGAAAACAAATTTTTGAAAGAGTTTGTTATCTTACTGATACTAAAAACCGACAAATCCACGAAATGACCTCCCCATTAATAGACAAAATCCCACAATCTAAGAAAATTGACCCCCACGAATTTAAATGATTCCACAGTATTTGAAGTTTCTGTTTTTTCCTACTTTATAGTTCTTAGTCCTAATTTCTTATCTATTGATTATACTGAATGAGTGTTTGTGTGTGCTTTTTTTTAGTTTGACCGCCCATCTGCCTATCAATATGTATGTTATATGTCTGAATGTAAGGAAACCAGGTGAATTTCATAGTGAATTATCTTAATCTTCATACTGATTATTCCACATACTTTGTGCAACTTTTTTCACCATTTGGCAAATTAACGTTTAAAAGTCAGTTTTAACGTGCATACGCATATTCGTTTGCTTTGCTTTGTAAGGAAATTTTTAAAGCATTAGAATCGAAACCAACTTTTTGTCTGTGAGAACGCAAATTAGCGCACCAAGCACGGAATAAACCGATTTTTTGTTGTAAAAATCTCCTTTCTTCCTTTACAGGTAACAATTAACATTGAAGCTACTGCAGAAAGAAGCAAAAGTATAAATATGGAGTGTCACGTGGAACTCAGTGACCCTTACGAATTGAACGACGCCATATTGTTTCGGGAGCGGTCAATTAAAAACGATTCATCCCTCGTGTCATCACTGGACACATTAGATGAAGATGATAACAACTCGCTATCAGATTACCTAGACGAATACAGCCCTCTTGTTATCGACTATGCTCGAACCATCGAATTCTCTACCCAGAACGATTCTTTGAAGAAGAATATCTCCGTTGTTCTAGATCTTGAGATGGTCCCCAAGACGCCATCTAAGGTGAGCTGCACTGCCCGGAACATCGAGCCCGATAGAATGCAGATTGACGACCACATGACAAATTGGATCACTTTAACGATTATTTAAAACCCAAGTGAATCAATGATGTTTTTCGATTGAAATACTATATAAAGATTTCAGAAAACCCGATATAGATTTGTTAATGCAGGCACGTAGCATCGGGGGGGGGGGGGGGGGGGGGGCAGGGGGGGCCTGGCAGATTTTTCTTAAATTCACATACTAAAAATTGAATTAAGGTGGAGTTGCCCCCCCCCCCACTTTTAAGGGACCATGTAAAAATTTGGATTGAAAATAAGTTCACTAAAGTTATAAGTAACGTTTTCCTTCCCCCCCCCTCCCCACGGTTTAGGATTTTCAGGATTTTGGAAAGTGACTTTTTTTTTTTTTTTTGCTTGTCAAGATTTTTTGGATGAGTCTGGCCCCCCGACTTTCAAAAACGATGCTACGTGCCTGTAATGTAACGACTATGTATGCATATACATGAATAATTGTGTATTTTAATTATATTTATTTATATAATATTGTATAATTGAAACTCCATTAGCCATTAGCCTTTTTATGTACATGCATTGGAAAATAAAGTCAAAATTTCACACAAAAAATATCAATCATAATTAATTAAGTTTTTAATAGCTTTATCACAAGATTCGTGTATTTTAATAAAAAGTATAGTGAAAGCATAAAGAAATAAGTTTATAGCGTCCATTTTCAGTGTACAATGGAACACATTCGCCGATAGAGGTAACTAAGGTGTCACAACGGTAATCGACCAAGTTCTATATTTTTCAGAATTATTTATTTTTTCCATGACTGCATTTGTACAATTTCCTTCACTCGGTTTTAAAATGTCTTTTACCACTGAGAAAGATGTTTCATGTTTTTTGTGAGATGATGATCTTTTTTCACAGGAACTGCATCTTTCAGGGCACATGCAGCAGCTTACTGGGGAGTGTGCAGTCTGTTTATTTACAAATGGAAAACACGAAGTTTTGAGATTAGGCCTGTTTGGAGCTAGATATTTTGAGAAAATGCCGTATCGTGTGCCCTTTTTGTGGTGTAAGCTGATTTATATAAGATATGTGCATGTCACAAGTAATATTTTCGGTTGTCATGAGCGATGCAAACTGATATTTACATGTAAGAATATTTTCCTCTATTGCAATATAGTGAAAACAATTACCAATATCATGATACCTTGGATATCGTCTGATTGAAGGTTTGAACAATTCGGCATAGTTCTAATCTCGGGGTTATCGACGGATTCGTTGTAGTCGCAGGGTAATCAACGGATTAGTTTAGTCTCAGGGTTATCAACAGATTAGTTGTAGTCTCAGGGTTTTCAACGGATTAGTTCTAGTCTCAGGGTAATCGACGGATTAGTTGTAGTCTCAGGGTTATCGACGGATTAGTTGTAGTCTCAGTGTTATCAACGGATTAGTTCTAGTCTTAGTGTTATCAACGGATTAGTTCTAGTCTCAGTGTTATCAACGGATTAGTTCTAGTCTCAGGGTTATCGACGGAGTAGTTGTAGTCTCAGTGTTATCACCGGATTAGTTGTAGTCTCAGGGTTATCAACGGATTAGTTCTAGTCTTAGTGTTATCAACGGATTAGTTCTAGTCTCAGTGTTATCAACGGATTAGTTCTAGTCTCAGGGTTATCGACGGAGTAGTTGTAGTCTCAGTGTTATCACCGGAGTAGTTGTAGTCTCAGTGTTATCACCGGATTAGTTCTAGTCTCAGGGTTATCCACGGATAAGTTGTAGTGTCAGGGTTATCAACGGATAAGTTGTTGTCTCAGGGTTATCAACGGATTAGTTGTAGTCTCAGGGTTATCAACGGATTAGTTGTAGTCTCAGGTTTATCAACGGATAAGTTGTTGTCTCAGGGTTATCAACGGATAAGTTGAAGTCTCAGGGTTATCAATGGATAAGTTGTAGTCTCAGGTTTATCAACGGATAAGTTGTAGTCTCAGGGTTATCAACGGATAAGTTTTGGTGTCAGAGTTATCAACGGATTAGTTTTAGTCTCAGGGTTATCAATGGATTAGTTGTAGTATCAGGGTTATCAACGGATAAGTTTTGGTGTCAGAGTTATCAACGGATTAGTTGTAGTCTCAGGGTTATCAACGGATAAGATGTAGTCTCAGGGTTATCAACGGATTAGTTTTTGTGTCAGGGTTATCAACGGATTAGTTGTAGTCTCAGGGTTATCAACGGTTTAGTTGTAGTCTCAGGGTTATCAACGGTTTAGTTGTAGTCTCAGGGTTATCAACGGATAAGTTGAAGTCTCAGGGTTATCAACGAATAAGTTGTAGTCTCAGGGTTATCAACGGATTAGTTCTAGTCTCAGGGTTATCAACGGATTAGTTGTAGTCTCGGGGTTATCAACGGATTAGTTTTGGTGTCAGGGTTATCAACGGATAAGTTGTAGTCTCAGGGTTATCAACGGATTAGTTTTAGTCTCAGGGTTATTAACGGATTAATTTTGGTGTCAGAGTTATCAACGGATAAGTTGTAGTTTCAGGGTTATCAACGGATAAGTTGTATTGTCAGGGTTATCAACGGATTAGTTGTAGTCTCAGGGTTATCAACTGATAAGTTGTAGTCTCAGGGTTATCAACGGATTAGTTCTAGTCTCAGTGTTATCAACGGGCAAGTTCTAGTCTCATGGTTATCAACAGGTTAGTTCTAGTCTCGGGGTTATCAACGAGTAACCTGTAGTTTTATATTTTGTAATATATGAAAACTGCCCTCTTTATAGATTAATTTCAAGTGTTTTTTTCGCATACATACAGGAAAAAATACGCACTTTGGGCCGCCATTATAATAAAAACAAGACTGAAGGAAGTTTTTTGCATGCAAATCTCAAATTGTGTTGTGCTACATTCTGACAAAATATTAGCAATATATAGCAAGAGAGGGGCCAAGTGTTAATAAGTCGGAATGTTTTATTTGCTAGGTAAAGCCTGACAAAATATTGCAATTAGAATATTGGCAAAATGTGCCAAGAAAATGGTCGAGTGTTTTAACCGGCGGAAAAAGCAGCTTTGTAATAATAATAATAATAATAATAAAATACGTTTTATTTAATAAATAGCAACTTAGAAATTTATTCCAGAGCTTGTGATTCATACATATGTTTCAAAGTGTGTTAAGTGTCTCGATCATAATAACAGATAACGTTGATCTACCTACATAACACACTTTGAAAAACTTGGTCCAAAATTAAGTAATAGTTATATCATATTAAGTAAAAATTTACGCAATTATGAAGGGGGCGGAGGAGGCAAAGCGACCAAGCCCCTTCTTAATGGCGTAAGTTTTACTTAATATGATCTAACGTATACTAAAAACAAAGCCCACATTTTCATTGGCTGGTCAAAAGTTTTGCACCAATCAAATATCACCTCCCTTTTGTATTTGGTTTTTAAAGCTGACGTCACTGTGAACTTTGAGAAAATCTTAACGATTAAATCAATCACTAAATGGAATATTTACTGATTCCTTATTGGATGAAATAGTGCATGTGTTATGTTCTTTAGACCTTTTGAACATATTTTTCAAAGGGCGTTACTACGAGGCGTCATGATTTCGTTCGAAGAAAGTGTTAATTTGAGCATCCGAATCATAGGTTGATAAGCAGCCATAATAAATTCTGTCTCTGTATCTCCAAAATTATTTTAATTTTCTTTCAATTGTGAAGCAAGTAAATTTCTCACAACAGTAGATTTTAAACTTATTAGTTTTTCAGACCATTATATTATAAAACAAATTTTAAAAGAGTTGGATTTCTTACTAAAACTGAAAACCGAGGCATCCACGAAAAAACATACCTATAAAATGAGTAATGAACCGACAATACACGAAAATTGGGCCCTACGAATTTAATGATTCCACATTCACCATTTCTTTCTTGATGAGCTCAACAATAGTTATGGTCTGGTATTTGTCCTCTTTCGGATGACTCATATCATTAACATTGAAATTCATAAACTGTAATATCAAATAGAATTCAGCAAAGTTAACTTTGGTTGCATGTTTAGGCGAAGTGGAGTTTTTCCTTTTTGTACCAAAACGAATTAATATTAAATTTTCAACACAGATCACAGAAGAAAAAAAACTATGATATGCGTTTTAGTTTCTGTATTTATAAGTTGTTTCCAACATAGGTTGTAATAGGTCTTAGGAGGCAGGCACGTGGCATCGGTGGGGGAGGGGGGGGGTGATGAAGGGGGCCTTTCACTTCCCTCCCCCACTTTTTGTCGCAGCAAAGATTTTTCTCACATTTACATTTAAAAAGGTGAATTATGAAGGAGTTGGCCCCTCCAAGTGAAAAATGGAAAAGTTGAAATAAGAAAATGAACAATGAAATTGAAGTTACAGACCACGTGTGTACTCCCCCCCCCCCCCCCCCCTTTTCAAAAACGATGCTACGTGCCTGGGAGGTTGGCTGGTCATCCAATTAACCAATTTGTTTTTTGTATAAACTATACTTTTTAAATTTGACATTTTGTCTGTGCCTTTCTATATACTGAGCTTTTCTTCTGATGTACAGTTTGAAAATTTCCGCGACCATCCAGCAATTTTCATAAGTCAATACACTCAGGAAAAGTTTGAACTTTGGTTTTGATGATGATTAATTACGATAATAATTGTAGCGTAATATCCTAATTATCATACTAAACATTGGAAATAGTATAATATGGAACAATACGTCAGTTTTTTAAAATTAAAATTAACAAATTCGATATTTTATCATACAATATAATATTAAATGACACACTGTGTCAGACTGATATCGTGTTTCTTTTTCCCTCGTATTAAAAATCCGCAAGTTTGGAGATATCTAAAGGTATTTTCTTTTATCCAGACCGACCTCAAAATCTTTGACAGACATCCAAAACTTATATTTTGAAAGTGATTGTGCTAAGTTGATAAACTGACAAAATCAAGATACACAAAATACTTCAGAGGGTAACCATGTGTTAATTTTATTCTGCTGTGTCGGAATCCCATTTTGAACAATTATAACAATTTCTTCTTATTTGACAAATTTTTCCAAAAGAAAGAACAAGAAAAAAAAATTAGCCATTCAAATTTACAACGTCGCCAGAAATTTATGCACAGGTATACAAGTAAAATTGCAACACATGTCCAACACGTGCTGCAATTTTACCTGTATACATGTTTAATAACTCATGTACATGTTATTAATAATTGCGTATTTAAAATGACACGACGAATAAAGTTATCTAGTTAACCAAACGCGTCATTTCCTACTCTAGGTGATTTCTCGGTTAATCTGAGCATCCGCATCACATGTTGATAAACTGTCTAAAAGAATGTTAAAGATAGCTTTGATGTTAAGGTCGTATCTGGCGCTTGATTCCACCAGCAGGCACTTCGGCTGCCAGCCAACAAACCGACAAGCCGAAACCGTGGAAACTTTTCTATCTGTTCGGTCCAATTTATTTCCAACAAGCAAGATATGCTGAAAATCCCTTCCTGAAAAATAAATTGCCGATTTAAAAAATAAAAAAAGTCATTAACATTTTATATGTTCTGTCAAGATTATTTCCAACAAGCTAGACATGATGAAAATGCCTTCCTGTAAATAAGCAAAATGATTGATTTTAATTGATTTTGTTTTAAAATATTGAACTTTAGCGGGATGGGTGGTCATCAAATTACCCTCAAGATCTGCCATTTACTATCAAATATTATACTTTTGGACATAAACTATAACTTACTTTAAAAAAAATCATTTTTTTTTTACTTTAAAATTGTTAACATTATATATGTACGGTCCACGGCAGATTATATCTAACAAGCAAGAAACGACGAAAATCATTTTCCGATTAATTAAATGTTATGAATTTCCGCCAGAAAAGAAGAAAATGTAGGACGAAGCCATCTTAAAATATAAATTCTTTTTTTGTTGACTACAGCTCTACTTACCTTTTATTTGTCGAATTCTTTCACACAAACTCTTGGCGAGTAGAAATGACCTTTCGTTGTTAATTGCATATACTACCACCAACGCTTGGGCCTGGCTTATTCTCAAGTCAATCATGGCGGAAAATTCCAGTAATCCTGATGTATCCACGACTTCAAATCGTCTGCATTGGCCATCTGAATCAAAATTGATTAGAAAATAGCTCAAAGATTTCTATATGATGATATGCAATCATAAATTTGCATTTCATTTTTCTCCTAAAATAAATATGGAATATCTTTTTTTTTCTTTTTTTTCTTTTTTTTTTGGGGGGGGGGGGGCAACACTTTGACATTTGGGCGATGTTGTTAATCATTCTGTTTAGAACTCAAAACAGGTCCCAAAATTCCAGAAAAAAAGATGATGTAAAATAATTACGAGACATACTAGTATTTAAGATTAACAGTTAAAAAAAAAGAAACAATGCTAGCTTTCTTACCTGGAAGATTTAATTTGTAGAAATACATGTCTTCTACAGTCGGAGAAGACTTTTCTTTAAATTCATTGTAGACACACCGTTGAATAATGGAGGTTTTCCCCACCCCGGGTCCACCGAGGAACACAATTCTAAACACGCTCGAAGTCTTCGGCTCCATCTTCATGACAGCATCTTCTGGAGTTCGTCGAGGTAAAAGAAGGGAATGATATTCCTTCTTCTCAAAAGGTGTTAATTAAACTTTGATTAGCGGTTTTGTTCATGTTTCCATCATGATTCACTAAAGTCGGGTGTAAATGATGACGTCATACATGCTATAAATACAACTTTAGTATTTTCCTTATTTTAATATTACGTGTTTTCGTTGGGGTTTTTTCGTTGTTGTTGTTGGGTTTTTTTCAAATGCCAAAAAGTGTTTTAAATTAGTGTTTGATTTTAAAGACTACATGTATATGTATGTGGGTTCACTTTTTGAGACCACAAAAAACAAAACAAAACAAAACCAAAAAAAAACCCCAAAAACAAAGAGTAAGAACGAAGAAAGGCTGTAGTTTCTAAGTTTTTATTCAAGCTTATTCTAAGTATTTATTCAAGTTGCACATGTGCAGTGTCATACATGTGTTTGGAAGTTTAATTCTAATTTAACCAGGCCCTCTATGCAATCGCAGTCACCGTTAGCTATGTGACCTATGCACTAATAAAGAGTATAATTAATGAATCTGCAATTTAAAAACAAGTTCTTTTTAAAAAGAAACATAACAATTGTTATTCATTAAAATAACGTACAGTAAAATGATGTTTTTATCATATAATTGAATACATGTAGTTATTAGCTTTTTGATATCCTGATGCTTAACATTTTGTTACCACAAGCACGTGTCCTTTGAGGTTAAAAAAAATAAATTCCGACACACTAAAATTAGATAGGGAATTTCGAAACTGCTCCCATAAGTTATATTAATTTTGTTCTCGCTCTGTTAAATGATATTCCATATTACCTACTTCATTACTATGAATTATAGTAAAATTACTAAAAATATGCCTCACCCCCCCCCCCCACCCCCTCTCCCCGGACAAATTTAAATATTCCCCGGACCCCCACCCGACACCTGTTCCGGATCAGCGCATGTGTTAATATTTTTAATTTATCTTCAGCTATGGGTCCAGTGGAGGCTTTTAATCATAGGCTTGCTGGGTACCCAATCCAAGCAACTCGTTTTTGTTTGTTTGTTTGTGTCTTTTATTTAACACACAACAAATAACTACTCCACCAAGTCTTTTTCCTCCGTTAATTTCAAGGGAAATTCCCAAGTTCCCAATAACTGTATATGTTAAGTGATTAAATGACTAATTTGATGACTACATGCATGCTTTATTTGTTCATACGATATATACTAAGTAATCCAATCCAAGCAACTCGGGATTTTTTTTTTTTTTTTTTTTTTGTTCTCTTTTTTTTTTATTTAACACACAACAAATAACAAGTACTTCATCACGTCTTTTTCCTCCGCTAATTTCAAAGGAAATTACCAAGTCCCTAATACCTGTATATGTTAACTATATGTTAAGTGATTAAAATACAAATATGATGGCTACATGCTTTATTTGTTCATACGATATCAACTAAGTACAATCATCTTTTAAGTTATTTATTCTCATAGAATTCTTTAAATTATTACTTTTGTATTTATTCAATGATTAGTTTTATTTTCTATTTTCCTAACACATCATCAAAAAAGGGGAGGGGGTGGTGGTGACTCAAATTATCGTGACAATTAAGAGACAGAGACTTACTTCACTAAATCTAGATTTTCTGAATCGAATGGAGGGCGGTTTCCCCCCGAAACATCTTCAAAAAGGGTGATGGTTAGTTATAAAACCATTTTAACAAGAGCTTGGACTTTGGGTAGTTGTGTCAAACAGCAATGTGACATAGGCCCGTCTATTTCATTGCAAGCCATTCAGCCATGGCTCTTTGAATTCAACAAGATTTGAGTGGCTTTTGAGCTTAGACTACGCAATCGGTGCATATTTTGCTTGAAACCGTGTCATTTTTAACTTGTTTTGACACAAAAAATAGATAGCTACGCCCTACTAAAAGTCCAAGGTCTTGTTAAAATGGGTCCAATATCTAGACGATTGAGATCTAGACTTACTTCTCGAAATCTAGATTTCCTGAATCGGGTTAGGGACTGGGTTGTTCAGCAGGATTGTTTCTCCTACGCGTGCGCAGTGTATTAAATGTAAAATTTTCTGATCTGGCATTTATAGATATTAGTGTGAAATTATAAAAAAAAATCAGTCTGAAGGAAAGAAAATGAGAAACAAAAAGTGTTTCTTACGCCACACAAATACACTTTAAATTGTATATTTCATGGTGCTGAACAGTACACGATATTTTGTTTACTGGCCATCCAGATGTGATAAATGCTGTTAGGCAAACGCATTGTAAACAGTCTTTAGTTGTTATATCGGTTATTTTGATATTTCATAAGTGTTTATTTCATTACCACCAATCATCACTCAATATTTCGCAGCATGCATGTATCTGTTATCTGCGTTGATCGTGTGGTACACTGATTGATTCCTGTACTGAAAGTTCAGAAACGGCCAAGAACCACTTGAAGCAATATGAGCTGTATCTTTTAAGAATTTAATTATTTTGCTGAAACAAAACCCTGCATATACTAGTAACTTAAACGTTTATGATGAATACAATTTGAAAAGAAATCATCAGTTTTTGTCAGAAGAAAAATTTCTCTTCTAAGGAAATATAGCAGATCAATTTCTGAACAGAACGACAAGTTTGCTCCAGTTAAGACTTCTTAACGACTTTTCCCTCAGAATTTAACTACACAAAGAAATAAAATAAAAAGTTTAACATGATATTTGTTGTCATTCTTGTAGAAAATAACATTTCAACAACAAGCAGGGGATCATAGGACAAGGCAGTATATGAGTAACCGTATATATATAAGCAGGGGCGGATACATGATTTGTAGTTGGGGGGGGGGGCGTGGATAAAATTATTGAGGCATGGGTCTTGGGGCCGCCTTGAGGCCCCCCCGTGGGTCCAGGGGGCGAGGCCCTGGTTGGGGCCCAGGGGGCGAAGCCCCCGGAAGCTCCTGGGTTTTCGTGTATTTTGAAGGTAAAACCAGGCTCAAAATAGTGGTATTTTTTCAGTTATGTACACTTTACACAAAAGCCTATAATATATATATAACAATTTGACACATATTGTTACTTATACCTAATACATGTATTGGATTAAAAACAAAATATTTTAGGCATTTATGAACTCCCAAAATTAACCAGGTTATCAAAGTTACAACATTCTAATGACGTTACGGTATCAGACCCCCTATTAGCTGTTAGAAATATCTGATGCATCAAATCTTCAATATTCTTGTATTAAAATAGTCTATTTACCTAGAAAAAATTTCAAAAAATATACAGTTATTCAGAAATTTCTGCTTGCATCGCAATAGGGAAATGACAGCGCAGTCTACACTTGAAACAAAACTGCTGGGATTTCCAGTCGATTCTTGGTCGAAGCCTCAAGTTCAGGGCCCTGGAGAATTTGATGCAGCCACCATAATGAAATGACCAACGCTGCTTGTTTTAAACACAGTTTAATTGGTTTGTTATCAGAACCTGTAAACATGCATTAGGATCAGATGTTTATAGATGTTTATAGAGCAGCAGAATTACAGTCAGCATAGCACAGCTAATGTATCAATGAGGTGTAACATTGAGTCAGGCATAATTATAAATAAAGTGAAACACAAAATGCTAACTTTTCCATGTAAAATTTATCAAATCATCTACAGTCATGCATACTTTGAAAATTTTAGGCCCTCCACGCCCCCCCCCCCTTAAATCCGCCAGTGATAAGTATACATATGAGTGTATTTAAGGTACTTTTGCAGGACGAAGCTCTCGCTAAACCAAGTAAGAACATCGCGACATGTATACATGCATGTAATAATATGCAATGGTATATGTACATGTAAATTCAGAAATGCGCTATATCAAATCCACGCTAACTTTTGGAACCAATTTACCGCCAGATATCATAAACGCTAAATAAATTACGAATATGTTCTCCGGTGTAAATAATTCTTCACTGACGCTGAACTTACGCAGTGCGGTAAGTTGTTGTTGTTTATTGTTTAGTAAAAACAAGCCTAAGATTAATACAGAATCGTGTCTTCTTATCATGTACAGATGATCAAATTGCATATAATAAATGGGTTCACAATATTATAACATAACGGACAACAAGAAAGTGTTATACAGAACAAGCAATAGCTTTAAAGTACACGTGACTAATTATTATAATACCGCACCAGAGCTATCGAACGCGGACACAGGATTGCAGATTATGATGCTTGATGACGACTTAAACGATGCATATAGCAACGTTCAAAGAAGTTCTAATTTCATTTTGGATTAAAATTCGGCTGCACAAGATTAGGTCATAACCCTGTTACAATTAAAGTGTATATCGCCAAATTATGGTGCAATATGTATATGTGTCAAGTTAATCAATGGCTGGTTCGTCAATACCAACAAATAGTACTTATCTAGGTCACGACATGTCTATTTGGCTACAACATTTCCTTAATTACTTGCAAACAAATTCGAATTTACTTCGCACAAAATCAAAATCTATATTTAAAACCACCCACCTATTATTGTCGACACCTATCATTTGTTAAAAATGCGTTATTTTGTTTATTTTATAACTTTACTGACCTCGTAAATACTTAAAGCTACATATATAGTAAATTGATGAATTCACTTGTCGATCAGCATTTAAGAAATTAATCTAGCCTGCTTCGATTATCGAAGTTGTAATGAATGATTTGAAGAATGTCAAGGGCAAAAAACGTCACAGCATGAAAAGCGATCTGTCTTAAGAGTTTTACCTTGTCATCAAAATTTTGAACTGAATATAATGTATCAGAAAACTACCAAAATATTTCAAAATCCAGAGCTTTTTTGTGCACCGTAAATTGCAAGTTTTTCTTTGCTTGAATTGCTACTATCAAACCAAAAATCTTCCAAAATTACTGCAGTTTTTTAGATAGCTTAATGTGCCCAAAATTGAATCCCTTTTTATATTCTAATTAAGAAAACGAAAAAATGAATTATTCATAAATATTTACTTTTTCAACTGTCATTGTCTGTGATATTATTACGAATCAGATTTGAACCCTAAAACCCGATAACTTCATAAAGCATGAGTGACACAAAATGGGCGTGTCTTACAGCATAACCGAGACACGTCATTGGCTGCGCCGCGTAGCAATACATAGCATGTGCTACATAAACAAATAGTGGTTTTAAAATAAAGTTGTTTTAAAGTGTACCAATTGGAAATAATATCAATATAAGTAATAAGGAATCATTCTTTGAATATTATGAGGTGATAATTTCAGTCGGAGCGTGGTCAAATATATCATAAACTTTAAGCCTTCGGGCTTTACTGGATTTGAACACGCCCTGACCGAAATTATCACCTCATAATACTCAAAGAATGATTCCTTATTCCTTAATAACCTATCAGAATAATAATGTTTCAATTCTGTTTTGTTTTGAACATATTTTATTGAGTAAACAAAAGGATCAGAAACAAGTTCTAACAACTTACAAGTTCCTCTCCTTAAATATAACAATAGTTGTCATGCATATGAGTATAGAACAAAAGAATATAATATTGATATACACAAAGAAATATTATTTAATCCTAAGGATTCGTCTATAAACTTTTGTACAGAAGCAAAAATGCTTTTGTTGATATGTAAAGGAAGGTTATTGTGGCCATATAAAAGTAAATCAGTATCAATATTGACTAAATCTAACATAAACAATTGATCAAACATGTTGTTTCTCGCTCTAGAGTATTTTTTACAAGAAAAAAAGAAATGATACACATCTTCTGTTTTACCACATAAACACAACGGATTATTTATAATATTACGTTTACAAAGATCATAGTTTAATACACAGTTATGTCTCAGTTTTGTATGAATAATGTTGGTACAGCGTTTACCAAAAGAAAAATAAATAGGGGGTTTCGTAACTTTAGGCATATGTTTGCAAAACAAATTGATTGAGGTGGCTGTTCTGGCTTCTATATTTAGTGAATTCCATTGATTGACAGGTACAACTGATTTTTTAAGTAAATCTAACCTGCACTTAGGTACATTTCAATTCTAGAAACGAACGGAAAATTTCTACACAAAAAAGTACATTGCCAAATGTGATGCACATACATGTAATACTATGTAATGATATATGTAAATTCAGAAATGCGCTAACTCAAATTCCCCCTAACTTTTGGAACAAAAATATCATAAATGCTTAGTGAAATACGTTCATATTCTTCAGTGTGATTAATTCACAAGTTAATTGACGCTAAACTTATATGCAATTTCATCGTATTTGATTCTTCAGTCTGTAAATTAATAATTGTTGATTAATGTTTAGTAAAAATAAGCGTAATACAGAATCGTGTCTTCTTATCATGTACATATATTCCAATTGCATAAATAACAGAGGCATCGGAAACAAATTGAAAGTTGGATGGGGAGGGGAGCGGGGGGGGGGGGGGGGGCTAGACTTCTAAAAAAAATCTTGACAAGCAAAAACCAAAAAAAAAGGGGGGGGGGGCTAAGCCCCCTCCCTCCTCTTCCGACGCTTGTGTATTAAATTGGTCAACAATATCATAACATTATGATAGCGGACGTCAAGAAAATGTTATACAAACCAAGCCAATTGAAAGCTTATTTAAGGTTGCAGCGGTTTTCCGTTTGCTTCGTTTCAGCAAATGTTGCGTAAATGACATCCATACATAAATAGCTCTACAGGTGTTACATGCATTAGTTTTCTATTTGTTACAGATTCATTTGGCTACCTTATAATTTAGGTAAGTAATGTTACCGTTATACTTTTTTCTGTTACTTTGATTGTTTATTCAAATCTTATTTTGAAATAGCTCTTGTCTGTTTGGCTTTGTGTTAGCTTCATTTCAGAATGTATACTGTTTGGTACATTCTTTGCTGGTGCTATTTTTGAATTATATAAATTTCGAAATTTCACAGATCATCCATAGCATAGTTCTGATAATATTATTTTAATAATTACATATATTTCTCTGCATGCGACTTTACTACTTCTATAATATATCAAGTTT
Source organism: Magallana gigas (assembly GCF_902806645.1). Classification (NCBI taxonomy): domain Eukaryota; kingdom Metazoa; phylum Mollusca; class Bivalvia; order Ostreida; family Ostreidae; genus Magallana; species Magallana gigas. The sequence goes on along the minus strand of NC_047567.1, from coordinate 11,832,285 downwards.
TATCTCACATGACACTATTTCCTTGCATTATCATACAATATGATATTGATGAATATACTCTTTTTTCTGTTTCGAGGTCTTCCTAATATTTGATATGGAGAAAAAGAAGAATAAGAAAATCTTTCCTCCAACGCATTACAATATATAATATACCACCAGTAAACAACATCCAAGGGCTGCATTTTACCAAAAAAAAAAAAATTATAAAAAAAACCGAATTAATTCGTTCATATTTTCAGTCTCAGTTAATGCCTTTTGTAACAATATATATATCAATATATCTTAAATTTTATTTTTCATAATTAAATTTCACAGCCATTGAATTCAAATAAAGATTGGATGTGATAAATAAACATTCATTAATTTGGTCGTAAGTTCTTTTGTAAAACGTAACTCTACATACGCATGCACGATTTTAGTGAAGAAATGCTCTTGTTTGTTTTTTTCATACATTAAGTTTTCACTTTCATAGGACCATGAATGCGCAACATTTGACGACCGTCTTGTTTGTGCTATGTACGTTTGCTTCGGGTCAGGGTAGCTTCTTCCAAAATGAGACTGACCTGGTTGACGCTATGGTTAGCGCTGTGATGGGATGCAAAAACATTCCAGGTAAGAATTTATTCATATAGAGGGGAACAGGTGCATGGGCGAAGGTGTTCTCAAAACCTAAAATTAAAAAGCATCAAAAATAATTTTACAAAATTAAATACATTGAATTTTTATCAGATATGACTCATTTTGTTGTTTTAAACATACATAGCTCTACATCTACTGTAAAATAAGGGTTGGTATATCATAAACCGTGTAGGGACAATAAAAACATACACGTAATATATCTAAGAAATGAACTAAATGTCTACCCAAGTTATACGAGTATAACCTGGATTGGGGCATTTTACGCTTTATAATCCGCGAAGCGGATAATAAAAAAAGCGTAAATTGCTCCAACCCAGGTTATACACGTTTTTAACATTTTAACTTCTGTTATAACATTTTTATTCTTAAGACAGTACATGTACCAGTTCCGTTGGAACTGTCCGTCATATAAAGCCGGGGGGAATGGGCATCCTGTCTGGTTATAAAGCTCACGTGCAGTTTGAAAGGTCATACTATATATATTTATTTTGTTATACTGAATGTCTTAATTAAAAAAAAAAAGAGTACTGTTTTTATGTAGGAATGACGTCAATTCTACGGCGAACTGTATGCGGATGACTAACGCGCATGTAACTGTTCATTGAGTTACCCCGTTGCCAAGTGTGTTGCTAACACTGAGTGTAAACTGCGTCTAAACAAATCAGATTTCAGTATTCAAAATGAAAGTATAATAAAATGACGTACGTGAGTAGTTGATTTTAAAGTACATGTAACTACTTATACAAAGCCAGGGCTATCGAACACGGACACACGATTGCAGAGTATGACGCTTGATGACAACATAGGTATACATGTAACAACGTTTAAAACAATCATAATAATTATTGTGCTGTTAAATTCGGCTGCACAAGATTACGTTATCATCCTGTTACAAAGTGCATACCGCCTAATTATGATGCAATACATGTATGTTTAAATTATGTGTCATGTTAATCAATAGCTGGTTCGTCATACCAACAAATAGTACTTATTTAGGTCACGGGATGATTATTTGGCTACAACATTTCCTTAATAACTTGCAAAAAACTTCGGACTTACTTCACACAAAAGCAAAATCTATTTCTAAAAGCATCCACCTATTATGATTGACACCTTTTATTTGTTGGAAATGTGTAATTTTGTTTATTTAAGTTTACTGAACTCGTACATACTTATAGCTACATATTTTTGGAAATTGATAAATTGACTTGCCGATCGGTTAAGAAAACAATTCGGCCTGCTTCAACTATCGATTGATAGATTGAACGATTAGAAGAATGTCCAGGGCAAGTGACGTCACAACATGAAAAGCAATCTGCCTTAATAGTTTTTCCTTATCATCTACAATTTGACTGAATGTATCTGAAAACTGACAAAACAAGTACTGCAGTTTTTTATTAGTTAAATGTAATCAAAATTATAAGCCCGCTTTTTTCATCTAATTTACATTCGAATTCAGAAAACGCGAAATTATTAAATTGATAACATTTCAGATAAAATGTGTACCTTCAAGAATCGAACGGAAGATTTATAATTGCAAAAAATACGCATTTTTGTACGGTTTATCACAATAGATATCGATCGTAGTGTACATGTATAATTATATAAATTATCACCAGTTGAGAAAGCAAAGGTTTTTCACACGGGTAGTCTAGTCTGTATACACTACAAGTTTGTGATAAAATCTATAATCATTAGTCATGCAAATTAAGTTCAAGAGGACTAAGTGGCCATTTTTAGACTTTTTCGATTTCCTTTATGTATAAAGAGCCCTGTATAAAAATATAGGAGAATGGTCGTTTCGTCTTTTACAGGAATGAGTGTGTCGATGGTTCGGGGAGACGATTTTTTTGCTAAAGGCTATGGTCACGCTCGCTTGGATCCGCCTCTCAATTGGACCTCCCAGACTCCGGCCTACCTTGGATCCGTGGGGAAAGCCATTACTTCAGCCTTACTGGGTATTCTTATGACCGAACAAAGGAATAGAGCGGACAGGTACATACAAATGCCTTGGAAATGCGGTGCTCAAATGTTTATTCTCTATAGCTACGCATGTATCATAATTATACTGGTAATGTACGACATATCACAGGTATTGGTTTAAATGAATCTTAACATGAGCGAACAAGAAACTATCAATTTAGGATGAATGAGTAATAAAAATTAGTAATATAAGTTATATTTCACTTTTCCCACTGAATAAAAATTTAATCAGTAATTCATCAATTGATACAAAGATTTGCGGGTCTCATCAATTTGCTACGCATCCTTGTTAAAATAAAAAAAGATGAGTAAAAAAACTTGGAAAATAAGGAGGGAACATTTTTGTTGGTGTATATGGCGATATAAATACAAGTTGGTACATGTAACTTGAAAAGACCCCATAAATCCCGAAGGGCTTCTGAATATTAATTGCACTTTAGTTGAATTAAATCTTGACTTCAGTTTTGACTGGAATACCAGGCTGTACAACATATTTGGATCTAACTTCCGACTGAGTGGCGCTCGATCTGCGATGACAATCAAAGACCTGTTGAGCCACCGGACTGGACTCAGTGATACTGATGTGTACACTGATATGACGAAGATAGGTCGCGCAGAATTCCTCAAGTAAGGAGAATTTCACCAACAGGAATATATAACTGGACATAAATTTTCAGTAAAAAGTAAACCTAGAGTAAACCCCATGTAAACCACGAAAGTAAACCCAGAGTAAACCCCATGTAAACCACGAAAGTAAACCCAGAGTAAACCCCATGTTAACCACGAAAGTAAACCCTGGGTTTATTTGGGGTTTACTCTGGTGTTAGGTTGGGTATGTTTATCGAGCCATTGAACACTTGCAATGTAGAAAAGATGAACTAAACGATTTGTCATCATTTACAAAGATCCTTTTCTTTTCTTTTTGAAGCGTTCACAATTGACTGACGGTATTTTCACATTTCCTTTTTGATGATCCTGTAAGTAGAACCATTTTAACATGAGCTTGGACTTTGGGAACATATGTAGTTGTGTCAAACAGCAATGTGACGTAAGCCTGTCTATTTCACTGTTGGTCACTCAGCCATGGCTCTTTAAAATCAAAAGTCTGGCTTTTGAGCTAAGACTACGCAATCCGTGTATATTTCGCTTGAAACCAGCGTCAATTTTGACATGTTTTGACGCAAGAAATAGATAGCTACGTCCTACTGAAAGTCCAAGGCCTTGTTAAAATGGTTTTAACTACATGTAGTGATCTGTTTTGGAAGGATTCAATAACGAAATCATCCCCCCCCCCTTTGAAGGTACATTACATGCAGATTGAGACAAATGATGTCACAGATAAAAGTGGTATATACATGTACTACTTCTATACATGTATACTGACCAATATAATATATACATGTACATTCACTTTCTTTTAACTGTTAAATTGCAATGATTGATTTTAGTGATATTTAAGAATAACACAGAAGACCATATCACCAAGTCTGGTGCGTGTGAATACAGTTTCAACAATTCTTTCTTCAGTATTTCTCGAAGAACAAGGCTGACTTTGCTTGCAACTTCTAACCTGATATTATACTTACACTGATAAACATTTCATTGATGCAAAATTAATGATTCAATGCTTAATTGATTGCAAGAGAAGAAAACAAGTATTTTTCTTTTTTTAAATTAGATGATGAGTTAAATGATTCAGATATGTCTTGAATAGTGAAAAAGATAAAAAAAAAAACGACGAAGAAATACCTTAAGCTTCATTCCTCAGCTGAATTCTGTACACATTTCAGGAGACTTAAGTATTTGCCGAGTCTCGGTGAATTTCGTAACTCGTGGATATACAACAATCTTCTTTACGCCATGGCAGGCCATGTCGCACAAGTGAAAACTGGCCAACCATATGAAAACCTGATAAACAATAAGATCATAGGTCCTCTAGGAATGAGACAAGCGTCTTGTGGGACGATGATATACCCAACAAGCTCCCAGACCAATTACGCACTTCCGTATCATTTAAAGAACGGGAAGTTGGAGGTCGGAGATTCTCGCATATACCAGTAAGTAAATTACTATAAATCTTATTGCCTAAGCCATCAACGGAAAGACCGATTCATATTAAAAAATAATAACCCACAAAGCACTATAATATGGACAATTCAAATGATATTTTTCCAAATGGCGCATATATTCTCGTGAAACTCGGTAAATTTGTTAACATAAATTATACAGTAAGGCATAGAGATTGGGGATTGAGGGCGAGGTGATTGTGCTATCTACCATGTATGTTAGAAATAAAATGTGAGTTTTTTGGATAAAATTTGATTTTGTTGGGTAGCAAGTCTCAATTTTTTTTAAAGAATTAACGTGTTCATAAAGTTTTTGCGGATAACACAACGATTTTAAAGGGGGTTCTAAGGGGCATATTTTTTGACACCTTTTAAAGGGACTAAGACACGATTTGAGCTCAAAAAATATTTTTCCAATTTTAATGTATAGAATGGTTAATATGGGTCCTTTTAATGCTTTGTCAAAATTTGAAAGTCTAATATAGATTTATATGCAAGGTACAGAATTTAAAAATCTTTGTTTTGTAAACAAAGCTCGAGCTTTGTTATGGTTACATATGTGTTTTATTGGTATGAGTCTCAAACAAATGTTGCTTTTTTCTGTTTATCATATTATCTATGAACACATCAAATCAGTTTACCTTGTGTGCCACGAGTCGTTTGGTCAAAGAAATGGTAATTCCATACTTTACATTATTTGTAAACAAATATAAGACTCGAGCTTTGTTTACATAACAATGATTTCTTACCTCTGTATCTCTCTTATATCTTGATTTGTAACATTCAAATTTTGGTCATTCATTCAAAATAAGCAAGTAAACCATTTTATAAATAAAAAAAGAAAAAGAAAATTTTGATAAATTCCGGTCCAAGTCCCTTTAACTTGATTTCTGAACACAGGATTGGTGACCTAGTACCCGCCGGTTGTTTGATTGCTTCAGCAGAGGATCTCGGGAAATGGGTCCAATTCATGGCTTCCGGTGGCAAGAATGCGAACCAGGCACAACTGATCCACCCCGATCTTTTCCGAGAGATCATCAATCCTCAGAGGCTGCTCGACGATTTGTCAGTTAGCAGGTTCAGTTTGGATAGTGATTACCCCGTCAATGCCTCGGGCACCTGGTACGGTCTGGGCTGGTATGGCGGAGACTACAGGGGTGAGGTCAATCTCAAATTCTCGGGCCTTTACGGCAGACTCGGTTTTTCCGAGCTTTGCCTGAAAGGCCTGAGATTACACCTAAGATTACACCTTAAATTTAAATTTAAACACTTACATATGACTTGACAACTTTCATGAGAGAGAGAGAGAGAGAGAGAGAGAGAGAGAGAGAGAGAGAGAGAGAGTCTATGCATACTAAATCTTCTTAAATAATGTAAATTAACCGCGCACTCGGATTCTTATCATTAAAACGAGAATACCCGCTTCTAAACCACAAACGTTTTATTGGTGGATTCAGCTTACAACTGATTGGCTGCTGTCGCAGAATATGCACGGGCAAAACAACACTGAACTTATTAGAGAATCCATCTTCGCTAGCCAAGAGTTTTCGTTCCACTTTGCTCCCCATAAACCCTTGGCAGTTTTCATTACGAAAACTCCGGGATGTGATGGCGCTATATCTTGCGAGCCACTTGAGTTGCGCCCCTTGCATATTTACATTTTAATCGCATTAAACAACGGGTTATATACACACTACGTTATAATACAACTTGGAAACATGTTGACTACCGAATATTGGAGCATAATTAACGATGTTATTAAGGTGGCTCACTACCAGTACATCTTGAAATATTTTCTCAAATCAGCAGAAAATTACATATGTACTTGATTATGATAGATAACATAATGGATAAGAAGTATTTCAGTCTAATAGGCAAAAAAATGATCAATTTAGGATATTACATTTTCGAAAATTTAATTCAGTAAACGTGAACAAAAGCTCCAGGAGGATTCGAACTCATGATCTGCGGTTCAGAAGCCTGATAATTCATCCACTGAGCAACGACGAAATGTACAACTGAATCGAACGATATGAACACTTTAACAAAATATTTAAATCGCTATCTTGTGACTTAGTGTCTAAAAAAGTACAAGTCTGGGTGTAGTGAGGTACCTTAAATACGAATTAAATTATAATCTATGGAAAGCACGGGGCGTTTTATTCATAGTGTTTTGTAAGGACCTGTGAAAAAGTGAAAAAGTCGCCGATTTATATAAAAGCTTTTATGCCATAAAACCAGATATCGTTGCCGTGAATATTGCGGACCCAAGAAATCAAATAAAACACAGCTCATTGAACCCTTAAAAGCAATAACCATAAGCAGGAACGTATAATACTAACGGGATAGGCAACTTGTACATTCGCCATGTTTACTTCCCATGTTATCACGTGAGCCTTACCAAGTTTGTAGAACTATGTTCATTTCCAGTAAAACATTCAGGGTTTTTTTAAAGCGATCTGGTTAGACCATCGTTGGGGAGGCACTGTACTCGAGAAGTTGTGTCTCAACTTGTTAAAAGCACCGAATGTTTAACCAAAGATCACACTTGTTTTCTCTTTTAAATGTTATATTTACCAACACTGCGATTGGATCAGCCACTCGCAGATGCAGCCAATCATAAAACAGAGCTTGTCACCGAGTTTTCGTAATGAAATACGCCAAGGGTTTATGGGAAGCGAAGTGGACCGAAAACCCTTGGCTAGCGAAGATGCAGAGAATTTGACTAACGGAATGGGGTATTGTTTAAAAGTGTATACTTATGACAAAATATATATACGGCACATATACATTAAGCTGTAGCTCTACGAAGAAAATTTGGGCTAGACACTATATAGCTAAAGTGCAATCATCCAGATATACGATATTTACGAAAAACTTGCAATTTACGGCGCACGAAATATACGCTAGTTTTGACCAGATTAACAGTATGATATCGTACCACTTTCTGTGAAAATAAAAAATCTTTATTCATTTAAATACTGTTCATACATGTAAGTGTCGTTTACATGTACATGTAACTTGCCCCAAACGTTCTCCTAATAAACTATCTTTATAGGGTATCTGCGAAGATTCCCAGGGACATATTTGTACATAGAAATAAGTCGTTTCTATTTCGCCCAGGTAATAATAGTTCAACATTTTTAAAATAACCAGAATTGTTATTTTGTAACCATGTATTTTTCGTGTTTATCATACGAGTTGCTACAACCTTAATTCATTTTTGTAAGGGAGGACCCCTGAGAGGTTATTTGACATGTTTATGTCTGTTCATTTTTAAATGAATTATCGAGAAAGTGTTGATGTGTTCTGTTTAGAGAGTCCCTCATACGTCATACCATGATGACCGTAGTCGGACGAAGATCTTATAGTTTTCAGCACGTGTCAATTACTGTCAATCAAAATCCACGTGGTACAAATAAAAGATATAAGATTATTCCGATTTGTAAGACCCTATATAGCTACCGGAAGCTCAGAATTACGTTACTTAGGTAGTTTATGAAAGGGATGTTTATGTATATCAACTATAATTACAATCAACTTTCTTTCTTATTTCCTAACGAGCAATTATAGATAAATCTGAAGTTATTCACACAAGTCATGTGTTTTCAGTTGTTCTGTCTCTTTACCACAAACACAAGGGGAGAGCCAATGGTGTAGGAAAATGAACTGCTCTGAGATATATATATAAGCTCTGGCATTGAGTAAGCGTGCATAAATAACTCTGTCTAAGAAAATGGGTTGACCAATCATATGTGTAGTTTTTACACCGGTGGTGTATATTGTTTTGTTATACTTTCATGTTAAATACTGAAATCTGATTGGTTTAGACGCAGTTCATAATCCCCTCTATTACCCTCACCGTTAGCAACGCACTTAGCAACGGGTAACATTAAAAATTGTTACATGCGCGAAAATTATGCGCGTACGGGTCGCCTTAGAATTCACGTTATTCCTATGTAAAAGCAGTTAAGTTTTCTTTAAAATTAAGACATTCAGTATATCAAAATAAATAGTGCCTGTTTGGTAGGATAACAGTTGAAATTGACACCCCTCGAAAACCATTGTCAACCTCCGCTTCGCATCGGTTGACAATGGTTTTCTCGGGGTATCAATTTCAACTGTTACCCTCCCAAACAGGCACTATTTATATAATGTTCTTATTCGTAAACACTCAAATGAACAAAAATAATCTATGAAATAAATAACACGTATATAGATGCAAAAGCGCTCTCAGAAGTGCAGTTTAATAATTACATGTTTACAAATCACATACTATCAATTTATTTGTGTTCTTTTTATTTACAAAAACAAAACAACATATATAAGCAAAATATATATATTTTAAATAAAAACCAAACATTAAAGACTATTTGTGAGAGCGGGTTGGTGGGGAAACAATCTGTTTGCGCTGAGAGAGAGCCTTTGAGTGACTTTAATCTTATTTCTTTACTAAATCGTGCGCACTTTACGAGACTACCTGTAGAACAGGTTTTCTATAAATATAATAACCAATTAATATGGTAGTCATCATAACAAACATCAGGTAAACACGTGTTCGATCAAAACAGGTGTTGTGATACCTTCAATAAATACATTGTATGCTTGACGAAGCTGACCGAATTCATCGTGGCGCTATCGGAAAAACCACACCAAAGCCGATATGATAATTATAATTTTTAACCATTTTTATCCTAAGGCTTTTACAATAATTTCTTTGTATATAAACTGATATGTGTCTACATTATTTTTCTGCTGCAATGCAAATGAGATGAAATCGTTACATTTTCAGGTCACAAACGTCTCTTTAACCCGGGAAATCGGTACGGATATTCCGCGGTCGTTGGATTTTTCCCGGATAAAAATGCAGGGTTTTCAATCTCCATAAACGGTCCGTGGTACAATAATTACCGCACCGACCTGGCACCCCTCTCCTACGTCCTGTCCGACATCATTCTCGGAGAGAGCCAATGGCTGGATAACAACACCATCTGCAGTTTCCCTGCTCCATGGAAGAACCCGGCGTCTAATTCGTCATCAACCACGACTCAGCCACCTGTTGAATCCGTGCCGATCGAATCAAAAACACAGTATCTTGGGACCTACGGAAGTCGTGTTTTCGGAAAAATGACAATCGGACAGATAAACGACCAGGTCCTTTCCTTTCAGATGAATTCTGCAGGAATCGGCAATCTTTCCATGATATCACGGGCTGACGGAACATTCCGGATGATCTTTAATGAACTCCTGAACGATGTCGTGGGTTCGGATTGCAGTTTACAGTTCATTTCGTACAATGGTACGGTATACGGTTCGGTAAGGGTGCTGTACGAGTGCTTTTATACAGTTTACGATTACCACAGGGGAGTAAATTTCGTAGAATTAGAAGACAAACCGTCGTCTACATCTGCATCTGCAGCGGCATCACTGTCAAAATGGTCTACTCTTATTTTCTGTTTGTTTGTCGCACTTCCGTTAATGCGCAGTGGAGAACTCGCCTGATATTGGAATATTCATTCATCGCTGACAAATCCCATAATTTTTTTTTTTATGAATCCTTTAAAAGAATAAAGAAAAGGACAGTTTTAGGCCATATGATAATTTATGCATTTTCTAATGAATACTAAAAAATGATAATAGTGAGGAACACTAAGGATTCGGGATATATGTATTTCAGGATCCAAATCTTAATATAATATTGACAATGTACATTTCCAAATATGTCTTCTTATATTTTTCTTCTTAATTTTTGCTTTTTTCTTATTTTGCTGTTTTACAAAGGAGAATTGCCGTTAGAGCGTGGTATACTTTCAAATTGATATTTCTTCGGTGTAATAAATCAGAAACAAACATATGCTAGAAACTGTTCTGGTTAATCCTGTTTTTTTTTTTATAACAATTTACGTCACTGAACTTACCTGCAAGAATCAGCCGACAAATCTTAAGGATTTTTAGGATTGTTTTTGAAGTTATAAGCGACCTTAGTGACTGGAGCGAGCTTGTAAAAATGACGAAAAATGCTTTCTATTAAAAGCAATATGAGCTGCAATTTTCATGTTGAATTTTTTTTTTACGATAATGTTATTTTCTACTAAAATGACAAAAAAAATTCATGGCTTTTAAATTTCTGTTAGCCATATTTTGTGGGAGAAGCCATTAAAAGCCTAAATTTCATTGTCGTTCTGTACAAAAATTGATTTGCTATATATTCCTTAAAAGAGGAATATTTCTTTTGACAAAAATAAATGATTTTTTTTTCAAATCTTATTCATGATAAAAGTCTAAGTTATATGCAGACTTATCATACGAATAGGTTTTTGCACCAAAATAATATTCTAAAAAATACAGCTCATATTGCTTTAAGTATTGTATATGTATATTTATACATGTACATTCATAAGGAGAATCTGTTAATTTTTTATTGGACAAATCGATAAGAAAAAAGAAAAAGAAAAAGTTTTATCTGCAAGGAGGTTTAGGGATCTTTTTATTGTAACATACTTTCTCGGAAAATAAACAATGAAAATTACCTATGAATGTTATTGTGTGAATTTATCAATTATTGATGTCTTTCAGTAACGTTATTTTCAATGAATAAGTTCAAAACCCACTTGGGCTTTCAGTTTTCAGTTTCAAAAAAAAAAAAAAAAAATAGAAAATCAATATTTGTAAACTGATTTTATAGTCAAACATTTTACAATTTCAATATTTTATAACTAAGGTCATGTTTTAAGAAAGGTTGGCACCTGAATATCAATCAATATCAATATATCAATATATATCAATATCAATATATCAATATCAATAATCAATAGCAATATCAATCATCTGAAAACCACTTTGATATAAAGATGGAGACCTTTAATGTTCATTTATTTTATTTGTGACCCATGTCACATGCAATGTTTTTAGCTCACCTGAGCTGAAAGCTCAAGTGAGCTATTCTGATCACATTTTGTCCGTCGTCCGTCTGTCCGTCCGTCTGTCCGTCTGTCCGTCTGTCCGTCCGTCCGTCTGTCCGTCTGTAAACTTTTTACATTTTGAACTTCTTCTCTAAAACCGCTTATCCAATTTCAACCAAATTTGGCACAAAGCATCCTTATGGGAGGGCGAATATAAATTGCAGAAATAAAAGTCCGATCTGCATTCAAAGCGGAGAAAACCTTGAAACTGTAGAAAAAGGGGGGTGCATTTTTAAAAATCTTCTTCTCAGGAACAACCGATGCAAATTCAACGCAGTTTAGCATAAATTATCCTTATGGGAAGGAAAATATAAATTGCAAAAATTAAGGTGTAATTCTGTTTCAAATTTGAGTTATTACGAAAATAATAATAAAGGAAAGGCGTGTTTCAATCAGTTTAATAGCTTCGGGTTCGGCATCCGGTAAAATGATTCCATACTTCTAAAACGAGGTTCTTTGTTTCAAGCAGCCATGACATTATACGAAAAAGGGTCGATCGGACTATGATGAAATTGCTTGTTGTGCAACAGTTCGCGTATGAAGGGAAATTTTGAAACATGCAAAATATATTGGTGCCGATTTTGTGAAGTAAATTGAGGCTAAATATTTCAATGCGTTGACAGTTTTCACACATGACGTTGGTGTTAGCTTGTTCTGATTTTCGTTTCGTGTTCATTATTTATGCTTTGTAACCTGGAAACTATCGTCTGTATTTCGTGATTTTTACGTATCAAATCAAACAGAGACTTCGGTAAATCAAACAGTTAACTGTTTTCCTGCGCAAATTAAGCAAAATCTGATGTAGGGGTACTGAAATACAATTCATTCTATCGGTAATTCGGCATTATCTTTTGCGTAATGGAAGATTAATGCAATAGGTTTTGTTGAGATGCTCGGCATTTTCTCGAGTTTATTCAGTTTAAATAGAGTTTGATATCGCTGACGGAAATATGTAGGTATATACATGTATCATATATATGATTCATTTCGAAAAAATAAATTGTGTTCTTTATTTGTTATACATGTAGTGCATGTTTCTTGTGTTTAATTGTTTACAATTTCTATTTACTAACCATATTTGAGTGTTAAACTTCGAATTATAAGCAAGATACATAGATTTGCTCACAATTCTATGTTTGTACACAGATCTTAAAAACTAAAGATTAAAAAAGTAAAAAAAATGTCAATATTTATTAAGAAAAATTTCAAAGTCTGTTCTTCCAGAAACCAACTTTAACAACTTATTGTATTGTAAACTTAACACATTTTTAGCTCACCTGAGGGTGGGCCACAATGGGGGGTGGAAGTTTAACATAGGAATATATAGAGTAAATTTTTAAAAATCTTCTTCTCAGAAACTAATCAGCCAGGAAAGCTGAAACTTGTGTGAAAGCATCCTCAGGTAATGTAGATACAAATTTGTGAAATTTATGACCCCCGGAGGTAGGATGGGGCCACAATGAAGGATCGAAGTTTTACATAGGAATATATAGAGTAAATCTTTAAAAATCTTCTTCTCAGAAACTAATCGGCAAGGAAAGCTGACACTTGTGTGGAAGCATCCTCAGGTAGACTAGATTCAAAGTTGTGAATATTATGACCCCCGGGGGTAGGGTGGGGCCACAATGGTGGGTCGAAGTTTAACATGAATATATAAAGTAAATCTTAAAAAATCTTCTTCTCAGAAACTAATCGGCCAGGAAAGCTGACACTTGTGTGGAAGGATCGTCAGGTAGTGTAGATTCAAAGTTGTGATAATTATTACCCCAGGGGTACGGTGGGGCCACAATGGTGGGTCGAAGTTTTACATAGGAATATATAGAGTAAATCTTTAAAAATCTGCTTCTCAGAAACTAATCAGCCAGGAAAGCTGACACTTGTGTGGATGCATTCTCAGGTAGTGTAAATTTAAAGTTGTGAAAATCATGACCCCCGGGGGTAGGGTGGGGCCACAATGGGGGATCAAAGTTTAACATAGGAATATATAGAGTAAATCTTTAAAAAACTTCTTCTCAGAAACTAATTAGCCGGCAATGCTGAAACTTGTTCGGAAGCATCCTCAGGCAGTGTAGATTCAAAGTTGTTAAAATAATAACCCCTTGGGGTAGAATGGGGCCACAATTGGGGGGGGGGGGTCGAAGTTTTACATAGGAATATATAGAGTAAATCTTTAAAAATCTGCTTCTCAGAAACTAATCGGCAAGGAAAGCTGAAACTTGTGTGGAAGCATCCTCAGGCAGTGTAGATTCATAGTTGTTAAAATAATAACCCCTTGGGGTAGAATGGGGCCACAATGGGGGGGGGGGGGGGTCGAAGTTTTACATAGGAATATATAGAGTAAATCTTTAAAAATCTGCTTCTCAGAAACTAATCGGCAATGAAAGGTGAAACTTGTGTGGAAGCATCCTCAGGTAGTGTAAATTCAAATTTGTGAAAATCATGACCCCCGGAGGTAGGGTGGGGCCACAATTGGAGGTCGATGTTTTACATAGAAATACACAGAGTTAATCTTAAAAAATCTTCTTCTCAGAAACTAATCAGCCAGGAAAGCTGACACTTGTGTGAAAGCATCCTCAGGTAGTGTAGATTCAAAGTTGTGAAAATCATGATCCCCAGGGGTAGGGTGGGGCCACAATGGGGGGGGGGTCAAAGTTTAACAAAGGAATATATAGGGTAAATCTTTAAAAAATCTTCTCAGAAACTAATCAGCCAGATGATTCTTCATAATTGTTAAGACTTTGGCCCCAGGACAATTCTTTGGCCTCCCGAGAAGGTTCAGAGTTTGATGTACGTTTATATCCCTTATATAAATTATATTGTTCAGGATCTTTTTGAGAACTGCAATACTCAACATATGATATGACTATAAAATCATCCTGTTAGAAAAGGGACTAATGATTATAAACATAAGAATATTCAAAGGAAAAAAGGGTTTTTAATTATACAGGATCTACATGTATTATTGTACATTGTCCAGATAGTTTGTATTATGACTCCATTAAGCTGATTTTATCATACCTATTGTTCCTCAGGTGAGCGATGTGGCCCATGGGCCTCTTGTTTAGAAATATGAGGCCCCAAACAGAAATGATAATTTTTCTGAAATTATTGCTGAACTTTGGCACGAAAATGGATAATTTGAAGAAATCAAACAAAAATTTATAGTTTGAACTATCATTTAAGAGCCATTCTCTGTAAGCATTTTAACACTTGTATAGGTGGTTCGGCAGGCATAGTCACCGATTTTCCTCAAATTTTCATATGATGCATATTATCATATACCTATCATAAAAACACCAAAAGTTGGTTGCTAGGCAACTCCGTTACCATGGATACACATACCCATCATTCTTAGCAAAAAATGGTCTTGATTTTTACTGAAGAACACACTTTTCCAGCGTAAATATTTATTTCAATTAGATTAGTTTGTGATAAATCTTCATCAAACTCTCAAAGCATCACATCTTAACTATTGAATAATACATTAATCAAATTAAATTATTTTTTTTTCTTTATTGTACCAGGGGCTTAAAAGTACTTGGTTAACAACTTTGTAAAAAACCTAGAAATGAGGCATTTTTGGTGATGCCCTGTAAATTCTTGCGGACTGGTTGATGCAAACCGACACCAATCCTGAATTGACTGGGTCTTCTGTTATCAGAAACAATCAAAACATGATGGGGAAGTAACCTCAAAATTGTTGTTTCCATGGAAACAAAAGTGTACATTTTACAACTTTCAAACTTCATAAAACCCGTACTATGGTTCATAAATATGTGTAAATTATTTCCTTTTGAGAGAAAAAATATGAATATTCAAATATGCAATACATTGAGGGTGTTTGTAATATTGGTTTACAAATTATCGAATCTAGGTATGATATATAAACAATCGTTACCATGGAAACATGATAAACAATTTCTTTCAATTCTATGTATAATAGACAGTTTATGTCTTTGTATCTCATTTCATTATGTAACGATTATCAAATTTTGATGAAAAAAGGAGAGCATATTTTATCAAACTTATGTTTCTAGCTCATCTGAGCTAAAAGCTTTTTGGAGGCCATCCGTCTCTGTCTGTCCGTCCATCTGAAAACTTTCCACATTTTAGCTTTTTCTCCAGAACCACTAAGCTAATTCTAATCAAACTTAGCACAAATCATCCAGAAGTTTAAGGGGGTTCAAATTTGTTAGAATAAGGGTAACACCCTCTTTCAGGGGGAAGTGATAAAGGACTAAACATCTAATATGATCTTAACATTTGACCTTTAAATTGGTTCAAGGTTACTGCACACTTTTTACATGTTTATGAAAAGTAAGAGCAAGACGGAGCTTAAAGAAGGGTGTAAATGCTTAGAATTGTTTTTAAAGTAATTTGATATGACCTTCATTAGATTATGATTTCAATATAGCATGAAGTTGAACACATGTAGTGACTATAAAAGTAATATCTAAGTCAAGTTTTAAAAAACTTGCCATACTGGTGGCTTTCAATGCCAGTACATAATGAACTCAACAGCAGATGATAAGATTTTGAAATGTAATGCAGAATCTTCAAACTAGAGTTGACCAAAACTGGCTACACAAAACCTGAGGAGCGAACCTCTTTAAATATGATTTACTATTCACTATTATTATTGATACCGACGGTGTACCACACTGCATAAAATAACTGTATTTTTTTCACGGTTATATTTCATGCTGAACCATACAACCTAGAAACGAATAGTCAGTTTTGAAAGTTACTGCAGAAGGGGGGGGGGGCAAACTTATCCAGAATCTTGACAAGAAAAAAAAAGAAAAAAAAAATGATTTCATGCCAACTACATGCACCTACTTCAAATTTCCAATTTAAAGGTTGATTTCGTTCGTTTTTCAATAATACATTATTTTCATCTCCTTCTTTAAATTGTGGGGCGGGTCATTCTCCTTTTTCAGAATTTATTAAAATGTTGTTACAATTATAATCTTATGCATGGGAAACTCATTTATAATGATCGTGCCTGGGAAATCGTCGTTTACAACTTGCATGTAGAAATGTATTTGTTTACGGACATAATTACACATATTGATACACTACGTGCATAAAATTTATGTATTTTATTAAATTAATATTTGGTCAGTCTTTTTTTATCCGTTGAGTTTCATCATGGCGTACATATACATGCATGTATATACTGTAAATATTTTTATATTTTTACCGTTAAGTGTTTGGTACACCATTTTTTTTTTCCAGACGAAACTAGATCAAAAGTTTAGGTTACGAATTATACATGGATACTTGTCTGGTATCCATAAATAAGAAAGTTTTACCTCGTTTTTTTCAGGGCGTTTTCTTTAAGTTGATACCGCGGGAGCAAGACAGTCACTATCCTGTGTACATGTATTTCGAATTGCTGAGGGAGATAGTCACAGAGATGCATCTTATTGAATCAAACGTTCCTTCTTGATTTATTAAGGTGGTATGGGACGTCTGTCGATATTAATGTGGATTAAAGAAAATTATAATTAAAATAATTTCATCGGTTTAGAATTTTCAAATTTTACAATATTTAACGAAAAAAAAAATAGCTTTTTGAGATATTTGGAGAAGTAAAAATTAAAAAAAAACCAAAGCGAGATTCGAGCTTATGACTTACAAATTCGTAGTAAACCCTCTAAACCACTGTGCTACGCTGATTGGTGACACAATTCTAAAAGAAACTATGCCTTTATAATTACACTTAGTTTTATTGTTTATTTCGATAAACAATACGTCACAACATGGAAGTCTCTCTCTCTCTCTCTCTCTCTCTCTCTCTCTCTCTCTCTCTCTCTCTCTCTCTCTCTCTCTCTCTCTCTCTCTCTCTCTCTCTCTCCCTCCCTCTCTCTCTCTCATTTAAGATACACAATTAAGGTCAAGTCTAAAATGTTAATGTAATATCAGCCTATTAACGTAGCAGAAGTCTTTTTTAAATGAACATTTAATCATGATAACCGGTACGTGTATACATGTATCTATTATATAAATGTTTTTAATAAACAATCATGTATATATAATTGTATACATATATATACCCCCTTAATATAGCCGAACACATCCAGACTATATTTATGAGTATATGTAGTATTGCATCGAGATTAAAAAAGTATCAATTTGGAAAATCTGCATGGCCGTAAAAAAAATAATTCCTGAATTTGTATATGTTTAATTATGTGTCTAACTGACCGTGACCGGGTCATGGTGTTCTTGCCAGTGATGATGATAGCCATGCACGAGCTAGTAAATGTACATCACTGTCCGTGACCGCTAGCGGATGCCTGTTTGTACATGTAAACATGTTCAATGTAGCTGTGTAAGATGCCCGGAATGGTCACGTAGTATACGTACGTACTAAGTGAGGTAATGTTGGCTTATATATCTTATTCATAATCCTTATAATGTGATGTCTTTCAATTTGTTTACGCTACGTTTAAGTATACAATGTATACTGAGGTTACAAGCATCCGACTATACAAAAAGTGGCGTCGTTGAGTTATAAAAACTAATGATTGCGCAAGCTATTGTGTATTTTACATTGAGTACTTCTGTATATTTATACACTAAATGTCGGTTCAGGATTTCGTACCGTGCTAAATATACAACAACTGAATCATCGCTTGTTTACATTATGCTGGTTTATTTATAGTCAATATCCGGTGACCTACATGTATATCATGATGACGCGAATTTTAGCGCGCGAAATTTTGAAATAAATATTTCTTCTCAATTTTCATTGTTTTATTTTAAATTAATTTTCAGATATCATAAAGAAAATCTGAAAATGGATATGCAAGGTATATTTTTCTTTTAATTTGATGAATAAATAATCTCATGTGCACATAGACCAGCATATCATTTATTGTTGTGCATTTAACACGCATGTAAAACACTTTTAAAAATTCGAGAGTAAGGGAATACATATAAAAATGGGAGGGGAAGGGCTGGAAAAACATATATATACGATTGGACATTTGGTCTTAAATTGATTTTTATCGCTCTCAATAATTAAGTCAGAAAATTACATTATAAGATAGTAGTGTATCTACATGTACATTTATAACTATGGATTAAACATGTGCATGTACTACATCTTTGGGTATTTGAAGGTGCAACATTTTTTTGTAGGCAGATAGTTACTCACATCATACAACAAAGACAATTTAATTTCTAGAGCCTGTGATGCACTCTTATTTTTTTTGTGTAAAAGTGAATAAGTACGTACATGTAAGTTCGGGGAAAGATAATTATTATCTTAGTATTGGTACAAGTACATGTATTACTTACATAATGAATGAATAAATGGAAGTCTCTAGAATGTCTCCAAAATGATATGTAAAATAATATATCCAGCAATTGCTTGTAATAATGTACATTTGATTTAATTATTTTTTCTGTAGAATTCCTGATGTCCAAAGAATCAAACGTTACCCTTGACGATGTCAACCTACCCAAAAGTACAGTCGATAAAATCAGGAAACATATGATCACTGCTCCCTTTACTTCCGGTAAGCAGTTGATAGATAGATTCTTAAGGATTCTCCACACACCTGTAAAAAGTTCTGCATACAAATCCATTCTTCTAAATTACGTAAAGATATGGATTTCTAGCATGTTTTCGACTTGAAAATGACAGGAAAAAATTCAATTGGGGGGGGGGGGGTCATCTTTTTAGATTTTTACCGCTATTCATAACAATAAAAGTCGCTGCGGTATTCGAACTTGGGATTTGCGAGTCGGTAGGTCTAGGCTACACCCACTGCGCCACATTTAACTTTAATTATAAGTAGAAGTCACGGGGTGTCGAGGATCCTTAAAAAATATTTTAATATTTATCTTCATACCTAAACAAACTTATTATGGTTGTGAAAATAATGTTGTTTTTTTTTCTATCCAAAGGATGACTTACTTGAAATAGTCCATTTTTTAAACAATTGGTCTTTCTTTTCAAAAAAAATCTTGCGCATTCGCATTACATTCACGCTAAACACGGGAGGCTGCTCTTTAGTTTATGTTTCCACAATATTACATTTGCATGGATAAACTCAGAAACGATAATACAAATACGTGTAAGTTTTCATTGAAAATTTGTCATATATTCTGTTCATCAAAGGAAATACGGGATATGAATCTAACTCAGTGCATTTAATATGAAAAATCGCGAGAGTTCCGAATCTCGGCATGGTGCGTAAATTTGCATCGAGTAAAAACCGTTGGTGAAAAAGTGTTTAATTCTTCATTTATAATATAAATTAAAGTTTTAGATGAAAGGTATTTACAGCCTTAAAATGGTTTGTTATGAATAAGTTGACTGTTATTTTCAATGCAACTTCATTAATTTTCTCCAAAAACGTTTCGGAGTGATTCTGCAGATTTTTGCTACATTACGGGTATATCACCGTATATGGGAGGCATTTTAACTAATGAGAACGTCTGTCTCTAGACACAGTTAGATTAATATTCTTACTAAGCAGAATGTAGTGAAATTAAGAACATTATTGTAGAATAAAAGCTTGGTTATCATATGTAAATGTCAACGATACGATGTGTCGATGTATCTATTTCGTAAATGTCCGATGTCATATGCAATGTCAACCCGTGCACGCACGGGTCAAAGTCTAGTGTAGAATTATTTAAAATTACTATGCTAAAATGTTGTTGATTTCTTGTAGAGTCTATTGAAAGTGTCGGACATGTTCTTCTCTTCGGGGTTCGTATAATTTTTAGATACTAATATTAAAATACATTTTTTTGGCCTTTTTGTCTGTGATAGCACTACGATAGAATTTGCAACGCATCAATAATTTCTTCAATGACTTTGACTGTTACATGTACAAATAACGAACTGCATGCTGGTACACAGGCCTAATTTGCATAACTATACAAAATTAAAACGTAAACGTGTTAATAATTTTGTTATTTAACCGTACAATTGCTGAAAATCATATAAACAAAAGAAATAAAAAAACATTCTTTGAATATCATGATCATGGTGTGATTAAATCTATCACAAAACCCTTCGAGCTTTAATGGGTTTGATCACTCTTTGATCATATTGGCCATTATATATTAGTGCCTGTTTGGGAGGGTAACTGTTGAAATTGACACCCCGAGACAACCATTGTCAACCGACGCGAAGCGGAGGTCGACAATGGTTTTCGAGGGGTGTCAATTTCAACAGTTACCCTCCCAAACAGGCACTATTTATTTTATTATACTGAATGTCTTAATTTTGAAGACAATTTTACTGCTTTTATATAGAAAGGAAGTGAATTCTACGGCGAACCGTACGCGCATGTAACAATTCGTTGTGTTACCCGTTGCCAAGTGTGTTGCTAACGCTGAGGGTAATAGAACGGATTACCAACTGCGTCTAAACCAATCAGATTTCGGTATTTAACATGAAAGTATAATAATATTATATGCCTCCTGGCTCTATATATTCAATACTTATCTATTTTCGCATAGTATTCAAAGGGTGTTTATAGCGTAAGCATAATATGCCTAAAAAGCGCACGGTGGATGTTTTGACAGAAACCATTAAAGAGCGGCGAGTGGGTTTTTCTTCATTACTGAGAAACACACGAGCGGAATGAAAAGGCGCTGTTGCTCTCTCTGTAGAGGATGTAGAGGACCTGAAGAAATTGTACAGCTATCACCTTATTTTCGATACTAATAACCCACAAGGTCTACTAAATACAATTGTTTTTTGAAATAATGTACTATTTCCGTAGAAGGGGACAGAAAAACTTTCGCGTGCAGGACTTTAAAATCATCAATTGGAATGGACAAAAATACGTTCAAAAAGTCATTTAAGAATTATCAAAAAATCACCAAGGTATTACAAACGAAATTGAAGGCACAGGGGGATGAATGTACGCCATAATTCTGAATTATGTCCAGTTCAGTCTTTCGAAAAATATTTGTCTAAAAGACACGCTGGTACCGACAGACTTTTCCTGCATTCCAAAAACATCTTTTCAGATGACAGGCCAGTGTGGTATCGGAGCGAACCCTTGGGGGTTATTACTGTTTCTTACCCATTAAAAACGCATGCGTAACAGAGAGAGAGAGAGAGAGAGAGAGAGAGAGAGAGAGAGAGAGAGAGAGAGAGAGAGAGAGAGAGAGAGATAAAACATGTACTCAGAGTCCCACTTTGCTGATTGATAACAAATTCGTTACGGCAATTTGACTAAACCCAATAGTCTTTCTTTTTCTGCAGGCACCTGGGACGGGGAAAACCTTTCTGTCGTCTGCTATAGCGGGGGAGCTGAAGTCTGCGACGTGCTTCAGTCTGTCTTACTACGAAATAAAAAACGAAAGGTCTGTAATGCATGCATGTACTACTATTAACAACACGTTTTTATTCAATTGCATACAAATCTACTCTCTATACTCTTTTTTTTCTTTTTCTATAGCAATATTAAAGTTCTTTGAAGAACTATATTTTGTTTGTTCCCTCCTCCTATAAAATATACATATGATATCCCCATTTTAGGTATGATATATATATTGAATTCGTGATCCCCTTCATCATTTCAAAGATAAAAAATGAGTAATTTATTAACCTCTCAATTTAATTTCATACAGATTGTTCGAATGCTTGCATTTAAATAAAAGAGCCGTTTAAATAATAACACTAAGTTAACGTAATATTAAAATTTATACTCAGGCTGTATCTGCGAAACATAGTTTTCAACATCTAATTGGATGCCTTTTCAGTATCGTCCGGGAACTGTTTTCTCAGGCAGAACAAAGGAAGCCCACTCTGGTATTTCTTGATGACATCGAAGTTTTCAGTAATAGCAAAGATGATGTCGAGAATAGGATAACATCGGAATTCTTGCGTCAGTTGGAAAGGTTAAAGGTCACCAATGGCAGTGACGTATTGGTCGTTGGGATGACAAATAAGCCGTGGAAACTAGATCCTTCTATACTGCAATGGTAATCCCTTCTGATTGAACTTTACTAGTGTTTACATCAAAGTCTGCTTCCTTTATAATCATGCGACATAAAAGACCGACATACAGCTTGAAAATATACAATGGTGGTTTGATCTCTGACTAAGTTTACACAGCAACAAAATCATTAACTGAGAATAGACATTTAAGTTTTTGATTTTCTTGAGACATAAAACAGTTTAAGACAGTTACATATACCCGTTTGTATTGTATTTTGCGATACAAACCTTCAGTTGAATGTTTTACATTATTTAAGGGCATTACAAAATAAAGTTTAGACTTAAGTCTGTTCTTTATTTAAAGTCTTGAATGTAAATATTATTTTGAAACATATCAAGTATGAGTTAAACTTAACGACAATCATTTTAATTTTGAAAAATTGATAAAGTTGGAATATCTTAAGAAAAATATATTTCTACCCTTTTTTTGGTTGGCTCTTTCAAACAATGCACATGGTCAATGATTAATTCGTAAAAGATTATATAATACATTCACTTAAGCACTGATGCTTATTTTTTTGATGTCCTTGGTCCTATAACACACCAAGGCTGTGCAGACAAATTGAAAATTGCGCGTTAGCTCGATGACATCCAAAAATAAACACTCACTGCTTATATTTACATTCATATTGATGTTTATTTGCATGAAGTATTTGTGCATGGTCGCTTTAAAGCCTTTATATACGCTCTTAGGGATATGAAACGTAATTGGAACAGCCATACATGTATTAACATGTTATTTAGTTCGCTTCTGCAACTACAAATATAGTGCCAGAAACTTTGTAGAGAAAACTCGTTTTTATTAACTTAGTAGTAGATATGATTCAATGATTATTTTTAATAAACATAATTGGTTTTGTAAGTATCATTTAATCTTACAAAAATAAATATACTCAAAACGTGTAATGACGTTTATATCTGGGCTCATGGGGCATGAATAGACTAAGTGTATTCACAGGAAATTGAACATCGCAGATTTCCAATGCAAACATAAGGGGACATATACACTGAATGTAAAGATAAGTTTATAATGTACTTGAAGAAAAAACCCATGTCGATAAAGTTAAGAATTTTAGTGTTAATGACATTTGACGTATACTACGGTATGTACATCTATGTGAAGCTTCTTGGAAAATCCATTATGTATTCAGCAATGGAAACATGTGATATAATCATGCCAAGCATTACTGAAATAGCAAAACAATTTAATCCCCAACACGCTATGAATCATAACGTACCACATGACTGTGAGCATTTTTTAAAGCCAGAAAGATTATTCAAAGTTTGTCTGAAACCTTAAAAAATCATTCAGACTTTTGCATTTCTGCTAATCAGTATTTGGAATTTTCAAAATGAAAATATCATTTTGTTTATGCACAAGTCTCTCGCCTCTTTAAGGTAATTGAATCCAAAATCCGATTAAATAGGTTGAAATTAGCTACAAAAATATCTGAATTTCACTGAACTTTTTCAAAATAATTTTTTTGATTAACCAAAAATAAAAATCATGGTTTTGGAATATATTTTTTACAGTCAAAAAGAACAACTAGCCTTTAAAAATGATAATCGTAAAAATTATTATCTCATATAACCACTAAGTTTGAGAACAGCACCTCGTTTTCTCATATGATTAAACATCAGTTGTGTGTTTCTTTGACTCACGTGTGCTTATTGATAAAAAGCCAAATACAACATGTACTAATGGAAGGAAAGAGTCTATAATAAACGACAATTACAAGTACATGTAAATAATTTTAACCTTTGGGTAACCTGTCTGTGGTATAGTGCTTTATCTGCAGTAACTTTACACACATTTTATTGGTAAAAATATGTGGGCCGTAAATAATTGCATTCATCGTCATCCTGGTCAATTTATTATTTTTTTATTTGGAGGGAGAATAGACTTTGTAACATTACATCAACAAATAAATAAACAAATAAATAGATAACAGAAATTAAACTTAAAAATACATGGGTCTTTAAGATAAGTTTTAATTTAACTTTCTATGTAGGTAATCATGAGATTTATAACTATCATATGAAGAGACTTATGTAACGGCGACATTTTAATAATATTGTAGGTTTCAGCATCGAATTGAAATTCCATTGCCAGACGAGGACAACAGGTGTGAAATATTCAAAACTGAGCTAGATCATGCAAAGGTATCCCTGTCTGAGGAACAACTTCTTGAATTGGGAAGAAAAACATCAGGGTAAATATTTAATAGACTATAGACAAAACCCCCCCCCCCAGTTTTTCGTTATTCTTATTGCTCTATTCCGGTGACAGTAAATATACATAAAACACAAGATGAATCCCAGCCATTTAGCTAGTAACTGAAAAGTGCCAACTTAAACGAAACCAAATTATTGTTGTTTGAATGATTGAACAGATACATTGTAGCTCTGTCGTATAGCTATCTTTTCAAATCTTTATGTAAACATTCAATTAACTTAGTAGCACAGAATCATACCCTCAGATCTAGGGAAGGGGGACCTTAATACGTAAATTACCGAAAATATGCCTCGCCCTACCCGCCCCCCCCCCGGAAAACTCTTATAACCCCCCCCCCCCACCCCCACCCCCAACCCCGAGGAAAATATTTTTGGATCCGATGCAGATTCATCTTTCGTATCTTTTGTCTCGACAAGTTTTGTTTCGTTCGAGAAATATTTATTGATTGGTGTTTTTTAAATAATCATTAACATATTATCAATGATGTAATATGAATATGATTTCAATGAGATGTAATGACAAGGCTTACTGGATTGGTAATGATTTGTTCTCATACAGATTTACCGGATCTGATATTGTAATAGTTGTGCGGGATGCTTTAATGGAACCCATTAGAACTGTACAAAAGGCAACGCACTATATGAAAGTGAGTTTTTTTTATAATCGGTGCGAGTATTTAAACTTTGCCTTTTAAACAATATAGCTCTGATACCTTTATAGATGAACATTTAAATATATTCTAGATATAAATATCATAAAAGACATATGTTGGTTGGCAATTTAATCACACTTTATAATGTATTTTTAACTACAAGGTATATCTATACGTTCAATCTAGGTCCAAGAGAACACCAAGTGGACGCCGTGTCTCCCTGACGCCCCCGGTGCCGTAGAAATGACGTGGACAGACGTCCAGGCGGACGAACTACTGGAGCCGACTGTGACCTTTGTGAGTTAGATTGTTTGGATTATTTTGACCATCAGATCTATTACTGACCGTTTGGATATGGAGACTGAATGGTCAGCAAATTAATCATTAGATCTACCTCAAACTTTGACCTATCATACTGTAAATTTCTTCTTTTACGCGAGTACTTGGTTTCACGATTCCACCGTTTTGTATCAAATCGCAAGAATATAAAATTGCAATCTCCAAATTTTCGTTATAATTTCCTTTAGTTCAAAGTTTTAAAATTTGCGAGGGTTGCCTCTTGCAATTTTATGCAAAAATTAATTCCTCGCGTTTAATTAATCTACATTATTTTTGGCTTTAAACTAACATTCAAATATTTCAGCTGTAAAATTTGAGCATTTTCATATAATTTTAAGTTTGTACAAAGCTCTTATACATGAGAAAATAAATAAATTATTCAGAACCTGGCATGACCACTCAACCCTCTTTCTCACTATTTTAAAAAAATACTGAAATGACCTGCGAAACTGTATAACACGTGTTCACGTTTAATACCTGCTAACTTGTAGTGAGTTCGTATTAAATGTTTTTGATACTATGATAAAAATTTAAAGTGTTTGTGATCAGCTATCAAACAAAGAAAAGAAAAAAAAACCACCAACAACAAATAAATACGCAGAAACTGTATCTGAAGTATTTATTATGTTATTGTTTGTTATTTAAAAAAAAATTATTTGATTTCCAAAAAAGTAATGGGCACAAATAAAAATAATGCCTATTTGCCTCATTTAGGAAAATTTTTTGACACGTGAGAAAACCATGATACAAGGTATGACATGCGATTTGTGCTTAGTTTGAGTCTACTTTTCATAATTTTCAGGCGGATTTAAGGAAGAGCTTGTCCAACTGTAGACCTTCTGTAGATGTTGATTACCTCAAACTTTATGCCCAATTCCTACAAAAAGCTTCAAACGCCAGTGCTTGATATACGTGTTCATCTATTACATGTAGGAATATGCTATATAATCGTGTAGTAGTGTTTGTAATATGGGATAATGATAAATTTTTGTCAAAAATATCATTGGAGCTGAATTGATGAATCTATATTAAATGTGCTAAAGAAATGATCGAGTATTTCCATAGTTATACATGCATACATGTATACACCAACTTAGTTTTTCAGAAAGATAAACTTGTATCAAAATACAGCTTCTGCACACGTCTCTCTTGTGTCTATTTTTATCTGATTTTCTGATCACCTGTTGTCCGTCGTCTGTCCGTCCGTATGTCCGTCCGTCTGTAAACTTTTCACATTTTTTACTTCTTCTCTAGAACCACTGAGTCAAATTTAACCAAACTTGGTACAAAGCATCCTTATGGGAAGGGGATTCTAAATTGTTAAAATAAAGGGCACAACCCTTTTTAAAAGGGAGATAATTGCGAAAATTGGGTTGGTGTCTTAAAAAATCTTCTTCTTAAGAACCACTGCACCAGATATGCCAATATTTACACCAAAGCTTGTTTATATAGTGAAGATTCTAAATTGTAGAAATCGCGATCCCCGGGTCAATACTGGGTTCCAAAGAGGGGTTCAAAGTTGATTAAAAAAGACAAATTTAACATAGAAATATATGAGGGAAAATGTTTTTAAGAATGTATTCTCAAGGTCTACAGTGCTAAAATAAGTGAGATTACTATTCAAGTACCCTAAGATAGTGTAGATTCTAAATTGTGAAAACCTTGATCCCCGGACTAATACTACGTACGGCTCCAAAATATGTTCAACGTTTAGCATAGACTTATAGCGAGCGCAGCGAGGCGGCGCAAAGCGCCGCTCGCGTAACGAGCTCCATAGACAACGTGTACGAACGGAGAAAATTCGAGTTGAAATCTGCACATTGTTCAAAGAAATTTTTATGAGGCCACGTGAAAAAGTTCTACATATCCCAATAATCCTTTGCGGTGCATAGCAACATGGTGGAACAGGAAACGGTTCAAAGGAAAATTCTTAACTCTTGAACGTATACATCTATTTCATTCATAACAACAAAAATCCTTTAAAAACACTAAAGTAAACAAGACATTATGCTAACGAAAAAAAAACCCTGTACCTATCTGAACTTTTGCTGACATATGAGGTAATTTCCTTTCCCGAATTTTTCCGACAACTGTCGAACGCAAAAGAAAGTTAAGTATGACGTCACAGTGACTTCGTGCAATAAATTTAGAGGTGGATCAAGCATATGTACTGGGTGTAACGTGTAGTAAGTACTCAGTATCAGTATTAATGGTAACTCTTCGGCTAATTAGTTTTGTTTTGATCATATTTTTAGCTAAGTAAATACACATGCAAGTTCCATACTTAATTTACTGTCATATTGTCCAATTGTAATATGCATGCGTGAGGTAGGTGACAAAATATTTATTTTAAAAATGTCTACAACGCATATATAGCATACAAAAATTAACTTAGTTATAAACGAACTGATGATACAGAGGAAAATAACAACAAGGAACAAAATGGGAAATAACACACTCAGACAAGCAGTTCATTGTTTACTGATTTTAATTATCATTATTAAAAAGTAAAGGAATGATAAAACATGATTGTCTCTTTATGAAAAATAAATCAAACGGCTTTGATTCAACATATTTTAAGAAGTCTGTTTTACATTTAATTTATGCTCAGTGGTAGTTTAAGTGTATTAGCCTAAAATGGACAAATTGGAATAAATGTTTGATAACTTCGGGTTCCTTGCGGTGATAAAAGCTTTCGAGACAAAGCCAAAAAGTTTTTAGGTTGGGGCAAGTCAACAGGTTAACCATGTTAACGTTGCATTTAACAATGATGAGAGATATTTGGTTCCTTCAGCGCTCGCCCCAACGGTCACACCGTAAAACATATTATAATGGGAAAATGTTTTAAACCCTTCTTTTTAAGAATTACAATACTACAGTTTGTGAGATAACTGTGCAATCATTCTAAGATAGTGCAGATTCTAAATTGTTTAAATCAATTTTAATAAAAAGAAGAATTAAAAAAAAAAAAGAAAAAGAAATTTCCATGATAAGTTTATCATAGTTAAATTATCTGGAAATACATGTGTATGTTTATCGACTAGTTTTTTGTTCTTTTGGAATTTCGATCCCGACATCAATTACTCACATATCGGGATCCAAGTGATCGGGATCAAAGATCATTTATTCAAACAACTTCAAAAAGGTGTGGATCTTAGTTTTTACGAAGTTTTGATTCACAGACACACAGTTAGGAAAGATAAAGGAACAAAAGATAAAAAATGGTTATGGAAAAAAAAGTAGGAATCATTGATAGACTTTATCAACTATATATAGACTTTCCATGTTTTTAGAGTTTAGTCTATAAGACAGATGAACAATGAGAACAATGAGAACAATGAGAATGCAAATCTAACATGCCTAATGTCCTCATCACACCTGCAATATTTTTATTTGATGAATCGATAAAGAAGCTTTTAATGATTGAAATACAAAAAAAATGCCAATATCATCTTTTAATTATTTCACTTTTTTCAGTGAAATTATATTTTTTTTTTACTGCAAATGGGTATTTTAGAGCTTAGAATTCAGTCTCATTTGATGTGTAAAATAACTATGAATGTAAACATGCCAAAGATAAAATTGTTTCTTCTTTTTATGTATTGTTTAATATATGGCAACATTTTGAAATATACGAGTTTTACAATATTTATTCAGAGTTCACTTCATAATAAACCCTTTCGAAATAAAATGATACAAGGACTATTGTTCAGGTGAGCGATTTGTGGCCCATGGGCCTCTTGTTAAATATGCCTTTATTGTGATGGTATTGTGGTGTTTTGTTTATGTTTAAGCTAATAAAAATTCAAAATTCTAGTCAATTCATTTTTAAGTACCTTGTTATCAAAACATCTCTGGAAGTACTGTAAACGTAAGTACATTTGGCGGTGTATTCTTTATAGCGCTTGTGGTGGAAAGCGGTAACTGCTAGATCAAGTAAATCGCCAAATGTCATGCATGTATGTATTTTAAGAAAAGTCACATTCAGAATTACGCTATTTCAAATCCTTGCCAACTTGTTCAAAATTATCTTGTTCAAAAAATTTCCGCAAAATATCGTACACGCCAAATACAATATGTGTACAGTACTCCGCCTCTAATGGAAACAAGTATTGTCGAACGACATATCAATATCTGTGGTTTATCAATTAGGTGTTTACATCCGTTATGAAAATAATTTTAATATGATAGTGTTATGACTATAGTTTAAATTTTTTTTTTTTAAATTGTTAATTAAACATAATGAATACGGAAAAACAGGGCAATTTCTATCCGTTACTCATTAAAAACGTTAAACATATTCCCAAAATGCTATCAAACTTGTTATGACCAAGTGCCACAAGTAGATGTTGTATAATACTGCTACAAAACCTTTTTTGTAAAAAAATCAAATTTGTGAGTGTTGCAATATTATCAAGATTTTTAATGAAAGTGTCGTCTATTTCCCATGGGAATGGTTAAACATATCTACACTGCAATTACGTATTTTAAAACACAGTTTAAAATGGGTAAAGTTAGGTACATTTGTTTTCTTTCCCAAAGAACTATTATATTCTTTTTGAATATTGGATATTTACCTATTAATTTTGTTTCCAGTTTCTATATGGTTTAAGAAACCATTTGTGCTAATAATACATTGACCATTATTTTTTTTTTAAGTTTCAACACCAAGCTCGTTACACAATAACAAACAATTCAATAAAATGTTTGAATAGATTAAAAAATGCATTAAACTTTTGTTTGTATAAATAAAGTTGGATGCAAATTGTTCATGCAATGAGAACACAACCTTTTCAACACAAAATTAAATAATTGAATTCAGTTGATACATTTCATCCCCTCTTAGTCCTTGGTGGCAATGGAATTGCCTTATATATGTATATATGATCGACAGTAAAATGAAAAGGGCAATTGCCGCAAGAACTATGATTCCGATCATTATTGGTGACATTCTCTTTTGGCTAGCTGATATTGCTGACATTCTCGTTTGGCTAGCTGAATCAGATGTATCTAAACATCGTTTTTGGCAGAAAAAAAGAGCAGTTAAACATCATCATAGCCCGTACGAAAAATGCCACCCTGACTTAAGGCGGACTGTAGGCGAAATTTGAAAGTCTGATTCCGTCTTTCATTCCTCTGAATGTATAACTAATATCATAGATTAAGGGTGGAGTCCGGGTGGAGTCCGGGCAGTATATGGCTCGAAATATTTAAAGGAGATTAAGCGTATTCCGGGTAATAAAAATCCCCCTTAAAACAAACGGGAATCCGCCTTAATCTTAGGTGGAATCCACCTTATGATAAATTGGAATCCGCCTTAATATAAGGTGGAATAAGCGAAGGTGGAATCCACCTAATTATAAGGTGGAATCCGCCATAGTATAAGGTGGAATCCGCCTTAATACAAGGTTGCGTTCGAATCCGCCATAGGGTAAAGATGAACACTTTTTACAACGGACAGAAAAACTATGATTCCGATCATTTTTGGTGACATTCTCTTTTGGCTAGCTGATATTGCTGACATTCTCGTTTGGCTAGCTGAATCAGATGTATCTAAACATCGTTTTTGGAAGAACAAAAGAGCAGTTAATCATCATCATACTGCCCGTACAAAAAATTCCTCCCTGACTTAAGGCGGACTGTAGGCGAAATTTGAAAGTCTGATTCCGTCTTTCATTCCTCTGAATGTATAACTAATATCACAGATTAAGGGTGGAGTCCGGGTGGAGTCCGGGCGGTATATGGCTCGAAATATTTAAATGAGATTAAGCGTATTCCGGGTAATAAAAATCCCCCTTAAAACAAACGGGAATCCGCCTTAATCTTAGATGGAATCCACCTTATGATAAATTGGAATCCGCCTTAATATAAGGTGGAATAAGCGAAGGTGGAATCCACCTAAATATAAGGTGGAATCCGCCTTAATACAAGGTTGCGTTCGAATCCGCCATAGGGTAAAGATAAACACTTTTTACAACGGACAGAAAAACTTCTTTTGATTTATGCTTTTGAATCCGCTGACTAAATCCGTTTAAATTAGCACCGGATGGGGTGGAATCATTGCCTTCATTTCTTTTATAAATCAATGGCCAGACTTAAAACATAAAACCATCTATAATTCCTTTGTATTTCCTTTTTTAAACACATCATAATACATACATCACATCCAGAATATCTTTATATTCTCCTAATGTTTGCCTTCCATTTAATATAATAAGTTGAACTTTTTGATTTACAGTCCCCGTTTTCACTCTTTTGTACAGGTAGTTCCTTGAAAAGTTTGTAGAGTAGCTCAGATCTTCCTCGAATCTTTTCGGTAATTGCATCACTAAAATACTTCTTTCACATATTCTGAAAAAAATACATGTAATTTGATAAAGCATTACTTATAACCAAACACTCGATCAATTATAAATATATCAATATACATATACACCTTTTTGTTATTATCATGATTATAAAGAATACCTTTCAACAATGTGAACAAATAAAAAGAGTTCCAATCCTTACCTTTCAAAACTTTGATTTTGGTAGGGTTCAACTGACATACTAATTTTAGTCTCCCATGTCCATTGTCCTTCTGCTTTTGAGCTAGTTTTTATTTTATCAGGCTGTTTCTCAATGCTCATACTAGGACAGCTTAAATATAAGAAGGCAGCTTGCCACCCTCCCAATGACTTGTTGGTATTGTTGCTTTCCTATATTTAAATTATTTAGCATAATGTCAGATGTTTTCAACAGCTTTCAAATCTAAAGGAATGAAGGGATTTCTATAGTTTGTACATTGTGTGACATTTACGCACTGTCTAATATCTTTTAAATGAAGAATAGTTTAAACCTTATGATTTTTTCTTCACATACAATAAGCACAATTTTAACTGTACTTTAGTACTATTATTGATAAAGTCATGAACATAATTAAAAATGTTGACTTACTTTCGATATTAACATTAAGGTTCCTGTGTTCATGTCTTTTAGTCCACATAAAGCACACACGTTGCTTAACTCCATAAGACTTGGTTTACATCAAACAGCTGTAAATAATTTTCACTGTATTTCCCCCCAAAATAGTCCTCATAACGGTTTACACATGTCTAAATTTTGTAACACAAAGATGACCAGGAAAGTTAGGCATGACCGTTGTTGCCAAATTCAAAACTCACAAAGCGCGAGCCTCTGAGGCCAGAAATATGATAAGGGGTAACGCTGATTTTATGTTTACAAGTGCTTGATGGCCGAAGTAAAACAATTTTTAGTAGCAGTTTAAAAGTACAATAAATATGCTAGCGTGTTTATAACTCATTCCTGTGTTTATATTGATTAAATATTGCGGCTAAAATAGTGTGTACAAGTTTTAAAATTATGATAGAAAAAAAAGATTTTCCCTGGTGACGCCCCTTTGCAATACAGGGAGAGGCTGCGGCTCTTGCCTGTTTACAAATGGCAGCCTGTGTATTGAGGTCAAGATACAATTAACCAGCCTGTGTGTAGATCATACGTATATAACCTGTTTGTTAGTGTCATCGGATTATCAATTTGAATTTAAGTTTACAAACCATTGTTTCAAATTGTATGTTTGTGTCATTTGAAGATTTTAAGAAAAAGATTTGTGCACGGGCAGCCCAATTCCAGAAAATATTAAATATCGACGTTGAATTTACGGACAAAATTAAACAATATTTGAAGAAAGAAGTAAAGTTTACTGAGTGAAAGCAACAGACAGTTTATAAGAATGAGCTATTTATAGCACAGAAAATGAACTGTTGTGCGCCTTTAACACGATTTGGCCAAGTTTTAGCCGTACATTTTATATTATAACTTGCAAAGAATTGCCAATTAGCTCGGTTAAGGCGGAATATTTAATGATGGTAAGGAGGGAAACGGGCAGTGAGAAATAATACGGTGAACTTTAACAGAAAACGGCTAGATGCTGAAAATACGGCTAAGGTTTGAGGTAAGGTCCGGTTATGAATAAGATGGAATCCGTCTAACATTAAGCGTATTATTTCTCACTGCCCGTATTATTATAAGATGGAATCCGTGTAACATTCAAAGCGTTTTCCATGTACCCCTTTGATACTCCTAAGTACGGCTACATTTTAACCGGCACCCTGAGTCCAGCTGGAAAACGGCCAACATTTTCGTACGGGTGTACAAGCACAAGTGAAACAGTATCAATGAATTTAAAACATAGCGAAACAATATTGTGTTAAAACAAGGATTTATTCTAATGGTTTAGAGAGTGCGTTTTCTTTATTTTGTTTAGCCCTAAATGTATGAATTCTTTGTGATACAAAGCAATAGACAACACGTACAGTCTACTTTATGCAACATATCGACATTTTTTCACTGATACCAGTATCAAATTTATAGCTTTACTTAACATAAATTGAATGATATGATAAGACATCAAATTAAAACATCAATTATTTTTTAATATTGACATTACCGTTTTTGACGTTCTTGTCATTCGTGTCCATGTTTGATGTGCTAATTTGGTTGTTTTCACCTAAATACAAAATATGATAAATTGCTGTAACAAAACTTTCATTGATTGAATGAAATAATAAAAAATAACGGCGTACAAACAATAATCATTCCAGTCTTATATTATAAAGGTAGCAAGAGACAGTTTCGGATAAAGTTCCCGTCATTATTTTTGTAAAATTGAGAATTGCTGTACTTGAAGGCTTATGAGTGTTGCTAAAATTCATGAAATGATTTTTAATGATTATCATTAGTTAAAGGGATCTTGTTGAAATAAATATGCAATATGTAGGCCCTATACATTAGGTACATGAGAATAAGAAGAAGTAAAATGCGAAACCTGTGGCTATGATTGTTGTGTTGACTTTACACAGTGAAATTGCAAGTTACAGACGGGAGGGTAAATAAAGGGACATTGTAAACTTTACACTTAGGCTGATAAGTTTCTGACAAGTGATGGTGCAACATTTACACGGTACGGAAGGTCAACCCTTTGCAGGGAATTGGCTGGGGGAGGTCTTAAAAGCTGAAAAATCATGAAATAACAAAATATGAAAGGGTAAAAAATCTCATAAAAACCAGTATGTAGAAAATGTTATAGTTTTTGACTGTCATTTTCTCCAGAAATTGGTGATTGGCCTTATAAAGAGTGAATTAAAGGTATTTGTGCTGAATGGGAGCTGAGGAAATTCTAGTTACAGAGTTCCAAAGACAGACATCCCCTGACTACAATGAAATGTTAAAAAAAACCTCCCCCGTGCCACCTAAAATATCATGGCTTGGTTAACGCTCTCTCTCTCTCTCTCTCTCTCTCTCTCTCTCTCTCTCTCTCTCTCTCTCCACATGTATTCCGCATATTTATGTGTAAGAATAAGGTCATACAAATAGTTATTTAAACTGTGAGTTTTATCATATGTGATTGATCAGGGTAAAATACCTTCTATATAA
This sequence comes from Magallana gigas, assembly GCF_902806645.1. Classification (NCBI taxonomy): domain Eukaryota; kingdom Metazoa; phylum Mollusca; class Bivalvia; order Ostreida; family Ostreidae; genus Magallana; species Magallana gigas. The sequence goes on along the minus strand of NC_047567.1, from coordinate 11,796,992 downwards.
TGTTTTCTACAGCCATTAATAAAATGACATTCTTCTTTTGTACAATTACACTTTAGAATACAAGTGGTTCCATAGGATGGGTATCCGCAACGAACTTTGCAATCCTTTCCGAAGAAACCCACGTCACATCCTAAAATGTTGGGTATAATTAATATTCAATTTTAGAACTAAAAACAATTCAATCAATTCTCATGTGTGATATATGTGTACTTACTTGTACACTTTTGTTGTAATTCATCCCACTTATGTCCATAATAGCAAGTAGTTTCATCTAAACTGCACAATAGCATCGCCATATTATGTTGACTAGTTACATGTACATGTACACAAGAACTTTAAGATGTGAACCAAAGTATTGTCCAAATGCTGAAGGGCGTCAGTTAATTGGTAAAAAAGTATTAATTGCTTACCTGCCATTATATGCAATATCAATGCAATGGAGTATTTGAAAACATACAATGTACGAAAAATAGCAATAGGTGGTAATTCTCATTTTATCAGAGAATCCAATTGTCCTCATCCTATAGATGAAAAATGTTTTTAAAATGATTATATCAATTAACAGTTTTACAACCCTAAAGTTTCCTTTTTCCCTTGAATTAATCTGATTATATAATATGTTTATTTATAGACACTAATAAATACACAACAAATTCATATACAATCAAGATTGCCGTATCCACCACCAGAGCATTAATTTAAGAATCACAAAAAAAAAATTACTTGTTTGTATATATATCTGTCTCTGTTTCTCTGTCTCTCTGTCTGTCTCTCTCTCTCTCTCTCTCTCTCTCTCTCTCTCTCTCTCTCTCTCTCTCTCTCTCTCTCTTTGACTGCATCACTTTCTGTAATATCTGTCCGTCTGCTTGCATATTCGTTTAAGGTCATTCAATTAGTTGTGCAAGCTAAAACAACTGTCAATTTTAAGTTATTAAGAAAATTCGCTAGTGAAATACCGAATTTGAAAATATTTCTACCGACCATTAAATTGTTACAATCTTCGTTAGAACAATAATTGTAAACTTAGACACAGGCGTTTCCATACATGTAGTATGGATAATGACAAGGGGGTTTGCAACCTTTCCCGTAGAATATCACGTCACATTCTGCAATTAAAATCGTATATTTTAAGCTTGAAGAAATGAAAGTAATTGAATTAACTTTCATACGTGGTATGTACTCACCTATACACTCATCTAAGCTGCAAAATGACATGTGACATCATGCTGTAAGATACCGTTAGAGTTTTTATAAATAGATTATATTGTTACCAACATTTTAAATGTTAAAGACGTCAATAATTGTGAAAGAAAGTATCAATGCTTAACTTTTTCATTTACTGTATCATAGAAAAGTAGTATTACAAAAGTAATGATCATGTTGTCAAACGAATTATGAACAATTTTAATAATCGAAGTTTTAATATCCAAATGGTTTCAAAACGGTATTTTATATTTTTTACATTTTTACAACTATGATATTTCCTTTTGTTTTTTGTAATAAAAATTTCGCAAAAGAGAGGACAACCTACTGTTTTGTAAACTTCTTATTGTTAAAAATTGTAGCAGTCATCTTATCTTTTAGGAATGCATGTGTCAATAAATAAATAAAACATTTTTACACGTTAATTGGATATAATATATAGAATATATAGTTATGTGAAAATATAAGATATAATCATTAAAAAAGTTAACCACAATTACCATTTCACAACCAAACACATTGAATAGTCCAACGACAATTAACTGAAAATTATAAAAGAACGAAGACATTGATTGGATTTTACAATAGCCCGATAAGATATTTTACACATTTAAGCACATGAACATGTTACACTCTTGTCTTACCTTTGATCGTCGATCGTATTTCTATTATTAAAAATTTAATGTACGTACTCTATTTGAAATATTTCTTCAATCATTACATATATTTTGTAAACATTGTACATGTAAACATGTTGTTGTACCAAGAATTCAGTTAAATATTTAAGTATGTACATTTACGCAAACTGGATAGGTTGATTGCAATGTTATCGGTAGCAAACCCATGTCTATTGATCGTGATTTTTAGGTAGGGATTTAGATAAGAAATTATTATTTGCGAACATTTTCTACAATAGTTATTTTTGTTTGAAGCATTCTTTGCCATTTTATTTTGTTTGAACATGCTGCTGAATATTTCAGAGATTCACGAGATTGTTCAGTGATTCATATACATTTGACTAACTCTTATAAACTGTTACCTTTGTTTAACAATAAGCTTTAAAGCATTATACTTTATTTTGAGAAAGCTGAAGAAAAATGAAATTAAATAGAGGCAATTATACAACTATTTTTTATAGCTCAACTATTTACCGATATATTATGGTGAAGCTCAATTCAACTGCAAATTTTCAAACTAAAATTCAGATTTAATGCAAAGATTTCAAAATATTTTTTTTCTTTAGTTGATATGTCGTTGTTAGGAGCAATATGATTGTATCATTCATTACTCGATTCATTTGACCGGAAAAAGGGAATAATAGAACATGGATTGCATTTTCTATTAACATTGAACAAGAATTATTAAACATATCCTTTTTCTATAGATTCAATTTATCAATATACGATTACAGAATTTATTGAAAAAGTGTTAAACATTTTGTTTTCTTTTCTGTCCGTTTTTTTTAACTTCTTAATGCTAAACAATGTGAAAGCTATAGGAATAACATTAATAGACTGAAAGCTCTGGGCTGTGTTTTGAACAATTCATCTTATAAACAATTACATTGTATACCAAAATAGTATATGACCAGCATATAATATATAGTACCGATCAGACCCAATCTAACAGGAAGTAAACCCAACTAAACCCTGGATTTACTTTTGGGGTTTATTTGGGGTTTACACTGGGTTTACTTTCTGAAAACTTGTGTCCAATAGGGGTTTACTTTGGGTTTACTTGGAAATTGCTTTTTTGGTCAACTATACGCACTGAAGTGTGAAGCAGACCCGTCTTTTATCTTACCATCCTACTGCCTGTAATTCCTGCTCCTTGTAAATTCCGAATACACAGTTAGCGGGTTTCCTCTCTGTGTCCACTTTGGGTTTACTCTGGGTCCACTCTAGTAAACCACCAGTAAACCCCGAGTAAACCCAGAAAGTAAATCCAGAGTTTAGTTGGGGTTTATTTTCTGTTATGTTGGGTCTGATCGGTACTGTATTACAGTGTATATGTAATTTCCAAAGTTAGAATATACATGCATTGTAATACAACATTGAAATATATTAGAACTCATCTGTGCTGTGAATGCATTGCAGTCATAAATCCCAAAGGACAGTATAATCTGAAATGGTAACTGAAAAAAAGGAAAACCATTGATTCCAAAAGTTGACAATAAAAACACAATGACGTATGATAACAGTTAATAATCAGCACATATTATTTTTGGTTTTTAAAGTTTTGACATCACATTAACAACATATTGATTGGTCAACATTTTGATATCACACGGCATGTGGTTTGGTAACATTACAAGAAACATAATAATTACAATGGAAGATTTATCTGTTAATGGCACAGTTCACGAAGCTCGGTGTTCATCAATCTGATAACACGAACTGTAGCATTATTTTGATCTAGTAACTCCCAAGCAGGAATCATAGGATTAAACAATATCTGAGTTACTATGCATTTTAATTATATAAGTTTACATTTTGTTGTGTTTTAGCGCTTTTTGCGGGACGAAGTTTTTGCTAAACCAAGTAAATCGCCTAATAGCACCCACTATGATATAGTGCGAGTTTTTTTTCTGCTTTGTACCCGGGTCAATGCTTTGTGATCTCCTTGCTCTTGCGTCAAAACAGTTGTGGATTCTACGTTGTATTTCATAGATCTCGTAGATCTTCATAAATCAGATGAACACCAACACAAGTTTTTTGGATATTTTTTAGTAACTGGTGTTCATAAAGAACACGTAATACAAGTACATCCAACAGTTAATTCTCTCTGGCTCTCGACATCTGCTACCTTAAATCATCTCTCTCCCATTGCTAGTGTCACTACAGTAATTAACTAAAGGTTACCGTCAAAACATGGCTGAGGCAAAACAATTCCCAAATTCCCCTTTAAATTTGAAGCGTTTTTGCCCAGGACAGGAGCTGACAGGATATTGTTTTTAGATGAAAAACAATGTGTAATAAGATGTCTGACTATTTCATATTTGTAACAATGAGAGGTCTTTTGAATTTTTGATGCCTGTTATTTCCGAAGGTGGATGAAACGGCACGGGCTTGATTTTCAAGCACATATGTAACTTCGACGTAAGCAGTCTCCTGCCTTGCTGGATGCAAGTGTGTTTTTGCTACTAGATTGTAAATGAATTGTTGTTTAAAAAGACCTCAAGAGGATTTTTCAAGAGATTCGCTTTTGAATTTTGAATTTGTATCTAAAGTTGCACAATTTTGGTAAGAATATATAGTGAATATTAATACTATACTGACACTAAGATACATTACAGACACCTAACACCATTAGGCTCCCTAGTTTGGCCGCCTGTTAAAGCATTAGGCTCCTGTGTTAAGGCAAGATAACTAATGCACGTAGGGCATCTTTTAGGCTCCTATATAAGGACACTGATTAGCTCCATCGTCAGGACTTTTACATTATTACAAAAAAATCATTTCATTAACGGTAATATCACAAAAATAAAAAAAGATATAATGTAAATATAAAACAATACATTTTGTATCAATACATGTAAATCAAACCCTCGCTCACCATCGGAACTTACATCGTATTGAAAACATCACCAAATAGTGTATGACGCTAAACGGAATAGGTTGACCGTATTTGAATTTTCATTTTGTTGTTTATTTTATAGCAAAACAAGCGTGATGCAGAATCATGTCTTCTTGTCCTCTACATATATACAAATAATTATTGCATATTTTAGATGGGTTTACACCATCCTAACATAGCGGACATCAATAAAGTGTCATAAAGAACCAACCACAGTTTATATCAGGGTCCCCTTGTTGCTTCGTTTCAGGAACTGCTGCATCAATTACACACCTGCATATGTAGATGTACAGGAACTATTTGGAGAGGATAAATTGTTGGGGATTCATTGGGCTACCTTATAACTTAGGTAAAAAATGTAATTGATTTTTATGTGTACTTTGATTGTGTATTCCTAGCTACTATTTGGTTCTTAAAATAGTTTTAGTTTCTCTGGTTATTTTTTTTTACTTCATTTAAAAATGTATATTGTGTGACATATACCGTGGCAATGGTCTTTTGAAGGGTTACATGGTATAGTTTTGTGAAACATGACGTGATGGCAATGTTTTTTAACGTCATTTATTTTGTTCGCCAACAACTATCAGCCAAACCTTTATTCGCGATGACTCTATTTCTTGATTTAGCGAAGAAAAACTGGTTCGCGGCCTCTAATTTTTGCGGTCAAGCGTCATCTACATTTGTATCGTTTTTATAAAAGCCATACGGTAAGGACTAGATTGCGCCTAGAAATATTCGTGACGACAAGACTCTCGCAAAAATTTCTAGCAATCGAATAAAGGTTGGTTTACAGTATATCGACTGTAACCTACGCTTCTACATTCAAGGGATATGGTCACGATTTTGGTCAAATTCTGTTCTTGTTTTTGGTTTTTTTGTTTTGTTTTTTGTTGTTTTATTATATAAACTGCTTTAGGAATGCATTTCTAATGATTTATTAAAACTTGAGAGCCAGTCGTTCAGTTAGAAGCAAGGCACAGAGCTCGAATTTTTTTGTAAACAAGACTAGAACCATATTTTTGTTTACATAGGTTTAGTATACCAGTAAAAAATCTTTTTCAAGCTGGTTGTCTATTTTCTTATTGTTTTGAAGAATAGATAAACAGTTGCGAACGTTTAACACATTCGTTTTAGGTCTCAAACTGGAATGTTCACTTTAACATTCAAAATATAAACACAAGATTTGTTTACATAGCAAAGAATTGTAAGCCTTGTAATCCGCTTATAACTCAACAAATAACACTCAAATTTTGGTTGTCTATTAAAAATGCCTTACTGAAGCATTGTAATTATTAAAATCGGAAAATTAATTTTTGACCAAAATCGTGACCATGCCCCTTTAATAACTCGCCCTGTAATTGGAAGCATTATACCGTAGTTATATCTAGAGAAAAAAGTTAATGAACATGAATTTATTATCAGTTTTTAAAATTATTTTTAGGTGAATGTGGTGGGTTGCCATGCTCTGTTTTTATTATTATTATATATCAAAATTTGGACCATAAAAAAGGTGGGCATATCAGGAGTGTAAAATGCCCATAGAAGGACGAATAAAATTATGAAAATATCAAATATCAACAATTCAGATATAGTATTTTAAAAAGAAATAATTCAAAACAATATATATTTAACATATCATCGATTTTTGTAACCCTTAAATGTTTAATATTTGGAATGTGATCAGACACTCAAACTTGCGAGTACGTATCAAAACCTCCAAATAGTGTCATTTTTAGTTTGTGCTCAATTTTTTCTCATTGTCTAAATAAGGTCGAATAGAAAACAAACCTATTTCAATCAACAAAAAAAGTGGAGAGATGACCCAATATGCTTCAAAAATATCATTTTGTATCCCAACAAATAAACGTTTTTAGAAAAAAATAATTCAAGACCCGAAATTTGTGGGCAAAGACACACATAGCATTGATATAACTCACATTTTGGCTGAAATTGCTCAGTGATTAGAGCACCAAACATAAGGTATACCCACATATCCGAGCTTTATCTTGATCAGATGGCACTTATAAATATCTAGCATTGCATTGCTTTACAATAAAGAATATTTGTACGCTCTCTCTGTTTCAAGGTCTTCCTAATATTTTGTATGCAAAATGAGACCAACTCCTTCTCATGCACTAAAGATATAAAGTACAATTAAACAAAAGTTCTGCATACGATATTTTTGAAAATATGCTAGTTTGTTTTGTTTATACATTTAACATTCATAGGACCATGAATGCGCAACATTTGATGACCGTCTTGTTTGTGCTGTGTACGTTTGCTTCGGGTCAGGGCAGCTTCTTCCAAAATGAAACCGACCTGGTTGATGCCATGGCGAGATCTGTGATGGGATGCAAAAACATTCCAGGTAAGTATGAATATAATGAAATAAAATATATTTGAATTTAATCAGACATGACGACAACCTACTAGCATTGATAATTGCCCGTGTCCTCATCCCTGCACCTTGATGCATAACAACTTTCAAAGCAATTATCATCATTATGCAGTAAAATTATGCTGCATAAAATAAAGTCATATGCATTGTCCGCTTATAAAGATCATACCATCGCTCTGCACTAAAATCATCGTGGTGCATTGATGTATATGTATCAAGGTCATCCATTACCGGTTCAACATGCCAGCAAATAGTACTTATCAAGGTCACAGCTTGGCTGTTTGATTACAGCAGTTCCTTAATTACATGCAAACAGGATTTACTGCGCATTATGTTTTATAATACATCTAATTATCAATATTTTGAACTGAATGTATCAGAAAACTGTCAAAATAGGTCGAAATGTAATCATGTACGTTTTTGTGCGCCGTAGAATTCAAGTTTTTTTTTGTTTTTTTGCATGTATTGAATTGCTGCTGCCAACCCCAAAGTCTTCCCCTAACACAGCAATATACATGTAACCGTATTTTCCTGCCAATATTTTGCTACATGTACGTTGTGTAGATTAACCTCAATCACAAGCAAAACGATTCGTAGAAATGCCGTTTTTATAGTCATTTATTCAGAAAGCGCAAATTTAATCATAATAGATTTTCAGAATATCATTTAATAGAATCAATCACTATTACGAGTGAAAGATGGTGAAATTCTGCCTCGTCCTTGACCGTAAAGTTGGCCCCGAGTTGAAATTTCACTATCTTACATGAATCTGTAATGAATGATTATTTTCACATTACTTTGCATTAAAAACCCCACCACCTTCTCCTTTGACGTTAAAAAGTTTACTTTTGGTTTATCGTTACACGCGCTACAAATAGTGCAAGTAAAAAAGAGAGCAAGAGACATTTAAAAAAAAATTTAAAAAAACCTTATCAATTGTAGTCGACTTAGCCAAAAAAAAATAACTTAAATCTTAGCACAATCTGTCTTTTAACAATCTCTTACAGCATACGCTGATTGTTTACATTTTACAGCGGCGTAATAATACAACTGTAGGACAGGAAAATCTCAGTCTGTTGCTTCACAGTGGACAAACCGATCTTACACCGCTTATAATGCGAGAATAATGTTTCCATTCTAGAATCGAACGCCACATATATAGTCTATCTAAAATATCACGATAAAAATTGATGATATGATTCACATGTAAAGTTATATGATACAACACACGTATGAAATAAAATCTATAATCATGAGTTATCCATGTTGAATTTAAGACAGCTGTATGGTCATGGACATTTTTGACTTTATTGATATCCTTTATATAAAGGACCCTGTAAAAAGATATACTAGGATAATGCTCGTTTCGTTTTATACAGGAATGAGTGTGTCGATGGTTCGGGGAAAAGATTTTTTTGCTAAAGGCTATGGTCACGCTCGCTTGGATCCGCCTCTCAATTGGACCTCCCAGACTCCGGCCTACCTTGGATCCGTTGGGAAAGCCATTACTTCAGCCTTATTGGGAATTCTAATGACCGAAACCAAGAATACAGCAAACAGGTTCATAGCTATATATTTGCCCCCCCCCCCCCCCCCCCCCCGAAAAAAAACCCCAACAAACAAAGCCCCCCCCCAAAAAAAAAAAAAACCCAAAAAAACCAACCAAAAACCCCCCAAAAACCAAAATAAAAAAAAAACAAAAAAAAAAAACCCAAATAAAATAAAAATAAACAATGAATTTGAGAATCAATGCGGTTCTCAAATGCATATTTTCTATAACTACTTATGTGTACATGTATTTATTGACATCAAATATATTGATCAAAATCATTGCATGAGCGAATTAGTAATTAATATCGTTTTGGCATGGGTTGTGATATAAATTCTATAATTGAATTTTTCACACTGAGTAAAAATTTGTGCAATGGTCCATCAAAGATGCGAGAACCTCGATACTTCGCTACTAGACTTCAAGGGAGTTTGGTTTCTTGGGTGTATATGGGGAAATAAATAAATAAAACCCGAGGAGCTTCCAAATAATGCAATGTTTTTTTTTAAATATATCTTGATTTCAGCTTTGATTGGGACACCAAGCTCGCCAGCATATTTGGGGGCGACTTTAGATTGACCGATACATGCAGGCGATCTGAGATGACGATCAAAGACCTGTTGAGCCATCGGACTGGACTCAGCGATTCTGACGTGTACACTGATGAGCAGAGAATCGGTAGCGCAGAATTCCTCAAGTAAGGGTAATTTTACAATGTTTATCGAGCCAATGAAAACTTGCAGTGTTGAAAATCTTAACTGAAAGCTTTCCTCAAAATTTACGTTAACTTTCTGAAGCGTTTAAAACCGACTGACGGCACTTTCACATTCATTTTTCATGATCTTGTATACATTAGTACATTAGTTGGCCATAAATGAGTTCGCAAAATGGCCGACGTTTACTTAGGTCTCGTCATCAATTGAATCTTTTGGACCATCTATTTCTAACAACAAAGTAAAAATGACTAAGCAGACATAATTATATAATACTTTGTTTTATATCCTTGGGAGTGAGATAATCATAGAAGTTTATTGGTTTAGCGATGTACAGGCTTTGTAATGAATAAAAAGGAAGACTACTTGAAATGTAAACAACAGCTCTTCCTAGATCACGAAAAATTCGGGTTTAGTTTTTTAAAGCGCTAAGCATAGCTCAGTGCTTAATAATTGTCGTTAGACTTCTACTTCCGGTGCAACGAATAACCGCCCCCTATGAGCAGAAGTTTACATCATTTAAAATGGTTAGGGAACCAGTTTCAGGAGTTTGTGCACATAACTGCACGGGCTAGTATGGGTTATTGTGAATTTAATGTACGTGGCTTACATACGTCATTGCAGGGGCTGCCACGCAGTGATGAGGAAATATATCGCGTATACAGAAGCTAAAATGTTATATACATATGTCTTTTATACACAGTTGTGTGAAGTTGTGTTAGCGCTTTTCAGTACTATCGGTGCTTTGATTAACCTTTGTACTTGTGTAATCAATACATTCGCTATGGTTTAATGATATTATTGTCTGAACATTATGTATGCCCACAATTGTGTTGGTATTGTATTCCTTTACGATTAAATTGGAAATAGACTGTATAATTGTAAAAGGTACCTCAAAATTATTATACCTAACTAGTGATATGTTTTGGGAGAATTAAAAACAGTCTGTTTACACTCTAAAAAGTTGTTTCTCTACGCGGGGTCAATCCAAAGGTCGGAAGGGAAGACCTGATTTTCCCATTTCTTTATGCGACCAAATACTTGGGCGTTCTGCGATGAAATCTTTTTGAATTAAATTCATTCTCCGATTAAGGGGATGTCCTATCTTGGGGCAATCAAATACACAAAAAACGGATTTTACTAAGTTACAAACCCCTAAACTACAAAAGCTAAGTACTGAGAAATCTATGGATTTCTCCCAAAAGATGGCGGCCAAGGAACATAATTTTTGTAAAGGGATTAGAGTATTGAAATTGAAACCTTTTAAGGGTAAAGTGAGATAAATGTTGTAACTGATAAAAGTCATGCATTTACTTCTACATGTAATGACCATTGATTGCAAAGGAACAAAACAAAGTAAATTTTTTTTAATAATTGTATGATGAGTTAAATAATGCAGATATGACTTGAATAAGTAAAAAAAAACAACCCCAAAACCCAAACAAACAAACAAAAAACTAAATCAATTAAAAAAAAGGTAATATAATACATTGGGCTTCATTCCTCAGCTGTGTTCTGTACCCATTTCAGGAGGCTTCAGTATTTGCCGACTCTCTCTCCATTTCGTGAGTCGTGGATATACAACAATCTTCTTTACGCCGTAGCAGGCCATGTCGCACAAGTGAAAACTGGCCAACCATATGAAAATCTTGTAAACAGTAAAATCTTGGCTGCTTTAGGGATGAGTCAGGCGTCTTGTGGAACGGAAATATACCCAACAAGCTCCCAGAACAACTACGCACTTCCGTACCATTTAAAAAACGGGAAGTTGGTGGTTGGAGATTCTCGTATATACCAGTAAGTATGTAACTATCCATTTAATTTACTTACCCATCGACGGATAGACCGACATATATGCATGTAATGAAAACATTTAAACTCATTAAACACTATAATTCAGGAACACTCTAATAATATTTTTTGAAATGGTACAGGTATGTTTTTAAAAATCAACAAACATAGTTTTTAAGCATAGAGAGATAGAGGGCGGGGCGGGGGGAATTGATTGAGTTATTTACCATTTGTATCAGAAAACAAAATGTGAGTTTATTGGCCAAAATTGAATTCTGTTGGGTAGCAAGTCTCAAAAATAAACGCTTTGATAAAGTTCTCATGGAGAACAAGGATTTTGAAAGGGTATTCGGGAGCTTATTTTATGACACTTTTTGACCATGATTTCTAAACACAGGATTGGGGACGTAGCACCCGCCGGTTGTTTAATTGCTTCAGCAGAGGATCTCGGGAAATGGGTCCAATTCATGGCTTCCGATGGCAAGACAGCGAACCAGGTACAACTGATCCATCCGGATCTGTTCAAAGAGATCACCAAATCTCAGATGCTGCTCGACGATTGGTCAGTTAGCAGGTTTAGTTTGGATAGTGATTACCCCGTCAGTGCCTCTGGCACCTTGTACGGTCTGGGCTGGTATGGCGGAGACTACAGGGGTAGGCTACTCCTTGAATTTTAAACTAAAACACCGGAACATTTCTTTGTAATGTTTTATTACAACATAAACACAGTAACATATTTTTTTAATGGTAAATACCCTCCTTTAACAGACACATATAATGTCAACCGATTTATCCAAGCTTTGAACGCATTCATTTATTGTTTTAGGGAATGGTATTTATTTATTGCATGATGAATGGCAGAACCTAAAGCATTCTTTGATGTATATCTTCCTTCTGACAAGTGCCTGTTTAATTTAGGAAAAAGAAAAAAACTCACAGGGAGACCAATCGGGTAAAAAAGGAGGATTAGACAAATTTTAAACCTTTTCTTTTTCCTAAAATGATTTCACAATATGGGAGTTATGTGCTAGGGCGTTGTCATGAAGAAGTCAAATGTTGTGAATTCCACACTTTCGTCTGTCTTGTAATGTTTCTTAACTTTCTTCAGAACATATTTTTTGAGTACATATCCCGTGAATACCGTCTCAGTTATACAGGACATTGACTTTTAAAGAAAATTGCGTACTTATATAACACTTTCTTTGTATTTTGACGTTTATTTGCTATAACAGGGCGTGTGGCCTTTTTAGTCAACCACATCGTCTAATAAAAATTTTCTCTGGGGTTCAAAATAATGTATCTGTGTTTCATCACCTGTAAAACTTTCCGATAAACGTCGTTCATTGTAATTTTTGGTACCTTTTAAACCATTTTATTCTGCAATCGTTTTTGTTTTTCTTTTAAAAGATGAGGCATCCATCTTGCACTAACTTTTCGGGGGCCAAGGGTGTTTCTTTAAAATTAAAAAATACTGCCCGCGATTAACATCTTTGCTTGCCAAGGGTTTACGATTCACTCTGCTCCTCTACAACCCTTGGCAAATTTAGCCGACAAAATAAAAACTTGCGCAGTGGAATCTGATTGGCTGTGAAGACTTACGATCGCAGGAAATCTACTAGTTTGCGGTGTAGTTTATTACAATTTTTACCTGATTAATGAATACCATGCATACTTATTCTTTCTTATTTCGCATGACCATTTCTTCAGATAAAGTAGCTCAGAGATGAAAAATACATGTTTTAGCTGCTCCAATTTAACTCGAAGCAGAGTGATTGGAAACCCTTGGCTAGCATATGCCAATGAAATTCCTACACAATTTGCTATTTATTTAATGGTTATTGGACCATCATTAGAAATGATATCGGTTATATTTGTTCAAGCATCCGTTGAAGCCGTACGAGGTGCTCTAGGACGTTGCTTATCCTTATGGTCTGTTTGGCCACTTTTGAATTTGTGTCAAACCTGTAAAATTGTCTCAATGACATACATGTACATTTGTTTCTATACACATCACACTGTTTTTTGAAAATATCTTTCGTTCTTTACCTAGTCTGACACATGCTTTTAATTTCAGCCTTATTGATTGATGACTTACCAGTCATAGTTTCATACAGTGTCTCGAGGAGGGGATATATATATATATATATATATATATATATGTATATATATATATATATATATATATATATATATATATATATATATATATATATATATATATATATATATCAGCTTCTCAAAAGAGTATTTGATGATAAAACGTGGTCAGATAAACGATCATATAAAATAGAAACACCGAATCAAAAGAAATTCGTAGGTCAATTGAAATCTTATTTTATGCAACTTGATTCTTGACATTATTTATTGAACGCCCCTTGTACATGTATATTACTTAGTTTAAATTGATACATGTATATGTCTACAATTATAATTTTTCTGCTGCAGTGCATATGAGATGAAATCATTGTAATTTTAGGTCACAAACGGCTTTTACATCCGGGAAGTTGGTACGGATATGCCGCGGTCGTTGGATTTTTCCCGGATAAAAATGCAGGGTTTTCTATCTCCATTAACGGTCCGTGGTACAATAATTACCGTACCTATCTGGCACCCCTCTCCTACGTCCTGTCCGACATCATTCTCGGAGAGAACCAATGGCTGGGTAATAACACCGTCTGTAGTTTTCCTGCTCCATGGAAGAACCCGGCGTCTACTTCGTCTTCAAACACGACTCAGCCACCTCTTGGTTCCATGCCTATCGAATCAGGAAAGTATGTTGGGACTTATGGAAGCCGTGTTTTCGGATCAATGACCATCGGGCAAATAAACGACCGGATCCTTACCTTCCGAATGAATAATGCCGGAATCGGCAATCTTTCCATTATATCACGGCCTGACGGGACATTCCGGATGATCTTCAATGAACTCTTGAACGACGTCGTGGGTTCAGATTGTAGTTTACGATTTGGGGGGTTCAATGGTAAAAGATACGGTTCGGTAAAGGTGGCGTACGAGTGCTTTTATACAGTTTACGAGTACCAAAGGGGAGTAAATTACGTAGAATTAGAAGACAAACTGGGGTCTACATCTGCAGCGGCACCACTGTCAAAATGGTCGGCTATTATTTTCTGTATGTTTATCGCACATCCGTTCATGCGCAGTTGAGAACTCGGCTGATACTGGAATGATCATTCATCGGATGACAAATCTCAATATTTTTTAATGAATTGTTTTAAAAGAATAAAGAAAAATACAGTTATATAATCCATATGATATGCATCTTCTAATGAGTACTAAAGATAATACATGTAGCGAGGAACACTCAGAACTCAGGATTTTTCAGGAACCAAATCTACATTTGCAAATATGTATTCTTGTACATGTATAACCCTTCTTTAATAAACTGAGTACAATGTACTTAATTCTTGCTTTTTTTTTTATTTTTGCTGTTATATATATATTAACTATATATGATAAGAGTTAAATTTGGCCCCCATAATTCGCCATTTTTAAAGTGTTTCGGGTACAATAAAATGTTTACTAATTTTTTAGAAGAGTTGATATAAAATATATTTTTCATCTATCTATTTTATTTATTTGCACATACTGGCAGTATATGACGTCAGAAGTGACGCCATTTCTATAATTCAATCAAAATCAGCCAGTCTTATCTATTTACGAATGGGAAATATAGAGCGCATGCTTGAACAGGGAAATTTTTTTGTCACTTATTAGTCTTGGCTAGGTACGTCTCTGATTAAAATATTTTATTTGTTCAAGAATGCGCTCTATGTTTTCGGAAGGAAAAACTGCTTGAAAACAAGCTGTTTTACGCTAAAAATGCAAAAATGGCGCGAACAGGTTGTCTTTACAATGTCATATTTCTAAATTATGGGCACTTGAATCAAAATGAATATTATGTAAACACATCACATATATATCTGTACTAAGAAAACACAGAATGATAGTAAAATGATGATGTTCATTTTAGGGGGCCATTTTAGGCCCTTATCATATATAGTCCTTTGTCGTTAGAACGTCTTATCCTACCTGAAAGAATCAGCCGACAAACCTCTGAGATTTTAAGGATATTTTTGAAAGTGACGGGAAAAAGCTTGTGAATTATATATGTCAGTTTTTTGTGGATAATACAATAAGAAAGAAAGGAATTTTATTCTGAAAGAAGGTAAAGGTATCTCCGTTTTGTAACGTACTTTCTCGTAAAATAAACAATTGTAGAAGTATGAATGTATTTCTATGAAAATACCAATTACTCTACATGCATACACCTTTTTTTCACAACAACGATGTTGTACAGCATCGTAATCTGCAACGAAAAGAGTTTAAAACCACTAATGCATTCTTAAATTCACTTAAAAAAATAGAATCAAGTGAAATTTATGGTGATCTAGCTATTTTAATTTGCTGTTTAATAGTTTAAAGCAATGGTCATATACGAATATGATTTACTTTTTACTATCTATACTAATATTTCACGGTGTTTTACATGATTATAATTGTATGTGTGTCTAACTGACGTTGACCGGGTCATTGGTTTCTGGTCAGTGATGATTAATCGCATACTAAAAATTGTATGTGTGTCTAACGGACCATGACCGGGTCATCAGATTCTGGCCAGTGATCACGATAACCATTGTCCGTGACGGATAGCGGATGTTTGTTTACAAATACACTATACTGTGTAAGGTGCCCGTGATGACCACATATATACGGACATACTTGATGAAGTAATGCTGTCTTACATGTATATTTCATCGACATAGAAGAAACGAATTTATTTAAGCTTCGTACAAGTACCAAGTTTAGAAGCGTCTGACCATTTAATTGGCGACGTTAAGTTCTGAAAACTAATAATTGCGCCAGCAAACAGGGCAGTCTCTATCCATTTCACATTCAAAAACGTTTAAACATATTTGCAAAAGATACTATCAAAGTATTTTGGTTGTTATTATCAGCTGTTGACCAAGTGTTACAAGTAGATATTGTATAATTTTGCTACAAAACTTTTTTTGTAAAAATTTACATTTGTAACTGTTGAAATTTTATCAAGATTTTCAATGAAAATGCCCCCTATTTTCCATGGGAATAGTTGAACATATTACACGGTAATTATGTATTTGAAAACATACAGTTTAAAATGGGTGATTTTGTACATTTATTTTCTTCCCGATAGAACTATGATATTTTTGTTGTATGAATGACATAGTGTATAAACTCGTTTTCACTTCGTATATACATGTAGTTTAGTAAACCTTTTTTGCTGATTATACTGTTGACAACTATTTATCAAAATTTCAAAATCAGGCTTGCTAAACAAGTACCAACAAAAAGTTGCTTTAAGGTCAGACTCTCCACAATGTGAAGATTTCCACTAAGTAATTTCATAATTTAATTTTCTTGTTATATGATTCTGTTTTTGTGTTAAGATATAAAGTTTCAATTCAAAATGTATAGTATGGCTTAATTTATACGCATTCAAATGCATTTTGCATGCTTTTTAAAGGAAAATTCGGAATATTCTAGCTCCGAAAAAAAGCCTGGTAATCTACCCTGAATTTTTGGGTAATAACAGGTTTAAATGTTAATAAATAATGAATAAAATATCAAGAACAAATATATAAAATTAATGAACGTCTCGTGTGTCCTTAATATATAATGCTAAATTAAGGATTGTTGTTGTTTTTCACATTTATTTATTGTATTTTCATAAACAGATTTAAGATACATGCAAGTTTTACAATTTTTTTTCTTTTCTTCACCCCCCCCCCTTTCAACCCCCGTTCATACATGTACACATTCACATCAGTAAAATAATATGCTTTAAATTTACACAGGTAAATGGAAGATATGAAAAAAAAATGCTTACATGTCCTGCTCTTGATACGAAACAAATACAAAGTATAACATATTATTAACTGGCTATTGTTTTGTTCAAAAATATTTTTTCAGAGCGACCAATGGTTATCAAAAATTGGCAATTTTGAATCGTGTATTGCTACATATCTTTCGATGCAATATTTTATTCTTAAATAATATAAAAGTCCACAAAAATTTGGAGTTCTACTTTGTAACACACATGAACAAATACACTGTTTGCAACATAATATAATAAAATATATTACCATGTTTTACCATTTAATGGTGTCCCACCAAACGTAATATTGATAAGGTAAAGGATGTGTATAAATGCAAGCTAAAATATAGATAAGACAAGCTAAAACAGAGGAAACATATTTTCACACATAATTTACACATTTAGTGTAGTTTCTATTTCAGTGCCACGAAATCTACAACAGTCAGTAATTTTAATTTTGATTTTTTAAAGGTAGTAACATGCATGGAGAATCCTGTGAAGGATTCTGTACTCTAACCATTATAGTGAGGAATCAACAGTAGTTTTAAAGCAAACTTTAAACACACCTTATACACAAACACTTTTAAGTCCATGTAGAGACAGCTCTGTATTCCATTGGTATATTGAAGTTGGAACAGCATTGTCTTTGTTATTACAATTTTAAATTACTTTTGCACATTTTACAGTTGTTAGAATATTTTCACAATAAATAGGTAGATATTGACTACATTTGCTTTCCACAACCTTTCTATTCAATGGCATACATTTCAAAAAACCGGAAATAGTAAGTATAAGAAATAATGCTATTGTATTGTATTACACATATTCATATTGTTGATACATAATTTTTGATAAAAAAATCATCAACATTTTTAACACTATTTTGATACTATTGCTTGTCAAAAAAACCACACTTTTATTATTAATCGTTGTTCAGAATAAAACCACACTGGAACATTAAAGAAATGATTTTCACATACATTTCAGTAATCTTCTGGACATAAAGTCATGAGGTAAATCATCATACCAAAATCTTTTTTTAAGTATCAAAATATCTGAAATAAATGCATCACCAAAATCAAGTATTCTATTTAAAATGTCTCAACCAATTAAAATTGTTAGTAGTATATCTAACCATGGCTTGTTATTTTTTGTTAGTTTCTTAGTTTAAGAGCATATTAATGACGATAGAAGTCCATATTATTCATTTTAAAGCCCAAAGTAAATAGTCTTAAGCTACAACAGCTGTTTTCACTTTATCACATTTTTTGGAGACATTATAACAAGAATGTACAATTTCATGATTTTATGATCATATTATTCTCCTTTAAAATAGTGACAACGTATGTGGAGAGCACTTATTAAAGTAGCGCTTGTTAACCAATTCCATTACGCAATCATGTTAATGCATAATAGGATATTGTTAAACAATAAATGAAATAGTTACGTTTCTATGTTGATAAGTGGCAGCTACTGGGCAGCCAATGACTTCTTGGTTCGTGGGGACTTAATTTTGTCGGCAGAAAGTTCTTTTTGTAAATAAATATCAAATATATGCTTGCATTTACGTTCGTTGGGATGTGATACGAATATTGTTCCTCCACGCACAATGATGATTGCACAGTACATTTCCTCCCCGAAATCATTTTTGTGTATGAATAACAAAACATTGACTATAATGTTTGTATTAAGCACGTTTACGGCATATCTTACTTTACGCAATGAGAACACAGCCATTTCAACACAAAATTAAATGATTGAATTCAGTTGATTCACTTAATCCCTTCTTGGTCCTTGGCGGCAATGGATTTCCTTAATATAGGTGTATATGATCGACAGTGAAATGAAAAGGGCTATCGCTGCAAGAACTATGATTCTGATCATTATTGGTGACATTCTCTTTTGGTTAGCTGATATTGTTGACATTCTCTTTTGGTTAGCTGAAATTGTTGACATTCTCTTTTGGTTAGCTGAAATTGTTGACATTCTTTTTTGGCTAGCAGGTGTATCTAACCATCGTTTTTGGAAGAAAAAAAATCACGCACTTTACCAGAGCATTTAATGTACATGTATAAATGAAACAACATCCAAAAAATTAAAACATACAAAGAAGGTTTTGCTTGTAGTCAAAGCAATAGGACTGTGTTTGTTTTCGGAGAGAGAGAGAGAGAGAGAGAGAGAGAGAGAGAGAGAGAGAGAGAGAGAGCGAGTGTATTTTGTTATATATGTAACCAGGGTTCATCCTTATGATCAAGATAGTGATTGTTTTGTTATAAATGTAATATTGTCTGTGTTCTACATGAGCAAGATAAAAAAAAAGTATATTTTACTTTATGCACCATTTCAATACCTTTCAACTGATACCAGATTTACATTTATAGCTTTACGTAATCTAAAGTGAATGATATAATAAGACATCGAATTAGAACATTCAAGTTCTTGTCATTTGTTTCTATTTTTGATGAGCTATTTTTTTTTAGTTTTACCCAAATACGAAATATAATAAAATGGTGTAACAAACTTTGAAAGAATAAGATTAAAAAACGGCGTAGAAACAATACTTATCAATATTCAAAAATCAAATATTTATAGGACTTTTACAAACCTAATGTTTCCTTCTTCCATTTCAATAAATCTGAGTATATGTTGATATAGATAATCATTAATACACAACCAATTCGTCTACTGTCACTGTTGCCTTATCAACGCAAACATATATATATTTAAACAAAATATAAATGTAACATACATACATAAATGCATTAATAAAAATGAAACTGTTTTCTTAATAAAAATTGTGACTTCAACTTCAACAATGAAACTATAATATTAGCCATGGCAACTTAGAAGTATGTTTTGTAAGGATCAATCCATACAAATCAATTGCTTCAATTGCTTCATAATGGGGTCAAGTACATATTTGAATTCATATAAAATATGCGCGATATTTACTTTCTTTTGAACTAAATGATATACATGTGAAACCCTATTTTACAGCAGTTTCAGATTGGTTAAAAATCTGTTCCAGGTTCTCATTAGCATCTGGACACCCACCAGGGTTTCCTCATAAAGAAACATTGTGGTGGAGTGAGGGGTCGGGGTAAGGAGTGGTTTCATTGCACCAGCTGACTCTCAATTCGTTTGATCAAATACTAGCAAGAAATAACGTCTGATCAATTTATATCAGTTTTAATTATTGTAGTCATATAGCTTCGGAATGGGTCTTACATGGACAAAAAATGAGCATATGAATTTCTCATTTTGACTGAAATTATGTATATATTGCAGCTTTCGACTAATATTCTGTATATTTTACTGTTCTAAATCTTTGAACTGGAAACTTTTAGTTTAAAGAATATGCATGTTTATAGATAAAATGTTCTTCGAACCTCATCTCAGAGTATATTGTTTTCATATGTTTTATATATTGTCTTACGAAGTTATAATGGAAAACCTCGTAAATGTGAATCTTTCATCAACATATTTAGTAAGCAAATGGGAGAGTCAAAGACTGTATACTCTTTAAAACAGCAAGCATTGTTAAACGTGAGCTATAGATGTTATAGATTTCTTATTTTACAAAGTGTCAAAATTGAACGTCAATTTTATCAATAAATTCTGGCAGGATATTCAAGAGTTATTGAACATTGTTCATGATAAGATATCCAGTATATTATGTTTCGTTTGTGCCATTTCTGGTGATTTAAAGCCCTATTACTCGAAAGCGCGTCCTCACGGCGATCCCGCTGCGTCCTTAATGATGTAAAACGCCAGGGTTAACGCAGTAGAGTTCACATACAGCTCGGTAACAACTCAACGGCATCTTCGTTCGTCGCGGTGGGATCGCCTAGAACGTATTAGAACGCCATGCGACGGCGTGCACTTTAAACATTAAAAAGTACGCACTGTAGCTCTGCGTTCTGATAAACACGCCGTAGAAGCGAAGTGAGAACGCCGTGCCAGTGCCGTAAGGTCTCAAACAGCGCCACGACAGCTCCGTTTGCGCGCTCAATGAACGCAGCTAATCGCAATGTAGACGTAGTGATAAGTAAATCGCGCTTGCATGAAAACCCCTTGAAGTCGTGCTCTCACTGCGCATTCACAGCGTTTTAACAAGATGGTTTTTAAAGCGCTAAGCATAGCTCAGCGCTTTATTGTCGTTAGACTTCTATTTCCGGTGCAAGGAATAACTGCCCTCTATGAGCAGAAATATACATCATTTAAACTGGTAAGAGGTATAGGGAACCAGTTATCTGGGTGACGGAAATGGCCGAGTAGATACGATTGGTTTGCGGGGCTTACGTACATCAGCACGGGATGCTACGCAGTGATGAAAAAATATAGTGCGTATTCAGAAGCTAAAATATAGAAAAATAAAATCGATTCTTTGCAGGAAAATGTCAAACACTGTGATAAATTACTGTTCAAAAGGTATAATTTGTGATTTTAACATATCTTTTTTTCAGGCAAGTATCCATATACAAGTCGTGTTCAGCTTTAATTCACATCATCTTTAGAAAGTAACATATATTTAAAGAAATCTGGCCTTCGATACTTTAAATTGATATTCATTAAACATAAACCAAAATTTCAATAAGGCTTATTTTCGCCTACGCTTGCACACAGTAAATTTTCTTAGAACCAAGCTAGGTTAGCGCTTTTCAGTACTTTCAGTACTTTGATTTTTATTTGGCTGCGTTCGCACAGCGACCCCAAAGAGTAGTTGCTGCGTTCATCGCGCTCTATTGATGTTTTTTCTGCGTTTTTAGAGTTTGTGCTGCGCTCTCACGGTGTTTCTCGTGCGTTGTCATCCAGAATACGAAAACTCGTACAAGGGATGTTGTACAATAGCAAGCGAAGTATAGTAATTTACATCGAACAAATTATTAAGTAGTTACGTTTCAATAACAATGTACCTTCACATCAAAACAAAACAATTTTTAACATTTATTTACTAGTTGCAAATTCTTGTTTGTTTCCCATACAATGGTGCAAATAAACCATCCGAAAAGTGCATGCAGTCAGTGCGCAGAGCACGCCGTGGACGTGCGGTAAAAACCCCGAGCCCGTTTCGAGCGCTTGGCAGATACTCGGCGAGAGCGCAGTCAATCGCCAAGTAGAAGAACTCTGTATAAACGCCGTGGAAGCTCCGTAGGATCGCCTCTATCACCGTCGGGACGCTGGGACAACTCCACTTGTAAAATTTTCAAATGAAATTGTACATTTTTTCTGAATTTTCCTTGCGATCCTACGGTGATGCAGTGAATTTTACAACGCCGTAAACACGCCGTGGGAACGCAACTTGGTATGAGAGGGCCTTAAGGAATGTCTTTACTTGTAGCTGCATATAATCCTCTTCATGAATAGTGAGATCGAATATTAAAGTTTGTGTAGACTTAACATTTGTTGATCTCTAAGATGTCAGATATGCTTTTTCTTAGCATAGAGAAACAAATACAGTGACTACAGTGAATACATACGAAAATAAGTGTAGTAGCGATAGGTTAGCTAGAAGAAACATACAGCAAATGCTTCTTATGATGAAATAAGATCACGAAACTCAGATATCAAATCTAAAGAATCTATACCCAATGATTTGAATTATCAGTCTATAAGCAATTTATTCTACGATAGAATATAATCATTCTTAACGATTTAGCTTCTCAAGAGGAAGTCGAGCATTTTATTATAAAGTAAGAATCCATCGCAAAGTCATTAAAACGTATATTTATATTTGTCAATGGATAAAGTACCAAACATATGCTAGCTGCCCCTTTTAAGTATGATGAACTAATGTTCATTATAATTTTGAAATAATTCAACAAAAGTAAATAAAATTGACACATCCTAATAAGTGTCAAAAACTGTATTTAAAGTGCTTTTCGAATGTGGACCGGAGTTAAAAGTCGAAAGAAATTGCATATAACAGTGTACCACACCATAAATAAATATATTATATATATATATATATATATATATATATATATATATATATATATATATATATATATATATATATATATATATATATATATATATATGACTTATCTAAATAAATCTGCCATCTGAAATATTAATGCTATTTTAGACCCAGTAACGGAAAACTATGTGCTCATGTATTTGAAGTGCTTTTCGAATGTGGACCGGAGTTAAAAGTCGAAAGTATGTGTAACAGTGTACCACCTCATAGATAAAGATGATTATTTCCGTGTTATTGTTTTTTTTTGCATACAGCATTTATTATACATACATATAATTTATCTAAATAAATCTGCCGTAAGGTTATCAAAAACATTGAACGATACGGATTGAGACTCAGGTGAAGCCCACAACTCTACCCATCTACCCCCACCTCCCCTATTAAGTTCTTTTATGACGAAACCCTCAAAAGGCTATTGCAAATTCAATTGATGATACTTGAAATTTCAAGATTCATATCATATATAATTAAATTCAAATAGAATAAAAAAAAATAAAAATAAAAGGTTATAATAATATGTTTTTACATGGGGTTAAAGGGCATGGTCACGATTTTGGTCAACATTTATTTTTTTGATTTTATTGTTTAATATGCTTCAGTAAGGCATTTTTAATTAGCAACCAACATTTGAGTGTCATTTGTTACTTTATTATGACCTCATTCTTAGAAACAAATATGCGAAATATACAGAGAGAGAGAGAGAGAGAGAGAGAGAGAGAGAGAGAGAGAGAGTTAATCATGGCACGATCTTTGATAGTTTAGATAATTATTGTTTCTACGTCGCTTATATTTTTATTCTGTCTAAGTTTTAGGATAGCATTTTATCATATTTTGTATTTAGATGAAAACAATAAAAATAGCTCATCCAAAATCGACTCGACTGACAAGAAATTCAAAAACGGTAAGTCCAATAATAATAAAAAAAGATTATTCGATGTTCTAGTTTGATGTTTTATAATATTATTTACTTTAGCTTAAATAAAGCTGTAGATTTAATACTGGTTTCAGAGAACTTTCATATGTTGCATGTAGAAGAATGAACATGTTGTCTCTTGCTTTAAAACAAAGAATTGAATCATTTAGAACTAAACAAAATAAAGACAGTGTACACTCTAAACTAGTAGTATGAGCCCTGGTTATAACACGACTCTCTCTCTCTCTCTCTCTCGCTCTCTCTCTCTCTTTCACAGAGAACAAACACTGTATTGTATGCATTTTTTTAAATTCTTGTTTAACTTATACATGTACATTAACTGGTCTGTTAAAGCTCGTGATGTTTTCTTCTAAAACGATGCTACAATGCATCGGCTAGCCAAAATAAAATGTTAAGAATTTCAATTTGCCGAAAGATACTGTCACCAATATTGATCGAAATCATAGATCTTGTAGCGACTGCCCTTTTCATTTCACTGTCAATCATATATACCTATAAAAGGCAATTCCATCGCCGTGAAAGACTAGGAGATGATGAAGTGTATCAACTAAATTCAGTTATTTAATTTTGTTTTGAAAATGATGTTCTCATTGCATAAAAACATATGCCTTGAAATGGCGTAATACAAAAGTTGTAATCATATGAGTCAATGTTTTTTCCATTCTAATACAATAAATGATTTCAGCGTGGAAATATACCTGTCATCAGCATAGAAACGTAACTTTTTTATTTAATGTCACACAATGTTTTATTATGCATAAAAAATAAAAATTGTCGATGAATAAAACACCACCCACTACCTATGCAAGTCCTTTTCAATTATATTGTAATTATTTTGAAGGAGAATAAAATGATCATATGCATAAAATCATAAAACGATACAATACGCTTAAACTGTTCCCCACATTTTTTTTAGCAAACTTATATTTAATCTAGCCTTATCTTTTTAAATAGTATTATACGTTTTTTCTATTAAAGTGTTTGTAAGTGCTAAACGAGCTTGGTGTTGACAGTTTGATAAATGATAATCAATATACATTGTATTATCAACAAAATTGGTTTTATAAACCATATTCAAAGTTAAATCGACATTCATGAGTTTAATGTAGCATTCATACAAAAAGAATATGATCATAGTTCTTTTCGAAAAAAAAATAAATGTTCAAAATCACCCAATTTAAATTGTATGATTAAAAAAACATGTATATGCTAAACTATTCCCATGATAAATTGTCGACAGTTTCATTGAAAATCTTGATAATATTACTACACTGAAATATTTATTAAAAAAAAATAATTGAATTATACAACATCTACTTGTGACACTTGGTCAATAGCTGTTAACAATTGAACAACTTTGATAGCATCGTTATCTTTAGGAAATATGTGTAAACGTTTTTGAATGTTAAATAGATAGAGGTGGTCTGTGTTTCAGTATCCATACTGGTTGAAACATACATTATATGTGACTACATATATCAAAGATTTAGGATATGCAAAATGAAACAGAAATTCCTGTATTTATGTTTTGCCGATCTTCTGAAGGCCATTCTAGTATTTCAAATCAACCTAGTAAATTTAACAGTGGAAAAAAAATGTTGCATTGTTCAGAACTGATTTAAGAAATATTCGCAGTTTGACCATTTTTAAAAAAAGTACATATGCTGATACTGTTGACAATTTTTGTCTACATTATTTTGGATGAGATGCTGCCGAATTTGTATACTTAAAGCTCGAAAAGATGTCTCAAAAAGGTCTAGTTTTCTATACAGTGTAATTTCTATAAACTAATATGTAATATACGCGTTTGTTCAATTTTGTTTTAAAACATTTTATATTTCAGAAGTTAAAACTAAAGTATGCATATTTCTAGCTCATTATTTTGCCGACATTGTTTTACGCAGCTTGATTCTAATGCAAAGTGTTCAAACTGATTTTCAGATTAGCCATTTCGGAAAATGTCATAATATTATGAATACCATATCAATCGCTCTTATTAATATTTCCTTAATTAGTATAAATATGATTTTATCATTTACCGCACGTTTTGGTGAACCAAAAATGGAATTTATACAATACGTAATGCGTCATGATTTAGTGATATAGTCATTTCATGCATTTATATAACTAAAATATCTTTCATTTCTTTTTAAAATCGTTAATCTGAAATCATTTTAGCAAAGGTACATGTATCCAATATGCTATTTATTTTTCTAATTCGCCAATTTGTATTTCTTGAAGCAACACGATGTGATGGGTATGTATGAAACTTTGTAATTATTTAAGAGTCCGAAAATGTCTATGATTTACATTTTACATACAAGCCAAACAAGTTCTGAAACCATTATATTATTTGTATATGTACTAGGGTACTAGGAAAGACATGCTGCGCTGGATATAAGTGGAATCCCATAATAAAGAACTGTATAAGTGAGTATTTTTTCGTAATGAAACAAAATTACAAAGTTTTCGATGCACCTGAATACTTGTAATAAAAATATAAGATGTTGTACATATATATGCTATTAATATAGGAATCTGAAGTATTTGAAGTGTTGTTTTATGCACTTAATATTCTTCCTTCAATAAAAAAAAATTGAATTCAGTATGTGTAACAAAGATGCTATACTTTTGAAAAAGTCAGTCAAATGTACAGGACATTATTTGATAATGAAAGAGATAATGATAAATAAACTGTACATGTGTCAAATAAGCGACATTTTTGCAGTTTGGGAATAAAAAATAATATCTAAAATAATTATTTGAGTAAGTAACAACAAAAGCCCTTGCCGGATTCGAACTCGGGATGTACAGATCACAAGTCCAACACTTTATCCACTCGGCTATGGCCCTTTCTATAAAACGAAATGTCGTTTCGATTAGCGGTCAGCCATTTTGTGATGATGTGTTATTCCTTTATAAGAACTATGAAATGCGATTTGTGTTTAAGGGTGTGAGACAGGTTTTTATGGACTTAACTGTACGCTGCAATGTCCAAAAGGTACTTACGGAAAGGACTGTCAGCACATGTGTAGTTGTGAGGTTAAAGACTGTCATCATGTGTTTGGTTGTTTTAAACGTAAGGTTACATTTATAAATAACATCCCAAGCAAACATTATATTAATTTAAATAATTCTATCATAATTCATCATTTGTAAAACAGTCATTCTTCTACATTGTAATTCATACAAAAACAAAATAATTCACGGTGCGATCCTTATTTCACTTATTTTTTTTATTTGAATGACAACAATTTTTTTAAAAAGCTTCCACACAGAGAACAAAAAACATAACCTATGGTCGAGTTACAACGATTGAAAAGAGCCTTCCAAAAGGTAATTGAACTGTAAACATGATTATTTATTTTTAAAAAAATATCCCACCATGTTTTTGTTATATGTGACAGTGACAGACAAAATGGGACCAGATGCAGCAAAAACGTAACAGAGAAAAAAAGTCACAAGGTCGTGTCAATTTTTTTTAATAACGCGGGTTTTTTTGTGTTAAAAAATCTGATATTTTATTGTACACATTAAAATTGAAAATAATTTCTGTAAAGTGACTTTTACAAATACACTTCATTCCCAATACGCAAAATCAATTATTTTTCTCTGACATTTCGTTTAAAATTTAAAAAAAGGAAGTATATAGACAAATGGGTTCGACATGCAGTTATGACGTGCCATGTCAATCATGAAGAGGAACGAAAGACTCATAGTTAATATTTCGTCGGATTTCGCAAGTTAGAATTGAAGTTTGTGACAGAATCATGAGCCAGGATAGTCAGGCAAGTTCTGTTCCATCTGAATTGACGGATTATCAGAATGACGAGTTTGTAAATGAACTTAAATTAGTTGACTCTCTGTATTTTGGAAATATCATTATAGAAGTCAAAGATGAAATTGAAAGAACTCTAAACGATGATTCTGACACGAGTTCCTCAGCAAGTGTTTACGAATTGGTCGTTAATGTTGACCCCTCAGATGAAGATGAATCTGAGTATATCAAGCAGGTTCAAGCCACAAGCATGAACTTTGATTTTCGCTTGTAACGTTGCGTTTAACAGCGTTCAATGTTTGTGACGTCATTATTAAAAATCATCATTTAACCTTTGGGTACCCTATCTGTGTTACAACATTATATCTGCAGTAGCTGTCCACACACTTTACATGCAAAAAAATATGTGGAATGTAAATTTACAATGAATGATGCCAATAATAGATAACATATTAAATACAGAATGCAGTTTTTGGTACATACCGGGTTTATTACTGTACATTTGTATTGCTGGTCATACCAAGTTTGGAAGTTTGGAGTGTGGAAACTAAAGTAGAGAAACTCAAATGTAGACACATTAACAGAGGTAAATTCATAGATGCAGATAACGTCATGAATCAGTTTCTATTTTACCAAAGGGCTTTCAAAAATATCCAAAAATGTATTTGATGAAAAGAAGAGAACTTTTTATATCAGGTGAATCAAGTGAAGTAAATATAGACACAACATTCCAGAAATGAGATTGTTCAGGACCAGGACAAGCAAGTGGTGTTTTATGACTGGAAAACATATTTCCAGAATTTCTTGAAACCTTTGAAAAATTTGTTAAGATATCATCACTTCGGATTCCATGCTGACAGCCCTGGACGGATTGAGATGAAGGAGAGAAATTCAGGCAACCCTCTTTCTGTGAATGTGCTTAAAGGAAATGTACAACCAACAGCAGGGCAGCTGCCTGATGTTATCACCGAGAGGAGACTCGATATTTGAAGACAATGGTATTTGTATGAGAGTATCAGAGAACTCTGCTCGTCAGATGCTGCAAAGGATGCCGTTCGTCCAAGGCCTGTGCTTCCAAAACCTGAGGCTATAGCTATTGCTGATTAAGAAAATGGCAAGCCCACTATCATAAAACGGAAACAATCTTTACTGCGTTAACTCATATCTGAAAACAAGTTTATTTTCAATGGTCATTGACTGTTTTATAACATACCATGCGCTGAGCTTCCCATTAAATATCAGTTACTAAATTTGTTATAAAACTGTTGTCAAAAATGTGTTTATAACTCATTTATCTTCTTTATTTTTTATTTAGATTCTATGTGTATAATATTCTCAGATTATACATCTGCATATTTCTATAAATTTTGAAAATACTCAACTTTGTACAAATATTCAGAATATGTTTAATGTTATTAAACTTTATTGTCAGTTTCTTATTTTTTGGATTCTTCACTAATACACTGGTTGTTTTCTTTTGATGAACGATTCTCTGTTACCATGGTAAACTACCTTGAAATGTATTATTTCAAGGAATAATGGCAAAATTTATTTACTGTATATTATGAATAATGTTGTTAACCCCCAGAATATCATGTCTTTTTTTTTTTTTTTTTTAAATTGTATTACTTTCTGAAGAAATATAAAAAAACGTGTAAGCTTAATTCTCCGAAAAGGAGTTATGTGAAAATTGTTGTCTTATTCAAATTGTCATATTTCCCATTAGTGTTGGACATTTTTAAAAAATATTTTGGATTCTGTTCTTTACATTAATACACATCAAAAAAGCAGAAAAAAAAATGAAAATGTGAATTTTCCTTATCTGGTCCTATTCTACCAGTCACTGTCACATATAATCATGACTTTTAAATGGACTGCTAGATATAACAATAAAAACCTTACGACACTAGTCATCGTTTAAAAAGAGTTCGATATAGTAAATGCAATGTTATTTCGAAGAAGAATGTACTCAAGAGATGATAAACTCCTTTTAACGACCATTGATCACACGCCTTTCATCAAACGTTCAATTATTAAATTTTGTTAATGTATGTGCTGTAAAAATGTTATATTTCATGGAAAATGGTCTGTTGCATACGACGCAGAACAGATCTTATTCTTTATTTGAAGAAATGTCCCCATGTATTTAAAGTAGACATATAATGTTTACTTTGATCCATTTGCTGGAAACTTGTTGCATTGTAGTCTAGAGTAGACTACGTTAATTTTTAATTTGTTTCATAAATTACAAAAATTATATTTTAGTCTAGCATGTGTTGTTTACATAACTTAGTAGTGTTATACTCTGGAACACTTAATTGACGAACAAATATGGTCACATTCGAGCTCCAAAACATTATTTTATGAACAATTTGAAACAGCAGTTTAATATCAATTAGATGTAAAGAATCAATGATGAACATAAGGGTCCGGCTTTTTTTTTTATAATTCATACCTGGGCACATCTAGGTTTCGAAAAACAACCATGCACTAAAAGTTGATAGCTTGATTAATCGTTGACATGATAACCAAGGCTGAGGATGGAAAAATAGCAAAACTTACTGTCTTTGAAGCCATGTTATAGTCACATTTTCTAGAGCCTTCAGACAGAATTTGAAAACAGTTCTGTAAAGACGTTGTTTACTCAGGGTTCTAGTTCTCAAATTCAAATAAAGTTTAATGTCATGAGTAAAACTTGTTCGAAACACAGAACGTATACCTGAAATGAATTATGATTGATAAAACATTCGATGTTTTACTATATTATGGGATGAAGCTAAAAATAAATCGATCTTTTAGCAAAACAGAGGAAATCTGGACTAGATTTTTCAGATGTTTTTCGTTGGAACATTTTTGGCAGTTCCATAATAATAGCTGTTAAGATTTTATTAGTTATTCAACATAATTGTGCATACTTTCTCGTGGTTTTATGTCACTTATACATTTAGACAATCGTATGACACACGATACAAAAATATTGAACAATGCTTAAAAACGATAAAAGACACCATATCTCAACATTTTAATCATTGACCTTCTATAAATTTTATGCCAGCAAAATAGGACCAATATTTTTAGTTTAAGAGCACAGATGTTTCCGTATTTTATTAATCAATTTTTTTGTTAAATTGAATAAAAAATAGGCAGGGATTTGAAAACTTATAGAGAATATTTGGACTGGAATATTTTTAACAATAATTTAAAATTAACTCAAAAATAGGTAATTCACCTACTTTTTTGAAAGTAAAAAAATAACACTACAATCAACGTTCTATCATACAAAATATATGGTTTTTCATTATTATCAGTGGTTTTTTTTTTGCATTCTGTCATCCTTAAACTACAGAAATAACTTTTTTCATTTTGTGACTGAGTAATATTAGTTAATGTGTAAAAGAATTGTTTTTTCAAAAATGTACAACAGAAATGTTTTCATTTGTGTTTGACTAGAAATACCACACATACAGGCATTTCATGCATATTTTGTACAATTTCATGGTATTCTATTGTAGCCGATTTTAATGATATAGTATGAGATTTCAGTGCAATGCTATGACATTTGTATGCTATTCTATGAGAATTTGAAAGAAGGGCCTAATTATATGGTATGCTATGAGATTAAAACAAAAAGGCCTTCATGCACAGATGAGTTACACATATTTCGAAGTAAAATGATACGAAGCCCAAGTTTACCACTAATCAGCAATGTGAACATTTATTCCTTTAATTAAAAACATTTAAAACCGAGTTAACAACATGTTGTATGCTATGCTTTGGTATGCTTTGGTGTGATTTGAAAATGTGATTCTTTGAGTTTGTATGCTATGGTATGAGATTTCAATGCTATGTTTTGAGATTTCAATGCTATATTATGCTATGGTATATGTTGTTAAATACATGTTTCAGCTAACTGTAACTGTGAGGGTCAAGAGTTCAAACGTATGAAATTGAAGAAATTCATATCTGTATATTTTCAGATAAGAATGATTTACACTTAAAACTCAACCAAATGTGCGACAACTCGTCAACAAAACCAAAGAATACTCTAATGATGAATGGAGTTATAGTTCTTGCAGCTGTGGCTTTCATTATTTCACTTTTAAATCTGTTTATCCATCGACTGATAAAGCGCTCTAAGTGGACAAGTCACCATGGTACTATTTGTGTGTAAATGTTTACAAACAAATGATGAACTGATTTGTGTACAATCATTTGAAGACTTTGTAAAGCAAAGGATATTGTTAATCTTAGACTTACAATGCAATACAATAAACACAAAGGGGACAATATTGTGTGATAACACGATTTTTAAAGACTCATGTTGCTACTATTTTGTCAAGTGTAATAAATAATGTTATTGTCTTTGATTTGTTGAGGATAATGATTTAAAGAAAGGGGTAACATCATGTACCCAACAAAAACTAAGTAAAAAATGAAAACGATCAATAATGATTCCTTCACCTGAAATGAAATTTGTAACATTATGTAATTGATATGTCTTCTCGTCAATTGCCAAAGAAAACAAGATAACATACATTAAAATCACGACCAGTGACAAAACGTGAAATATTGAAATGGTATTTTTTCTGCGCACAATCTATACGTTAGGCAGTTTTTTGTGATTGATATTAGTCTTAACTGATAGTTTTAAAAGGAAAATAAACGGACTGAACTTGATTAATACGTTGTATCAAGTCCATGGCGTTTTCAGACCACAATAAATGTGAAGATATTATGTAACTAATTTTTGATTTCATTTTCTCAATACAGCCAACAAATAAAATTCATATTTGTATATGATTAATAATTACTATTCGGAAATAAAATATAATTACCTCATATCTAAAGATCAAACATGTTTTCAACTAGTAAACGTTTTCGTGAAAAACAAACGATTTCACTTTTTATTTGAGTCATACATTCATGTAATTCACAAGTTTTGGATATATATCATTTAAAATAAACAATTTGAAAATTACATCAGATATTCTGGGAATCCTTTATTATTCTACATTGATTTACATTATACTTATAATGAGATGTAACTCCGCAATTATAACTTTGCAATGAACTGCAATAAAAACATCCCGTAGTAACAAAATTAACAACAGTAGGATTAAATCTAATATATTTCTTTTCATTCTTAAGTACTGAGCGGCATTTACATGTACCTAAATAGTGCAGACCAATTTTAACATTATGATAGTGGCACACCATTTATCAATTTTTTCTTTGTTGTCATTGTTTTTATTAAAGTTTCGGTGAACGGAAATGGACAACCCCGATGACTATATAAAACCGATACTATGAATCTCATTTTTCAAAAATATATTTTTTAGTTAAAATCTTTTTAAGGAAATATTCTGAACAGAAGTTTTCAACTTGTACAATATGCTAGGATTCGCCAACATTTATAGAGTCTTATCATAGTTTAGTCATGTTTTGGTCTCAGGTCCGAGTGCACAGTGGTCTTCAAGATATAAGTTAAATTTTAGTGATCACCGCTGAGTGACATCTACAGCAAGTACATGTACAGTGTAGTCTGCAAAATTGCAGCAACTTAAAATCAGTATTTTTAAAAACTATTTCCTTAAATGTATCATTATCTGTTTTGGCTTCACTGCGAAAAAGTAGAGCGCACGTTCGTAGAAACTTGGGAGGTGGGGGAGGGGGGAGGGGTGGGGATGGCAAAAGTTTACACTAGCATATAAGATGGTAAAACGATGTAGTGTATTCGGATGCACAAAACGATCTAAATGGGCGTTAAATTTTTTTCCTCATCAGGAAAGTAAAGAGAAGAGAGTGGATAGGTTAAGTTAAAGACCTAATCCAGGCTCTTAAATTGGCAGACATCTGAGAATTCTATTGAGCTCTTTTTACCTAGTTCTTAGGCTAAATGGGTTTTACGTGATGTTCATGTAAATATGTTTTTCGATATGCAGAGTATGATGTATTCTGAAACATGCAAATGGTGATCAGGTTAAGGAATTCATAGCGTGATATAATTGGATTATTGTTATGATGTAGACCGATACAGGTAAGCATAAAACATGTACAATATTATGAAACACCGGCATATATAAGTATTACTTTCACTTTCTAAATGAGTGATATCCCTTTGCCAGCTACACATTCTGAATCATCATCATTCAATATATTAAATAAGCTTATCAGCGTTACCTTTCTTAGCGCATTTGTACAGTTTCTGTCATTTTAATTGCAAAAGTTATTTTTTTTTCATTTGTCAGACTTACTTTTTTAAGTTGACCTCATATTCACACGGTGACATTTTGTATTAAATTACTTATCATGCTTATATGAGTTTTAAAAGGGAGGGATATACGTTTTATTTCTTAACGTAATATGATGCATCAGATATAATGTAGGCCATGACTCTATGATATTCTTCTTACCCCATGAAACAAGAAAATACCCAATATCTTGAAAATATCTAAACCACTAAACCATATATATTATGGTTTTTTTTAATGTCACTATGATGCATCAAACGGTGTAAGGTGCATGACCTCCAGGGGTGGTTTTTAACACCCCCCCCCCCCCTCTTGAACGAATGTTATATTTTGATAAATTTTGAGATCTTTATCCATAACTCATAATTATTCTTGCTGTTTGTGTCATTATGCATCAAATGGTGTATAGGTTATTCTCCCGTTTGGAGACACCCTTGCTTTGCAGAAAGAGAAATAATAAAGTATTTTATCTTATTCGTATGTAACTATAGTGTTTGACCAATGTGGGTAATTTCTACATACATACATATCAATTTTCTGCTACTATTAGACTACAAGGATAAAATCTTAATTTTCTAAACCTTATTGCAAATGTTTTGTATTTTATCTCCCTCGCTCGGATGAGGCCCAAATTTTGAAAAAAAAGCCTAAATCTTGCAGGGCCCCCAGTGTGTCTTTAGTGCATATGCACTGCAACATGTAGATTGAATGCTCTGGGTGAGTCTATTATTTAAGCTATAATTATATGAAGTGTGATTAACCAGCCTTAATAAAACTGTTCCCACTTATTTGTTAACATTAATCTCTGGTATATGTTTACCCCCTTGGAACACAATAGGCACTCAAAAAACCTGAAACTGTCTCCTGCCACCAGAAGTGATATAAAAATAAACTTACTGAAGGCATTCGAGAAAAAACCCCAAACAAACGGGAATAGGAAATGCGTTTGGTGAAGGTAAAAGGTAAAGGTAGGGGTTTTTAGTCTTTCTCTCATATAAATTGCCTCGCACGACTTCTAACTTCTAGATAATACCCCTGGCGACCCATGTACAACCCATAGCTTCCTCAACTCCTTGATTGGCATACAAGCTGAGCTGTCAAATTAAGCCGCTCATGTTTTACATTCAAAAGACCAGTTCGTCTTACCTGAGAGTGAAATATGTCTATTGTGGTTTTTGTTTTGATTTGTATTCATTTTCAAAAACAATTACTTGATTTACGTACCTGTGTCCATATGTTTGTCAGTGGATTGTTCACGTACAACAAAACTCGATATTTACCGTTTTAAAAAAAATGTTAGGAAATATAGCAAGATTTCGTCCGTTATTTACGCTTGTGTCAATTTTGTTCTTGTATGAGCAATTTGGACACAAGTCTCTTTTTAATGGTTATAAAGAAAAACATTCTTTATGTTATTCTTATCAAATAAATTGTGATTTAATATTAAACTCTTCAAATAAGATTTTTGGTTAAAACTGCCTAATTATATATATATAAGGATTTATATCCACGTGATTAAATATGCACTGCACATTTGTCCTCATTACTAAATTAATATATTTCATTTATTGAATAATGATATGTAAAAGACAAAAGATGAATGTTTCCGAAAATGTTTCAATATATTTTTTTCACCGACAAAATGGACAATGTCACTTTAAATTCATGGAATAATGATCAAATATGTACGTTGCATGAAATCAATTATGTTCCTGTCGAAATTAAAACGATGGTTTATATTTTTAAGTACGTCCTTTAAGCTTTTTGATGTTATTTTTTATTTTGCTTACACAATACCTTAGTTCAATTTCTTTTCTTATAAATGGTTGCAAAATGACGGATACGATAAATTGATAGTTATGAAATCCGTCGTACCGACAATGCGTTTGTTGATGAAGAGAAAAAAATGCATTTAGTAATTTCAGTAATAAATCACCGATATGAAACAAAAAGATATGCATAGTGTTATTTTTCCTACTGTAATTTAATAACTTTTTTTTCAAAATACTCTATGATTAAGATAATATTTTTCTTTTTCTAACATATGTTACATGTCTGCTTCAAATTAAGTTTTTTTATAACAGGACTTGTATAATTAATACTCCTATCATACGTTGAACTAAATGTTTTATTTCAATTAATGAAAAATATAGTGTTATAATCTCATTGTTATTCATAAGGAATCTGGTCACATCAAAGAACTACATTTAAAAATATCATATGCAACGTACTAGTAAAAGGATATAAACGCCACCTATTTATTGTTATACATTGTGCATAACCAATTCAGTTCAATGCAAGTAAATCTTATTACAGGTTATTGCATGCCATTTAACATGCCGTTAGAATTTCACATGGGAATATGCAAAACCAGGATGTATTCCGTTCGATCCTGACTTTGATAAAGTAGTCGACTTTGATAATGCAGCCATAATCCAAGATAACAATCAAGGAGTGCGCTCACTTATGTACCCAAAATGCATACAACATGATCTGATGAAACAAAACTTGTTATAATATTATCAAAAATAACAGCTGCAGATTGATTATTGTGTATCAATCTAGATTTATTTCATAAATCTATTTTATGAAACATTTGAAAAAAGAAGACGATTTTATAGTATTGAAGGAATAGAATACAAGTTTGCAGCGGCTATTACGCGTATCAGATTGTACTTTTTGTAATGTCATCACCTTATTTTTTTGTTTTGGAACAGAAAGGAATGTTGCATTTGCGGAGATTAATTAGAACCCAGGTCATCTGTTTTTTAACATATTAAGCACTGTACCAATAGTCCTCACATACCATTCATTGCCCTGCTCATCTTGGAATGTCATATATCGTACTCCACAACTTCTGTGCACTCTTTCTAATTAAAGTGTCGTCTTCAGGATGAACGATTTATAAATATTAAAAGTGTTCCGTACATTACTATTTCACCCGATGATTTTTTGTTTTCGTATAAATCGAAACTCTGCTCAAAGTCTAGACAATGTTGCTATTGTGATTGGAAAATATACACCTGTTCTAATTATACATAATTTATCTCACTTTCTCTGTTTAGATCGCTGATATCAGTATATATTATTCAATATAAGAGAGAGTACGGAAATATTGGGTAATCATAAAATAAAAACATCATTTTTTCTAACAGCAAAGAGAGACTTCAGCTTTTTTATAACATAGAGGAGTTACATTTCCAAATGAATGTTACAGTTATTTTGATAACAGTATGTTTTATAAATGTTTTGATAGACCATACAAATGAGACGGAAATTTGTGGAAGGTAAGCATTTTTACTTTATTTATTTTATAAACTTTCATTAAAGATTTATAATTATCACGAAAAAAATTAACGAAAAGATATTTAGTGAATGGTATCATATGACACATTAATCATAAAAATGATCATACCCTTTTGTGGCCAAATTGGGATTTCGTGTTGTGCAGGATATCAATGGAACGACACGCTTGAAACATGTATACGTAAGTATGACATAGAAGTCGAGAATTAGTTTAACATTGAGATCACCAACGTTATATAATATTTATCTGATTTTCAACAGCTTGTAAAACGGGCTTCAATGGTTTTAACTGCACGATTCCATGCCAGTTCCCAACATACGGGTTGGACTGTCAGTCGATATGTAACTGCAGCAACGATGCATGCCATTTTACGGACGGCTGCATCGGAACAACTGTAATAGGTGAACAGCGACTACATCATTCCTTATATTGAAAAGCATGTCCTTTTTCTTTAATCAAGTCGATTATAGATTTTTAAAAATGAATCATCATACTCTCAATTTTGTAAATTGTAGAAATATCACGAAACAAAATATAATCATGTTAGAAACACTGGTGTAAATTTTTAAGAAATTGTGTACCCCGCTCTCATGTATTATTGTCATTTTACTGAAAGGTAGAAAAGGGTACAAAAGAATGTAGAGAAAAAAGGAAAGCCAAAAATAATTATGTTGTATTTCATTTTAGAAAACGACAGTCTGTATAAAATAACGTCTAGAGGCAGCCTTGATGATGAGGTGAAGCCTAACAGCCAGCCATCAACGATGACAATTGGAACTATTGTTCTTGCAACAGTTGCTTTCAGCATTTTATTGGTGATTCTTTTTACCTATCGAGTGGAAAAGCGTATCAAGTTTATGAACCACCTCTCTGATTATGTATGATTCAAGGAATTAAAATCAACATTATATACATCATTAATATTTACTGTGCTCATTTTTGTATATTTTGTATCTGCCCTATATCAAAATATCAAGAAATTTAAACCAAACGAACCATGTTAAGAAGAAGGGTTCCATCAAATTCAGAGAATTATGAAATATTTTGTATACCTTCATGTTGATGGGATTTTCGGTTCTTTTATGATATGTTTGATTATAAGATTTCAATAAAATTATAGTTGTTATTGTGTTGTTAATGTTTTTTATCATATAAGTTGCACATGTTATCTCTTGTTTGTTCCTGTTTGTAGTGAAGTAATAAAATTATCTAAAAATTAAATTGATCATTCAAAAATTATTTCCAATATGTATATGTATGTACATGTATCTTATAGATGACAACAAAGTGTAGTTTTGCCACTCTTGTAAAAAAAAATATTTCAAAGAAACAAAAAACAATCTTTTCTTATAGCCATTTAATAAATGCATCGTTTTTAGATTCTGATATTCATATCATTTTTGTTTGGCAAAAATCAATGAATGTGACCCTTTATAATAATGTTTGAAATATAATTGTTGTAATTGATTTTCATATATTTAAAATCAGTGTTTATTTTCCCTTTTGTTGGCAATTAAAAACCTGCGACGTTCAGCTTTCCCTGAATACATTTTGCTAATTCATGCGCCATGAGCACATATACAAACGTATTCACGTGGTTTTAGTGTATATATATATATATATATATATATATATATATATATATATATATATATATATATATATATATATATATATATATATATATATATATTTGTACTAAAAGTAAATGAAACTTTCAATCTTACATAACCAATTGGATATATACTTTTGAAAAACAATAAATGACATACAAAAATAAGCATTCAATGCTGAAATAAATACTCAAGTCCGTAGGTGGAACAATTATTTCAAACAGCTTCCTGTCAGAAGTTCACTTAGTAACATACAATATTGTTTTGAATTTTTGAACAAACCAAACAATTATGATTTGAAGATAGTTTCCATATTATCACATTATCGGTGAAGTGGTTCGAATGAAAGAACGATATCGTTTATATATTGAAAAAGATAAGGTGTAGTTTAGCGCATTTCAATAAACTAAGTTCAATGAGGAAAAACGATGTAAAAATTTCATCTTCAAAACCACTAGTCTTAGTTTTTGGTCACTATAAAAACATATTCATTTAATTTAAATTTGATAACATTTATAAACATTTTTTACACCATTTATATGTAGTTACCAAGTTTCTGATGCTTTTGAGTAAAAAAGTCTCAGGTTTAGCAAAAATGAGTTGATGACACATGACGTTGTTAAACTTGCAATTGCAAGTCTTTTTTTAAAGAAATGATTCTAAAACTCATTTCCAAAAGCTATATATAATTCGGCTATACTTGTCTTAGCCAACTACTCTCGGGAAAACTCGAAAACAATTTATATTTACACCATAATTGTGCCTCGCCCCCCCCCCCCCCCAAAAAAAAAAACAAAACAAAAACAAAACTTTCTTAAACAGTTAACTTTGACTGTTAGTATTTTTAAATAAGCATGCACATGTGGAAACACCTGAACTATAGCAGATCATTTTTGTGGTCGGCATTGGTCGATCACAGCTGCGTCCGTATGAGGCATCCGGCAAATTTTTCATTTTGCGCAGGAGTTGCATCTCGGATTACTTTCGATGGTTTACTTTACAGTGACAGCTTCTTGTAAATGTTAAATAACATGTAGATTACTAAAAAGTATTCAGATTCCTTTACATTTATATTAAAACATTAACACAGTTTGAGAAGGATTCAAATTTTAAGGGAAAGTGCACTTCGCCTACTAAGAGTTAAGTTTATTCATTTCTTGCTATTTCGGAAATCAACAAAACGGTGCGATATATCATAATCAAAATAACAAGAAGTTGACCCATGATATCCCATGAATGTCGTTCCTTAATAGGAATACATGTTCAGATTTATTTTTGCAGGGAAGTAGAACCGGGACAATCATGTTTTACTATGACACAAATAGGATATTAAACAATAATTTTTATTTAGGTTTTGTTCTTGGCTTTCTATGAAAAATAAGCTGATTTGACATTTGCTGTAAATACACATACTTTAAAAAATAATACAACATGAATCTAAAGAAAATCATAATGCAATCATTGTATATAATCAAAGTACTGAAGTAATGACGGGAGTTGATTTTATCGCTTATCATTTATTCAAAATCAACGATATGTGATTTTGCATGGCAAGCAATATCAGTAATCGAAATATTTCTGAGAAATTGTATGGATCCAGGCAAGATTGAACTCTTGTCTTGTTCAACCAAATGCTCGGCTGTCTCCGTTTTTCTCCGACAAGCAAGAAAGACTCTGTTTTGTCGGATATTAACGGAGACAGCCAAGCGTCTTGTTGAACGAGACTACATTGAACTCTAGCGTAGGAATACATACGAAAAATATCTAAACTGTTTGTACAATTTAAAATCTTATTATTTCCATTGTATTAATAAAAAAGTTTTCCTGAAAAACAATGCTTCAGAATATATTGCATCGAATTTATCGATTATTTTCAAGAACTAAGTGTTGTCAGCGGTATCAATTTGTGCGTAGGTCCAAACACTGTTTTACTTTGTTTTGCCCCTGTAAGTGCAAAATCAACTCCCAAAAATGAATCAAATTTGTTAAAAGCTAAAATACCCACTCTGTTGTAGACACTTTAATTACCATTTAACAGGCGTTTTAATTTAAATGATTTCACTTGGGAATAAACGAGAATCAACGACCAAAACTACTCTTGCGATCATAAAACTGATTATATATTGTTAAATTTGTTATCTTCGGTATACATTAAGAATTTTTTTATATAAGTTGATGAAATGTGTTCCATGCCATTATATTTGTCAATAACATTTCACAAATTTAAGGAGGTTGGCTTCTCAAACAATAGTAATG
Organism: Magallana gigas; assembly: GCF_902806645.1. Taxonomy (NCBI): domain Eukaryota; kingdom Metazoa; phylum Mollusca; class Bivalvia; order Ostreida; family Ostreidae; genus Magallana; species Magallana gigas. The sequence continues at coordinate 11,755,768 of NC_047567.1, read as the reverse complement.
TCATTCGAATATAAAGATGAAATCCTAAAACGTTCATTTATTTTATTTGTGACCCATGTCACATGCCATTTTTTTGAAAATATAGGGTTCCAAACAGAATTGATAATTTCTCTGAAATTTTTGCTAAAATGGAAATTGATTATTTGAAGAAATCAAACAAATGTTAATGGTTTTCATTATTATTTAGTTATGATTATAATACAGTATGAAGATAAACACATGTAATAACAATTAAAGGGTTTCCGGTTCCGGTCACGTAATGGAGTAGTACACGGTAGAATAAGCTCCGCAATATTTTTTGAATTATGTTCTTATTCTGACGTTTAAGCTGGTTTTGAGGATATTTGCAAATTGTGTGTAACCTTTGCCTTGCATTAGGTCTGTTTATTGTGATCAATTGTTGTTCTACGAGGATTTTCGTAATTTTTGGATTCAAGTTTGGTTACCTGTTCGTGAGTACTCGTTCAAATGGCGGACAAACAAAAGACCGATAAAAGGACAGAGAAAAAACAACCAGAAAATCCCAAGAAAACGCCAGATAAGAAACTTGTGCAATTAAGTCTTCATAAGGTTCCGGACTCTATTAGAAATGCGTTAGTTTCAGATAAAACAGCACCGAAAAAACAGAAGAGAGTGGACAGCTCGGACAACGATTCCCCGTTGGGGGCCTCGCCAGGTGTGTCAGGTATTTCTGTCGACTTGAAATCTATTCACGATAGTCTGTCTGATATCAGTGAAAACATGGTCAAAAAGTCAGAAATGAAAGTTATGATTACTTCGATCTTAGAAGAAATGAAAAGTGATATTAAAGAAGAAATTATAACGGACGTTAAAAAATCATTGCTTCAAGAAATCAAAGAAAAAACTACATTAGAGATCAAAACAGACGTTAAAGAAGAATTCGAACAAAAAATTGAAACCAAAACAAACGAATATGAAAGCCATGTCAAAGATATTTCCGACGGTTTCAATCTCGACTTCGAAACTCTTAGGGAAAAGTTCAGCAACCAGGCACGAGAGCTGAGAAGCATGATGGACAATCTGAAATACATTCAACATACATCAGAAAATGCACTAACTTTAGCTAACCAAAATCAACAATACTCACAAAAAAATAAAATCAAATTTCTGAAATGGGAAGAAAAGCAGACCGAAAACCTGCGAGATGACTTATGTCACATACTGAAATCAACCATCAACATTGATCTCGCACCTGCAGACGTCATTGCGATTCATAGGGTCCCAGGAGGTGCCAGGGACGGTCCAAGGCCAGTGATAGCGAAATTCCGCGACACGGAAACAAAGGTCAAGGTGATAAAGAACCGTTCGCAGGACAAGCTCAAAAAACATTTTATAATGTTTGATCATTTAACCCCGATGAACGCTAAGCTTATGCGCGACCTCAAAGACGACCCCAGGATCCACTCAGCATGGCACTTCAATGGTAAAGTGTTCGCTCTCGATAATGACGGCAAGAGACATAAATTCGACATCCTAGATAATGTCAGTGAGAAACTTAAGCACCGGCGCTAACCATGCTAACTTTTCAGTTTTGAACGCGGAGTAACTGTAAGGTTTTGACCTCGGGATCGGGATTCAACGATTGACATTCGGGTTCAATGTTTTGTGTTGTTTGTTTACATGCGTGGAAGTTATGTGAGTGTGAGAGTGTTCGTCCGTTACAATTAAATTACGTGTTTTTTGGATGCATCTAGTATTGGTAAGTGGCTGCGTAGATTGTTTTCAATATTTTGATCATTTCACTTTAGTTTATATTTTTCTGTTCACCTTTGATAATGGTTGACTCAATTAAAATAGCTACCGTTAACTGTCAAGGGATGGCTACAGTACCAAAACGCCAAGATGTTCTAAATTTCTATAAATCAAAAGGTTATTCTATTATATGTTTTCAAGATACACACTTTATTCCCGAAATTGAAGCACTTGTTGAAGCAGTGTGGGGTTACAGATGTTTTTTTAATTCATATAGATCAAATGCAAGAGGTGTCTCTATTTTTTTTAACAACAACTTTGAATATAAAGTTCATGAAATAAACAGAGATGAAGGGGGAAACTTAATTGCATTGGATCTAACTATAGAAGACAATAGGGTTACTCTTATGAACATTTATGGTCCGAACACTGATAGTCCTGAGTTTTATGAGTATGTACGTGAAACATTTTTAGAATTAGATAACGATTATTATATACTTGCAGGAGATTTTAATCTTGCACTGAATCCTGTTATGGATACAATGAATTACAAGTCAGTTAATAACCCAAAAGCAAGGGAAAAAATATTAGAAGTTATGGATGACTTACATCTGCTGGATTATTTTAGAATTTTAAACCCTGATAAAAGGGCATATACTTGGCGTAAAAAAAACCCCTTAAAACAAGGGCGTTTAGACTATATTTTGATATCTGAAAGTCTATCAAATTCCGTGGAATCTTTCTCAATTAAACCTGGTTATAGATCAGACCACTCCATTGTTACTACAGAATTGAAATTCAATACCTTTAAAAGGGGGCGTGGATTGTGGAAATTTAACAACAGTCTACTTTCAGACATGAATTATGTACAAAAGGTAAAAGAAACAATACAAGACATTTGCAAACAATATCTGGTAAGAGACACAGAGGATGTAGATGATAGTAACTGTTCATTTCTAGATGTTCTACTCATGGAAATTAGAGGTATTACTATTTCATATTCCACTTTTAAGAAAAAGGAAAGAGAAAATAAAGAAAAGTCATTACTCGAAGAAATAGATAAATTAGAGTCTGAGGAAAATATTAATTTACATGTAGTTGAAGAAAAGAGATTATTACTAGAAAACATTAGGAAAGAAAAGATGATAGGGCATATGATCAGAGGTAAAGCTAGATGGGTTGAGGAAGGAGAAAAGCCTACCAGATATTTTTGTAACTTGGAAAATCGTAATTATATTAATAAAACTATCAAAAAATTAGAATTAGAAGGAAGTGGTATGATCTATGACCAGGCAGAAATTCTTAATGAAGTTAAAACTTTTTACAAAAATCTCTATGCAAAAAGAGATTCTGAACTATTGGACCTAGACCTCGAAGATATTATTCAAATCCATATTCCAAAATTAGATACATGTCTCTCAGAATCATTGGACAGAAATATATCTGAAAATGAAATTTATGAAGTCTTAAAAAACATGAAAAACAATAAATCCCCAGGTAGCGATGGATATACTGTCGAGTTTTTTAAATTCTTCTGGGTTGACCTAAAGGAATTTATTCTGAAGTCAATAAATTGTATTTTCTCCAAAAAGGAACTTCCTATTTCTCAACGTTTGGGAATTATATCATGTTTGCCGAAGGGAGATAAACCTAGACAATTTTTAAAAAACTGGCGACCGATTACACTTTTGAATGTTATATATAAACTTATTTCAGGTTGTCTTAGTTCGAGAATTAAATCTACTTTAGATTATCTTATTTCTGACACTCAGTCAGGCTTTATTAAAGGAAGATACATTGGAGAAAATACCAGATTTATATATGACTTAATGCATTTTACTGAAGTTAAGAAAATACCAGGACTATTAGTGTTAATAGATTTTGAAAAAGCCTTCGATTCGATTTCTTGGTCTTTTATTTACAAAGTCTTAAAGTTTTTCGGATTTGGTGAATACATTATACAATGGGTTAAGATTCTTAACACTAATTTCAAGGCAGCTGTTTTACAAAGTGGTTTTTTATCAGACCAACTTTGTGTTGAGAGAGGATGTAGGCAAGGAGACCCTGTTGCACCTTATTTATTTCTTCTTTGTGCTGAGATTCTATCAGCCTTGATAAAGGAAAATAATGATATTAAGGGCATTCTGATACATGGTAAGGAACATAAAATAAGTCAATATGCTGATGATACATCTTTAATTCTTGATGGCTCACCAAATTCACTATTTACAGCTTTTGATACTTTAGAATTTTTTTCAAAACTATCTGGGTTGAAAGTAAATAGCTCTAAAACAAAAATAATTTGGATAGGATCAAAAAAATTTTCAAATCAGGTGTTTCATCACTCTAGATGGAAACTTGATTGGGGTTCAACAACATTTAACTTATTGGGTATCTGTTTTTCTGTTGATTTAGAACAAATTACTGACCTAAACTACTCTTTGCAGATTCCTAAAATAAAAAGTATGATACAACATTGGAATAGAAGAATTCTAACTCCAATTGGTCGTGTGACTGTAGTAAAGTCCTTAATCATTCCAAAAATCAACCACTTATTTATATCATTGCCGACACCCAGAAGGGAGACAATTTTATCTCTCAATAAAGACATTTTTGAATTTGTTTGGAATGCAAAGTGTGACAAAATAAAGCGTTCAGTTATAACTCAAGACTATCAACAAGGAGGGTTAAAAATGTTAGAAATGAACAAATTTATTATGTCATTGAAATGCTCATGGTTGAAAAGATTGATTAAAGGTAAAAAATCATGGATAGATATTTTTGAAGCTATTAATGGTGTACAAATTGTTAACAAATTACTTGATTTTGGTGATGCATTCATATCAGAATGTGTAATTCCAAAAAATAATGTTTTTTGGCAAGATGTTTTCAATTCTTTTCTCTGTGTTATAAAATCTTTTAATGGGAGTTTCGTCAAAGAAAACCTCCCTAGTATTCCTGTTTGGTATAACACAAACATTAAAGTGGGTATGAAAACACTATTTATAAAAAGCTGGTATGAAAAGGGTGTCAAAATAATCAGTGATTTTCTTGATGTGGACGGAAATCTTTTACCACATGATATTTTTCAACATAGATTCAATATGAATGTCTGCATTATGCAGTATAACAGTGTAGTAAGTGCCATATCAAGATATCTTAAATCTTTTCTTACAAAAAATTCATACCAAGGGTTTATTACTCCATACATTCCAATATATTATAAATCTTTGTTGTTGTATAATAAATGTACTAATGTAGTGTATAGACAATTAAACTCTTGTAATGTAATTCCTACTTCCATATCCAAGTGGGAATCAGAGTAAGTTCAATATGGAGCCAAAATATGTGTTAATGATGCTTTTAATGTATGCTTTAAAACAACCAAAGACACTCAGCTACAATGGTTACAATTTAGATTACTTCATAGAATTCTACCTGTGAATCATTACTTAAAAAAAATTAAGGTGGTGTCCTCTGACTGTTGCTCATTTTGTAAACATGAAGTTGAGACAATTCAGCATGTCTTCATAAACTGTGAAAAAGTATCCACAATATGGAGCAACCTAAGCTTGCATATTTACCATGCAACTTCCTTAAGACTTGGTTTTAATGTAGTTAATATTTTGTTTGGTGAACTTCCAATGTCTAAAAACAACAAAGTTATTAATTTAATTATTCTATGTTCGAAACAATATTTGTTTACTTGTTTAAAAAAAGGCAAACTGCCATGCCTTTCTGGACTTTTATCTTATATATTTAACAAATACAAGGTTGAAAAATATATAGCTTGTAAAAATTTTGAAATGCAAAAATTTGTCAATACCTGGCAACCCTGGTATTCTATCTTTGACACTATGATTCAATCTTAGTCATGTTATTTGGCTTAACTAACACTTTGTTCATTAATTACCAATTTATGTGCTTTCATCCGTTCTAATATTCTTACTCTTTATATTTACCATATGATTTTTTTGTTTTTGTTTTTCTTTTGTTTTTTGTTTTTGTTTTTGTTTTTGTTTTTTTTTTTGGTTTAATTCTTTTGGTATTTTTTCAATTTAAGCAGCCTCTACCAATTAGATTGAGTGTGAGAGAGTGAGCATGCGTGAAAGAATATTTAAAAAACTGTATTGAATTTATTTATTATGTTTCTTGAGAGTAAAAAAAAAAAAAAAAAAAAAAAAAAAAAAAAAACAATTAAAGTGAAATCTAGGTGAAAGTTTATAACTTCTTGTTTTACGAATGGCTTCAAAGGCCAGTGCATAATGAACAAAACAACAGGTGTTACAAAAGTTTGGAGTAATCAAATTATAACGCAAATTTTAAGAAAAGTTATCGTAATGTCATTTTTCCAAAACTTTGCATACAAATAGACTCATTTAAAAGTGAAACAAGTAGGGGTCACATCTCAAAAATTTGAGATGTAGCATAAAATAAGCTGATTTAAGGCCAAAATTGGAAATATTTTTGTCTTAGTTTTAATGAAATATAAGCTGAATATGCCAAAATATATTGATATAAATATCAAAATAGTCCCTTACTAAACTCTGTAAAAATGTATATTTTCAGCAGTTTTATTCATTAAAGTTTATTTATTATTTTTATCTTATTTATCATTGAAAAATATAAATATACGGCTAGAATCAATATGTGATGCAGAATTTTCAGACTAGAGGTAACCAAAAATGGCTACCCAAAACCTAATGAGCGAATCCTTTAACACTTTAATACTTAAACTTGAATTGACTTCACCTTAAGACAGAACAGCCGAATAATTCATTTTGTAAATTATATTGATGTATAACGTGTCCCAAAAACGTATATCCGAAATATATTTTGTTCGAGTTAAGAGAATAAAAAGTAATGTTTTATATTTGCTTATACTGAGATATTAATACTATCCAACAGTAAATACGTAAGATTATTTTCATTAGTGATTTACATCTATATGAAAAATACCGATAATATCTTGGCTCTTTAATATTATGCTTTCTTTCAACACTATTATCAGCTTTTGTACACCCCAAGCTTTGCAATGCATTTTTTTGATACGCATGTTGCAGATTTTCTTGAGGAATCTCACATGTATAACTAACTCTCCGCATCAATCTACGTTGTACTTTGATATTTTACTCCCCGAGTACATCAAAGCAATTACCCGTTATAACCTTCTACATAGTAACTGTGTAATGCATACTAAATTTAAAATGGGACAGGTCATTTACCATTGATACATTGTAATATTTTTTTTTCATAAATTTAATTTCAGATCATGGATAATAAGCAACACTCAGAACCATAAAAAACAGCACATCTCAATTTTCGAATACATTGACGGGTACATTTTCGTAAAACTACTTTTTGAATCTACAATTTTTAGAAATCACAAAGATTCACAAAGATTTACAATGAAGATTTTATACTTTTTTAATATTGAAAAAAAAGTTGTTTCCTGGTATACATATTAATTAAATGTTAATATTACATCTATCAACTTCATTATATTTAGAGAGAAAAGGAAACACAAGTTCAATTCATGCTCATTAATTTTAATTAAAGTGATAAACTCATTCTTTGTATATGCAGAGGGTAAGTTAGGGTAAGTTAGATTCATTTTTAAAGGTAAATGTGTAAAACGAAATTGCATGTACCATTAACATTAAATGAAATAAACATATTATATAAAGTGGTACAATGCTAGTTAAGAATGTGAAAGTTCGTGATATCTAAAATACTTGTAACTTATAAAATTTGTATTTTTTGTTGTTATACTTTCATGTTAAATACTGAAATCTGATTGGTTAAGACGCAGTTAATAATATTTACTATTACCCTCAGCGTTAGCAACGCACTTGGCAACGGGTAACATTAAAAAATGTTACATGCGCGAAAATTATGCGCCTACGGTTCGCTGTAGAATTCACGTTATTCCTATATAAAAGCAGTAAAATTTTCTTTAAAATTTTAGAAAAGACATTCAGTATAACAAAATAAATAGTGCCTGTTTGGGAGGATAACAGTTGAAATTGACACCCCTCGAAAACCATTGTAAACCTCCGCTTCGCGTCGGTTGACAATGGTTTTCTCGGGGTGTCAATTTCAACTGTTACCCTCCCAAACAGGCACTATTTATATAATATGTTCATTTTTTTTTTTACAAAAATAAACAGCGCATTATTATATTTAACTTAGCTTATGCAGTGGGGTATACTGGAGGTAACTGTAACATTACTCCCCTTCACCGCATGTGACCTCTCCTCCCCCTTCCCTTGATGGGGCCCCTGTCTATCGCAGGTTAAACCCCCGACTTAAACCAGTAGCAAAAACAACCTGCTGGACAGAGACTAGACAGATAAAGTGTCTTTCATTAGAATACTGCACACCGCGTCCGGTGACCAATAAAAGGGAGACGAAGGGATTTGAACAAGCAACATTTGGATTGTTGACTTAACACATGGATGCTTAACAAATGCTCCTCACAACATACAGACAGATGGTTTAGAAACATTCATTATGAGACTATTATGAAAAAAACGCCGTAAAAGAAAGCCCACAACAAACCATAATCATATATAGCATCACTGCATATGAGTTGAGTGCTTATTTGATCTATTGTACAAAAGCTTAAACAGTGTTCTAAATGTTTGTAAGTGGGTGGTTTACTCATGGGTTCGGTTTTCTAATTCGGTTTGTAATAAATTTTAATGCCATGAGTAAAATTTGTCTAAACACAAAAAAGTATTAAATGAATGAATTTTTCACAAAACATTCGATATATAAGTGTATTATGGAATTAGACTCAAACAGAATTAGGTTTTTACCGAGGTAGAGAAAATTCGGACTAGATTATTCAGATATTTGTCCCTATAATGTTTTTGACTACACATATTGAAATGTAAGGATTTTTTTTGTTAGTCAACTTGATTTTGCATATCTCACTTTTTCTTTTATAAAAGCGTATGAAACACTAAACATTTTAAAAAAATTCTTTAAAATGATAAAAGACACCATATCTCAAAGTTTTTATCACTGACCTTATATAAACTTTTTGCCAGCAGAATAAAGGTAAAACAATTCGTTTTTTGAATTAATGCCGTAGCATAATTATCAATTTTTTTGTTAAATTGAATAAAAATGGTTAGGAAGTTGAAACTGATACAGGAGATTCTAAATGGAATGATTATAAAAATCGTCAATGAAATCTTAATACTTTGCATCAGTGTAGTGTTATTGCAATTCATCAAATGGTTTTCATTTTAAAAGAGTTTTGTAGGATTTTTAATTGATGTGTAATCATCTAAAAGGAACAAGTTATTCTAGTAAACATTGAGGAGTTCTACTTAATATCAAACCAAAAACGAAAATTAATTCAATTGATTCCTGATTTTCAGGAACGAGGAAGGAACAATTGTTATAAACAAAATACTTTCCTGTATAATTTCTAAACTTTAAACGGAATTTTCAATTTCAAAAAAAAAAAATGAATAACACAGATATTTTAGTCTTTTTGATTGTGATATACCTTTGGAATTTCGGATATATATATTCGACACTTTGTGGGAGGTAAGAGATATAACGACTTGATATAATGTGTTAAGAATTCTCGATTTTGATTGCAATATAACATAAATACAAATCTATCATCATTTCAGTGTAAACGGAACATCTTGCTGTTCCGGGTTCTACTGGGACAAAACACAAATGAGCTGTATACGTAAGTTTTGTAGCTACGAAATAAAACTGTGGACTTTTCTTACTAACAAATTAAAGCGGTTTAGAAATATATTGAATTTCGTCTGTATATTCCATTGATTTAGCCTGTAAGGTGGGTTACTTTGGAACAAACTGCGACAAGAAATGTGTCTACCCTTTGTATGGAAAAGACTGTCAGTTAACATGCAATTGCTCAAAAAGGGACTGCTGGCATGTCGGAGGATGTACATTGAATATAACTGATAACATCTGTGGTGGGTATGTAAATTGCTTTTACATTACATACATGTATAATGCTTGATGAATTTTGCTTGAAACAATACTTCTTTCTCTTTATTTTGGTAAAGACAAACAGGGGCTATAATCTGTTGTAATGGATTCAAGTGGAATAATGAGGACAGAAAATGCATACGTAAGTAAACTTACATTATTTTTACTATATCATAGTACATTTCAAATAACATAAAATCTCTCAATTTATATTACTTCAGGTTGTGACAACGGATACACTGGACAAAACTGTGAGGATGTTTGTCGTTTCCCTTCATATGGTCGGGACTGTCAGTCAATATGCAATTGTACACAAACAAAGTGCAATCCTGTGGATGGGTGTTATGGACACTCAACAAGATTTGGTATGCTTTTTGAACAACCCATAGAAATGGTGTAGCCAAAACTTTATCAAAAACAAAAACAGAAACAAAGAAAGCACATTATAAGAACTCACTACACATTATATATATATATATATATATATATATATATATATATATATATATATATATATATATATATATATATATATATATATATATATATATATATATATATATATATATATATATTAAACAGGTACTGTATACTATCTGAAATGCGACGACGGGGTAAATATTCTTTTTTTTTAATATAAACGAATATATTCTGGTTTGTTTTATTTTTATTTTATTATACCTTTACTATTTGTTTTACTAAGTAAGAGTTATTCGATATATTACGCTGACACCCTGAAAATCGCCGTAACAGACTGATTCCCTGCGAAGAGGTGCGTTAGTTTTATGAACTGATACACCCCTATTCGGAACATTTTGCAGTTTTCTCTAATCTAAGTAAAAGTACGAAGTATTCCGAATAAAATCACAAATATTTATTACCAAATAAGCTTGTCCGGGAACCAGTTTTTAGTAGCAAATGACAGCCAAAAAATGATGAGTACCAGGTTTGGGGTGCTCAGATACTGAGTCAAATTATTTAAATAATAAGAATTGTGAAAGTCAATTAACTGAGTTTCTCTATGGGTTGTTATTAATTGAAGATTGTTGTTAAACGGGTTTCAGTTGTTTGTTGTTACTTTTTGGTTACATTAAAATCATACTGAATTTTTTTCTCATTCATGTTTGTATCGATATAATAAATAGTTAAAGTATACCATTGAGGGAGTCAGCAAGATTCTAGTTTCACTCAAGCAAGCCTATTCCTTTCGACTTTGCCTTATGAAATAGACTTGCTCTCGGGGAACTGGAATCTTGCTGACTCCCTCAGTGGTATACTTTAATTGTATAAACACAAATATGAAAGGCAAACAATTGATGTAACATAGTTGTCACATTATCATAATCTGGGAAAGAGTGTTAATAAAATATAACGAGCAAAAACGTTTTTAAAACTCAAAACAATAAATGGTTATCAACTTGATTGAACAAATATTTAATTCTTTCCTTAATATAAAGAAAGGAATAACAATTTGAAGGTATCTGCAAAAAAATGCATGCGACTCCTTCTTAAAAGTATTTCTGTAAAACGACCATATTCTGTCTGCATTTAGCATGTATTATCAAATAAAAATACTTCACATATTAAATTCAAAGTGTTAATCAAACTGACTGTGCCAAAAACCAAAAAAAACAACAAAAAAACCCAACAACAACAAACCAAAAAACGACGGCATCCTAACGTATAGAATGTATTAAACTTACTGAACCCGACACTCTTAATGAAGCATTTGGTCAATTGCTTATACAGTACCGATCAGACCCAACCTAACACCAGAGTAAACCCAAACTAAACCCCGGGTTTACTTTTGGGGTTTTCTTTGGGTTTACTCTGGGTTTACTTTGGGTTTACTTGGAAATTGCTTTTGAGGTCAACTGTATACACTGAAGTGTGAAGCAGACCCGTCTGTTATCTTAGCATCCTACTGCCTGTTATTCCTACCCCTTGTGTATTCCGAATACACAGTTACTGTCTGTTTTCAGGGGTATACTTCTGACTGGGTTTACTCTCTGCGTCCACTCTGGGTTTACTTTGGGTTTACTCTGGGTCAACTCTAGTAAACCTAGAGTAAATCCAAAGTAAACCCAGAAAGTAAATCCAGGGTTTAGTTGGGGTTTGCTTTCTGTTAGGTTGGGTCTGATCGGTACTGTATGTCATAAATATATAAGAGTGTTTTGGCAAATATATATTGTATTGTACATTGGTCAATTGTTGTACAGCTCATAGGCATATCCGTGTACTTTACAATTAATATTCACATGTGAATATACATATAAACGGCAACTTGAAAAAAGGCAAGTTTAAACATGGAGTTTTCTGATACCAAAAGCATTCTTAATGTAATTACCTCAATTGCACAAAACCTTTACACTTTGTGTTGACAATAGTTGAATTAATGACAAGAGTATGGTGTCCGGATATGGCCATTTGCGTTAGCGCGACATCGCGTTTAGATAAACGAGACATCGGGCTAACACACAACACGCCGTGGCGCTAACGCAACTTTGCACAACACGCCGTCGCGCTAACACACAACACGCCGTTGCGCTAATGCAACTTTGCACAACACGCTGTCGCGCTAACGCAACTTTGCACAACACGCCGTCGCGCTAACACACAACACGCCGTCGCGCTAACGCAACTTTGCAAGTTTCACAGTCTAGTAGGAAGTCGTGTCCGGAAATATCAGCCTGCGCATGCTGAAATATGTAGGCCTGCACGCAAGCATGGATAAAAAATAAATAAAATGTACTTTGAAATATATATATTATTTTCATTTATTATCAATGCATATGAATAAAAATATAGTTACTAGTATGTCACTGTATAAGGATATGAATTATTATAAAATCTACCAATTGATAAATTTACCTTAAATATTTGATATAATTAATTAATTCAGCAATAATATATTTATAACATGTACATGTCACAAATTCATATTTTCATATAGATTTATTAATAATTTATATGCACTCTAGCATATCATAATACAGTGACACCATACAAGAGCGTGTGATCTAGTAAAACTTGTTAAGGTATTGTTCTCTTAACGAGGCCGGGTCTAATTTGTTCTGCCCTAGATTTTTTTTGAATGACATTTTTAAAAAGAATCTCTACTGATATAATTATTATTTTAAGATAAAAAAAAAGACATTTACCACCCCGTTTGTTTAAAGGGTAATCTCAAAGTTTGTTAATTTTAACACAGGACCCTATAGCATTTAGCTTGAAATGTACCAATTTTGCACATTTTTTAAACTTCTGCCCTAGGGATTTCTTTTTCTGTTCTACATATTAGAATTATTGCTAAAAGGCATCAAATGGTCAAATAAAAAAAACCCTTTTACATCATGGTCTGTTCCAGGGGTCTTATCAAAGTTATTTCTTCTATGCCGAATTTCCCAGATTTGTCAGATAATGCCTATTCTTTATTTGACAAAGGCGGAAATGGTGATCTCTATAGTATTATCAAAACTTTCAGATATATTTAAGTAATAAATAAATATGCAGCATCACATATTAAGGGTCATTAATATGAAATACATGGTTACTGTCTTGAAATATATGAATTAAGCTATATTTAGGCGGGTTAACAAAACATGACAGAGGGCTAGGCTTGCTGAACCCTCTTCACTTTTTCGACCCGAGCCCCAAAAACCTATACTTCGAGACATTATGATTATTCCACAATATAATATCGATTTTACGCATCACACGAGCTATTTTCAACAAATTTCGCTGAATATCTGCAGTATAAACTATCACGCCATGGCGTCAACCAAGCAAACATATGACGTCACAATACAAATGAAACGCTGCGCGAAAGCGTGCGTACTCGTTCTGTACTCGGCCTCGTTAAATTACAATTGGAGGGGCATTTCAATATAAAATGATTTTCATCTTCTATCTCTGAAGCATTAAAGCTTAAGAACATAAACCTCCTTTAATTGGATATTGTTGTATCTACCAGTTTCGACGGGAAGACAATGAAATGAGTATCTTAATTTACATTTGATATCGTTTCATTAACTCTTTTATATATTATATTTGGTCACCAAAACATTAGGTAGAGCCATTTTATTGTTTTTCTTCTTTTGTGTTTTGAAAGGATCAATTCTATTTACGGAAAGAGTTTCTTGCATAATTGGTTCAATTTATGATAGCTTGTTACCTCTATTTTCGAGATGAGTTTTGAAGTCTTTAAAAATACTTTGTATTACAGCTTCAACAATAGTATTTCTCAAATGTCTGGTAAATTCTCTTTTAATTATGCCCTTCACAACTGATGATATGTAAGGACTGCCATGTTTTCGTCAAGCCCTTTTGTCAATTAAGATAACATGACTGTTTGTACCTTTATATCCTCTGGTATTTTAATTGAGCAGTAGGTAAGATTTGCTTACGTTTAAGATTTGCCGGCATCTAAGAATTGCCGGCAAATCAAACACAACACGTGGGATCTTTTTGTCTGGCCCATATCGACCATCGTAATTATCAGATATCGTTGGTATATTTCTTCTGTCCATTAAGAAAAGATAACTCATCCAAACTATTAAAGGCGCAAAATGGACGATTTTATATGAGTCATGTGGATTTTGATTGATTTCACTTTTATTGTTCTCTAGCGAAGCAAAACATATTTCACTAGTATAAAATGATTCAACAGATCTATATCACTTCATTTGTTATTAAATGGCTACTTTTTTTTTTTTTTACAAAATGTTACGTAAATAAAATTGTAAAAATAACAGATGGCAATAATCGTGTGTTTTTAATAATTGGGTTTAATTATGTCGATCCACAGACTTTCTTTTTCATTGATTATCTTGGGCTTAACTTGAAGAAGAGTTCTCAACGTTACATATTGATTTACCGCTTTATCTAAACATCCTTGCATTCCATAATTATGATCATAAATACCATATTTTGATATTATTTATAAAACCAAATATATTTGTTTGGAATAACAAATTCTACCATTTAAAAAATCCCACAAAATTGAAAAAATAATGGTATTCAAACATCTGAAAAAAAATAAAATAAAATTATCGCACATATTCCTTTCTTATTTGATAGATTATAGATAAAAAGGTTTCAATATATAGGTTTATGTGAATTTCATTATCATCCAATAGCCAGAAACAAGCTTTATTTAAGTGTTGACAATGAGTTTTTAGTACTTTTTATAGAAATGCAGATGTCAGATATATTCACAAAAGCTGTTGACAGAGAACTTTACCAACAAGTCTTGACAGAGAAGAAGCAGTCAACATTGATGATAGGAATTGGTGTTCTTGCAGCTGTGGCTTTGTTCATTGTTATTGCTATATTCGTTACCTACCGACTGGAAAACACCAATAAAGAGAACGAGTCCAACATTTACTATAGCATCAAATAATGACAATATTCCGATTTTTTTTTTGCAATACAATTGAGCATTGTTTCGCTTCTGTCCTTCGTCGTCTTGTTGCTGATAATTGTACATTCATGTTTTATTGATATTTCTAAAGTAGATTGATATTGGTGGACTAACGAATCAACTTTACTGTCTATTGTACAAGAATTAATTAAAAATAAAACCCGAATGTTATTATGCTTCTTTCATCGCATGCCTAGGTAATGCCGTTCAAGCAAGTTTGTGCCAAGAGACGAAAACGATGCAACAAAACATGGTGTAACATTTTTACATTTTTCATCATTAAATTAAACTCCTTTAAAACATATTTAAGTTAACAATGTTTTTGTTTATAAATGTTTATAAAGTTTATATGGTTTCAAGACATGCTTATCGTTTGAATTATTCTTTTTGAAAGTTGATAGGTTTGCTTCTAACAAACATTTTTATAATATTATTGTTGATTTTAATACGGAAACAACTTTAATGACTTTGTTAATTAATTTTTCCCATTAAAATACATAGTTTTCCCTATAAATCTGTATTATTTTCTTACATTGTATGATTTAAATCACAATCAGCTTATCATTAAAAACAACCAACATTTATAGTTATTGATAGAAAACCAATTCATTAAATAATTTCATTAATGTAGAAACCAATTTCTATCTTAATTTTATCATAAGTGTTGTTGAAACATTCACTAATAGATCCGATCCGGTGAATACAGGAAACCTGTAAAAAAAACTTATACATGCTTTGAAAAATAACAAAGCAAATAGTTAATACAAGATTGTATATTTATATATTAATTTCACATTATTATATCAAACAATTCTACGCTCTCTGGGAACAAGGAAAATAACAAGAAATTATAATATTTTGTTTTCAATTGTTTTCAAAAAGTAAGCGAACTTTGCTATTTTCAAAACAATTCTTCCGTAATATATGCAGCATATATTTGTTAATTAAGCCTGCAAAATGGGATATACTGGGTAAACTATGTCAACAAGTGTCCTTTCCTACACATGGTCCCGAATGCCAGATGATATGAACTTATGAAGAAAAATGTTGTGATTTTCACCATTTTTTACGAAATAATTAATACACATTTGAAGAAGGTTTACATTATGAAGTCCACAACCGATATCGCTGTATCAAGTCTCTGAAGTAAACGTTTCACGTGCCACAGTAATATTTCATGCATTAAAGTGGTATTTCTTTGCGCT
Source organism: Magallana gigas (assembly GCF_902806645.1). Classification (NCBI taxonomy): domain Eukaryota; kingdom Metazoa; phylum Mollusca; class Bivalvia; order Ostreida; family Ostreidae; genus Magallana; species Magallana gigas. Next base: position 11,739,445 of record NC_047567.1, on the reverse strand, counting down.
AAAGCAATGTTTGGATTTGACCTTCAAATCACTACATTATTTTAATGGACTGCTAGGAATAAATTATTCTAACATATGATTTATAGATACCCAAAAATATAAAACTTTGTATTTCATATCCCTATCATTTGGTTCAATTTTTCGAAATAAAAATCCGATTGATTTTCGGCTTACTGCTCAATTAGTTTCTTTAATCATTATTGTTAAAATAAGTAAGTATACTAAATAATTGACAGGAGTATCAAAAAGACTATACAAAATTGTGTAGGTATAACAACTATATTGTATATGTCTATTGGGGCATGTACATGAAAGCAAAGTTTGTGTAAAATACAAAATGAATGCACCATAACTAGCTGGTTTTGAAACAAAAAGAAAACGGTGTATAAGTTGAACGTTTATTAAGTTCATTATTTATAGTTCTCTATCATGTTCTGGTATGTCATGCTTTTAATTAAGTAATTGTTTCTATCTTTTAAAAATTATATCAACGTTGGATAGAGGAGATAATGACACACATTACAAGAAGGGCAATGCTACATAGAGAAAACATTATAAAAAATGTTTAATGCATGTAATTATTGGCATATATTGTAATAGTGGCTGTTATTATCATGAATATATCCTATATACTCACCATCTAGGAAAATACCGAATACACAGTGTTGCTTCGTATATATACTACATTTTTTTTATTTGGAGAATTGTATATTAATACACGTGAACGCTTTTTGATAAATATGAATATTTATACAATGTTTGCATCTTAGTAAGGAAAAATTGCGTGACCATTTAACGTGACTATTGAACCAACAGTTGCATTTTCTTCCATTTTGGACTACAGTTTACCTGTATCAGTTCGTTTAATTTTTCACTAAAGTGTACATAGCATTTTGCTTTCATAGGTAACAACTCTACTGGTGTGTGACCAGTTCTCGCCGAGTACCATTTCTCGCCAGTACATTGTGACGTCACTTTATCAACACAAAATATCATATATGAAAAATGACGTCACAATGTACTTGCGAGAAATGGTACTTGGCGAGAACTGGTCGCACGCCAGTAAGATTTAAACACTAGGTTAAATTCTATAATATCAAATTCTGCAAATATGGATCCACAACCGGAAACTTCATCAGCAAACACCATCATACATTAAAATTTCACACGGTAACATCCAAAACAAGGAAGCATTTATTTTGATCCAGACTTTGATAATGAAGAGTACGATAATGCAGCCATAATCGAAGATTATCATCAAGGAGTGCACATTTGTGTAACCTGAATGCATACAACATGATATCATCATCTGATATTACTAAACAATCACTTATTTAGATCTTGACATTGCTAATGCCGATTTTCAGAGTGCAACCATTATCAGCAAACACCATCATACATTAAAATTTCACACGGTAACATCCAAAACAAGGAAGCATCTATTTTGATCCAGACTTTGATAATGAAGAGTACGATAATGCAGCCATAATCAAAGATAATAATCAAGGAGTGTACAGCTGTTTAACCTTTATATGCTCAACTTTTACACAACTGTATACTCCTTTGAATTGATTATTATTATTTAATGTTTCATAATCTATGATAATTATCACGGGCTACACCTTTGTTTATCATGAATAAATACAATATTCTCCGATTAAACTAAACAAAATAAAATACTAATAATATCAGAAACGTCAGTGAGTTGACATATATTTTATGAACGAATCAATGTGCATTCATAAAACAGAAAAATGGATTTTAAAGTTAAGTTTAGCACTGTTTTTGTCTTGTTGATCAACATTTTGCCTTCTGTATTTTGCAACATATGTGGAAAGTAGGTACCTAGATAATATTCATTTTAAAAGTTCATTATTTTAAAACACAATCAACTTTCACATTTAACTAGATATTTTTTAAACATCATTGTAGAGTCGTTGGTGGAAGTATAACATGTTGTGTTGGCTATCGGTGGGACAACACTAAGAAGGAATGCATACGTGAGTGATACTTATAGTATTTTGTTTGATAAACTACAGCAATGCTTTTCCTCAAATGTACATTTTTTAAATATGTTTTATTTATTTATTTATTTATTTATTTTAAAATAGCCTGTGCGTTAGGATTTAAAGGAAACAACTGTGGGACACAATGCAATTATCCTACATATGGACAGGACTGTCAGATGATTTGTTCTTGTAGCAAAAAAGACTGTGACTTTGTCTTTGGGTGTAGGCGGTCTTTAAAAGGTATCTAGCACATTTCAATGGAATTTAACCATGCAATTAATTTATTATTAACTCATTCATTGCAAATCAGGAGGTTAGGTAAACACCAACTTACCTATAAGATCTACCATTTAACATTTTAAAATATAATTTGGTCGTTTAAAAACTGTTATTTTGTAATTAAAAAATCAATAAATTTTATCTTTTAAATTTGAGTATATCTTTATACAAAGCTCTTTTTGTAAACGAGATTAAGAGGGTCGTTGATCGTGGCTCGATATAAAGAAAACTTGAAAAACTCAAACTTTTGAGCTGAAATATTTGGATTTTCCGCTAATTGATAACAGTTTATGACCAAAAAATATCATATGTAAAAAGTTAAGGCAACACATTTGAGGACTACTTTGCTTCCTTCAGACAGTCAATACAGTCTTGAAATGACAGCGAGAATATATGTGTCTCGATTGAATACACAACAAAAGGTTTCTCTTCTTAAGTATTAAAAAAATGATTGCATTATTAAATCAAAAATGTGTCAAATTTTCAAAAAGAAAAAAAGCCCAAAATTAATATAATCTAAGTTTACACACATGCTACATCTATTTATAAGCTTATCATAATACCGACATTTCAGTACCAGCCATGTTATGAGAAGTTTTTATTTACAAACTCTAAACACTCATATAAAGTTTGAGTTTTGGTTTCTAAACTTTTTGTTTTTTGGGTTTCTTCAGCCAGCAACAACTTCACGAGTATTGAAGTCACAACAGTTAGTTTCTACAAAAATGCCACAAAAACAAAAGGTGACGTTGAATAAGGATTTTTTTAAAAAAGTTTTTAGTGTCTTAATCTATCTATTTTAAAGTTTATATCTGTCTTACCTACGAGGTGCTACCGTGCAATACAAATTATAGTGAACTAGAATGCATTTATACTTCTAGTTTTTTTTAAAGTTTGTAATTAAAACATAGAGTTGTAACACATGTGCATGTAAACAAAGGATAATTATTTTAATATAAGCATATGTATTATTATATGCATTCAAAATATTCAAAAAATAATAGTTATTATCTATTCGTTCTCTATCAACGCCATCATTAAGATTATTAACGCTCGTTTACTGTACAAACACAGCATGGTATTTGTTCGCACCGAAGAAATAACTTTTCATATCAAAATAACATAAACATTTCTTTTCTCAAACGCAAAACTTACATTTAAATCCTATGCAAATGTTTGCGGCTGCCAGGATATCAAGATATTGAGTGGACACTTTAACATCATCAATACATATTTTGAACATGATTATTTTTACTTTGGTTTTTTTTATTTTATTAACGAAATACTATTAATTCTTTGCTTATCGTTCATACAGTGTTTAATATCTGAATTTTTAACTAATGTTTAGCAAACATATGACCAGAAACCATCATAATGTTATATTTTACAACACATCTGGAAATAATGTGTGGTATTGGGGATACAGTTTTCACTACATATCAAGAATACTGTATAGTACAGATAAAAGTATGAACTGATTGTTTTAATATTGAACATGTCATTTTACTGTGTATATTCAGTAAATGTAAATAATTAATAAGTTTTCTTAAAATGAGTTGCTCGGTTTTTTATGAATGGTTTAATATTTTAAAGCAAAACTGAACTGTTTTGATTATTGATTTCTTAACTTATTCTTAAAAAAAATACATTCTACTATGCGAGGTATTTATTTATTCTATTGATATTTCCAACACCGCTTCATGTCTAAACGATGATTATGCAAATTCCAAGAACTGCAATTCCACGCAAACAAATACAAACGAATCGTCTGACCTTATACATGCAACTATTGTACTCGCTATAGTGGCAGTACTGATCATTGTTATTTATCTTCTCATGCTCTCATCTACTTGAAAAATATTGAATACGCGGTGTTTTGGCTGAAATTTTAATATGATTTGACAAACGATTTTCAGTTTATGTCCAATGTTGAATTATTAAATTAGTTTGTTTCTGTATGTTTTGTGAGTTTATATTGATCATGAGTTGTTATGAAAAAAACTCTTTTGGTCCTCTTCGAAAAGATTTTTCTGTACTGATTTATTGTCTATGAAAAAGAGTCTTCAATTTATAAAAGTTGCCATAGAATTTCTGCAAAATTTGCAAACTAGCAAAATAAACAGAGAGTGTTCAAACTAAGCTTTGTTGTTTGTTTTTGTGATTGCTTGCTTGTTTGTTTTTTTTTGTATGTTTGCGTTAATATCAATGTCAACAGGTAATATGTTTTACGGTGTGACCGTTGGGGCGAGCGCAGAAGGAACCACATCATTGCTAAATGCAACCCGTGGACTTGCCCTAACCAAAAAACTTTGGCGTTGTCTCGAAAACGGGGGCGAGTATACCTATAGTTCCAAAACACAAAATTTACCTAACAAATTTTGTCCTACAAATCGTGAAATAACTAATCCCGGGGGGTGGGGTGGTTTTATCATTCCTTTACCTTTTAATAATGATCATTAAAATCAGTAAACAATAGATTGTGTGTCTGTGTTATTTCTCATTTTGTTCCTTGATGTTACCTGTGTTTTAATTATTTTCCTCTGTGACATCAATTTTGTTTTTAATCTTTTTTTAATTTTTGTACGCTATATAAGCGTTGTAGACGTGTGCCCTCACCCTTTTCTAGTGTGTGATAGCCAATATTATCGAAAGGTTTGGCCACATATGCAACTATAACAAATACATGTACAATGTAGATATTTTAACAGTTTAATTTCTTTCTTTTATTTATTCATTCAGTACAAAATGACGTGGCTGCACGTAGATCTAATAATGATTGGACTTTTCTGTTTTAAATATGTTTTGTCACCTACCTAAGGTATGCATATATGTTTGGATCAATATGACAGTAAATTTAGAAAATTCAATATGGAATTTGCATGTGTATTCACTAAGCAAAAACATTATCAAAACAAAACTAATTAGCCAAAGAGTCACCGTTAACACTGATACTGAGTACTTCCAACACGTTACATCCAGTACAGATGCTTGATCCACCTCTAAATGTATCGCGGGAAATTTTAATGCGAGATTACTGTGACGTCATACTTAACTTTCTTTTGCGCTCGACAGTTTTCGTAAATTGTCGAACAAATTCGGGGAAGGAAATGACGTCATATGTCAGCAAAGTATTAGTTCAGATAGGTACAGGTTTTTTCTAGGTAAGCATATTTGTTGCATACTTTGGTGTTTTTGAAGGACTTTTTATTGGTAAATTGAGAAAGATATATGCGATTTATAGTGTGAATTTTCCTTAGAAACGCTTCCTGTTCCGCCATGTTGTTATGCACCGCAAAGGATCGCTGGGATAGAAGAACGTTTTCACGCGGGTCCACAAAATTTTTCTTTGAACAATGTGCAGATTTCAACTCGAATTTCCTCCGTTCGTACTCGTTGTCTATGGAGCTCGCTACGCGAGCGGCGCTTCCTCGCTACGCTCGCTATAAATCATAAAGAAAATAATAATAATAGCAAAAAAGAAAAGCAAACAGTTATGTTCGACTTCTATTTAACAAGTATGTTGTATACAAACAGACATAGTTAATCGATTGGGATCAGTTTCAGTTGTTTTAAATATTGGACTGAAATGGAAACTCGCTCAAGCCATAACTGTGTATAAACAAGTACCATAATTATAATTATGCCCCTTTGAAGATGGGAGGGCTTATTGCTTTGCTGCTGTCTGTCTGTTGGTGTCGGTCCACAAACAGTTTCCGTTCATTTTCTTCAAAGAGGATGCACATATTGAAATGAAGTTTGGTATACAGGTTTTATCATAATGATAATAATATCTAGGTCAAGTTTGATTTTGGGTGCGATCGAGTGATTTTTGACAGAGGTATGCCCCTTGGACGTAGAAAAATTCCAATTATTTGCAGTTTCCGTTCATTTTCTTAGCAGATGTTTCCAAAAGAGGGGGCATAAGTGTTTTACAAATATCTCTTGTTATGTAATAAGCACACGAAGTAAGCAACAGACTTATCGATTGTGAAAAGGGAGGGGGGTAGACAATCGTATCTATTAATAGCAGTCATTAGAACTCCAAGCTGCGTGTTGTGGAAAGGGGACAACCAATGGCATATTAAACGAATTACAGCTTTTATTTACATATTAAGTTTATCTATAATTTTAGAAACTATCCAACCAATAAAAATGGGGGTTTGTTTAAAAAAATCACTTTTCCATATGCTTAAAGCATATTGTTTAATGTAAATATTATTCAAAGAAAACGAATTGAAAGAGAGACATTCTAATAACATCTTTTAATCAGTTTAATTTTATTTAAAAAATGCTCAAAAAGATAATGATAAAGAATAATAACATACGATTCTAACAATTCCGTAATTTGCGAACTAACAGTTATTGTAGATAAAAATTCTGTCTCTGACTTGGCCTGTACAAAATAAATTCCAACTCAGAATATCTCAATTTTTTTTATTTCAAAGATTCAAATACTTTCAAAGAAATCATCGCTTTTAATCCATTTAATCAGAAACCCTTAAATATCTTAAATATTACATTTTTATTCCAGTGCAAACATTTGACATGCAAACGACAGAGAACATTTACAGTTGGCCAAGCTTTTAAATAAATCTGTTTTTGAGATCCACTTCCAGTTTCTAAAAAAAATCAGAACACATTACAATGAAATCTTTATACAGCAATCGTTATAATAATGACGGGAGTTAAATACACCCTAAAATTGGTCAAGACCATCAAACCGTTTTAAATATCTAAATTCATACTATGTACTCGTGCGATCAAAGCCCTAATTTTATAGGAATAATTAATAAAAATTAAACGCTTTAAAAAGAAAAACAATCCAATAATGAATATTTATAACCATTTGCGTTTTAAACTTTTTACAACCAATAAAAATTCAAGATTAATAATCATTACGTAAAATGAGAGATTAATATACAAAAATATGTGCAAATCATACAAATGCATAATCATTAATGTGGGTTGTTTGGATTTACACGTGCATACCACGGCCTAATCCATAATTTAATATAAATTTAACCAAATTGCATTTACAAATATAAATACATGACATACACAGCCTTACTTAGCAATAATTTAGTATATACTTGTATGATTAACTTCATTGCATAGCTAGTTGAGCAAAAAATAAAGACACGAAATCACTTCAATATATGTACCTTTACTTTTGTTTCTATTACGCCATGCACCATTTCCATCCAACTATATCTCATGTGCATATTTTTCTCTGTTTTCAGATTCACTATGTGATCAATCAAAGCCTCAAACGTTTGGTCGTCACATAAGCACGTCTCCCTTTAAAATACATACTATTAAGTAACATATGAAATTCTGTATCTATAAGAAGTTTTAATCTGTACTATAAGCTTAATATATTTGAAATCAGTTGAAATGGAAGATAGAATAAACCAATTGCACTTACAAAGAAGTTATGAGGAAGAGACATCTCTGTATTTCCCTCACACTGCGACTAAGCGTTTCATGTATCTGCTCTAACAAAAAATAAAGACAAGTTTACCTAAAACATAATACTATATTGATATATAAAGAGTTTTATTTGTGATCGGTCTTGGACAATCACAGTTGTGTCTGTATGAGGCATCTGGCAAAGTTTCATATTTGCGCCTCGCAATACATTGTTTGCTATGCAATAATAGTTTCATGTTAACCTTTAATTGCATGTAGATTACTGAAAACATTATTGTAATGTGTTTGTTTTGAGATTAAAACATTTATGATGTCACAAAATAATTACAGTTACCTGTCTTACTTGTATATATATTCAAATCAAAAGTTCATTTTGCCTCTAATAGGAAAGTTTATTTATGCCTTGCTATTTAGGAAGGCATCAAAACTGTGGTTTGTAATATATTTATCATGTTTATTGCATTTAATGCTTTTACATTACATTAACAAGAAATTAACCAAGATGTTACCAGACGAACATTCCTTTAAATTGTTTCCTTGTTTAAAAATGTCTTTGCAGGAAGAGATTAATAAAGGTTTGGAGTCATGTAATGTGTTATACCTGCACTTTCTTTATATTGCAATTATCCGGTTCTGTCCGTCCGTCTATTAATATTTCTTTTTCCTACCGCTTTGCATTTTATGCTCGAGACTAATCATCTCTTAAAATATGATTTTGGGGTATTATATTGAGCATGATTAGGTGTTGAAAATTTCACTTTAATCATTTAGGCTATTTATTAGTTGATAAGAAAAGGACATGTGTTGTTTTCTGCCAAAAATCCAACCTAGTATCCAGAAGTCTTGCATTTTAAACAGTATCCAAATCAAACATAATATTGACATATTATGTTTTATTTTAACTACATTTTGCATCTTGGACTATGATTGTAGGTTTCCTGTTGATGTGTTATTGAGTCTGGGGTATTTCACTTTAAATCTGAGGGTCAATAGGTAGCAAATAATGACGTTTTCTTAGATACAAAAAAACATGGTTCCCAAAACTCCTCGTTCCTTTTTCAAAATAGCCGAATAATCTCTCGGAATATGAAGAAGGGTATTAAAAATCTATTGCTAATGGGTAATTGTGATGTCATAAACAGTTCATTTTCATCAAACTGAGCAGAAGACACCAATTCCTCATTGTTTAATTAAATCTGTGTCCGCAGCAGTCGCCCACGGTTAAAAAATTAAAACTGTGTCATGAAATATCAAATAATTATACATTAATTTCGTTGTAGGCAACAGCTGAAGACACATTTTCCTCTTTAAAACCTAATAGAAAATGTGCCATTTTTCAACAATTCTCATTAAACTTAGTAATATACTAAAGATTTGAGGTTATCATTATTTTTTTGAAACAAGATAAAAGTGTTTAACTTAGTTATTTATATACAATCAAATTCAAACTGTATACATTTATTATTTTAAGATTTAAACAACTTTTGAATTTAAAGGGAAATATTAAAATAAATTGTACCCTCTTCTTTGAAGTACAGGTAGATTTATATCTATCTATACTACTATACTAAAATAATAGACTCGAATATTTGCGCTTTAATACCGAGAAATCGGAAGAGTACTGTCATTTTTCTTTCATATTTTAAATATTATTGGCACTTGAAGTTTACCAATTTTTTTTAATTTTTTTTTCAATCAAGCTTCGCTAATTAATAATCAACGAAAATTTCTTTTAAAAATCCGGAAATCCCATGGATTTGTTGGATTTTACAATTTTGCGCATGCGCATTGCATTCACGCTAAATCATGCAAGGTTCTTTAGTTTTTCTTTCCACAATATCACATTTGCATGGATAAACTCAGAAACGATATTACAAATACGTGTAAATTTTCATTTAAAATATGTCATATATTTATTCTGTTCATCAAAGGAAATACGGGAGATTACGCTAACTCAGTTCATTTAATATGAAAAATCCCGATAGTTTTGAATGTCAACTCAAAACGAGTGAAAAATGTTGCTGGAAAAAGTGTTGAATTCTTCATTAATATGATTTATAATTTTAGATGAAAAGTATTTACAGCCTCAAAATGGTTTATTATGAATAGTTTTCAATGCAGCTTCATTAATTTTCCCCAAAATCGTTTCGGAGCGATTCTGCAATTTTTGGCTACATTATGGGTATATGGGAGGCATTTTAACTGTGGTATAGGCCTGTCTCGAGACACAGTTATATTATTCTAACTACGCAGAGTGTAGTGAAATTAAAAGCATTATTGTAGGCTTAAAGCTTTATTATGTAAATGGCAACAATATGGTGTGTTGATGTATCTATTTCGTAAATGTCCGATATTATATACAATGATCAACCCGTGCACGCACGGGTCAAAGTCTAGTTAGATATTGAAATGTTATCAAATCTAGCATTTGGGAGGCAGATGCATGTATATAAGAGTCTGGTGCCTACAATAACGATACCTCATTCAAATAGCGACCACACAAAGGCCACGCGTAATAAGAGACAGAAGGACAAAAAGCATAAGAGAGGACTTTGTTATGCACTTATACTGCCCCAACTTAAAATTCAGTTCAAGACCATATTACCCTCTTTAATAAACAGATATTATATGGAGGGGTGAGGCAATAGACGGATTTGGGTGAAATGGGAAACATTACTAATGTCAGACTTTTATAAATTTAGGACATTCATAGGTTCTTTTCCCAAGAAAAAAATATGAAATTTTCCGAATTGCATTAAAATTTTGAAATTTGCAATAAAAGAAAAAGAATAATGTTACCTTTTCTATCTTTGACTACGGTCTAAAACATATCCAACCTCCAATAAAGCAATACTATTTTTAATTGACATTCAAGGAATATTATTTAACAAAAAGCTAATATTGATATCACATTCATGGAAATAATTCAAATCAAAACCGTTGTAAATACATCAAAGACTGTATAAATATGTTGAATTACTTTGACAAAATACAAATGTTTCTAGAAATTCAGTTCAAGACAATATTGCCCCTTTGATAAACAAACATTATATGGAAGGGTGTTCAAATAGTGGGTTGAAGGTAATGTGGGAAACATTTGTGATGTCAAACTTCTTTCAAATTTTAAATATTTATGGTTTTTATTCCCAAGAACAAAATATGAAATTATCAGACAAAAAATGAATTGCATTTAAATTTTGAAATTTGCAATAAAAGAAAAAAAATAATGCTACCTTTTATAATTTGACTACTCTCTAAAACATATCCAACCTCCAATAAAGCAATACTATTTTTGAATGGACATTCAAGGAAAATTATTTAACAAAAAGCTAATATTGATATCACATTCATAGAAATAATTTCCAAAAAAAATCGTTTTAAATACATCAAAGAATGTATTAGTATGTTGAATTACTTTGACGAAATACAAATTTTAAGTATTTAAAAGTCATGCTAACTTTAAATCCTACCTTCTGCTGTTCTTTCCATTATTTTCACTTTGTGAATGGAATTCATTTACCCTAACTGAATCTAATAATATGCAGAAGTCACGTGGTAATTGCGTATTAGTCATGATGTATTCAAGAACTAGACTCATCTCTTATAACGATTATGTAAAACTATTTATTTACATCTAAAATATAAACAATCAGACAGTTGGGCTGCTTGTATTTTTATAAATTGAGTTTGTATATTTATCTGAGTGTTTTTCATTTATATCAATTCTTACGAAAAAAAAAATTCTCAATATAAATTAATATACTTTTTGTTCAATAAAATATTTAATATATTATAAACCTTTAATCAGGCAGTCATGTCTGTTGCACAATGTTTGCAACCATCAAATGTTAAAAGAGGAGTAGGGATCTTCGCCCTAGATGTAGGGAAGAACAATTATAGCAGCGGCCGTTTGCTAAAAATAACCCTACATGCCTCTAAAAGTCACTAATCAATGAGAAAAATGAAAGTTTACACTTGAGAATGTTGTGAGATTTAATATCATTTGTGATTGAAAAAATGCACTTGTTATTCCTTAATTAAACTATAAAAGTACTTTGAATTTATTTATTGTGGTCGACTGTGTAGAAAAATACATGAAATACCAATGTAAGAATAGGCTATTACAAATATAATAATCTATTAAGTTTAAATTTCACGACTCTGTGGTAACAGTTGATAACAACTGGACCTTTAATTTATATGAAGAAGTTAGAAATGAAAAATTGTTAAAGAACGACACCCGATTTAGGGCGAAAGACAATAGACGACGAATACTGATCGATCAAAAGCCAAAATGAATATTACAGAGGCCGCATTTAATCTTTTTACGAGTTGAATTCAATAAATAATGTCACTAATCAGATTGCATTAATACAGGGTTCAAAGACTTTGAGGTTTTTTTCACGTATAATTTGGTTGATGTTTTATTTATGGCAGTTTATATGATCAAATACTCCTTTGAGAAGCTGATATCTAACCCCTAGACACTGTATTAAAATACGACTGGAAAGTCATCATCCAATAAGGCTGATATTAGAGGCTACTGTCAAAATAGTAAAGACTCCAACTAAATTTTCAAAGAAGTGTGATGTGTATGGAAACAAGTGTATGTCATTGAGACAAATTTAAAGGTTGGTCACCGAATTCAAAATGATCTAACATACCTTAAGGATAAGCATCGCCCTGAAGCACCTCGTGTGGCTTCAACAGATGCAATACTTCCAAAAAATCTGATATCATTTTTAATGATGGTTGATTAACCATTAACAAGTATCAAATTTAGTATGTATTTTATCGAGGACAGTATTTATCATTCTATAGAAATATCTTTGCCTCCTATTTATTTCATGAATAAAATACTGTATTATCATATTTTTTTCAGTATTATTTGGTGAAACTACGTTAAGATGACGACTTAATGACCAGTAAATGCTAATTATGTATCACCATTTATTTACTTTTTGATGTAAATTACACGACTTCTACGTGCAATTAGTGTAGCGTATAAATTCCACACATTACCAAACTCCTATGATCTTTTAATTTCTGTGGTCGGTTCACACAGTCTATGACCTTATTAATTGTGATTTCAGTTTTAAAAGTAGACATTTTAAAAAAGGTCGCTAATTATATCAGAAATGTCTACGTTTTGATATAAAGTACTGTTTTAGAAAAGAAAAAAAGACGAAATAAATATTTTAAAAAGAGAAAAAATAATCACTCTGATTTTTTAAAAGTTTGCTTTAGCTTATAAAAATATTTATGATTTCTTTAATCTAAAAGAAAAATTGATAGTATTTGGAAAAAAGTATAAGACTTCGTATATGCTACATATACTGATTTAGAAACAATTTAACTTATAAATCAATATATTTGATTACCGTTTTCTGAATGTACATATACTGCAGTGGATATGACAAAGGATTAAGCGTGAGAGATTGGTGTTCATGTAAAAAAAAATACGTTAGTTTCTTTTTACTCGAAATTGGTCAATGATTTTTCCTTTCCATTGTACATTTTGATTTCATTTTCAAAATAATGTTTGCCTTTTCATTATTTTAACTTCAAAGTGCATGTATATTACTTTTTACCCAAAGAAAAAAAGGAAAAAAGAGTGTGACATAGTAAATCAAGTTTCCAAAATAATATTTCCTTTCGTATTGCACGCCCAACAGACCAGGATATATGTTGACCTTCATGTTCTATTTAATTACAAATTACGGAGCTGCCCTCCTTTTCTGTTTGTTGACTAAAAGGTGTCATTATGTGGTCAACGATCATAGTGATGATATACCAATTAAATATGGAGACGGTAGAAAATTATATATGAGAAACAGTGTTAACCATATCCTAATTGAACTTCCTCAAAACATCGAATCTCACTTTGACATAAGATTTTTTTTTAGATTTAACTAAACGCCTTTAATAATACAACAAAAGTTATATTGTTAAATAATTTTAAGAAGATTACGGGTTTTTTTTTTATTTGTTACATACAACATAAATATATAAATACAGCTCTTTGAATAGCTAATGTAATGTTTACATCTGTGGACCATTTTGGTGGGAATTACGTACATGTAGGAAACACAACGAACAATTCGCAGCTCTCTTTACAACGTTTGTTACGTTTCTCTATGATGTATCATGTTGAAGATCAAAGGGTCATAAAAATGAGAACCGGTTAAAAATAAACTATTACTTTGCGAATAAAAAAACGATAGTTATGTAATATGAGTTAAAGCAACGATTCATGACTTTTAACAAACAAGTTTTAAACAGAGCTTCAAGATCAAACGACTTGATATTATTCTTTTATATAAATAAGAAAAAAATATTCAAGTAAAAAAACAACATTAAAAATAAACAATATTACAGTTTCTAATGGCATATCGTTACGCTTTAAATGTTTTGTGTAATTAATGAATGATATATTTTTCGAATAAACAATGTTCAGAAAGTGTGGACATTACTTTAATCCCTATTTTAACAACAGGAAAGACATTTTTGGAGTTCTATAATCGAAATTTTAATATACACCTGCAACTTGTTACTCCAAACCGTTTATTGCCCAATACTTATGCATATGCGGGTTTTTTCTGCTTAATGGTAATATGATTCAAAAGTTTGCATACATGTATTTGCTAAAAGTGTTGTGCATATTTAAAAAAAATGGTCGGCCAAATATCAGGTACAAACTAATTGCCGTTACAGTCGCTGCTTTAATTACTTATCGCTTATTTTAGACTTCATTTTTCATCTGTTCGGCTTGAAGAATTTGTGTCACACAAAAGTGTTTAATAAACACAGAACAATATGGTACAAACCTGAACTACTTATCAACATTTTTAGAAAGTTTAAAGGAACATCTTTTAGTAATAACTATATTCTTTAAAAGTATATAATGTCATCAAGACATGTTATGTGATATTTTTGGACCCAAATGGGATAATACAATAGTAACAAATCTATTCATATAATGTTCAGTCTTAGCAACAGAAATTAGTAAGGTAATTACACTTAATATACATTTAAACACTAAATACACTAAAGGCGTGCAATAATAGAGCGGCAAATTTCTGTGTTGATAACATCATACTTTTGTTATGTAATGCATTATATCTCTATGAAAACCATACAATTTTGAGTTCGGGTGTACTGGCTAGGTGGTTAAAAATGTTACGTGACAAAAGCAGATATATTCGTATTAAAGAGGTTATCAACATATCTTATTATTGAAAGGGAATAATTGTATTTGTATTCACAATTAAATACAATGTATACGGATAGCTTGAACTTTCTGTGTATTGTACATGTATAAAAAGTGTAAAAAATGCATATATTTTGTGAATTTTGGGGCATTTCAAATTGAAACTTAAGAACCTCCTTTTAAAAGAAATGGTTAAATATGGTATTTGAAAATTCTAAACAGGTGATGGTATTTTAGATATTATGAACTTCAATCCAAACCATTACATGTAACGACATATGCCCCTTACCACCTTGATAAAGTGCATCATACTTAATTTTTTTCGCCGTTTAAAAGGAGGTACTTTAGATGTTCAATATAAAATGAGAACGGCATGTGTGTAGGATTTAATGGATGATGATAATGTATGTACATGTAAAATTACATTTGGTGTTAGTGGTCTTGTTACCTTATTCACTAAAATATGCTTAAATTATTATGTTCTCATATGTTCGCATATTAATGCATACTTCATGTAAAAACATCTCTCTCTCTCTCTCTCTCTCTCTCTCTCTCTCTTTCTCTCTCTCTCTCTCTCTCTCTCTCTCTCTCTCTCTGTCTGTATATTGGTTTTAAGAAAATACTAATGGTTAATATTACAGTAATTCTATTTTTGTCTGCTGAAATTCATAAAATTCAAAACTCAAACATGTCAATAAACAAATATAATACAATTGCACTTTTAAATATGTATTCTTACCTAAAAACAAAATGCAATTAATATGAAAGTTTACATACCCCGATAACGAGATACAAAATTCACATTCAGAATAATGCATATTGTTTGCAGATTATTATTTCGTAATAGAATATCTCAAAAATTGTTTCATTTATACGATTGCATAATTATTTTCAGAACTAAAATTATATTATTGATAACTTGTATTCTTATGACACGTGTACGACCATAAAATGACTCGTATGATTAATATATGAACATTAATTGCTCTTTCTGAATATATTACCTACTTCCACGTGTATTTTGGGGTTAAAAAATCCAAAAGGTTCACCGTTAAATTGTCTTAATTATGGTTTCGAGTCGGCTACTACAGAATGATATATTTGTTTACGATTTGATGCTAATTAGATAAGAGAAGTATCTTGTAAAATAATTTGATGCATTAACTGTTTGATAAATTACAAAATAAAAATCTCGAAAATTGGATTTAAAATAAATAAGATATAGTTGCCTGTTTATTTATTATATTATGCCAGTCTGTTGAATAAATGACCAGGAGGTTTAGCAGTTTATGAGTATATTCATAAGAGTGTTTAGCTGTTAACTGAATACTACAATTATATTCATATATTTTTAAATCATGTTTGCTACATGTAATTGAAAAGTGCAATGCAATATCTTAGTTATTATGTTCATATTCAAATATCTAAGCAACGAAACGTAGACCAAAAACAAATAAAAAATACTAAATTTCTTTTTAAAGAAATTAGTTTGTATTACGTAGAGTTACACATTGATTACGTCATGACTGAAAGTTTAATGTCGTGTGAATTTGATCGGAAGGCATTGTAAATATATTCAAAATATAACTTATCTAAGAACTCTACTAAGTATTGTGTTGTGATTTGAGAATTGAAAATAAGAATACTAGGAGATATGTTAGTTGTATTAATCATTTGCTAAAAGGTGTGTGAATTGGATGAAAACCCGACTAAAACAACACTACCCCGTATATATTGAACTTGAAATTTTATACGTATCGTTAGTTTGATCAATGCTTAAATTGAAAGGTGCTGCAAGAATCCCATGATTTGTGTTGTTTTGATGCAATATACCGTTATATATGCAAACTTTATAAAAGTTTGGAAGGTTTTACAAGAGCCGGATGAATAACTATTTAATTAAGAAGAACATGGAATTCTAGCAGCGTTTTTGATAAAACTGAGATGTTTTGCCTTCACTTGGTATGATTATTTTATTTTAGAAACCGCGGGGTAGTGTTGTTCTATCACATTTATGTTAAGGAATATACGTAAGCTATTTTTAGTTGCCACTTGATACACAGGATGAATGACCATCTTTAAGTCTTCCTTAAAGATAGCTTAAAGGTGTTTAAAGGTAGCTTAAAGACGATCTTTAAGCCACCTTTAAGCTATATGTGTTGCTTAAAGGTGGCTTAAAGAAAGTATAAAGATGGCTTAAAGGCTATCTTTAAGCCACCTTTAAGGACAACTTATAGGTCCTTAATGTCCAAACTTCTTTAAGCCACCTTTAAGCCACCTTTAAGCTACCTGTAAGCCATTTTAAAAAAAATTAATTCAATATTGTTCTTAATTTCCAACAAAATGTACTAACTTTATGAAAGGAAAGGTATTTAAACGGTTTTTGTTCTAGAAAGAAAAATGAAAAAAAAAACCCACAAAAAACCGGACACGGCGAGAATTGAACCTGTGACCCTTAGTTTACTAGCATCACAACACTTCCTCTGCGCCACGGCAATTTACATATATATGAGCGTTTTTATATCCTATATATCAGTGGATATTGAATCACTGTATTGAATGTGTTTACTTGAAAAGATTTTGACAAACCATTAAGTTTGGAACAATCAATTATATCTAATTTATAACTTACATGCATGCATGATTGATTTAGAATGAAATAAGGAACTTGGTCTTCAGTGAACAAAAATATATTATACCTAAATGGAAACCGTTAGGTTCACTATAGTAGGCTTTCTTAGTTAATAGATTTAAACCGAGTAGATATACGTTCATCTAATTTATAGCTATAAAAATGTAAGAAAGAAAATGAAATCATTTCTTTTATTTAATGCATTGATACTATTAGGGTATTTGTTCAATTTCCCGCAATTTCCCGGTTTTCATGATCGCGGCGCCGTTCCAATATGTTTAAATATTTACATGTAATAGTATGTACAAAATTACCAATTACCGGTGACGTATTTACTGCATGTGGCAATTGCAAATGACTTGTCTATACGATTGTATGATGTGCCAGGCCGGGTATATTTGACATATTTACCCTTATACATATATTTAAATAATCAACCCCTATTTATGATCACCGGTACATTAATTAATTAGCCTCAAGATTTTACTCTTACATACATGCATCGTTAATTTGTAGACGTAACATTTTTGAAACCCAGAGCTAGGAAATAATACTTTGAAAATGAATTACAAATGTAAATTAACTTTTATTCACTAGACTTATCGTATACTCATACATACTAAGATTCAACGCCTTTAGAAACCCTGACGTGCACCTGGGCACACGACACACATGTTGTGTATATCTTGTATATTCTGTGTTAGTTCCAGGATTTTTTTTAAGTTGGACAAACAATAGACTTTAATTAGATATACACAAACATGCACCTGGGCACACGACACAACTGTTGTGTATATCTTGTATATTCTGTGTTAGTTCCAGGGGTTTTCTTAAGTTGGACAAACAAGAGACTTTAATTAGATATACACAAACGAACAAAACTATGTCTAGACAAACAAAGCAGTAATATCCTGCCCGATATAACAGAGTTGAGAGTCTTTTCATCTTGCACATATTAAGATACAGAGACTGCGCTCATCCCTACAATAATTTTGAAACCCCCCCAAAATTATAAAGAATTTTATAACGGCAATCTGTGTCCATCGGAGCGGTGCTGATGATAGCGATCTGTGTTTAATGGAGCGACGATTAAAACCGCCTGGAACACCCCCCCCCCCCTTCCTTTGAAATTATATTATCACTCGGATGACCCCCTCCCATCCCTATAAAAGAGCTTTTGCATTTAATATATGTTTTTATTGTTCAGCTTGATCAATATTGACGTAAAGGCCACTTAAAGACAGTGTAAAGGCAGTGTAAATAGAGCGTAAATGCCACTTAAAGATGCTTAAAGGTGGCTTAAAGGTGGCTTAAAGAAGTTTGGACATTAAGGACCTATAAGCACTTGCTTAAAGGTGACTTAAGGCGGCTTAAAGGTTGTATAGCCTTTGAGCTCCTTTAAGTCACCTTTAAGCCACCTTTAAGGACTTGCTTAAAGATGGTTATTCGCCCTGTGATAATGCACCAATGTGGCAGTAATGTACTACGCAGTACAGTTAAGGCGGTCAATAAAAATATGGGCAAATTTTTGTGATGAAAACACGTATACTTTAGTTAAACTGGCATGTCCTTTTTAAAATCAATAACAGTCACTCAAATGCAATATATTTCTAAAATATATATATAACAGTACAATATTTTATGTTCATAGTGGTCACGTGATATGGCAGTCGCATGGTACAAGCAGATGTATTTGTGGTTTTGAGGTCATTTAAAAAATTCTATATTGCAAGGGCATAATCATGTCAAAATTCACAACTGAATTATGAAATAACTTGATGTTATATCGTAGATTTTGAAAAACGGTGCGAACTTTTTAAGATAAGAATATTTGTTAGTAATTTATAATGCATATGTTTAATAATTTTGAAGGTCACAGGGTTAATTTCATTAAAAAATAATTAATTTGTAAGATTTTACAAGGATCGTAGAAGTTTTTAAGTTACATAGCATATTTCAAATTCACATGTAAAAGTTTGTCGGGATCAGGTAAGTGTATGCCCTTGCAATTAAGTGATTTATTTAGGTACTCAGATTTTAGATATACGATATTTTTTACAAAACCGAGGTGGCAACTTTATACGATGCATACTTTTAACAAAATGAAAATAAGACTATATAGGTAGCATTCTACTAATAATGATTTTAAACAAAATATTCATTTATCCTTTTCCGTTAATGTATGACATTTATTTTTCTTCGCTTTAAAACTGCACGATAGCCTTCAATGATTTAACTTAATGCGTCATTTTGAAGCATATGACGTCATATTTTGTAGTACAGCGAGAACGACATCTCGCTTATTTTTCAGTGTGTACGATATAACGGACATCAAAATTGTAAGTAATAGCATTTGTTGTTTTTAATTAAAAGATTAGTATAAGTTAATTTTACTAATAAATAGATTAATAAGTACTTTCGAGGTTTGTAATATACTGTGATGTCATAATGCACATTTCCCGTACTTTTTGTCTTAACGGAGTTTATTGACAGCCTTAACTGTGCTGCGTACCCGATTTATTGCACTGACATCTATTTTGAAGGATGATACTAAGTTTTGGATCTTATTCAAAATAGTTTTTTAATTTCATAATTTTGATTATAACAGTCAAAATAAGACGCTAAATTGCCCAATATGCTTCTTCAACACTCCTGCGAGGCGTCAGCAGTCAGCAAATAAAAGGATTATAACAGTGACACCAGTACAATGTACCTAATTAACGTTATTTTATGAGTTGACAAAACGTTTTGACATTAATTAATACATAAATTAATAATACGTTTAGTCCACAAATTAAATGCTATGCTAATTTCAACACGTTGAATAAATTGCAATGTTAGATACATGTAAATGAATTGAAACCCAATGTGGGACATTATTGTAATTACAAAATGTTCTTGCAATACGTGCATGCGGTTATTTTTCAAAATCAGTCAGCCTAGCCTTTGACAAATTAGAATTAAAGTATGCCATATTGGTATCGAGGTTTTTTTTATCGGTCATTCAGATTCACTCTGAATTTCAAAGTTTTCTCATTATGATATCATAATAAGAAATTCCGAAGCTTTGAGCTAAAATTAATATTTCTTTAACTACATTCAAAAGAATAAGGAACGTGGAAAACACAAATATATAACAACATTAACAAAATAATGAACATTATTATTTTACTGAATATTAAGGATATGTGAACCTGACAAAAACAAGTTCATTGCGCAACGCGAACTGTCGTCTGGCGATGAGCTGTCATATTTCCACAACGACGGTTTATTTGCTTAATTTAAGGTTTAAAACAGTGATATAAATTGTGTAAGTTTATGAACTTGCATAAAATATCATTTATATCAACATTTATAATATGTTTTACGGTGTGACCGTTGGGGCGAGCGCAGAAGGAACCACACATCTGTCATCATTGTAAATGCAACCCGTGGACTTGCCCTAACCAAAAAACTTTGGCTTTGTATCGAAAACTTTTTACCACCCCAAAGAACGTGAAGTTATCAAACTTTTATTCCAATGGTCCTTTCCTAGGCTTAAACAATTAAACAAACTACCACTGAGCGTTAATAAAATGTTAAACAGAATTATTAAAATATTTTGATAAACACACAGCCGTTTTTTTGTTTGTTTTTTTTTCTATGTAAATACAATTATGGTTTTATCTTTTCTTTACCTTTTAATAATGATCATTAAAATCAGTAAACAATAAATTGTGCCTGTGTTATTTCTCATTTTGTTCCTTGTTGTAACCTGTGTTTTAATTATTTTTCTCTGTGACATTAATTTTGTTTTTAATCTTTTTAATTTTTGTACGTTATATAAGCATTGTAGACGTGTGCCTCACCCCTTTTTAGCTCACCTGAGCCAAAGGCTAAAGTGAGCTTTTCTGATCACAATTTGTCCGTTGTCTGTCGTTGTCGGCGTTGTCGTCGTCGGCGTTGTTAACTTTTCACATTTTCATCTTCTTCTCAAGAAGCACTGGGCAGATTTCAACCAGATTTGGAACAAAGCACCACTAGGTGAAGGGGATTCAATTTTGTTCAAATGAAGGGTAACAAACACCCTCTTTAAAGGGGAGATAATTGAGAATTATTGAAAATTTGTTGGTGTTTTTAAAAAAAATCTTCTTCTTAAACTATTCGGCCTGAAAAGCTTACAATTGTGTGGAGGCATCCTCAGGTAGTGTAGATTCAAGTCTGTTCAAATCATGGTCCCCGGGGGTACGGAGGGGCCACAAGAGGGGGATAAAGTTTTACATAGGAATATATAGAGAAAATCTTTAAAAATCTTCTTCTCAAAAACTATCAGGCAAGAAAAGCTCAAATTAAAATTGGAGCATCCTCAAATAGTGTAGATTCAAGTTTGTTCAAATCATGGTCCCCGGGGGTAGGGTGGAGCAACAATTGGGGGATCAAGTTTTATATAGGAATATATTGAGAACATCTTTAAAAATCTTCTTCTCAAAAATTATAAGGCCAGAAAAGCTCAAATTAAAATGGATGCGACCTCAGGTAGTGTAGATTCAAGTTTGTTCAAATCATAGTCCCTGATGGTATGGTGGGGCCACAATGGGGGAATGGATGTTTACATAGGAATATAAAGAGAAAATCTTTAAAAATCTTCTTCTCAAAAACTAATAGGCCAGGAAAGCTCAAATTAAAATGGAAGCATTCTCAGATAGTGTAGATTTAAGTTTGTTCAAATCATGGTCCCTGTGGGTAGGGATGGGCCACAATTGGGGATCAAGTAATCTTTAAAATCTTCTTCTCAAAAACTATTAGGCCAGAAAAGCTCAAATTAAAATGGAAGCATCCTCAGGTAGTGTAGGGGGGGGGGGGGGGGGGGGGGGTGGGGGCACAATGGAGGGATCAAGTTTTACATAGGAATATATAGAGAAAATCTTTTAAAATCTTCTTCTCAAAACCTTTTAGGTAAGATAAGCTCAAATTTGAGTGGAAGCATCCTCAGATAGTGTAGATTCAAGTTTGTTCAAATCATGGTCCCTGGGGAGTAGGGTGGGGCCACAATTAGGGGATAAATTGTTATACAGGAATAAATAGAGAAAATCTATATAATTTTTTTTAAAAAAACTATTTGGCCACGAAAGCTAAAATATGCATGTAACCATCCTCAGATAATGTTGATTCAAGTTTGTTCAAATCATGGTCCCTGGGGATAGGGTGGGGCCACAATGGGGGATAAATTTATATATATAGAGAAAATCTTAAAAAATCTTCTTCTCAAAACCATTAGGCCAGGAAAGCCCAAATTTGAGTGGAAGCATTCCCAGATCGCATAGATTCAAGTCTGTTTAAATAATAGTCCAGGTCCCAATGGGGAATGAATTTTTACATAGGAATATATAGAGAAAATCTTTAAAAATCTTCTTTTTTAAGATATTTGGCCAGAAAAAAGCTTAAACTTGTGTAGAGGCATCCTCGGGTAGTGTAAATTCAAGTTTGCAAGACAGTCCCTAGTGACAGGGCGGGCCGTGATGGCGGTTTGAATTTTTACATTGGAATATATAGACTTCAAAGTAACATTTTAAAAGTTAGGAGTATAATTATAAGAAATAGTATTTTTTGCAATTTTTCTAGCCCTGGTCACGTCCAAAAATGTCACTTTTTAGTGGTCAGAGGAAATTCAAACTAAAATAGCGGCTTAAATAAAAGAAATTCCAATAATCCATTTTCAGATAAATAAAGTATTTTATAAACCTTTTTAATATTTTGGCAAGAAAAGTTTTCTAGTTAATTGTAAATATGTCTTTTATGACATTTTTAATTTGCATTTAAGTTTTTTTTTCTTATTCGAATTTTTTGAACATGGGTAAGTTTGAAAGTCGTTGCCATGGAAACGAACTCATTTACATATGCTTAAAATGTCGTTTTTGACAAATGCGAATTTTAACATTTCTTTTCAATTATTCAATTAGTTTCATGTCAGGTTCACATATCCTTAACCTCATAAATTGTTTGAAGACACTGACAGTTCCTTGAAAAAAAAAGTTGTATGATGCCTATTATATTGGCGAGTAAGAGAAAATCTGAAAATGAAACATACACTTACATAATGTACATTTATTTAGAACTATTCAAGAATAAGTATACGCAATCAAGTTTTATTTTTACATAATAGCAATTGTCCAGAGCAATTAGGTATGCATTGTTAATGTTATGTATACGTAAGTGCGGGTTAAAAAAATCAGCTTGTCACTCTTTCCGAAAAAAAAATACAACAAAATGTTTTATGATCTCGTTTTTCTTTTTATAGTTTGACAGTCAGATTTACATTTTATATCCGAATCAAAAAACAAAAAAGAAACCAAAAAACAAAACAAAAACAAAACCACTGCAGCGGACACAATAAAAGTCCAGCTCTCAATTTGGAATTTGGATTTTTTTTTTTTAATAACCGTTCTTACTCCTTCAAAATTGTCACATGCGACAACACATGCAACAACATTAAAATCGACATAACTCAAGTATTTGAAATTTTAAAAAAAAAACGCATTCTGTGACAGCTTTCAAGATATCAGACATTTTTTTAAATGTAAGCTTGCTTTTAATTACCCCTCGACTAATAAATACTAAAGTCGGGGACAATACAATTATTTATGATCAATTTGAAACTCTCAGGCAAATAAGGTATCTAATGAAGCTCGCAGGTTTACTGCTTGTGAAAAAGCCTACCCTTAAAATTTGTCTACGTGATCCATAGGTTTCAAAGTTTTATTTTTATAATTTTTTTGAGATTCGTTTGCGCGGTAGTAGTGTTATCGTGTTTCACACAGGGCCGCTGAAAAATAATCAATATATGTTTTTGCAAAACAACTTAAAAGATTTAAGATTTCAAAGATTTCAAAGATTTCAAAGAACCTTATATTTTCATAATGACGTTAGCCGAACGTCATCATTTTCTTACGTCTGAGACAAAAAAAAAGGATTAAACATGATGAATGTTATCGAATGCACACATGCAATTAATATAAGCTTAATGTTGTAAATAGAAGAGAAATGGCTATTTTTCTTTTCATGAAACT
The DNA here is from genome assembly GCF_902806645.1 of Magallana gigas. Lineage (NCBI taxonomy): Eukaryota > Metazoa > Mollusca > Bivalvia > Ostreida > Ostreidae > Magallana > Magallana gigas. Next base: position 11,714,839 of record NC_047567.1, on the reverse strand, counting down.
ATGAGTCAATCAATGCAAAAATAATTACCATACAACATTTGACATAATAATTTTGTAATCATATAAATAAATGAGCTTAAGCCAAACGAATATAAATAGGTAGATCAGTAGTTGAAAATACGAAAGTTTTAATTGTAATAATTGTAAAATAAGCGAAGTTAATGCATACGGTTAAATAAATTTACTTGTCTAAACATGATTTTAAATGGAAGAGTTCAAATGCACATTCATACCTTATAGAACAAAATGTGACGATGTGTGTTAACTATTTAAATTTTCAGCACAAACTGATAATTATAAATGTTTGTATAAATTGCATTTCATTTTTTTAAAATATTTGTTTTTATGTTTCTAAAGATCATTTGTCATTCCTTTAAGGTAGCTCGCGAGTTTACTGCTTGTGAAAAAACCTACCCTGAACATTTGTCCGCGTGATCGATAGGTTTCAGAGCTTTATTTCTTAAATTATTTAAGATTCGTCTACGTGGTAATAATGTTATCGTGATCCAAAAACAGTGTCGCTGATAAAATCATGCAACTCCATTTTAATGAAATATATAGTAAAATGTATATCTTAAGCGAAAACTGCATTTCAAAACTATGCTCCACCCTTTAAAACTATCTAGACGAACTTAATTTTACTCAACACAAAACACAAAAGGAGACAGTTTTGAATCAATTCATCAAAAATTATCAATATGTTTTCTCGGCCAATTTTACGCAAAACAACTTTAAAGATTTAAAAGATTTCACAAAAACCTATATTTTCATCGCGAGTTAGCCCGACGTCATCAATTCCTTTTGTCAGAGAACCAAAAATAAAAATGCACTGGTTGACAAGACTAGCTGATTAACATATATAAGAACATGCTTTTGAATGCACATGCAATTAATGTAAGGTTGTGAAAAGAAGAAACATCGCTACTCTTTTTTAAAGAAACTCAATGAGTTAATCACTCAATGCAAAAATAATAGCCATACAACTATTGACATATTAATAAGTTTGTAATCATATACGATAAATAGCTAAAGCCACAAACAAAATTGATAGTTAGACTGGTGTTTGAAAATACAGAATTTATAATTGTAAACGAGCGAAGTTAATGCATACAGTTCAATTTATTTACAATGTACGTGTCTAAACATGATTTTTGATGAACAAGTTCCAACGAACACTCATACCTAAATGCGACAATATATGTCACGTCTTTAATATTTTAGCAATTGATAATCATAAATGTTCGTATAAACTGCAATTTAGCTTTCTGAAATTTTTCATTTTATGTCTGAAGATCATTTGTTATCTTTCAAAAGTATTTGAATTTGCTATGACGAACAACTATTTACGTCGAATCGTATTGTTGCGTCAGCAAACCCGCGGGCTACGTTAAGGTTTACTTTGTGGTCGCGCCGACCAAAGAGTACGGGGAATGTTAACTATGACATCACACAAAACAACACGTCGTTAAAAATTCTAACAAATAAAGTAATTTCCAATTGTTATGGGTACGAAAACATTAAACAACATATTAGAAATTACCTATGCATGCAACTTTGTAGTCAAATAAGTCGAACAACGATACATACACATGTATAAACAACTGACTGATCGCGGTGCACTTGTCGATGTGACGTCATACTGTAAATGTTGACGCATATTTTGTGTAGATAGGGGCGGATCAATCATTTTTTAACACGGAAAAATGCATTTTATAAATGAACAGAAGATAATCTTAAAACAATTATCATACCAATAATTCCTGTTAATTATGCCTGTTTTGATTCGGCATGTGGTTATTTTTAGATCGTGCATTATTTCTTTTATAGAGTGTTTACTGTACGTTCGATGTGTTTGACATCGGGAAGCCTATATCTAATTTTCATTTTTACATGGGCATATAATAAACAGATCATTACGATCTTTTGGTTATAAATCGATTTTTTAAAAAGTACTGCTGCCTCGATGAAATCTATTGAATGAATTAATAAATACGTAAAATATTAAGGAAAAGTTATATAAATTCTTACAGGAGTTCATTTCTTTGATATTTGTTCTAATAGAAGATGGACTTTATACAAAGCAGCAGCACTTTTCAGGATCTACCAGAAAAGTAAAATTTAATTAAGAAATAAAGTACATGTTTTCGTGAATGTTGCAAAATAACCTCCGAGGTCGAGGAATGTTGTTTTGAAATATAAAAGCCGAGGCGTTAGCCGAGTCTTTATATTTCAAAACAACATTTATGGACCGAGGAGATTATCCTGCAACATTCACGAAAACAAGAACTTTATTTCTATTCTACTAACAGCCTAGTGTTTCTACAGATCGTTTCTCTTATAGAGAGACGATCTAGGTCATTTTGACGGCTGTTCCGTGTAACCTCAGCTGTTTTTCTAGTAATGTTTACATATGTGTATCGATTAGACAAATTGCATGCAGACGACAGACTTTGTCTTTGGATCTTAAATATTCTTCACTTATTTATGAAATATCTTTGAATCATATTCTTAATATTTTAAGGACAATTTAATACGATTATTACTATATACTACACGTTATATATTTTATGTTAAAACACGCAGTGAAAATGTGCTTGGGAGGTCCTAGGAACAGCCACATTGATCTCCTAAAAATAAACATTTTAGGCAATACACATCGTTTTGATCATGACGGGAACTAACACTGAAATTGTCATGGTTTTAAAACTTTCTATGATTTGAAGTTGTACTTTTATGTTCAGTGCGAGACAAATAGGTATTTCTGATCTAATATTTTACTGATGACGTTCGTGGTATATTGGAAAATAATGTCCGTGGCATCTCTTTGATCTCGGCAATAACTGTAGTAGAATTATCATTTAAGGTAGTCCATCCATAACTAAGGCAAGTTTAACAATTTTGATTGATCTATACCACGTCAAATACATTGTATTATTTTAAAGTTATTATGTGGCTGACACAAACCAAACTTGGGAGTATGTATGTAGTCAATTAAATGAACTTTTTGCACTTAAAACTTTTTTAAAGAGTTGTCTGTTCATTTGGACGATTTTAAAAAATCATTTTCTGAATCAGTATAGAAAGAGGTGATACCATTGCCCCATATTTCTTCCTGCTTTGTGCAGACATTTAATATTTTCTACTAAAACAAAACAATAAAAATAGAGCTGTTTTTGTTAATGATGAAGAACATCAGCTTTCACAATATGCAGACGACTTACCAAATTCTTCTTCTTCCTTTTTTTGTTGCTCTCAATAACTTATATGAGTTTTTCATAATGTTCTGGTTTAAAAGGAAAATTGCTCAAAATCTAAAATGATTTGCATTGGCTCTAATAAAGTCTCAAAACAGGTCTACCTTTGCATTAGATAGAGGAGTGGGGTTCAACAAATTTTATTTTGCTTGAGATTCATCTTTCAGTAAAATTAGAAAACATTACAAAATTTAATTATGATTCTGTCGTAAATCAAATTACTGATTCAACAATGGAAAACAAACAAATACTCACACCAATTGGCCGGGATACAATAAAATTAATTGTTAAAACTCTCATTTTGCCAACATTGAATCATTTATTTCTCTTCTCTCACCAAAATGTGAAATAATGTTTTTTAGGCTCATTTTGTATGACAATCAATATGTGATCAAGTAAAAAAGTATTTCTTAATTGCATAACTAGGGGCTTAAAAATGGTTTTTGTGTTAGTTTTGCTAAATTTTGGCTTGCATATATACATAACATTATTATCAATATTGGTTTAGGTGAGACAACATTATATTGGAACAACAAAGTAACAAATTTTATTACATTATGTTGTTAACAGTAATTTTTTCATTCATGTTGTTCTTTCATATTTTTTAAAAAGTAGTATATTTTTTAAGAATAAAATATTACACTGAAAGCTATGTAGCAATACGCAAATCAATATTGTCAATATCTGATAACCTATTGTCTCTTCGGAAAAATATTTCTGAACAAAATTAGTAGTAAAACATTTTTTTCGATATCAAAAGCAGTTATCGTTTTTCTAAATTTTTTAATATCCTTTTCACTTACTGATGTGAATGTGTGCACATGTATGAATTGATCGTAAAAGGGAAAAGATATTAATGCACTGCATGTGTGCTAGAAAAAAATATTGTAATCAAGTATTATCCTATCAACAAATCAATCTCGCGAGAAAAATAGCTCTAATTTAATGTTACATGTTCGTTTACAATTTTTTTTTCAATGAACCGAAAGACAGATATCCGATATGTTTAATAAAACACTGTGTATGTACATTTGATCTAAGAATTATAACTGCTAATTTCATAAAACAATTACATGTAATTTCGGAATTGAGTTATTTTTATGTACAAAAGCGATGTAACGTGAATGAGTGACGCTCCAAAAACGATATAAGATGATTGAAGTACGCGTCAAAAATATAAATAAGATACGAAAACTAAAAAGAACCAACGTGGGAAATGACTTCCGGTTAATCCTACATGTGTTGTTTCCAACATGAGTACTACTGTGAGCGTATCAAGTGATATATGGCACGTTAGCTTTACGTACACTTATACTATAGACATATTTTATGAGATTTGTAATGCTAGCTCGTTAGATAATAAAAACTAACTAAAATAACTAAACTAAAAATATCTCATCAAAGTTAAAACTCCTTTATGCGTAGTAGAAGAATTCGGCATACATCGGCACTTAAATACATGTAAATATCAGCTTCATCAAATTTAAAATTGGAAAGCAGCTTTGGATATCTCAATGACTTGATACATGTATTTATAACTTTTGTTAAAATCCCGGCCCCAAAGCTCGAGGTTCCGATGTTTATCTGTAAATATCTCATATATTTACTGTTTGGAAACGAAAAGTGTTTGGGGACTGGCACTTTATCATGATAAACAATGATATGACATGAAACAGTTACCAATCATAAATGGAAAGAAACCACCAATCTTGTGTTTATTTCGAATTTCATGGAATAAACTCTACAAAAATAAAATTATCATGAATGCACTTAAGTATCAGGAACACGATGTACATTTACATTGAATTTCCTTCCATGTTCACGGAAGAAGGAAGAAAAATTGTGAATAAACAAATCACTCAGATTTAATCATTAGTTATCATTGATGTATGTTAAGTAAAAAAGAAACAAAATGAACAACAACGTGGCTTTGTGCTATTTATTTCTGGCATTGCTTTGGAACTTTAAAGTGATATATGCAACACTTTGTGCAAAGTAGGTGGCGAAACTACTCAAGATGATATTCTTGACGTCTCAATTATTGTCGATTTCAAAATTTCTAAATAAATGATCTTCATAATTATATCGATGTTGTAGTGGAAATGGAACATCTTGCTGTGCTGGGTACCAGTGGGATCAAATACAAGAACGTTGTTTACGTAAGTTCTAGAGTATATGTTAATACGAACATTTTCACAATGTCTCGAACATCTGAATTGTTGTCCTAACATTTTGATTTTTTTAGCGTGTAAGTTGGGTTACACTGGAGCAAACTGTGACACCAAATGCTTCTATCCTTCATATGGAAAAGACTGTCAGTCAATTTGTAACTGTACAAAATTTTTCTGTGATCACGAGAACGGCTGTAGAAATTTAACAAACGGAGATTTTCAGAATATCTGTAAAGGGTACGTAATTGATTTGTTTTCTTTTACACTGAATATTCCTCAGAAAAATAGCATATGTATGCACAAATACACATTCACTAGTATATATTTTACCTCTGAAGAAAAAACGGAGGAACTGTTTGTTGTCATGGATACAAGCTGAATAGAGAGAAGACGGGGTGTGAACGTACGTATAGTTGAAGTGAATTACCCTATCGTTTTTTTTTTTAATTAATTACAAAATACATGTATAATTTGAATACTATTAAACATCTATATGTAGCCTGTGAAAAAGGGTACACAGGAGAAAACTGTGAGAACGCTTGTCTTTTCCCTACATATGGTCTGGACTGTCAGTCAATATGTAACTGTACAGAACTCTTCTGTGATCATGTAAAGGGCTGTGGAAATTCAACAGAAAAAAGTTTTCAGAACACCTGCAATGGGTATGTATTTCTTTTTCATTGAATATTCTTCAGAGAAATAGCACATATGCAAAATTGCACATTTAAATGTTGATATTTTATATCTGAAGAAAAAACGGAACTGTTTGTTGTTACGGATACAAGCTGAATAGTGAGAGGACGGAATGTGTGCGTACGTATTGTTATGATCTTCTATATGTACAGTATGCTTTACCTATTGTTTACCACATCATGAATTGTTTTGTTAACATTTATTCCAAAAAGCATGTATCATTCTTATAGTGTTTAACATTTACCGGATATTCAAATATTATGTAGCATGTGATGAGGGATACACGGGACAAAACTGTGAGATTGTTTGTCCTTTCCCTTCGTATGGTCTAGACTGTCAGTCAATATGTAACTGTGCAGAAACAACCTGTGATCATGTGAATGGGTGCAGAGGATATTCATCAGGTATATATTGTTATAATTTTATGTCTCAATATGCAGTATTCCTAGTTCTATCAATGATATGCAAAGGTTATTGAACTGTTATCGAACACTAATAATTAGCGTCGGATGCATAAGAAATATAACTTACGTACTTACTTACGTAAAATAAAATGTAACTTGATTTCAATATCAATATCGCAATCTCAGTGCCACTATGTTAGAATGTCCTTTATGCGCCCGGTAGAAAGTTCGGATTACGTATATTTGCTGGTAATGCTATTTGCATTCCTCCTAGTGCTTTTTATTGGAACAAATAAAGTCAAGTACTGGCAAATGCTGGTTAAACGCTTTTCAAAGCCACTGTAAGTGTACATGCCAATTTCAAACATATTCCAATATTCTGGTTCGTTTTTAGCTCACCTGAACCGAAGGTTCAAGTGAGCTTTTCTGATCACCTGTTGTCCGTCGTCCGTCCGTCCGTCCGTCTGTCCGTCCGTCCGTCTGTAAACTTTTCACATTTTTGACTTCTTCTCTAGAACCACCGAGCCAAATTTAACCAAACTTGGTACAAAGCATCCTTATGGGAAGGGGATTCTAAATTGTTAAAATAAAGGGTACAACCCTTTTTAAAAGGGAGATAATTGCGAAACTGCGAAAATTGGGTGGGTGTCTTAAAAAATCTTCTTCTTAAGAACCACTGCACCAGATATGCTTATATTTACACCGAAGCTTGTATATATAGTGAAGATTCTAAATTGTAAAAATCGCGGTCCCCGGGTCAATACTGGGGTCCCAAGAGGGGTTCAAAGTTGATTAAAAAAGACAAATTTAACATAGAAATATATGGGGGAAAATGTTTTTACAAATGTGTATTCTCTAGGACTACAGTGCTAAAATTAGTGAGATTACTATACAAGTACCCTAAGATAGTGTAGATTTTAAATTGTGAAAACCGTGATCCCCGGCCTAATACTACGTACGACTCCAAAATATGTTCAAAGTTTAACATAGACTTATATAATGGGGAAAATGTTTTTAAACTCTTCTTTTTAAGAATTACAATGCTACAGTTTGTGAAATTACTATGCAATCATTCTAAGATAGTGCAGATTCTAAATTGTTTAAATCATTTTTTATTAAAAGAAGTATTAAAAAAAAAAAATAAAAAAAAAATTCCATGATAAGTTTATCATAGTTAAATTATCTGGAAATACATGTGTATGTTTATCGACTAGTTTTTTAGGTTTTTTTGGAATTTTGATCCCGACATCAATTACTCGCATATCGGGATCCAAGTGATCGGGATCAAAGATCATAAATTCAAACAACTTCAAAAAGGTGTGGATCTTAGTTTTTACAAAGTTTTGATTCACAAACACACAGTTAGGAAAGATAATAGAACAAAAGATAAAAAATGGTTATGGAAAAAAAGTAGGAATCATTAATAGACTTTATTAACTTTATATATATATATAGACTTTCCATGTTTTTTGAGTTTAGTCTATAAGACAGATGATCGATGAGAATGCAAAATCTAACATGCCTAATGTCCTCATCACACCTGCAATATTTTTATTTGATGAATCAATAAAGAAGCTTTTAATGATTGAAATACGAAACAGATGCCAATATCATCTTTTAATTATTTAACGAATATTTTTCAATTTTTTCGGTGAAATTGGTTTTTTTTTTTTTTTTTTTTTTTACTGCAAATAGGTATTTTAGAGCTTAAAATTCAATCTCATTTGATGTGTAAAATAACTATGAATAAAGACATGCCAAAGATAAAATTGTTTCTTCTTTTTATGTATTGTTTAATATATGGCAAAATCTTGAAATATATGAGTTTTACAATATTTATTCAGAGTTCACTTCATAATAAACCCTTTCGAAATAAAATGATAAAAGGACTTTTGTGCAGGTGAGCGATTTGTGGCCCATGGGCCTCTTGTTTTTATTCATATTTCTCCATATCATCATTCGCTATAGATAGCTACCTACAACTCTAATATAATTGTCTTTAGACAATCTTTTTACAAGACATGAAAGCATAATTTGTTGTTCGTAACTGGGGTACTCTAAACTTTAAATGAATAGTCTTATGCGTAACACCCATCGTGTCATTTTGTGAGTAACGGCACTTTATCAAATGCCTGCTTAGACATTCATTGGTGGAGATTTTCCATGACAGCCTATTGTTTTGGGATCCATGAGACAAAACTTTAGTTTTAGAAGATTCTTGTTCAGAATTTCCATACCTAATAAGTGCATACTTACGTGTGCTTACTTTGCTATATATATAGCTTAACAACGTTTGGGAATACATTTGTACGAAACCATATCAATGTTTACGTACGTAGAGTTTGGTTGTTCTACACTATTCAATATCATACATGTATATCATTTGGTCAATTTAATTCTCAAACCATAAAAAAATGCCACTTAACACTTTCTTATCTTTATTTATCAAGCTTGTGATAAGGGATACAAAGGACAAAGCTGTGACGTCATTTGCCCATACCCTTTTCACGGTATGGACTGTCAGTCAATATGTAACTGTACAGAGACAAACTGTGATCATGTGAATGGCTGCATGGAACTTTCAACAGGTATTTGCATTTGAAAAATTGGTCAGAATTTTATTGAAAGAGAGATACACTGTATTTTATTTTAATTACACATGTATTAACTACCATAGGCTAGTTATAATCACCGTCAAATTTGTATTTGAGAAATATTTACTATACTCCATTGGAAATAAATAAATACGTTACCATTCACAAGTTACCCTATACCCGTTCTGTTTTTGAAACGTCAATATTTCTGCATGTTCTGACTTTCGATAACCTTTGAATTCGAGCGCATTTGTTTCCACAAAACCTCTTTGTCCATCAAAAATTACATACTTTATTAAATTAGATTATACATTTGAGATGACAAACAACTGTTGTTCAAAATTCGTCGTATGATCATGTCTATAGAAAGAGTAAAAAAAATAACAAAAATCAAAAACCGAAAAGAAAAAAACTGTAAAAAAATTCACAGCAATAAACTAGACGAATATAGACAATTGTTTTTTATTTACTATTTCATTACAATATTTCAAAAGAAATAGCGAATTTAATGATTAAGCTTTTGATACAGTTACAGTATGGTCAAGGCGGATCCCGTATTTCCCGCGCATCCCGCGGTCCAAATTGCATCGCAGTTTAAAACAGATGCCTCAGGTAAAACAGCGTACCCCCGCGGTAGAGTTGTCCAGCAAATCAACACCGCCGCGGTCTTAACGATAAATTACAGGTGAACAAAAGTATCAGACTGAAACGCGAGTTATCTCCCTAGACTAAAAAATATTTATTAGCTACACGCCATTACATGTATATCATTTTATTAAATGGAATTATCTAGAACAACATACGATATATATTTTTAAAATGTTAAATTTATAAAAAGTGTGTTTAAAATCAATCATTTAGATACCCACGATGTATTTTTACAATCCATTCAAATTGACATAGCCTATTCAAAAATTGATAAGAATGCTTGGCAGTTGGATTACACTTTCTTTTTTTTTTATTCAGTCTTATTAAATTGTGAAGAAGTATTGAAAGTGTTTTATTGAATGTACGTAAACTGCATACCGGGTAAATTAAATTGATGAAATGCTTTTGCCGATGTATGTCCGTGCGATCGAGTTTCAACAAACTTTCAACCAGTTTGCAATCGTATTATAGAAAACAATAGGTGCACATTTACATTTATTGGTTAAATTTGTATTTTGTGTGTATTTTATGTTCTTAATCAACTTGTTCATGGGGAAGGTTTTCTGTACGAGTGATATAATACACGATCTGAAAGACCGTTACGTATAATATAAGAATATTTGCAAAGCAGTTTATGGCAATTTAAGGTCGCGAGAATATTTTTCAGGTTGACATCAGAGTTAGATTGATGATATTGAAATAAATAATTAGTCTTGTTCTCTTATTCTAACCTGAAGAGAACCAAAACAAAACAAAAAAATCAACAGGATGTGATATCTAGATTTCAACAGATCGTTTCACACCATTGTTTGTTCGGTGGGTTGGTGGCCCCTGAAGGAAGATATTTAGTTTGGTTTTTGTATTTGTATTTGTTTTTTTTTTTTTGTATTACATAATATATACTGCTTTAACTCGAGTATTTACAGGTAAGGTATTATTCTTTACAAGATATGGAATGAGGTAGTTAATTTGCATCACGAAACAACATGGTAAATTGTAAATGTTATTAAATGCATACATCATGATTTACTTCTAAAAAATTCAAAAGCAACCTATTTTTGTACACATTTCCTTTATTGTGTACATAAAGAAAAATGTTATAATTCGAAACTGATACGACATATGTGTAGTAGCTCTTCATATTCAAAACACAGAAAATGATATCCATATCTTTTTATATTTTAAGGGTATAGTAGTAAACTTGTCATATTTTGCCGTTGAGCGTATGGTATACGTACACCGTGTAACGTGTGCTTGTCACGAAGTAGGTTAATTGTCGAGTCTCTCTCTCTCTCTCTCTCTCTCTCTCTCTCTCTCTCTCTCTCTCTCTCTCTCTTTTGTTTAATTTATATTGAAGGTTTTAGGTTTTTTGCAGAGGGGGGAGTGTTTATCTTAAACACGTTTAACAGTTTACCAGATTGCAGGTAAATGTTATTGTTATTACTGTTAGTTAAGTTGTTCGAAAAACAGGTGGAATTCCTGATGGTCACTCGTTACACGGATTATCCACCTGTCTCATTATATACCAGTGTATTCTGTGCGTTCAAGCGTAGACTGATTTCCCGTCAATGAGATGGTTTCACACCTTTTTGTAAAACAATTGGGACGTAAGTCAAATTCAATTTACTTTGATAGTAAAACGTTAAAGAGGTGGAGGGGGCGGTTACGAAAAACGTTATTTGCAGCTGATACTATAGAACATCGATTAATTAACCGCGATTGTGTAACGCGGAAAGAATTCAATAACCGCGGGTGGAGCGCGGTTAAATACGAGATCTGCGTTGACGGTTACGAAAAACGTTATTTGCAGCTGATACTATAGAACATCGATGAATTAACCGCGATGGTGTAACGCGGAAAGAATTCAATAACCGCGGGTGGAGCGCGGTTAAATACGAGATCTGCGTTGACGGTACTGTATATATGTACATGTACATGTGGTTCCTTTTCCTTGGTTCTATGATATGTTATATGGACTTTATCTGATGACGTCACATTTGTCTGAAAAGAGTTGTTTTATTATATGTTTCTTTTCCTGTATACTATACCAAACATACATTGTAAAAAAAAAACTGTCACATTTGCTTTTTGAAATTCAGGGTTAATCCTTCTTATTTTCAATGCCCATTGTTTGTCGGAAAAGCTTATTTTTTGAATCGTGAACAAATATCTACACATTAAAATTTTGAATTGCAACAACGCATTTGATATGTTTAATAAAAAAAGATTATAGCAGTTAGTCTTTTTTTTCCTAATATATGTTCCCAATGCATCATGCAATTAAAATATCATACAGTCGTCAAAAGCAAGTTGTTTTTAAATTTTGAAATATGATAGTTTCTTTTTTTTTTTTTTTTCTAGACACACCCATGCCACAAAACTCCATGAAAACTGTTAACGAAGACGGTTTCCAAAAACTGTCAGCGAACAGAAAGCAGCCACTGCTAATGATTGGAATCGGTGTTCTTGCAGCAGTGGCTTTATTCGTAGCTCTTGCTATATTCTATACCTATCGACTGGAAAACTCCAATAAAGAAATCGATTCCAATATTTACTATAGCATTAAATAGTGGAATCATTATTAGAATGTTTTTGCTAAGTATATAATGCTATCACCGTGTGAAATGTACTCCTTGGATATGACACCTTTTCCCCTATGTCTGACGTTGAGTGACTTAAATTTGATCTGGACACTCTAAATTGACATTCAGTTTATTCAAGTAATACGGTAATTGAAGTACATGTGTGACTCTGTACATTTACTTTTCCATTATTATCTATTGTTAGAAATATTTTGTTATCTATATGTAATTGTTAGCCATGTTTAATTATTCGGCAGTTGGAGAGCAGCGACAGTCTAGGCGCTCATACCACCAACTCCCGACCTCGCGGAATAGTGTAATAAGTTTGTGGAATTTTGATAAATGTAAAACGAATACCGATCGACTTATACATTTTCCGAGGGTCATAATACGCTCACTTCTGGCCTTTGAATTTTATTGCTGATACATGTCCTTCTTAATCTCTAGAAATTTTCCTTAATATCCAGATGTATTCAGTTTTTTAACGTTGATCCTGGTTTACAAGATTTGATGTTAATTTCTTCTTTGATTCACATGTATCCACTTTTGTAAATAGCAACTCAAGGAAGCAGAAAAATGTAATTTTTGGAAAATCAAACTACCGATAATATCATACATTTTTAATTTGATTGTACACATCAGTATTATATAATAGCACACGTGCTGTCTGTGAGTAAATGTTTGAGATCAAAAAGTAAAATAGTCATCTCGAATGATTTCCAGTGGTTACATATAATTCAATTTTATCATTGTCATTTCATATGTTAGTAACTATACTCCGAAAAACCTCCAGGGGATAAGGTCACGATTTTTGTAAAAAAAAAAAATATATTTTTCGGAATGTAGTGTTTACCTTTATTCATTTTAATTGGCAACGATCATTTTAGCGCAATTCGTTGAGTTATAAGCGAGTTACAGTTACAATTCTTTGCTATATAAACAAAGCCTTTGTTTCATGTTAAATTTTGGAGTGAAAATTCCAGTTTGAGGCCTAAAATGGATGTATAGATCGTTATTAACTGTTAATTAATGCTTGAAATCAGCTTGAAATAAGATTTTTACTGGTATATTGAAATTATGTAATCAAAAAAGGCCACACGCCCTGTTAACAAGACAAATGATTGTGAGCCCTGTATCTTGCTTATACATGTACCACTATTGCTGACTCTCAGATTGTATTTGATCTTTAACAATGCATATCAAAAGCATTGCAATTAACAAAAACAAAATGTAGAATTTGACCAAAATAGTGACCATGCCCCTTTTAATATCATACCATATTCAAAAATCTTTTTGATCAATGTTCTTTAGCATCATCATTACGTAGGGCCAAGATGTTAAAGTATTTGAGTTTATGTACATGCATTTTGAAAATGATCAATGAATTTTAATTTTCATTATGATTTACATACATGTATTAAGCGGTTCATGCAGAAGAAAATTTTCCGAATGACACGTCAAAGATTAAAGAAAAAGTTAACATTTAATTTAAAAAATCGTTATTTTTCAATTATTGAATGTCAGGTCCTTCAGTAAACATTATTTCTTTTAAAGACAAAAACAAATTGTCAACCATCTCAAACATAGCGAAATACAAATTAAAATCAAAGCAAACACGGAACTCTAAAAGGATAGACGTTGGATCAGGTGCCTAGTAGGGGTAAGCATTCCCTGCCGACAGGTCGCACCTGCCGTGTGCTCATTGCCATCGCGGGGTTGTTAAGGAAGCATATGGGCAATTTAGCGTCTTATTTTGACTGTTATATTAACAATCGTGAAATTAAATTACTGTTTGAATTAGATTAAAAAATAGTGTTATCCTTTGAAATAGATGTCAGTGCAATGACATCAGGTGGAACATTTATGCCACATTGGTGCATTATCACGTGACAACTATAAATAGCTCACATTTATTCCTTAACATAAAATGTGATAGAACAACAGCACTCCGCGGTTTCCAAAATAAAATAAACATACTAAGTGAAGGAAAAACATCCAAATTTAATAAAAACCGCTGCTAGAATTCTATGTTCTTCTTAATTAAATAGTTATTCATCCGGCTCTCGTAAAACCTTTTCTACTTGTATAAAGATTGCATGGAAAACAATATGTTGCATCAAAACAATACAAAACATAGGATTCTAGCAGCACTTTTGAATTTAAGCATTGATCAAACTAACGATACGTGAACATTTTTAAGTTCAATACCTGCGGGGTAGTGTTGTTCTAGTCGAATTTTTATATCGCATTCAACGACAGAGAAAAGCCTGGCCGAGAAATAAAAGTAAATGTACATACCTTTTAGCGAATGATTGATAAAACTAACATCTCTCCCAGTATTCTTATGTTCAATAAATCACACAGCAATACTTTATTAGAGTTCTTAGATTATATTTTGAATATGTTTTCAATGCTTTCCGATTAAATCCACATGACATTCAACTTTCAGTTATGACGTCATCAATGTGTAAATCTACGTAATACGAACAAATTTCTGATCTACCTTTCGTTGCTTAAATATTTGAATATGTACATAATAACTAAGATTTGTGATTTCACGGAATTACGTGTAACTCAGATTCAACATCCTTCCTCAACACCCCTGCGATGATCATGAAACCGTAGTCAGTCCGGTGTAATAATAATTAAAAGTGGTCTAATAAGTATGAAAAACATCAGTCAGCACGTGTCTTAATGAAACATAGAACTTGCTGACAAGATCATTGTATCGACCATAGAACTTGCGTTAAGATGATTCTACTGTTTTTTTTTATAGTTTGGACATCTGTGGCCTGGTATTTCAATGATCTTCAATCGCAGAATTTTTAGAATTAAATTAGGTTGACTTCTTAAGAGTATGTCTACGAGAAAACCATGCAAAAGGTGGTGGGAGCAAGGTTCTCTGACCAACTTCATATTTTGTATGTAACAGTGTGCATCTACATGAATTAATTTGGCACAAAAAATTTTTTGATGTGGTCAGTCTAAACTTGGTTCTGCAGCGCTGTTACTAAACATAGCATTTTGACCCTTTTAAAAATATAATGTTGTATAATTCACCAAATTATTGTTAAGAATTCTGAGTTTAGTTTAAATATGAATTCAAAAAGTCATTTAGAGTTAACACTAACAAGGTACACTTGTGTAATTCATTTTGTGAGAATTCCCATATATTCTTTCTGTTAAGTGCAGATATGTCACGAATCTGGCATGTTTCCAACTTTTTGTAAAATTGTGAAAATATATACTTTTTAAATGCTTAAAAGTCAGAAAATGGCACTTTAAATTCACTAAATCTGATTCTAGTTATAAAAGGACATTTATCTTTACAATATATCAAAAATCTGTCTTTGGACTCTCAATAATATTGCAAATATATTGTCTTAAAGTTGGACATTTTTCTACTTTTAAAACTCTCCAGAATCTGTAGATTGGCATTAGCTTTACATTGTAACATGTATATTATGGGGAAAAAAACCCGACATATTCGCGAAACAAACAATATTTTACTGAACTGAAGGATTGCTTTAACACATTTCAGGTTTTTTTTAAATCAATGCCATTAAAACACGAGAAATCATGGGGAAATGGGAATTTGAATATACATGTAAGCTGAAGTGGACTTGTATGCCAGTGCTACACATTAAGACAAACAGAGTGCCCATTAGATACACGAATGAATAATTACACGGGCAAAACTATTGTATTTTTACATATTGTTTACTACAGATTGACAACTCTCCTTTCTCTCTCTCCCTCTCTCTGTGCATGTATTATGTATTGATCTTTTCATTTTTTATACTTGAACTAGTGATTTTTTAATTCAGGAAGTAGGACCAAATTTCAACCCCCCCCCCCAAAAAAAAAACCCAAACAAAAAACCCAAAAACCAAACCAAAAAAAACCCCCAAAAGAAGCAAACAAACAAAAACAAAAGGATCACCTCCATGAAAAAAAAATGATTAAACATATCTTTGTTGAATTTAACAGAATATTTTATTAAAAATGTGGAAGTGGTGTGGTATCAATTGCCAATGAATGTCCATCACATTAAATGATCATAGAATAAGGTAGATTTGGTAATTATTTTTGTCCGACAGTATAAAGGATTGAAATTTTATTGTTTGAGGGGTAGAGGGACCCGATATCAAGCCTGAAAGAATGTTAATAAAAAATATGATACATCATAATTTACACTTAAAATTAGTACCGGTAAATATCAGCAGAATATCAGCGTAATATAATATAGAGACACATTTGATTAGCATTTCATTTTTTCAATTTTTTTTAATCACAAGACAATAAGAGAGTGTAAAAAATTTGACTTTTTTATTAGACTGTTTCATAACTCTGGAACCACTTCTTCTTATGATGGGTTATAATTAATTAACATCCCAAATAACAATCCCACAAAAACAAGTTATGATGTCTACTTTAATATTTGGGATAACTTTTTTGTACCGGTAGTTTGTTTTTATTTATATGTGGTTTTCGCAGGTTGAAATCCCCGGGGGAAGGGGTAACCTAACACCTCATTTTTTCCTTTACAACTATATTTTTATTTAAAGAAAAGGTACAAACTTTAATTTTTTTCCAAGAGGAGATCAACTGCTAATAGAGAGGTAGGGAGTAGACCTCTCTATTAATTTCAGATGTACTTACTGTGTTACATTCTCAAGAACTTCAAAAACCCTGGCCCCCTCCCCGTCATTTCAAGATTCCATGAAGTCTAACCTTAACATCTAAAGGGTAGTTTTTAGATGGCCAGTGAATGAATGTACACGTATAGAAATGTGATGTCTATTGCAACAGACTCCGATGACAACGATGAAAAATTGCACGAGGCATTCCTAGTAAATTCCGAATTATTTCAACATAGAAAGAATAATCTTAGCGTGACCAGGCTACGCTCAGGTCATACCCCATTATAAATTAAATCTTTGTAAGAAATCAGTTCTCGTTTTGTGGATTTTTTCGAGTAAAATATGATAATCTGTGAATGAGATTATCTTGGAAAATTTCCCCTTTATCTATTCTAATTTCACTTCTATCACAAGTTTGTATATTTTGATTAAAATTCGTCCAAATGTGCTGCTTAATTATATCGGGACAGAAAATAGCAGTTTATGAGTAGATACAAGTCTCCATCAAACTTCAATATGTGATATAGTGAATAACACTAACAAGATGGGGCAATTTTTGTGCAATTAAAATCATTCAATATCATAACATATATTAACAACACTCACAGCACTTCTCAATACTTAGCCTGAACTTGAACTTGTATAGCTTTGTCAACATTCTGACTAGTTTACCTTCTCTACAGAAGAGCGCAACAGGGGAGACAATTCTAACAGTAGTAATGAAATGCAAATGTAATGAATAAGAATATTATGAGAAACAATGATAACCACTTATTTTTTTTAATTAAAAGCAAAATAGGGTGGTTTTTTTCATGTTTAATTACAAATATTGACTTCAGTGGATTAAAATCGCTTGTAAAATAAAATTTCAAAGACCAACAAATTTTTATTTTATTTGAAAATGGGATGTTTTTGTTAATTTATTACTTTTTAGTCCTTGAGGTCCAAAGATGGATTTTATATATTTGTAACAATACATCAAACAGTTTCTTATTGACACAAAATTTCAAAAAATTATGTTCCATTTTCTGAGAAATTCTTTCTGAAAAATTGACAAAAATGTATAATTATCATTTCTTGGCATCCTGCCAACTTTTACACCCTTGGGACTTCATGGTGTAAATAGATATATGAAAAAAATATGCAACGATTGAAGGTTTGAACTTCCTCTTTAAGAATATAGTCTTATTTTTTCCAAACATTGTTTATACATTTTGTAATTAATTACTGAATTTGACAATTTTTCTCTTAACTTTTCTGGATTTTAGAGGCTAATGAACCAGAATGCAATACTGACCGTTACTATAAATAGAAACATCCAGTGCAAAAACAAACATCGTATATCTGACTCTAGATGGGTATCCTTTAAATCTATGATAAAATTCTGTTCATTCTTGAGACTTGCTGCCGCAGCTTTTTTCCATATTTGCATGGTTTTCTCGTAGACATGCTCTTAAATCCAAGTTAAACAATCAAATTTCTCATTCTCGTTTGTCTACATAGCCGTATTCTTAATCCGTTCGGCTTCTTTGTTTGTATCTCAAGGTTGTCAAAAGATACATAGGCTATTTCTTATTGTTTGTAGAATGGACTAAAAAACTGTACAAATACTCGTAAGTGAAAAGTAAAATTGTGTCATTCGAATTTGACTGATTTTATTTCATGTATAAGGAACAGGGAAGCAAATTTAATGAGATGTGCATTTATTTGATATACACTATAGTCACTATTGATCGTTAAAGTCTGGTCTAAAAAACTGTACAAATGCTCGTAAGTGAAAAGTAAAATTGTGTCATTCGAATTTGACTGATTTTATTTCATGTATAAGGAACAGGGAAGCAAATTTAATGAGATGTGCATTTATTTGATATACACTTTAGTCACTA
Source organism: Magallana gigas (assembly GCF_902806645.1). NCBI lineage: Eukaryota > Metazoa > Mollusca > Bivalvia > Ostreida > Ostreidae > Magallana > Magallana gigas. Next base: position 11,695,964 of record NC_047567.1, on the reverse strand, counting down.
TTGATCGTTAAAGTCTGACCAGGACATTATGTTTAATATACAATGGAGCATGGACTTAAATGTTCCTGTTTTTATGCAATACTTATTTTGATATTTGAGTGGGCATACACCTGGGACTGTGGGGGGTAAGTAGATGTATTATTTAAAATTTTCGTTTGATCGAACATAAAATCCGTGATATATTAATATTCAACTGTTGCATGCTTCAGTAAAAACGGAACTTGCTGTTACATGTACCGATGGGACAGCGAACAGGAGAAATGTTTACGTAAGTGATTGAGAGCATTCTACATGACGTTATATAATAAACACCAAATTTTATTAAATATACCCATGTTAGATACGTATTTTACATGTTTTAGCCTGTGAACCTGGATATACTGGACACAACTGTGGAGCCAGATGTCTGGTCCCATATTATGGATTGATGTGTCTTTTAAAATGCAATTGTAGTGACAAAGACTGTGATCATGTCAACGGATGTAGACAATTGTCGACAAGTATTATTTCTCCAGAACTGGCCTATTTGTTCCGTGCATGTTGATTCAACAATAAATTACACTCTTGATAATATGAAATAGAGGCATCATTAAAAACAAATTGAGGCCACTTTTAGGTACAACGTAAATAGTTCGGTATCAATACTTGTATGAAATCTGAAAAAAACCATGTTTTTGATTCAAATAATTTTCCTCATTTAACACTTGCAGTTGATCGAACTAAAATTTCAGAAAAATCAATTTCTTGTTTAAATTACATTAATTGCTAACTCATGTAACATATTAATGATTTGATTCAAATGTATAATTAATTCTACTTATGATGAAAACGTTTAAGAGATTAAAAGTTTACATAATAGTTGAAGATATGAAAAGTTTAAAAGGTTATAGGTGGATGTATATTGTGCAAAAGGTCCCACCACGTTAAATGGTTTCACATGTATCGTATACTGAGATAATGCGTTTTCTTAAATAATGAATAATTTGATTCAAAGCTTGATATATTTTCACATTTTTGTCTATGCACGGTGAAATTATCGGTTGATCCTACGCGGCGAGAAACACATACTCTTATCATTTATTAAAGGAAGTGAACAGGAAAAAAAAATATAAAGGGTTTAGATTTGTCACTTTGATGTATATAATTAGAAAACCATTTAGATTCAATTTTCCTCATTTAGAAAAACAACCATTAAGAATACATGTGTACTTAATTCTTGCATTCAATTGGCGCTGCCATATTGTTAAAATCATCACCTCCCTGCTGGGTTATCTCTAAGCATCCAAGAAAGGGCAGCACTAATGCCGACATCAGTGAGACATATCACATCTTATACATGCTTAGTCACGTACAGATGTGAATTGAAACTTAAAATTGAAGTAAAAAGTTAAGATATAGGTAATGGAGGAAGATGTTGGATCTCAGAATGAGGCTCATACATGCGGCAAAAACAGCACAATCATGTATAATTTTAACTAAAAGAAGGTGCGCCCGCATCTGCGTTATTATTGTTTAATTTTCGTGCATTCAATGACTCTCTAATATTAATTTGTTGTTGTGAGATAGAACATTATGCGTGGTACATAAATGAGCACACAAAGTGCATTGCTCAGCATCTTGAATTTATTTGTGATATCCTTTGAGAGTACATGTAAACCGAACGGGAAAACGTATCAAGTTCTTATCTAAGAAAAAAAAATAAAAAAAAATAAAAAAAAAATAAATAAATATATATATATATATATATATATATATATATATATATATATATATATATATATATATATATATATATATATATATATATATATATATATATATATATATCTCTCTCCAGTGCATAAAATATAAATAGTGAAAAAACCCACAAAAATGAAATAACTTTTTTTTTATACTTATAGGAAGTCTACAAACAACATGTTATTTGTGCAAACATGCCATATCTCAGTACAGATATACAGAATCTAATGGTTTCATATTTCTAATATTATCTATTCATTAGTTGCACAAATCATATGTATTTACCTAAGGTCCATTTAAGAAATAAATTTGATCCGTGTCCGCTCCAGGCCGTACACCATTTTGCTTCACATACAGGCTTATTATTTTATGTAATAGATTCTATAAAAATTGTATCAATATTGACCTAGTGACCAGCAGCAACGTGGCTTATCTTCGTTAGAGAACAGATACATAATGGGGAAAAATTAATAACCCCTCGAAGCTTTCACTGTTCAATTGATCAATTATCAAAATAGAAATTAACAAAGGTTACATGCCTCATAATTTAATTTTAAGAGATTTTAAAATTCCATTTATTTTTCTCATGCGCACTTATTTTTTAGGTAAGTCAGATTCATTGTAATTTTTTGAGATTATTTATATGCATCTAATAAAGAAATGTGTATAAATTGAAAACAATATAACATTGCTTTTCAGCTGGAACATACATGTAAGCACTCATTTTGTAGTTTACACAGAGCAGGCAAAGCGATTTAATTTTTAAAAAAAAGTAAAATATCTTTAAACGAGTGTTTTGTTTGTTTTGTTTTTATTTTGGATAGAGAACATTCGATACCTTTCTCAAAGCACTTTCTGAAAATATCAATTTCCTTTCTAGATTTGTTTTCCAATAACTCTGTGAAAGAAATACCAAAACAGTAATATTTAAATTTTGAGACATATTCATGGAAAACTTAGCCGCGACGATTAATGTTGAGCCAACAAAACCAAAGCTTGATTTTATATATATAATCCCTGTATTATTGATATTTACATAACAAAGCTATAAGCCTACAAAAATGCTATTAATTTCACTACACTCTCCTTAGTTAGAATAATCTAACTGTGTCTCTGGACAGGCCCTCACTACAGTTTGAATGCCTTCCATAAACACGTAATGTACCTGTAGCAGAAAATTGCAGCATCGCTACGAAACGATTTTGGAGAAAATAAATGAAGTTACATTGAAAAAAAAATCCAGTCAAATTAAACAAATATTTCTTTGCCATCATGAAGACAAAAGTACGTACTTCATGCAAGTTGATATATATTTAATTTTGTTATCTTATAATTTCTCTGATAAGAAATCATGATATTAAATATTTATGAACAGAATATAAAGCAGATTTCCAATGAAAATTTACATGACTGTATTAATTTTGTATTCTCGTTTTCTAAGTTATCCATGCAAATGTGATACTGTTGTAACATAAACTAAAGAGCCTCCCGTGATTTAGCGTGAATGTACTGCGCACTGGTAAGATTGTAAGATCTTAAAAATCCAGAATACTTCCGGAATTTTTTTTGGAATATCCGTTGATTATAAATTAGCAAAGCTTAATTGAGAAACATTAAAAAACAAATGAGATATCTTCAAGTACCAAATTGAATGATATTTAAAATTTATAAAAAAAAAGTACTCTTCCGATTTATCGGTATTAAAGACCAAAAATTCGAGTTTATTTTTTTAATATAGTACATGTAATATAGATAAGTAAGTAATAATCTCTACGGATTACATATAGCGGAGATCATATCTCGTTTAACTTTAGATATATAACCATCCTATGCGTATTCAATGTAACTAAATATTTTTGAACTAATATTGACATTGTCTTTTTGAAATCCCTTGTTTGGTTTGCAATAGCATGATAAAAATACACATTGTGTCTTTTCTGTATTTTTGTGGGGTTTTTTCATTTTTTTTTGTCTGTTTGTTTTTGTTTTTGTTTGTTTTTGCTTCTTTTATCGATAAAAACAGTTTATATTCTACAAATGATACCTAAATTACTGTACCTTCCAATTAAGTGTATTTGTATATCGGCACTTTTAATATGCTTGTTTATCTTCATTGTGTTTCCTAGAAATTGATAAGTTCAAAAACACAGAGAGGAACACTAGTACTAGTCCATCTTGTAACCACATTTACAAAAGTGATCCATCAAGCACGAAACCATTAATGGTTGGAATCATCGTTCTCGCATCAATGGCATTTGTGATAATGCTGATTATGCTATATACACATCGACTGGAACTTCATCAGCAATCAAAAACTGGACAAGGGAATGATGTTTGAAGTCAGATCAGGAATATCTCATTATCTCAATAATAAAATCAATGTCACTGATTAAAGGGAATTTGCTTTTCTCAACGGTTGATATGTGAATCTACGAAAATTATGGAAATGATATATTTTGTCATGTTGATCATTTAATTCATATAATTGCCATTTTTCTGCATTGCGTGCAATATAGAAGAACAGTTATTTTTACTTTCAAAGGTATGGATGAAAGGGTGTCAATCACATTTTAACATTACGTATCAAATTATTGTTTCATTCTTATGTTACCTTTTGTTTATGTACATGTATACTACTAATTTTCTCGTATACAGTATTTATCATGGATTCGGGCCACATTGCTGATCTTTACTCCCACCCCAACCCTTCCCAAACAATAACATTTTAGCTTTTTCTATAACCAATGCACGTTCTGTTTGTGCATATGTCATCATCATCTCTGTCTGTCTCTCTCTCTGTCTCTCTCTCTCTCTGTCTCTCTCTCTCTCTCTCTCTCTCTCTCTCTCTCTCTCTCTCTCTCTCTCTCTCTCTCTCTTTATCATTCTCTTTCTCTATTTTTTCTGTTTTGACTCTACTTTTTTAGGCATAGCGATTTAAATACATATAAGCAGCAAATGAGAGGGGGCTGTTTGTGTTGTACACTCGTACGAGGAGAATTACAAAATTATCATTCAATTTACTGCCCATGAAAATCGTGTAAATATCTTACTGAAACAATATTGACACATTAAATATCAGTGAACCGTAGAAGATAAAAAAAAATCAAATCAACGATTTCATCGACTTAAATTTTTCTCAAAATGACTGGGGAAACACTTGAATGTCGTTGATATACTAGTACTACAGACCACAATGCATAGTCCTCTTGTCGTATAAGTTGTTATTATTTTTTATGTTTTAAGAATACGTAATACATGTATAGATTATTGTGTCTTAATATTCTTATAATGACAATTTTGATATGTTGATAACGTCATTGAATTTCATAGCTAACGTTTTATAGATAATTTCATTATATAGATCTAGATTAATAAAGAATTTTTTAAAATATCTTTCCTTCGCCAAGCGATTTTTACACAATCCAGACGAAAACACTCTAGGTTAAAATATTTCGGGATATAATATATAAAAGCGACCAAAATCACTAATGCTAGTGAAACGCATAATATTATCACTACTCTAATTATTTATACAATGTTGAATAATTCATCAAAGTTAATTTCATTTTTATTTAACAATTGAACATGTATGAGGAGAACTCCAGAAAAAAATATCATTCAATCTACTTTGGTTAAAAATCGTTTAGAAATCTTTTTGAAACCACACTTACACGTTAACTATCTGTGAACCGTAGTTAAAGTCAGCGATTTCATTGACTTAAAGTATACTAAAAATGACCTGGATACACCTGAATTAGGACCTTAGGTTATAAAGGTAGGTCCTTACTCGGCATTTAATCCGTATTCATCTTGAGGTGTTTAATACATTTCTTTGATAGTCTTTTTATATGTGGATTGTTTTTAAAACAGATTAAAAACACCTCAACAATGCTGCTTTCCAAGGTTTACCACTGATCCTAATAAATCGTTAAAATCCACAAAATCTTACAGAAAAACGATATTCCTTGAGACAATGGGCTCATATCACAACTTTTTCTTTAAGCTTCGTTTATAATATTTTGAAAGTTAAAAAAATGATAAAGAATAGTCCGAATTACCTCTGTTTCGATAAAAGGTTTTCTTGGGGCTTTTTTTTTGTTTTTAGGGTGGTTTTTTTGTTGTTGATTTTTTTTGTTTTGTTTGTTTAGGTCTAAATTTATAAACGTATAAAGATAACATACATTATTTGCATGTCATTGATGATTTATTTTGTAAAATCTTTACTCATGACCTTGTTCTTTATATATATATTCGAATTTGGCAATTGAAAACGTGCATGGATGTGAAAAAATGAAAACAACTTTTCTAATTTAAAAAAATTTAAATATGAAATTATTTTTCAAATAAACTTTGAAAGGTGGCATAACAATTATAAAAAAAATGCAATAACCCTCGACTGAACTGTCAGTCTTTATGTTACTGTACTTTGAAAGAATCGAACGTGTCGGATTCATCAGTATAAAGTACTTCGCTGAAATTATATAAAGAATAATGTAAACGATATTCATATTAAGCGTGTACGATATTTGGCGGAATATGATATTTTATCAACTAAGCGTGGATTTGATTTAGTGCATATCTGATTGTACCTATTTATCTACTTATATATTTTACATTTGGTGGTGTACTTAATTTATAAAAAGGCGTTTTTCGCCAAAAAACACTAAATCGATTACACAGCCAAATGTAATACGTTTACAGTATATGATTATCATTTTTTGAATAAAAAAATAAAAATATAAAAATATAAAAATAAAAAAATTAAAAAAATAACAATAATTCCATCAAATCAATTGATATCGTGTTGTAGAGTATACGAGTATTGAAGTAATAAAAATCATTCAAATCATAACAATTCTACATTTGAGGCTTAGCCATTAATAAAAAGAGAAACTCTTGAAAACGCATGCTTCGACTTCCTTGTTTTGATAAAGATAAACTTAAATGTTGGAATATACACATTTCGATAGCTTAACGAATACAAACTTCAAAGTTCAATTTTTAGATAAATTAATATGTTATTTTTATATACATGCAAGAGTACGGAAATATTTATACACGTTAAATTTCCTTAAATTATTGAAGTTGAATACGTGCATGTATATGTATATATACCTGTTCTAAAAAACAAGGGCTATTTAAGAAAATTAAAAAGTGTTTATGCTTTGTAAAACAGAACCTGATGTTTATGACCTTAAACCATCGTATTTATTTATAGTGAAAAAAAATATATAACATGTATTATGAATGTCAATGTTATTTTAATGTATGATAAAAATGGTACCATTCCATTTATTTAAGTAATGAATCGATAAAAGTCACGTCAATTCACATACTAACATAAATGATAAATGTTTGTTTTCATCATTTACCATGATTTGTGTTTTCGATATTGACTTTGTTCAGGAAGAAGGAAACAAAATTTATTTGCATGTTGTACTTTAATATTTTTTTCAAGATTTAAAATTCCAAAATTAGATCAAAATATACAAGTGAATTGTGTTTTCTTTTTCCTGAACATATGATCACTTTGTTTTACAACTTTAAAAGTATAAAAATAGATCCTATCTATACATATAAACTTCATTTTTTTTTTATTGGTATGGAGATGTCGATAATGCAATGAAACTAATAAATTGAACATATTAGTGTCAACTGTAACCAATATAGATAAATGTTCCTGAATTATGTGTGTGGAGAGGGGGGGGGGGTGGGGGGGGGTGGGGTATGTGTGGAGGATGGGGCATTGAAGTTCGAAACAGTTCAGTAGCCTATTGTAAATACCGATATTCGTATATTTAACGACAGGAGTTACATCACTGAAAAGTCTTTAGAAATTCAAATAAGCATTGATTACCATACGCTAGGGGACCTAGTATTAGTCAAAATCATATTGCAGATTCGGCGATTGACAGCAGACACTAAATTGCCTTCTGAATGGAACTAACAAAAATTGAACACTCTCCGATACACACGATATTAAAGGATGTAACTTATTAAAGATAATATCAAACAAAAAAAAATCATAATAGTATAACCCATGGAGTAGGAACACCAGTCAGGGGTTTCTTTAATTTATTTTATACATACCAAGATAAAACATTAACCATATAGCAGTTACTCATACGATGAATGTGTCTAATTACCAAAATTCAAGAACTGTCAAAATAGACAGGGAACGCAAAGAATAATCTCAAACGCATAAAAAGAAATAAAAAAATGAAGAGTGACAACATATGAGTTTCAGAATGCTGATTTGATTTGTTGTAAATAAACTGAATTTCCACTCACACATATTGTTAATGATTTAAAAAAATAATAAATCAGATTTGTCTTTTCTTCATATATCTTAAACCAATTTCATGAAACTTCTTTGGAGGGCAAAATTGAATAAATCATCCACTAGATTTAACAGTTGCTGAAAATAGTCAAATGCCATAAAGCAATGACTGCATTTACCGAAAATCAAAGAGAGAAGTTCTATTCATCAGAATGGTTTCTGAATTGCATGGCGCTGTCCTGCAGTTTCCTTTCCAGGACTTTAACAATTCAATTACATGCATCTGATAGTTATGCTCATTTTTTCAGGAAATAAATTGAACCAAATTTTAAATCATAAGTAGAAATTTACATTCGGTGCTTATTTCATTAATTCCTGATTAACGTCCTTAAATCATCACAGAACAAGGAAAGTGTGATTTAAAATAACAAACTTCTCTACCAAATAATACAAAAACTTGCAGTCATATATGCACCTCTTTGTTTGGGGTAGGTGAACAAACTTAAAGAAGTTGAGTGTTTAAGGGGCTTTTGTAAGTTTTAGATATTTAATACAATTTATCTATATCATTGTCGGGGGTAAGTGAACAAACTTAAAGAAGTTGTGTGTTTAAGGGTTTTTTTTTGTAAATTTTAGATATTCAATACAGTTTATCTACATCAATGTTGCAGTATAAATGGAAGTTATTGCTGTTCCGGGTACCGTTGGAAGTACAAAACGATTGTATACGTAAGTGTTGCAGCTACAGTAATGATATTGATAGCGTTTTAAATCAGTTAATTTTCACCAAACATATACATTACCAACTGTACAGCCTGCTAATCGGGTTACACTGGAATAAAGTGTAACACCAAGTGTAACTACCCTCTATTCGGCCACGACTGCCAGTCAATTTGTAACTGCACAAAGGAAGACTGTGATCATATGAATGGTTGTAGAAATTCATCAGGGAAAACTATTGAGAACATTAGTAATTGGTATGTATAACAATTAATTTTTGATTAATCACATATAAGCATTTGCTTTCAATAATGACGATTTATATTCAATTTGTTACTGAAGAAAAAATGGAACTTCCTGTTGTCATGGATGCATGTGGAATAAAAAGAAGTCAAAATGCATACGTACGTAAACTAACTTTTTGAATTCTAAAATTCTACCATATCATAAATTTGCTGTTCAATTCTAATAACATACATTTCCAATACTCGTCAATATTAACAATTAATATTACTTGCTTATAATGATTAAAAATAATAATTTTATATGTGATCTTCTTTCTGTTAAAGTAAGACCAGATACAATATTATTAAAATAAGGATTAAAATGTCACTATTTGATAATTAAATGAAAATGTCCTAGTACAGTTAGTTCGGGCGTAACCCTTTGTAGTACGACTTGTCTATTTTGTGTTGTGATTTTGCCGCCATTCTTAATAAATGTGTTATGTGAGAACCTTGTGTATTTCATTGACATTCGTATAGTGTCAGAAGTGCAAATAAATTAACAATGCCAAAGCTTAACCCACCAGAAAATGTTTCGTTGACTAGGCCAATCGACCGAATGACAAGAATGGAAACACAGATTTATTCGATTCAAGATAGCAACGAAGTTCACGGTTGAGGACGAGAACATCTAGATAAACTCTTTAATTTACGCCATGGGACCAGAGGCAGAAGGGACCTGGGCGAAAAACGTCAGCTATAGTCAGAGCTTACACTATGAAGTCAGATGATATGGCTTGGAATTCTGAACTCGAGAGGAAACAAATCAAAGACTTGCAATTTCAGAACTTGGAAGCTGTAAAGGTAAGACAAGATGGACTTTTTGGTAAGCAATACGGTCATAGCAAAACCTAAGGACACTACTCATAATGGGGGTCGTAAACTGAGACAAAAGCCCGGAAACCGTCCGACGTAGGTAGGAGATATCTAAAGTATGGAAACAAAGAACACTTTAAAGCTGCACATCGCGGATGATCAAACAAATTGAAGTTCAAGATGACGAAGATGAAGATGCAACAGATGATGCATTCAACATGGGCTCGATTGACTTAGACAACTCGGATAAAAATTAATGCCTGGACTGTGAAACTGAAAGCTCATAACATTTAAAATTGACACAGGCGCTGATACATCAGTGATTACTGAAGTAACATACAACTCCCCACCAGTGAAAAAAACAACTTCAAAAACCGAAAAATAAACTCTATAGCTCAGGAGAAACTTTGCAGTGAAAAGGAATGTTTGTGGCTAGAACTTCGCATAAAAACAATAAAAATATCATTTTCGAGTGTTTGTCCTCAAGAATTCTAATAGCTGTTCTAACTCGTTACGTCGATGCGTAGCACACAGCATGGGACTCGTGGTGAAAGTAGTGAGAATTCGGGACGTATTCGGTACACATGGATGCGTGAAAGGCCAACCGGGCAAGATAACACTGAAACCCGAAGCAGTCCCCCACTGCGTCACAACAGCACGGATAATTCCTTTTGCGTTGATGCGAAAGATCGAATCAGAACTCAAGCACATGGAAGACGAAGGAATCTTAACCAAAGTGACTGAGCCCACAGACTTGTGCGCACCAATTGCAACAGCATTCAAGAAAAATGGAGATGTACGCTTGTGCGTGGACCTGAAGTAACTCACAAACTGTCTAACGGGAACATTATATGCTTCCTAACTTAGATGACATTCCTCCAAAGTTACGTAAGGCGACTGCTTTCTCCAAACTTGGTGCAAGTAGTGGTTTTCATCAGATACCACTGGATCGAGAGAGTTGTCATTTGTCTACATTCGTCACACTAATTGGAAGAAACTGTTTTCAGCGAGTACCTTTTCGAATTACCTCGAATTCTGAGATATTTCAGCGACTGATGTCAGAAATTCGTGCAGACATATATTGAGATGACGCTATTATTGACGACGTTATTGTGTGATGGCAATCCACAGAGGAACTTTACATGACAAGCGTCTAGACCGTATATTGAACTGAATTTAGAAAGTTGGGTTGAAACTCAACAGAGCCAAATGCAAGTTCAGAAAGCAGAGCATTGAGTATTTTAGCGACGTGATTAGTTAAAATTGGATCAGTCGTTTTCCAGAACGTGTTAGAGCAATCTGCGATATGGTTTCCCCGTCATCATAAAGGAACTGAATTTTATAGATGTATATAACGTTTACTTATATTGTATTATAATCATTTAAGACATTTAATGCATTCACAACATATTCACAACTTATCATAATTAGGTATCTTCGAGAAAATGGCAACACTTGACCCGTCAATGGAAACTATTATAGTAATAGAGTTAATTTACAAGAAAAACTGATATATCGTGACTATTAAAATTGATTAGAACATCAGAACAAACCGTATCAGGAGTTAAATGTTCAGCAAAATTCATGATGTTGAAAACATTATAAGCTATGACGAACATTAAAGACCAATTGTTTTATCTCGTAAACCCGTACATTTTTTGTTACACTATTTTGTGTATAAAACAGCGATCAACCGATGACACCTTTGAGTGTAGAGGATCAGCATATTGATAGGCCACTTTTTTATTGTGAAAATAGATTAGAGTCTGATCTCCTATCATTTTGATGATATCTGTAACTGACAAGTTAGCGTAGGGTCATTCGCGTTTCATAGTTGTTATTAAAAATGACAATTTATTTGACACACTCATATTCAATCCAACTTACCTACATGAAACGTACTTACATGTACATATGTATTAATCAGGATGATACTTGTAAATATCAGCGGTTTAATTTTTTAAGATGCCATCTTTTCGCTGTTACATAATGCGTTGTATATAGCTTGACATAGTACTAATTGCACACTTATTACATTTAATACTCCATTTAACTTTTAATACAAATAACCGACATATGCATGCAATCGACAGCTTTTGTTTATAGTTGATACTGCTTTTAAATGAATCTCTTTTTGATATCCATTTCCAGTTTCTAGAAAAAAGAACAAACTTCTCTATCAATAAACTTTAACTGTGAACTACTTAATATCCATACACAAAAATTAATTAATAAGACAATTAAAACATGTTTTATCTTCGATACCTAATTATCAAATCGTTAATACAACATAATCACAATTTGACCGAAAAAAACCCCCGCAGGAACAGCAATATGAAAATACCTTGACTTTTGTTTCTATGATGTCATGAATCATATCCATCCAAATAAATCTCAACTCCACATTTTTTTCCGTTTTCAGATCCGTTATTTGATCAATCAAAGCCTGAAATGTTTGGTCGTCAGTTAAGCACGTCTCTCTAAAAAAATAAACCCTCGCCCTTTATGCTTCAAAATGTTAAATTTTCCTACTAATAGTCGTGGAAGAAGTATCTTAAAATAATGTTCATTTGAACATTGCATTATCTACAATAACAGTTGTTGCTTATAATGTTGCAGCTTTCCTAAAATCTTGATTTCTTTTTAGATATCACTATTAAAACAAATACCTTGTTCATGTTACTAACAAAATACATTTCATCCTTGTGTATATAACACAAGAAACCCGCAAACCTTTATGATCACCTGAGTTTCAAACATTCATCTGTAAGGACGTCGCATATTTGCATTTTAAGCTTAACCCAAATACAACATTCGTTCGACTGTGGCTCCCGTTTTTATTATTTGATGTTTGCAAAAATCATTGAATAAAAAGAAGAAATAAACTTAAATAAAAATCGACCACATATTGTTAGTTTTGTTGAACGAGACCTGTAGGTGTCTTTAACGGACTCTTTTTAATGAGTAAATAAAAGTTTTAACGCAAGAATGTTTTGAAGTTAAAAAAAACCGTTGTAAATAAATCGCACTTTTAACCTCTTTTTAGCTTTTAAAATATTGTAAAGGAAAAGGAAATTATTGCATTTACCACTGTAAATTATAAACAGTTTTTTTTTTTTTACAAGATTCTTATTTAAGAAGAGAAAATAACAATTTATGAAGTTTATTTTCTGCGACTGTGAAAGTACATAAAAAGTATATGGTAAAAGTTAGTATATTCTATGATAATATTTTTGAAAATTACTCTTAAACAGGGAATAATATGACTGAAACTGTAACTACTTCTTCAACCCGAAATTGTTACTATTTTTAGAGGTCGGGTTTAAAAATATAACAACGATAATTAGGGTCTTCCGTTTCCAACGGAAGATCCGCTTGTTATTCTAGACTGTTGTTTCTTTTTACTATTATTAGGGTCTTCCATCTTAAGTGGAAGACCCTTCTTGTATTAAGGTCTTACGTTTTCCAACGAAAGACCTTATTGTTTTCGTTCAGTTTGTTTTTCCCTATTTTTTTTTTTTTTTTACAAAATTTATGCACGCGATTTCTCCGAAATGGCTGAGCTGATTTTCATGAAACTTTTAGATCTTATAGATATTGATTTGAACTCAATTCATATTTTTTTTTATTTTGATGACGTCATTTTCGTTTTGGATATATTGACGTTTCAGCGATTTTTAGAGGGTCATCTTGTCTTTCAAACTCCCCCAAAACAATAAAAGATATCAAATTCAAATTTTTAGGAATTGTAGAGGAATTATTGTAGTTTTGCATAAAGTGAATCATAAAGTCTGTCACAGAAGGCGCCGAAGCTCGCCTGGACCCGAAAATTGAGATATAAAAAAATGTAGTGATTTTTCTTGGTTTTCCTTATGTATCTCTTTTTTCGAAAATATTTTGTTAGACATGTAGAGCAATTAAAACTTATTTTTAAAAGAACTTTCATTTGACATCAAGAAAAAGGGACTGGCCCCTCAAATTAGGGGTCAAAAGGGCACTAAAGTCTTTCTTACATAGCACTTTACTGAGAAATATTTTGTAATATGTTTGAGAAGCAAAAATGCTTCTCCAACAGTTATTCATCCATTTACATGTATGATGAAAGTTTTCTCATATGTTACGTAATTAGGGATTTTAAGGGGCTAGAAATCTTTTGATAATAACTTTTCATTGTGAAGTACTTTGTTATACATAGAAACAATTATGTTCATCGAAACATTATAAACCTATAAATGACAATTGTTTACTCCTTTGTTACGTACTCAGGGATTTTAAGCGAACTAAATTCAGAAATTTTGATCCTCAAAACAAAACATTCTTTAAAATAATGTACTTAACAACATGAAACAATCATTTTTTTGTTAACCGGTCCTCAAAAGGAGTAATAGGTCGGCCCCTAAAATGATCTTTTCCGGATATCTCGAGAACGATTTATATATAGTATAACACTTGTTGACCAAAATTTGTTTGACATGACATGATCTTTCTTTTGACATCAAGAAAAAGGGGCTGCCCCTTCAAATTGAGGATCCAAAGGGGTATATAATCCTTCATCCAACGCACTTTAGATCCCCCTCCGCATTTCCTGATATGTTTCGTTAACGAAGATCAAATGCAATTCCATTTCCTCTTCTGGAAATCGGACGGAGGACCTCATCGTTGCTCACAACGAGAATCGTGTCTAGTTTTATTGTTTCTTTTTTCGCTTTTCTTATTAGGGTCTTCCGTCTTCAGCGGAAGACCTTTCTATTATTCTATTGTTTCTTTTTCACTTTTCTTATTATTATTAGGGTCTTCCGTTTTCAACGGAAGACCCTTCTGTTATTCCACTGTTTCTTTTTATTATTTCCCCCCCCCCCCGAAAAAAAATGTGCGGGCCATTTCTCGAACATTTTTCGTCTGATTGCTATGAAACTCACAACGAGAATCGTGTCTAGTTTTATTGTTTCTTTTTTCGCTTTTCTTATTAGGGTCTTCCGTCTTCAGCGGAAGACCTTTCTGTTATTCCACTGTTTCTTTTTATTATTCCCCCCCCCCCCCCGAAAAAAATTGTGCGGGCCATTTCTCGAACATTTTTCGTCTGATTGCTATGAAACTTTCAGGGTATGTAGATAAGGTCTTTAAAAAAAATTTCAATTTTTTTGAAATTCACTTCTGGTTATGAGTTATTGCCCTTTAATTGATAACTGGGGGGTCTTTTTTCCATAGTTGATATCGGGAACTACACAAGAAAGTTGCATAAAATTTGGCGAAATTGTACATGTAGCTAACATTTTATAGTTTTGCTGGCATGACAATTTTGGCAAAATGTGTTTTGTGAGCTATTTGCCGGTAAATTCTAAGGTTTTTTTTTTGGGGGGGGGGGCTGAAATTTTGTTGCTTTTTATATGATAACTTTTAAACTAAAAATATTTTGTTTAAACATATAGAAGAAAAGTTGTTTAGAATAATAAGAGCTTTCATATAAAATTAAGAAAAAAAGGGTTGACCCCTATAATTAGGGGTCAGCAGTTCATACACGTCTTTTTCTGATAGCTAAAAACGTTATCATTTTATAAAAACATTTAATTAAATGATTTTAAATATATTAAATATTGTCATTTGGTATCAAATTAAACAAGGTCTGTGCTATATTTATTTTAAATTTCAGAAAACAAATATATGAAAATCGTAGATGAAAGAGTTGATATGTCTACATAGAAATGCCGATTTAAAGTCTAGGCATTTACCATGTTTTACTGCTTTACATAGTGTTGCGTCTTATATAAAGTGTTGTGACTCAATTTCATCTTCTTTTTTTTTTTACATATATATCATATCTGAATTCAATGAACACACAACTACTTATTTAAACGTTCTATGTGTTCGCGCAGAGCAAATGTTTGTCGGGGCCCCCCTGTTTGTAACCCCGAATGTAAATAGTAAAGAACGGCATTGTAGAAAAGAGAGAGCCGTAATGCAGAAGAGAAGTTGTGTATTTTTCTGTATACACATGCATTTTCAATTTACTGTGAAGCATATGAACATGCACAGGGAACAATACTACATATTTGGATAAGGAGGGATATATTCTCGTGTGAATCGTTTACGAGGAAATTCTGACAGCCACACTACTGTCGACGGATGTTTATGTTTCCATTGATCAGCCGTTGTAAGTTATGAGTAATAAAGGAGAAAAGATGGACATTAAAGTGTGTAATTTATGTGGATGATACTGAAGAAGGTGAGGCTTTTTACTCCTTTTAAAATTTCTTGTCTATAGTATAGTTGTTAAACTGTCAGCATGTTAACTGGTTAACATTTAGCCTAAATATACGTGCACATTGCCACTATTTAGTCCAGACAGCGTCTATTAATCTTTTAACATTATTGAATCCCAAATGTTGTAGTTTTCACTTGTTTTTTTTTTACCAGAATTTTGTTTGAATTACAGAGATGATTTGTTAGGGTGAGGGTGATTGTTTATTCACATGTAATTTTTACATTGTTTACTTGATGTTTATACTATAGACTCGCTCAAGGTTCATTGGGGACAGCAAAGGGTGACCGAATTTATATATTTAATAAAAATAAACAGATTATGAATTTTTAATTCAAAATTCAAAGCAGGGTCTATTTAGAAACATATCATAGCGAGCGCAGCTCGCCGGCGCGCAGCGCCGGCGCGAAGCGAGCTCTACCGGCAAGGCATGTGTGAATAGAAAATTCGGATTTGTTGCACATTCATTCAACGGATTTTTTTTGGCGTCAGTAAATCGGACCAGTAATGCCTTGTTTTAATCGTCCCAGTAATTCCCTGTAAATATGGTTTCCTATTTCACACTCTCACGAGAACAAGATAACAGACTATGTACATCATGCATAGTAAATAAAACCATTACATAAGACTAACAGAGTTGTCGTTCCTTTCGAGTGACGTCACAATGGATTTCTTGCACATTGATCCCACAGAATTTTTCAGAGTCAGTAAATTTCGACCCACAATGCAATTTATCAATGTCGGACGATCTCACTAGACTTGATTCCTTCTCGCGAGAATCAAAGTAAAACTTTTGAGAAACAGATAAATTGTGTAATTTCAAGAATATCATGCTTTTTAAGTAAACAAAACAGTATATTTCACTTAGTTTTTTTTTCTTCAGGGTTTTTTCAAAGACACAGACGACACTTGACCGACGTGAACTTTGACGTCACAATAAGGGGAAATTACTCTAAATAGTTATTGTAAATCTGCTGAAATATAAATACCAAAAACTTCTCAAAATCTTGCAAAGCTAGCAAATGGGGACATCTTTTTTTTTAAAATAGGAAACAGTTGTAACTTGCTCTCATTTGGATGAATGCTCACATTTATTTTATTCACTATATATTTACAGTAATTTCCAGGAACGTTTTTTAAAAGGGGGCGCGGTAGCATCATTCAAAAAATATTTACAAGCAAAATGAAAAAGAAATTATCAAAATCAGGGAAATTCTAATCCGGGTGAGGAATGGTGGGTGCGTAGTATGCATTTAGCTCTTTAACTGCTCAATGGTATCTTTATTTTCATATTTATTACATCCTCCGGGGGGGGGGGGGATGTCCAAAACCGTTTTTCTCATATGATCAGCAAATTTTTTTTAAACGTAATTTTTTTTTTTTTAAACCGGGGGGGGGGGGGGGGGACTCCATGATAAGTCAATTTTTAATATTTTAATATGTAAGTTTAAGAAAAATGTCTGCTGCAAGAAAAGAGGAAATAAACTGCAATAAACATTATGTTAAAATCTTTATTATTCAACAACATTGTATCTGAGTTAAATAAATAAACAATCTTATAAATTATGAATAATGAAAATTCAATAGAAAAAATAGGTATCTATATATTTTTTTTGCATTCAAATTCATTATCGTTACGTTGATACTTTTATTTTTATTGATTTATCATAATTCATTATTTGATCACATGCTGCGCTCGCCCCAACGGTCACACCGTAAAACATATTATATTCTTGTGTGGAAGACTCCAAATGTAAACATAATATTAAGTTTAAAAAAATTGTATTCTTCAGAGTTAAAACATGACTTTAATATATCTATGATGCTGATCGTTGTATCATTATAGAGAGGTTTAGCAGACCAACGGGTACATGTACTTGTTTGTGTGGGTTACAAGTTAGAACTATGCATATACCATTTCACATAACTTTTCGTTTTATGTACTTGTACAGTTTGTTAATGTTTTAAAAGCAATTCTTATATATTCATTTTTTTTTTAAATTTGACTATTCATAAGTCACAGTCGAAATCTGCAGGATGTGAGTGTTATTTATTGTTGAACATCATCGTTAAAAATATATCTGGATATTAAAATCTGTACTTCACAAAATTATACATTTTAGTGACAATTTCTGTTTCTTGATATTATCAAGCTGGCTTTTGTGTGGTTTTCCAGACAGTGTAGCATTCAAGTCAGTGTTAGCTACGTTATGCATAACCAATTTACATGTACCGACTGCTTTCTTACTGGTGGATTCATTTTATAGATGATTAGCTTTTGTTGCAGACTAATTATATATGCACGGACAAAACAACACAGAAGATATCAGGGAATGAAAAATTCATCAAGTTAGTTTTGACTGTCGAAATTTGGGTATTTTTTGAAAATGTATATTCGTGACAAAACATATATGTAGTACATAAAACTGTTGCTCTACGAAGCAAATTTGGGTTAGACCATATCAGAAGCTACAATGCAAGTATAAGATATATATAAACCCTTTGATTTCGTTAGAGCCTAATGCCGGTAGCTGACTGAATTTTATCGTAACGCTATTAAGAAAACCCAGCTGATCTGATAATATCAGTACTCGCATCAGCTATAAAGGATTTAGAAAAATAGCCAATAGATAAATATAAGTTATAAGGTCTACATTACATGTACTTTGCAATTTACATATATATCAATTTGTGTTCATGCGTGTAGAAGTTTGTCTTTACAAAAAGCAGATGACATAATGCACATATTTTTCTTTCTACATGTACACGTATGCATGCATGTTGATAAGCTAAACATCTCTATTTAAAAAAGAAGGCAGGGCGTCTGAAATTAAGATCTCATACACAACAGATGATCTTATAATATCAGTACCCACATCAATTTTTAAGGATTTTGAAAAAAAGCCAATAAATAAATATAAGATATAAGGTCGACATTACACGTACTTTGCAATTTACATGTATGGTAATTTGTGTTCATGCGTGTAGAAGTTCGTCATTACAAAAAACTAAGTCTATAGTTTGAAGTTGTGCACTATTACACAGGGGATTTCGCCACATATCATTCTCGTATCAAAATGATATGATTCTTATATAATTGCGCTGATATGAGATGATAAAAAAAGGGCATCATATGAGAATCATATCATCGGTATCATATGAGAATCATATAATTCTGACATGAGAATTATATAATAAGGGCATCATATCAAAATTATATGATCGCTTATATAATGATTATATAATTCTTATATGACAATCATGTAATTTTGACATCATGTGAGAATCATATGAAGAAAATATGTGGAGATGAAGGCTATAGCCTTTTTCGTTCAAAAGCAAATTTATCAATATATATTACTATATTTATCTTGTTTGTTCTGGTCTTTGAATGTTGAATCTTAATATGATAAGGATAACATCTTGTGATGACAATATCAATTTCATTAGAATAAAAAATGACTCAAAACAGTAAAGAAATTGTCGATACATATATTCTGATCTTTTTTTTACAGAACAATGGTGGTCATTGAACAAATATATAAACATATGCACACTTACTTAATATTGACACAATATAAAAACAATTTTTAAAAGAGTTTTCTCCATGATACTAGAATACATTCATGTAACTACTCAAAATCGTGTGGTTTACATTTAATATACCACAATTACTGACAATATAAAAACCACTTGATCAAAGATGTCAAACAGCTAAAAAAAAAAATAGTCTGAAAGTAACAGTGTTGAGAAAAATCTATGCAATAAGATATTTATACAAGAGAAGTTTGCCAATGAGAATTGTGCAGCCAAAAGAGTCCAAATAATTGTTATTGATATGTAAAGCTTATTTTACAATCAATACAAATAGCAAATTAAATGAATTTTAAAAAGTTACAATCTAATAATTTTTTGATTAAGAATTTTCCTTGTCATACACCAATATAATTCAATTTTGGTTGTAACGCGCTTTCTGATTGGCTTAAAAATTATTTTATATTGTATAAAGAATGTTGCCTACATCCGCCTGACGTTATGTTTGAATTTAGTACAATTATATGTAATTTTAATGGTCAAATGACTGTTTTTATCCGCAATAAATAGCTAAAAATTAAATGAATGCAATATTTATTAGTTTTATACGATATAAAATGGTTTGGGGCAGTCAACGCTTTTTTATAAACCGCTTTGCAGTTTATAAAGCGTAAACTGTCCCAAACTATTTTATATCGCACGAAACTAATAAATATTGCATGCAATCCTTAATTAATAACATAATTATTTGTAATTTACAACTGATCCACATATTTCTTGATTCTTCGTTCCTCTTTCTCTTCAAGCTTCTCCCATTTGTCGTCCCTGGTGTTATTTATAACAACTTTGTGAAACTTCTCAAATTCCTTCCAGAAGGCATAGCCCGCTGTTCCTCCCTTTCGGAACAGTTTCTCAGCTCCACAGAAAGATCTCTACAAGAAAAATATAACACGGAAATTAACACAATTAATTAATGTGTATATATTGAAAAAAATCATTGGTTAGATATATATTATAAATACTGCATTATTACATAGGTGCATAGATCAGCTAAATAATAAAAGCCCTTAAGGCTCCAGACTCTCATTACAGTATAGTACTGTTACGTACATGTATTTACATAATATATTACATGTATATCAAATCAGAAATAAAATTAATGTAGAACACCAGCCTTATTCAATATTTCTATACATGTGGCTCTTCTACATATAGGAGCATAATTAGGTAAACAGGAGCACTGAGATAATTTCTAAACAAGTCTGAAGGGCTTTACCAGCATCAATGTCAGATGTTGTCTCTGTGTATCAAGAATTGGAACATGGGACGGCAGGAAACATTTCCAAAGGTAGTTATGAAGGGACTTCAGAGCAAGTCCCTCCACATCTACTTCTTTGTTGCCCATCAACTACAATAAAAAAAAATTACTTAAAATCCTGAAATATATTTAACTGTTAAGCAGCTTAAATAATTGAGGGTGGCAATTGAAAAGCTTAAATTTATGGATTGCACTACATGTAGATCAATTATTATTAAAAGAAGACTACTTTAATTTACAGTACAGGTACATTATTGAAAGCAATATATATAATCCAACATTATCCACGTTACACAAGATGCAAATATTATACAAAAACTTGATCATAGCTAATACATGCATGCATGATGATCATATAAAAATATGATACTTCATCTTATATAATTGTAAAACATAAGATTTCAATTGTCATATTACACAACTTCTCCCAATGTAAAAATAAACTTGCAAACAGTACAGACAAACCTTTGATCTGACTTGATTTCTGTAGTGAGTGAACTTTTTTGAACCAAATGTAGCTAAGACACTCAATGACCTCCCAGAGGAATCTGACCAGCCAGCCTTTTTTATCAATTTCTGTAACATGTTCTGCAAAACAATATGACTATCATTTATTAAACAAGTTTTGATCCTAACCAAGTTAGATCCAAGCAACACATAAGCAAAGCGACAAATTGTTTGATGGAGATAAAATTAGGACCATGCATATTATAAGGGGACCATTTATTATTTAAATAAATTACTTAAAAACATGCTAATAACTAAGTGCCAGGGAAGGCAGATTTTACTTAGATATATAAGCGTAATTTGTACGTTATATCCGTCAAGTTTACAACATGTACTAAAGTCTTGTGGAATGAAAATCACTTATCTGTAAGCATCAATTCATTAAATAGCGAGTTCGCTATAACCATCTTTTACTGTATATCAATTTACCTGTGTTTCTGGCTCCTGGAAAGAAATCCAAGGATTTAAACTGAATCTTTCCTTCAAGAAGTTAATGTATTCCTTCTGCGAAATAACAAATAAATAAATGAAAAATAATTAAAATTTTAATTTTAACTTAATTTAAATTTAATAATATTCTAATCTTAACAATAAAATAAGGATAAATTTTTCAGTCACCTCTATGGGAGATCCCTCTACTATGGCACATTTCTGTGCCTGGGATGCCTCTAGAGTGCAGTTTAATTTGTAGATCTCTTCTCTTAATTTTTTCTGCTCATTCACTAATTTGGATAAAGAAAATTCCCACAACATAAAAATTTTGTCATCAATAAAATAAATAAATTCACTATATACTTAAATCATCAGATAAATAAGTAACAAAAATAATCTTTTTAATTGCTTACATATTTCTGTTAAGACATCCATCACATTACGGGAAGCAGCAGTTTTATCTACACTAGTCACTTCCGTGGAGGCTGCCAATGGGGGTAGGGCCCTGGCCTCTTGTGAGAAGAGCTCTTGGGATTGTTGCGAGTCCTGAAATATGTTAAAAATAAAAAGTCAATTGTTGCATTCTTTAAAAAAAAGTTCAATATGAATTAAGTTTATTATTCAGGACAGATTTGTATCAATTAATTTAATACAATTATATGACATACCGGTATATGTATAATTACATGGACAAACATAGTTTTTTATGTATTTTTTAGGGGGGGGCGGGGGTATAAACAAAAATGCATTTAAAGTACATATGAAATTGCTTCAGGAAATTTATGCGCAGAAAATAATTGTATATCTTTACTTACAGACCTGAAATGACTGTATTTTAATGCATGTCTGTTTTAAAAGTTCATAATACTGAAGGAGGAATCAAAGCAGAAAGAAATTTATATAAGAGAACCAAAAAATTACTATTTTGAGACATAATATTAAGAAATAAAGAGTTTCTAAACCTCACATATAGACATGATATAGGCTACAGAATCCGCCCCCCCCCCCCCAACATCTTGGATCCGCCGCTTCATATTGAGTTGTCTCTCTTTGTTTACACACTATTTACAGGTGTAGACTAATGTTATTCAAACGTTTTTTTTAATACCTGATAGTTCAACACGAATATTACGTATATGTAATCCTTAGAATTACTTACCGCCAAGAAATCGTTTTCCATTTTCTCGTCTGCTAGAACGTGCTGAGAACGTGCTTCGTATGCATCTTAGTTAATTAAACGCTTCAAAGACAGCGTCAAATTGTTTCTGATTTCAAGCGTGTAAAACACTTCGACGTAAATATTGACAGATCAATGGCATTTCGTTGTGTCGTCTGTGATGTCAAATTTGACAAATGTAATCACTTCAAGAGACACCTCGAGACTAAGAAACATAAGATTAACGACACTTTTCAAAAGTTATCGGAGAAAACTGTAGACGGAGAGCAAGTACACGAGACATGCATCGGAAGCACCGGTCCGTATGATGGCGATGGACATGTCAATGACCATGATTTTTGTGTTAGTGATTCAGATGCTGAAATTCAGGACGATGATGGTGTCGAAGAGGTATTTATACACTTAGAAAACGTTCCAAAAGATAGATTTGCATAGTTTAATGTTTAAATTAGTATACACAGGTTAATGTAAAAATATAATGTAAAAATAAAACGATTTACTGAACAAGCAATTTTAATACATGTATCACGATATTTTATTTCCCTTCAGCTTGGCGGTGCTTATACAAACACAACACAAATCAGAGGTAGCAACGATGAGTGGTTTCCGTTTCCCTCAAAACTCAGTCTTCTTCTTTATGGCCTACTTCACAGTCCAACACATCATATTGTAAGAATTATTATTAAAACATGACATTTGAATTGATATATAAAATTGACCCATGAATATTAATTTTAACAATTTTACATTTGATTTTTTTTCAGGGGGAGGGGTCTGGTCCCCCCGACCCCCCCCCCCCCCCTTTGATCCATGCAAGATATACATTAAAACATTACAATTGCCAGATGTTAGTGGAATTGTTAAAAATGTTACTTTTTCATTTTTATATTTAAAAATGTTTTTAGAGCCTTGAAGTAGCCAAGTATGTGTGGTTTATTTTGAGGGAGGTAGGGGTGCCCAATATACCACCAATCAATCAAGTTCGGAATATGAAGTTTGGGGATTTGAATGTTGAGGATTTAATCATAAAGGTATATAATATATACTGTAATACTTCATATCTTCATAAATACAATATGCATATAATTGTAAATTTTAGGATTCATTTTTTGCCTTGATAAACATAATAAAGTTTATCAATGTTAACAATCAACATTATAATTAATATGTTGATTGAATATTTCAGGGAGAAGATGACTCTGGTTTGCCACTCTATATCATCAAGCCTAGTGAAATTGCCAAACTTAATATGAGCAATCCAACTATTTCACCAAATATTGCAAGGTAAGTATCACATAAACAGATCAATGATACAAAACAAGGATAGCAGAATTAATGGTTACTAAAATCAAAAATTATTATTAAAATTAGGTATCCTAGGAAAACAACAGTTATAAAAGAACAAAGAGATGGGACCAGACTGCGTGAAATTATATCCCCCTGGGCATCAGTCAATAACATCCATTTTCATGTAGGAGAGCCAGTAAAAATAACAAACAATGCCTTAGCAGGTGTAATAAGAGCCTTTTATGAGAGTGATGAGGTAATTACTTTATTTTACTTTTAAACATTGAAATTGAAATACCATGAAAGTCTTTAAAAGTTAAGAATTTTTTTCCATTTTCCTTTTACCAGCAGAATGTTTTGGCTGAAATTAAAATTGCAGAGGGAGACAGAAATTACGTAAATGATGACAAGTAAGTATCAAATCTTCATTTTGTTTTTATTCTTATTTACAAAATTTGAAACAACGCTTATTAATAAATTAAAACAATACCCCAGTAAAAAGATTTGCTGTGCATGGTTTCTACAAACCATTCAAAGTACGGGTATTTAGAATGTAACAATAAATGATTTATTATGATATAGATTGATCATAATTATTCGGATATTTTTAGCAGTTTGATGGAGAGAAGTAGACTGGTGACAGTACCTTTAACAAGTTTATCAAAAGATGTGGAACCTTCAGTCATGAATGATTCAATAACAACATCGGGTCAGCTTGTGGAAAAACCAAAGGAGGTTTGTTTTGTGTCCAGTATATTAATTACTCAGATATGTGGCCAGCTATATATTACATGATAATATTACTTTAATATCAGTTAAACTTGATCATGTATATTTATTATACTCATACCAGAATTTGAATTTTAGATTCCCAAAGTTTCAATTCCTGTTAACCTTTTCATTGATGACACCTCAACAAATGTCAGTAAAAGATGGCAACCAATGCATTGTGCCCAAATGCAATTAGCAGGTACACAAATTAAGAACCAAAATCTATTTGAATAATTTTAAGCTAGCCCACCTGAATCGAATGTTCAAGTGAGCTTTTCTGATCACAAGTTGTCCGTACTCCATCTGTTTGTCCGTCCATCAAGTAGGGTTCAAATTTCAATGTAGAAATAATTAGAGAGAAATATTTAAGAAGTAAACAGCAATGTTAAAAAGTTCACCGGGATATAGACTTGGTTGGTCACGTGATCAAATCCTGTGAAGCCCAAAGGGCTTCTTAGAAGCTATATAGATTTGATCACATACCAATTAAACAAGTTCATATCCTAGAGAACTTTTTACATTACTGTTGAATATTACTTATACATGTATGTATTTACATTTGAGAATGGCAAATCGTTCAGAATCATTAACGATGTTTTTATGTTAACAATATTGCATGTGCGTTAATTATTGTGAGGTCATTAAAACATTTAACCCTGGACAAGCAGTTAATACTGTATTCTCAAAAATTACTGCAGCAACGTTACACTTTTTGCCAAATTAATGTAAATATCTAATCATTACAGGAAATGTTTTTTTATAGGTGTTCCTCTCCAATTTCGTAACAATGAGATTTATTCCAATTTTCTTGGAGCTTCTGAGCATGCCTCAGTGTTGAGCATTTCAAAGTTAATTCTGCAGGACATTGAATCTACTCAACAGTAAGTTGAAAAAAATTCTCTGAATATAGAACTGTAATTACATCAGTCATACCTTTAATTCGATATATTGTTTAGCATGTTTGATTATAAGGGCCCCGCTCAATGATGTCAAGTTAATTTTAAATCATATTATTATTATATTTAAGAAATCCAGTTGAGACGTTTGATGCCGATATGAAGACCTGCATAGAAATCAAGATGGAAGTGGCTTCATTGATCGCTGATTTTAACATGCTTTCTCTTGCTTGCAACCATGCTGGGGCAACAGCATTGAAATTTTGTCCTAAATGTCATGTATGTTATCACTGTAATAAAGTTTGTTAGACTGCCTGATTAAGGGTCCTCTACACTCCTCTGAAAAGTTTTGCATACAAGCCCATTATTCTGAATTGATTATTTAAAGATCTGGATATTTAACATGTGTTCGACTTGTCAAAGACTAAAAAAAATATCAACTT
The DNA here is from genome assembly GCF_902806645.1 of Magallana gigas. Classification (NCBI taxonomy): domain Eukaryota; kingdom Metazoa; phylum Mollusca; class Bivalvia; order Ostreida; family Ostreidae; genus Magallana; species Magallana gigas. The sequence continues at coordinate 11,669,500 of NC_047567.1, read as the reverse complement.
TAGGGGAAAAAATCAAAAGTTTTACAGCTACTCGTGAAAATTAAATTCCCTGCCGTATTCGAACTCACGATTTGCAGGTCGATCGGTAAATCGAAGCTACACATATTGCTCCACAGAGATAGACATATATTATGATGGCAAATTAATTGTTTCACAATGCATTAAAATCGTTATGATGTGACATACAGTTAATTGTTATAAATAGTAGAAGTCACGGGGTGTAGAGGATCCTTAATAAAAAAAACCCATCTACTTCATGAATTATTTACTGCTTCAAATGTTTGGGTGGTCATGAAACCCCTTTATAAAGATCATATACAATTGGAAAATATACATATATCTATATAATTTTCTCTAAAAAAAAATCAAGTTCTGAGGTAATATTTTTTACAGGCTGACAGAGATACATGTTCTTCTAAAGAAAGAGAAAGATTCCCTCAAGAGACAGTGAGAACTATTGAAAGACTGCGATTAAGAGGGACTGAACAATCAAAAAAATCTCTTAAGAAACAGACAGGTGTGAAGGACTATGACAATCCTTTTTGGGAAGTTTTAAACCCTCATAGGTATTTAGACATTGTTTTTAAATTGTTGTACACTTTGTTTTAAACATTGAACAAGAAACATTGTTAAAAGGTATCTGATTGATACAGTATAATTGCATCTATGATTGAATAAAATTTCCTTTATATCAAAATATATAATGCTTGCATTGTATAACATTCTAAAGATATTGCATTTCAGTTTTGTACAAATTGACATACCGGTATATGGTGTTTTTTTTTTTTAAAAAGTACCGGTATAAATTTTGCCTTATTTTTTAAATTTGATTGGTGAAAAATAAACATTTTAATTGACTTATATAGCCTAACTAAGGTTTTATATGAGTATAATATGAATTTGGGAAGTTTACTCTTTAATTATTATAATTTTATTTAACTTTCCTTTTCTTGTAGAGATATTCCATCTGGAGTGCTTCATTTATTTCACTTGGGCACATCAAAGCACCTTTTGAAAGTTTGCATTGAATCACTGAGTGAGAATAAAGTTTCAGTGCTTGAAAGTCATCTGTCGGGACTTGATTCTCAGCAGCAAATAACTTTCAACATCTGCAAGAACTTAAACAGTAGACAAGGAAAGGATTTGAAAAAATTTGTAAGTACTTAATTGTCTGAAATTCATTATATGGATCGAATGAATTAAAGTTGTGCCTTATACGAGTTTAGCTTAAACTGGCCCGGGCAGTTGATGCTTTATATAAACCTCAAAAGCATTATAACTGTGCAGGTGCCCTACAGTGATCAGTCTGTCCGTCAGTTACTTGTCTGGGGCTTATAATTCTCTCCCCTAAAGCCCAATTTAGCTCATAATTAACCACAGACTGCCTTTGGTTAAAATGTGTGCAGTGATCTTGAACCAAGTATATATAGAAAGGGCCCTTTGATGAAACCTTGTCAACATTTCAATGATGTCAAGCTATTAAATGATATTTCAAGTTTAAAATTAATGGAAACGTTTGTTGTATATTTCAAAATTTTTTTTATAGCATCTTTGATGCCCAAAAAGATAGGTAATGGTGGTTTTCTTTTCCATTTAGATTCAAGTCGCACCTTTCAGCTTAGCTTTTGCTGGTTTGAATACAGTGTATTTGAAGATGACCTGTTTATTAGCTTTGGTAATTATGAGAGGCATGAGCCTTGTTTACATAACAAAGAATTGTGAGCTCTGTATCTTTCATGTAATATTAAATGAAAACTTGTTATATTGAAGAGAACTGTGGCTTATGGGTGTCTAATGTTTAATTTATTTGGTTGCAGATAAATAGAATGGTGTGCAAAGATTCCTTTGACGATGAGGACATTCAACTCTTAGACAATCTTGTAAAAAAGTATCTTCAAATAGTCGAAGAGCATTTACCTCAACTTAAAAACAAAGTGAAAACTCACTTGCTGACACATTTGGTAAGTTGATCCATTACACATAATTCAACTCGTATTAATTAATTCAATCTTAAATCCATACATGTACCAGCTAGGGGTATCTTCCAATGTTTTTGAATTTTATCCCTATTCTTACTTTGACAGACAGATGAAATATCACGCCATGGTCCACCTCTTGGATATTCTGAAGATGTCTTCGAAAAGAGGCATGGCCTGATCAGAGCAAAGCTCTTCAATCAAGAAAATCAACTCGCAAGAAGTCGAGATACGGCCATTTTATTTGGAAAAAGCTGTGTTTTCCTTCATGTGTTAATGGGTGGTTTTTTCCAAACAAATGATGCAACATGGTAAGGAAAAGAACAAATATATTATCTGCATAAATCATCCTCTTCATTATGTTCTTAATTTATTGAACAAGTCGGTGCATATTTTACTTATTCATATTTTTATACCCTTAACAACAAAGTTGTAAAGGAGTTGAATGTTTTTTAACCGGTCACTCTGTATGTCAGTCTGCGCCATGTAATTAAGCTGGCAGTAACTAGCTCCTATAACATCCATGCACAGAATATTATAAAAAAAATTGTAGCTATATATTCAGAACAAAATGTGTCATAAATGTGACGGTCAGACTGGTTCGAATACCAGCACCAGATAGCTCAGTTGGTAGAGCACCTGACTAGAGATTCAGGGGGCCCGGGTTCGAAACCTGGTCTGTTCTTTAAAGACATTTTAAAAGTATGTATATAAATATACATAAATGTAAGTTCTTGTGCAATTATCTTTTGGGTGTTATGCCCTTTTTAAAATCCAATCATTTTGTGTATGTGATGCATACCCTGATTTTTATTAAGAGTATATTGTCAAGTAATAGGGGAGAGTGAGTTGTTAAGTATTAAGTCATAAATCTTTGTTATTCTTACTGACCTGAATTACTGGTATTATAAGCATTTTATAATTGATAATTTGTTGACAGGACCCAAAGCACAAAGAGTGTACAAGAACTTGCTCAAAGGAAGGAAATGATAGACTTTCTTGGTAATTTATGATATAAATACATTTGTTATATTCAGTAGTATATTCTCACTGCCTCATATAACTCTGTATAGACAAATAGTCAATAACTGAAATATAAGTTTGTCCGGAAATTTTTTTTTCTTCAAAATTAACTGGCTAGGAATAATATCTACAGGATATACATCATATATTCTATACATGCAGGTCATTTGTCAACCAAAGACCCCAACTATGAAAGCCATATGCCAGTGTTACTGATGCCAATCCGCTGCAACAACAAGAAAGCAATTCTCCAAGAGTTATCATCTTTCCATCCACAGTGCTTATTGTTACAAGGACTAGTTGACCTTGGCACTCCAAGTCCCACAGTGGATGGAAAGATGATAACTTACCAAGGCTGTAGGAGTCAGGATGGATCAGTAATCAAAGAGGGGATGTCCTTAGCATATATGAACAGGGAAAATGAGGTATGAATAAAACTTCTCAATATGTAGAGTCCGTGAGTGAATGTCAGGTTTTGCACATCAAGTTTTGTAAGTTCGTGTGCATCATTTGAAATATTTTCTCACTTGAACATTTTCAGCTCACCTGAGCTGAAAGCTCAAGAGAGCTTTCTGATCATTTTTTGTCCAGCGACCATCTGTCTGTCTGTAAACTTTTAACATTTTCGAAAACTCATATGTTATTGTATTTAATAAATGAACTTGATGTCTACCTAAGTTATACTCGTATAACCTGGGTTGGGGCAGTTTACGCTTTATAATGCTCAATATGTGATAACTGTAAAATCATCCCATTACAAAGTGACTTAATGTTAAGCATAAGAATACGTAATAATATGTGAATTATGTGACCTTGCATGGTCACTCTTCTTTTAATCTTGATTTATGCATGCTGTTTCCCAAATAATGTCTAAAATTTCATATTCAGGTTGAAATCGGACTCTTCAAGAGAGGATATTTAATACTTCTAGAAAATCAGAGGAAGTCGTTAATTACTGTAGAGAAAGGACACATCCAGACAACATCATTTCTAGGTTGCCCTATTGTGCACCTCAAGAACGAAACTGATGTAGTCCCCCTCCACAGAGTTCTTTCCTATGTCCCTCTTGTTCACCATTGCGCTCAATCCCACTGCACCATCAGAGAAGGAAGAACTACTATCAGAGTGGAACAAGAGGACAAAGATGTGTATAAAAGATTTCTTGTACATAACATGAATCATGCCATAAGAGTTTATGTAGTTAATGTTTTTTCTCTTAAATGTCCATCAGAATTTCCATTTTCAGATCTAAAAACCTGCTCAAAAAAATTGTAAATTTACCGTTCTGCTGTCTGAAAATGTGTACATATTTAATTGTACATCAAGAGTATCAATTACTATGTATAACAGGTCTTACTGTTAAAGATTCAATATCCTTTGAAGGAATAAAATGTATTCCCTTTTTTCAAAGTTCAATGGTTTGATGAAAAAACATTGTTTGTACCGGTACATGTAGTGTTTTTTTTTTTATTATTGAGAGTATTTTTGCCTAGGAGATGTTTTTGTTATACTGTGTGGTAGACATTCTTTAATAGAAATTTTATATTTAAAGGTATGTTAATATTGTATGCACTTTTTTTCATCATGCATATTATGAAGGTGATTTGCAATATTAGCTTCATTGTTTTCAAATGTACTGTGAAAATTAGAAATTACAAGTGAATGTTGAGAAAACTAAATATTATATTTTGTGGTAAAGACAGACAATCTTCAAATGTATCATTTCTTTACAATGGTAATGAAATAGAACTTGTCAAGGAATTTAAATATTTAGGAGTTTTATTTTTAAGAACAGACTCTTTCTACAGTACTAATAAATAAGTAGTGACGAGAGATACCCGAGTAATGTACACAATAATTAAGTAGTGTAGAGAATAAAATCTATCGATTGATTGTCAACTTGATATGTTTGATAAAATGATTGTTTCAATTTTACTGTATGGTTCTGAATTGTGGGGTTTTGAAAAGTTATATTTAAGAGAGTCAACTCTCCAGGCTGATGTGTACAGTATACACTCTTGCTTTTTGTATAATATTGTCTGTATTGTTTATTTTCTCTATGGTGTTTTATACAATATGACAATACGAATTGAATTGAGAATATGAATTGAATACTGTATTTATCTCTCAGAATTACATGTTTTTATTTTAGTTTCTGTTTACAATTGCTGTCTATAGATTATGTATATTTTAATGACAACAGGTAAATTAGTTTTTAAAACTAATTGTGCTAGCTATAGCCGAATGACATTCTTCTTATTATTATCATTACAGTCTTATCCTTTCATAGCATTATCCAAAAACACAAACTGATTTGTGATTATGATAAGCATATGATATGCACTGCATCAACTTTACAAAGATTTACAATTTCCATGCAAAACTTTTCATATACAATCTTTGTTCATCAATGATAGTCATTAATTTATAACCAGATTTATCAAATAAATGGATGCAATGAATCCAAACTGTCATTATTACTTTAAAGTAAATCATATATAGACATAATCATATGATTATGATATGCTTCTCATATAATTCTGATATCATATGAATCTGATATGATTATGATATGAAGTTGTTATCATATAATTCAAATCATATCATAATCATATGATAGGGATTATATAATTCTTATATGAATCAATTTTTATATCATTCTTATGTGATTTTGATATGATTCTTATATGAAAAGAACTTCATATCAGAATCATATGTGGCGAAATTGCCTATGTATGTTTTACGCCAGTGGCGCCATATCTTTGAGCTCGCCTGTCCATGTTTGACGTAATTAGGGGGTTTTATTCATTATCTTTAATCTAAGGGGGTGTTAATTTTGAAAATGTATCGATATTTCATGGTATCATTAAAAAAAAATAATCAGACGGAAGACCTACTCGTTACTCGTAACGAGGTCGCATCTAGTTATTAAAGTCTTCCGTTTCCAACGGAAGACCTTATTTGTTTTCGTACTGTTTCTTCTTATCATTTTTTCCACAAATTTTGTGCACGCGATTTCCCAGAAACTAATCGGCCGATTTTGACCATTTTTTCTCAGATTATTGCCAGAGGTCATAATTCTAGACATTGTTTAAAATTTTGAAATCGTCACTTCCGGTACCGAGTTACGGTGGATTTTCTAATTTTTTACGACCTATTTTGTGCAGAGCTGATCTCAGAAACTATTAGAGATATGAATACGAAATTTTCAGGATAGGTAGTCTATAGTTTGAAGTTGTGCACTATTACATTGTTTTACGCCAGTGGTGCCAACCTTGGAGCTCGCCTTGGCACGAAAATTAGGTCCGAATTTTCATTCAAAATTTTCATACGTTTTGATCTGTATCTTTTTTTCAGTTGATATTTTGTTAAATAATATAAAACAAAAGTGGTGGAAAATCAAAAGTTCTTTCCGATAAAATTTTTCTCTTTTTCAAAAAAAAAAGGGGCTGGACGCTTTTGTTTAGGGACCAAGAGACTCGTAAAATCTGTTACAGATAACTTGACAACGGTAAATATTTTGTTATGCATTATAGAATCAAAGTTGTTGAACAGTTTTGAAAAAAAAGTCATCATCAGGCCCATGTTTGACGTCATTATGGATTTTTATTCATTATCTTAAAAATTGGGGGGGGGGGATGCTAATTTTGAAGTTGTATCGATATTTCATGGTATCATTTAAAAAAAGATCGGACGGAAGACCCACTCGTTACTCGTAACGAAGTCGTATGTAGTGATACTAAATACTGCACAATCTTCTACAGAAATCGTTATGTGCATGGCGTTTAAGAGTGGTAGACAATAAGTAAAAAAATGTTGTCTGAGGTGGGATTGGAACGCACCTTTGGGTTCGCGGGTACGAATTTCATTGACCACGCAGAGAGTGCCATCGAACACACTTAATTCATGGACGTGAGAGTGTGTTAATGCTACGTTAAGTACAAAAATAGAAAGCCCAGGTCTAAATAATGTTAGTAATCGCTTGATGATGGGGAAAATGTCAGTTTCAAAAGATGCGATCGGAAAGCAAACCGAAAGTAGAGATCGTGGATTCAGTTTACTCCAACGCAAGGAAGTCCATAAACAATTAGTTATGCATTTTGCACATGTATTTCTGCCTTAAAAGTTGTTGTCACGTCGTTTACAAGAATAGTCTACGGTTTGAATTAAATGGGATTGATATACTTAATAAATGAAGAAAGGACGAAACACGTAACAAGTAAATTTATTCAGTATAAAATCGATAACTGTAATTTTTACAGTTCCAACATTCAGAAATAATGCATATGCTTTCTAAGGTCTAGATTTAACAGAATACAAAAAATATACATGCATCTGAATAGTGATACGTTTACTTATACCCCGTGCACTCTGTACATTTTTATTCCCTGTACAATCACTACGTGCTGTTTGATTTCAGGATTTTAATCATAAATTTTACATTCTGCTAAAGATTTGGCCGACAATAAGAATGAGGCCCGATGTACATTTATATGGGTTTTTATTAGAATTGAGTGAAAGGATCGGAAGTTCCAATTTTTTTGTCCCTACAGAAAAAGCCATACACGGCAACTGAAGATTCAATAGTCATTTTTAGTCCCCTAAAACTCCTAAAAGGTGTCAAAAAGTAACCCTCAGACCGCATTTTTAAAATTTTACTGTTTCTTATTAAGGTCTTCCGTTTCCAACATGTACTCAAAGTGTTCAAGCCAGTATGCTTTTAAAACATAACATTACCCCACCCCACCCCCCCCCCCCCCAAGTAAATACATTGCATATTATTTATGTATATAAAACTATAACCATTATATTCCACCTTTAAGAATCATTTCACTAAGTTGTACAAGTACTTGTAAATCTTCATTTGATATAAGCCAGTAGAATTTTTGGTCATTGTCCATGTATTGAAAATTTTTACAAGAGTCATTTGGTTTTAATCAGTCGAGCAGAGATTATATTCAATCAAATTTAATCCAAAAGGTCTGAAATTTTTAAGGCAACAAGATAATTATTTCTGAATATAATTGTATAGAACTTTGAATAATGTTATACCCCGCACACTAGCAACGTCATTTTTGAATTCTTGACATTATATAAAAAAAAAAAAAAAAAAAAAAAACTTCGTAATTTATTTCTTAACAAAGAATTAACCGTGATTCTTTAAAATCATATTTTCCATTTAGTACATTACCAAAAAAAATATCTTCTGTGCTTGAAAGAGTCGTAAAGTGGATTATTTGATGTGTGACCAGTTTTCAAAAAAGCCACAAACGTAGCCTCTGGTCTTATGATATTGCTGGTGATATACGTATCTAGTAGCGTTAATTTTCCTTCCGCGCGTAATTACTCTATCGATTTTTTTAGTCAGCATGGCATAGGCTTTAAAAAAATATTGAAACCATATGGAGGGAACTCTCTCTCTCTCTCTCTCTCTCTCTCTCTCTCTCTCTCTCTCTCTCTCTCTCATGCATGGACATTCATAGATCTAGAAACAAAAAAAAAGCTCTGAAAGCGTTGTGTAGTTAACCGAAATGAACGCTTACGATTTTCATATTTTTAAAATGTCTATGTTAATATATCTATTTTAAAATAATTTGTTGCTTAAAGTTTTTCAAATTTAATCGTCATTTACTCTGAAATAAAAACCTTTAAAAAGGCATAGGTTTATGATGCGACAGTGTCACGAATATGATGTTATTAACATATCTTTTTAATCATTCAACAAGATTTAAATCAATTTCCTTATTCGAATTAAAATTTTTACATGTCATTTTTTTTTATTATATCATTTTATATAATACATCGCATACGATAAGCGCGGTGCATTGTGTGACATTACTTGTATTGATGATGAGAACGTTTTGTTAATCATGCATATGGTGACGGATTTTATTTCGCATCTTTTCATAAATAAAAAAAAAACCTGTTGCAATTGATTTGTGTGCTTTTATAAATTAGAACAAAACAACAGTATGTCTTTGTTATATCATATATCCAAAATCTCTTTTAGCTCTGATCAAACTTATCTCTATCTTATTTTAAAAGAAAGAACTAATGATAAAAGAAGCTGAAAAGGATTAGGCTCTATGTGAAGTACGTTCCCCGACAAACAATAAAAAATATCAGTCGGAATTCCTGTTTCAGATTGCATGTACTAATGTGCTCTTGAGCACATTTTAAATCATGTTTTCGTTTATATTGTAAAATGAATTTTATTTAAAAATTCTTTCATTTAAAAGAAGAAAATGTACCTCGATGTGCTCAAATGTAAAATCAAAAGTATATAGTTATTTTCATATCCAAAAGAATATTGTTTAAAAGGGATAGATTCATGAAATATTCTTCTGTCCCACGCGTGTCACTTGACATAGATATTGTTATGCATTTTTTTAAGGACAATGCACTTTGAAACAAATTGCAGAAAAATGCATAACCTCGCGCTAAATGGTTATTAATTAGTAATGTTTTTTTTCTGCAGCGATCGCTACGCTACAATCATAACGAAGAAGAATCATTAAATCATCTATACAATTGTTTATACTTACATCTTATATGTAAGCAAATTAATGAGTTGATTGATAGAAGTATATGAAATTATTCAAGTCCTGTCAGTTAATTTCTACTAAACTATGAATTACAATCAATTTTCGTAAGAAATCGAACGAATCTTACCTGGTGTTCGTAAATATACATAAATAAATAAACAAACGATCTTAGTTATAGTAAAAGTTTATAACACCTGCAATCAATGATTTTCAAAGGTTTTCTTTTTTCTGAACCGCAATCTCGCTTTTTAAAATAAATACATACTTCTTTAAGTTGCTACGAGAAAAGATGCCATTAAATTATGTCTCATGTGTGAACGTAGTTAATAACAACCGCTAATTGCCTAATGAATTCACCTGCTTACACCAAAGCGCAGGGGGCTCGGGTATAATTATCACACCTGTATGAAGCCATTGTTGTTATACAGGTGTCAACAACAAGCTCCATTTCCTGTTGGTTTTACAATGTTAAAAGAGCCCTAAAACAGTCCTTCATTTCTTTCAAGTTGTGATTTAAAACCGTAATCAAAATTAACGAGCTATTGAATCAGCAATTATTTTCAATACAACGGGTGGAAATTGATGACTTCACTTGTAAGTTTCAGTATTCTACTTTAAGCAATTATAAAATGATAACTGGTTAAAACAAAAAGATACGTATAGACACAACTTGAAGATAAGTCAAGATAAAGAAATAATAAATAGACCCCGGACCTTTTATTAGGGCGGACCTTTTCTTATACGGGCCGGACCCTTTTATAGCAAAGGCGGACCTTAAATGTTAACATTTATGGTCCGCCCCGGACCATTTTACAGGGCGGACCTTAAATTATACGACACCGGCCCCTCAAATAAGGGTCAAGAGGCTGTAATGTCTTCTTACAATAACTCATTTCTGAACAATAATTTGTTATCAATTATAGAAGCCAAAATGTTCATTGTGCAGCTGTTAAGCTATACAGTATACTTAAGTCATATATTACGTAATTAGGGGTTTCAAGGGGCCATAATTCAAAACTGGGATCATTAATATCTGAAAAAGGAGAAATATTTTCGAAAGCAATGTAAAACAAAAATTAGGCAAAATAATGTTCTTAACAATATGATACCAAAAATTTTGTTGTTAGTGGCCCCGGTAAGGGGTTAAAGGGTCGGCCCCTAAAACACAGTTGTTTAGATATCTGGAGAACGGTTTACAATTCGTGAACACTTGTAGGACAAAATATGTTTATATTAGCGATACCTTTTATTTGATATCAAGAAAAAGGGGCTGACCCCTCAAATTAGGGGTCAGGAGGGCTACTTAGTCGTTTTATAATAACTCTTATCTGACCAATAATTTGATATTAATCATAAAGCAGCAAATAATCTTTTATTAAGCTTAATTTAAAACTGAAATCCGTTCTAAAATCGGACGATGCATTACAGAAAAATTGGGGTTTAACTATTGATTTTTCCAGGAATTCGGAAATTTTAATGCCGCGTTCTTGGTTTAAAAAATAGTGTAAAATTCACACTGAAAATAGCTTCTACTGAAAATGATTCGTACTAATCATAAAACTTGATAAGAAAACATAAATTATATGCATCTTGAAGAGTTTGCAAAGCTAAATACAAAACTGAAATTCGTTTTAAAATCGGAGCATGCATTGCAGAGATATCGGGATTTAAATATTGATTTTTCCAGAAATTTTGATTCCGCGTTATTGGTTTAAAAAATAGTGCAAACTTCACACTGAAAGTAACTCCCGCTGAAAACAATTCGTATAGGTCATTAAACTGAACTCCTTTTTAAAATGTTAATCAGAGTGTTTATCGAAACGATTTCCTTACTTCGATCGATAATTACGTTGGTAGCATTTATTAGTCTTATAAGTTTTAATCGAAATAATTATCGTACGATTCCCCATGTCAACTCGCCAGGTTTTGACTGCGAACAACAGCTGATAGCGGTGTGTCAATATTTTTAAAAGAAGCATGGCCCGCAAGACGTTGATAGTGGAAATTTCAGCTCAACTAACATATGACAGGTTATAAAGTTATGTTTCAATACAGGATATGTCGTATTGACTTTTTCTTTTCAAAGTATTTGCACTTTTCAATCTAATCCGAGATTCCTCTGACTCTAACCTCGCTTTTCACGTGCGTCACAATTAAAAGCGGTCGTTAGAGTCAGAGGAATCTCGGAATATTATCTGTCCAGTGTATTTTCACGTGTATGTTTTGCCCACCACTCTTTTTAATTTCTATTTATTATTATGTATATGCATATCTTATTTTTTATTGAACAATTTAACACACCACACACTGTAAAACAGTGCAATTAAAAGGGGTTGAGGTCCTAAAGTACACAAGATTAGAATGTTGTAATTAGAGTGCATGTTTGCATGTTGATAACTTTACCCTAAATAGTTGAATACAGCAGATCTTCACCATATCACCTTCACTTAATTAATGAATTAAAAAAAAACTAACTCAGACAGGCTTGTGCTCAATTAAATAAATGTATATGACATTGTAGATATTCAATCTAATTAAAATTAGACCTTTCATCTGGCTCTCTGTTATATGTGGTTATCACCTGTGAAAGAGCATGTAAAACGGCGTGCAAGATGAAAAGAACTTCAAGTTCAGATTTTAGGTTAATGTTCCCTGATATTTATAAAACATTCTTCTCTAGATTTGAATTTTTGTCAGAACCATTGTAATTTTTTTTAGATTTAGTTTATCTTTTATATATATTGAATTTCATTGATTTATATTAGGTAAACTTTACATGCATTACACATCGACATTGTAATTTTTACTGCATGTGCCTCTCTCTCTCTCTCTCTCTCTCTCTCTCTCTCTCTCTCTCTCTCTCTCTCTCTCTCTCTCTCATGCTTTCAATCTTGGCAAAGCGTCACAGAGCAAAATCATTTTGTGCATTTCTCTATCTAGTAAAAGAAATCAACAATGCTTTAAATTTCAAAATGAGCATGTATTATCGCGCAATACCTCATTTTTTCAATGTGCAACCGAAATCCAAAGCTTTATAAAATTGTTCATGGAATTTTATGCACACTAAACATAGTATTGTTTTTAAAACATGTCATTAATGAGAGAAGAGAAAAAAAAACCTCGCTAAATTTATTTGTGAAAACAAAAACCCAGTAGAATTCATTTAATAAGAAATGGTATAGCAGAAAATTATACTTTGACGATGTTCGAATGAAATACTGTAAGTCGTTTTAATTCCACGGTGTTAAAATATAATGATTTCTACTAAAGTACCAATTACGATGGTTTTAATTTCACGCTGCTTAAAAATTCAATTGATCAGAATATAAGCATTAAACGTTTTTTAAAACAGATGATAGTATTCACGATGGGTTTAATTTCACAAGAAAATATTAAATATTGCAAACATAGTGAAAAAAACCAATCGTGATTATTAGCCAATCTACAATATTTCTTTGTAGTTTACAAATTGAATTATTAACTGTTGCGCTATGAGAAAAACTCTCTCTCTCTCTCTCTCTCTCTCTCTCTCTCTCTCTCTCTCTCTCTCTCTCTCTCTCTCTCTCTCTCTCTCTCTCTCTTAATTTGATATGTGTCTATGCCTAAGAAAATTTTTAAATGCTATATTAAGACCTGATATACAAATGTTTGTAGTGACTAAATGAAAATGTCATGTATCAGGATATGTCATACAAATTACACTGCATGGTCAGTGTATTTCTTCAGAAATACTATGAATATTTTCATGTAAACACAGCTATTATTAGTACATGTATGTTAACACAGCTTATTGATTTTTTTTTATTTCAGCAATTGGTGGCCACATGGTTTTCACCTGTTGATTCTTTTCAGCTCTTGAGGTTAACCTGACACCTCTACCCACATGCATTTTCCTTGTGTTCTACAGACTATTTACCGGTAATTCAAATTAAATCGGATAATTCATGAACAGTTACTGTGATGGAACTTTAAGAAAGCATCATTCCTTGTTGTGGTTTGTGTGTTTTTTTTTTTTGGGGGGGGGGGGTATACAGTGTACATGTAAGGGCATTTCTAAGTGATGTTATGTTTTATCGTGATAATATCATGTAGATGTATGTTGTATTGAGAAAAGTTTCTTACTGAAGGAGGTTGAGCATCAGTTGACCTCTAAAAGGTTAGGCAAAGATGTTTTACTATGGAGAACCCAATAATTAAAGGCTGTGTTGAATAGAGGAAAGTTGAAATGGTGGGTTCACTTCAATGGCCATATTTTTCTTAAACCTCAATGGAATTAGGAATTTTTCTCAGAATTGCATAAGCTTTCTAAGTCTAAGACAAAACATCTTTTCATTAAATGATAATAATTAGTTAAAGGTAGCAAAGGACAATTTTAAAAAAAAATGCCCGTTAATAATTTTGCTGTACTTGAAGGATTATGAGTGTTGTAAGGATTCATGAAATGAATTTTAATGATTATCTTTAGTTAGAGGGATGTATCCCATTTGAATTGGTATGCAATATGAAGGCTCCTAATGTTAAGTGCATGAGAAGCAGGAGTTAATTTTGAAACTTGTGGCTATGACTGGTGTGTTGACTGCACAGTGATATTGCAGGTTACAAATGGGAGGTTATATAACTTGGAATGTAGGTGGATGGGACATTATATACCTTTTTACTGGCTATGAGGATGTAGCAAGTTTATTTTCCACCAAGACAGCAACTATATCATGAGGCCAAGCCAAGGTAATTAGTTGCTGTTGAGGGGGATAATAAAGATGCTATTGTCCAAATAGTAAATATGTATTTTATTATCCAAAAAAAAACTTTATTTGTCAGCAATGCAGAATGTTTTCTATGATAAACAACTCAGAGTTATCGGACTAAGAATTTGATGCAGCGATCGGATTACATCAGAGTTGTTCCGCGTTTGAAAATGAGAGAAATTGAATAAATGCTGCTTGTGAACGGTTTTGATGACTATTCACCATGGGTAGATAGCACGGAAACTATTTCACAGTAAGATAGAAAGGCATATTTATCCGCCCGTCTCTCTGCTAAGATCACTTATCCGGGGCATAGCTTCTCTCCCTTTGGCTCAATCTGGCTCACACTTCATCCACAGAGTGCCTTTGGATTAAGGGTTTGCAGTGACCTTGAACCATATTTATATGTATAAGATTAAGGTTATCGCAGAGTTATGTATTAAATTCTTGTTTTCTTATTTTTTTCAAACTCAAATATTTCAAAAATGCTTGCATCGATTGCTTTCAAATTTACAGGTTTTATGTGTATTTAAAAGATCTCTATGATATGAAAACATTATTTGATGACGTCATCACATTCGTCACATATTGACTTTTTCACGTTTTAAAAAGTGATTTTGTCCTGATCTTTTCTTATATTTTATTTTAGATAAAGCTATGACATTTACAGAGAAGATAGAACCTTTATTTTACTTCGGACACGTCGGGTCGAAACTGAAAGTAAAACCATTTTTTAAAAATTTTCATGATTTTCAATATTTAAAATTGAACATATGTATCTTACGGTAATTTTCATGCTGAGTACGAAACTAAAATCCGTTTTTAAATCGGACGATGTTTTACAGAGATATTGGGGTTTAAAAATTGATTTTTTTGGAAATTTTGATTCCGCGTTCTTGGTTTAAAAAATAGCGTTAAGTTCAACTCGTACCAAAAAATAATTTGATTTATGTTGTGATACTTTGACACATTCGGAATGTTTCGTTAAGTCGTTCTTGGAATTGTAAAGGTTTTTGTGAATTCGTATATAAAATCATTCGTATTTTGTTAAGTCGTACCGAGAATTATTCAATATTTTTTTTTTTATTTTTGATTAAGTTGTCTTGTTATTGATTTAAAAACTCTGCTTCTTGCAGGAACATCAAGCTTTACTCTCGACATTAACGGAAGACCCACTCGTTGCTTTGGAACGAGCTTTGCTCTAGTTATTTTTTTTTTCTTACAAATGTTGTGCACGCGAGTTCTCGGAAATTGCTCGGCCGATTTTAATGAAACTTTCAGATCTAATAGATATTGATCTGAACCTTATTGGAAATTTTTTATTTTGATAACTTCATTTCCGTTTCAGAGATATTGACGTTTTAGCGATTTTTAGAGGGTCAGCCTGTCCGTCGACCTCCTCCTAAACGATAAAAGATATCAAATCAAAATTTCAGAAATTGTAGACGAATGATTGTAGTTTTGTCTAAAGTGAGCCATTTATGTTTGGCGTAAAAGGTGCCGAAGCTCACCTGGACCCGAAAATTGAGATATAAAAAATGTTGTGATTTTTTCTTGGTTTTCTTTAATTATCTCTTTTCTCGAAAATATTTTGTTAAGACATGTAGAGCAATTAAAATTTATTTTTACAAGAGCTTTCATTAGAGATCAAGAAAAAGGGGCTGTCCTTTCAAATTAGGGGCCGATAAGGCTCTAAAGTCTTTTGATGATAACTTTTTAAACTGAAATATTTTGTGATAAGTTAAAGAAGCAATTATGATTATTCTAACGTTATTCACCTATACATGGCAATCATTTACTCCTATATTACGTAATTAGGGATTTTAAGGGGCCAGAAGTCCAAAACATTGATGCTCAATATCTCCAATTGGAGAAACATTTTGATAAGCAATATTGAACAAAAGATGCCCAAAATATTGAACTTATCAATTTGCAACAATAATTTCTTTGTTATGCGGTCCCTGAAAGGAGTTACAGGGTCGGCCCCTAAAACAACCCTCTCCAGATATCTCCAGAACGGTACAGAAGTTCTAAACACTTGTTGAACAAAATGTGTTTGAATTGACACGAGCTTTCATTTGAGATCAAGAAAAAGGGGCTGGCCTTTCAAATTAGGGGCCGATAAGACTCTAAAGTCTTTTGATGATAACTTTTTACTGTAAAATATTTTGTGATACCTTATAAAAACAATTATGTTTATTTTAACGTTATTCACCTATACATGACAATCATTTACTCCTATATTACGTAATTAGGGATTTTAAGGGGCCAGAAGTCCAAAACATTGATGCTCAATATCTCCAATTGGAGAAACATTTTGATAAGCAATATTGAACAAAAGATGCCCAAAATATTGAACTTATCAATTTGCAACAATAATTTCTTTGTTATGCGGTCCCTGAAAGGAGTTACAGGGTCGGCCCCTAAAACAACCCTCTCCAGATATCTCCAGAACGGTACAGAATTTCTAAACACTTGTTGAAAAAAAAGTGTTTGAATTGACACGAGCTTTCATTTGAGATCAAGAAAAAGGGGCTGGCCTTTCAAATTAGGGGCCGATAAGACTCTAAAGTCTTTTGATGATAAGTTTTTACTGTAAAATATTTTGTGATACCTTATAAAAACAATTATGTTTATTTTAACGTTATTCACCTATACATGGCAATCATTTACTCCTATATTACGTAATTAGGGATTTTAAGGGGCCAGAAGTCCAAAAATCTGATCCTCTATATCTCTTAATGGAGTACAATTCCGTAAAGCAGTATTTAACTAACGATACTCAAAACAATGTGCTTTACAATGTACAACCATATATTGTTTGTTATCTGGACCATAAAGGGAGTTTAGGACCAAATATCAAAACGATGTTTTACATATATCTCAAAAACGATAACCAATTTCTAAACACTAATTAGCAATACACGAAAATACCATTTAACTAAAATGAATGAAAAGGAGCTGATCCCTCAAAAAAGGGACACAAAAGGGGTAGATGGTCTTTCACTCATTACTCTTATACCTCGCGTCCATTTCCAGATACGTTTCGTTGACGAAGATCAAGAGCAAGGTCATTCCGTATTCTAAAAATCGGAGGGAAGACCTCCTCGTTGCTCGCAACGAGATCGTGTCTAGTTATTTTTCTTTTTTGTCTTACAAATTTTGTGCAGGCAATTTCTCAGAGATAGCAGAATCGATTTTTCTCAAATTTTCAGTGCTGATGCATCGTCATCTGAATTTTATACCGCTGCAACAGATTTTGAAAATCTACTTCCGGTCAGAAGTTATCGTCGTTTTACGATTTTTAAAAGTCAATTTTGTCTGCGATGTTTCTCAAAAATGAGTGAAGATATAGAGCTGAAATTTTCAGAGATGATAAATCTAGCATTTTCCTGCTGTACCTCGGTCAAGAGAATGACTGCCGTCACTTCGGTTGTCACCGGAAGCAAATTTAAAAAATGTAAAATTTCAACTTTTTGGTTTTATATATTTTTTTTTAATTAGATGATAGAGACCCTTTTAATGATTCAGAATATGTAATTTGTTTTAAAATCGGCCAAGGTGTTCTCGAGAAATTAAGCATCAAAGTCCTGAAGCGAGAGTCCGAGTAGCAGTTTTATCTGATCAATTCAAAAATCGGACGGAAGACCCACTCGTTGCTCGCAACGAGATCGTGTCTAGTTTTTATTCTTTTTTTTTCTTACAAATGTTGTGCAGGCGATTTCTTAGAGATGGCTCATGCGATCATCTTCAAATTTTCAGTGCTGATGCATCGTCATCTGAATTTTGTACCGCCGGGACAGTTTTTGAAAAGTTACTTCCGGTTGGAAGTTATCGTCGTTTTACGATTTTTAAAAGTCAGTTTTGTCTGTCAGGGTTTTCAAAAACGAGAAAAGATATACAGGGCTGAAATTTTCAGAGATGATAGATCTATCGTTTTTCTGGTGCACCTCTGTCAAGTGAATGTCAGCCGTCACTTCCGGTCATCACCGGAGGCAAATTTAAAAAATGAAAATTTTCAACTTTTTTGTCTATATTTTTTTTCCAATAAGATTATAGAGACCCTCTTCTTGATTCAGAATATGTAATTTGTTTTGAAATCGATCAAAGCGTTCTCGAGAAATTAAGCATCAAAGTCTTGAAGCGAGAGTCCGAGTAGCTCAGTCAGTAGAGTCGTGGACATGGCCCAGGCGACCCGGGTTCAAACCCCGAGTGCCGAAAAAAAATTTTCTTAATTTTTTGCGTAGATTAACAATATCGTTAAAAGTCGTCTTATCTACTCAAACAATCGGACGGAAGACCCACTCGTTGCTCGCAACTAGAACAATCTAGTTATAAATCTTTTTCTTTATTTTTCTGACTGTTTTGAAGCTTCATATCTTAAAAAGTTTTCAACTGATTTCGATGAATCTTTCAGAGGTAAAGTACATTATCGTTCCTAAAAGATCTTAAAATTTTAATTACAACGTCACTTCCAGTTTTGCGTCAAGTCAGTTTTTACATTCTAAAAAATGATTTTGTCCAGAGCGTTTTTCATAAACGCTTCCATAAACGTATATTTTTCAATGACATATATGATGTGCACTGCGATTATCATAATATTTAAATACATTTTCATTAAAACTTCGTTAAGGTGACATTTTTATGACCATTTAATGATAATTAGTGTTAAATTTATTCACATTAATTTACTTTTGAGGTGTAAGTTGAAATATTTCATACTGAAAATGATAGATATTAACCAGAGAAATTTCTACTCCCTTGTCAGTGGTTGGTACCAACCACGTATTTACTTAATAAATCGTGATGTACGGTTCTAAAAGAGGAAAACATTTGTGAAAAAAGATCATAAATTCTATTTACTTTCTAAATATAAAGATAGTGTCTAAGTTTAAACTTTAATTGGATTTTTAAGGGAAAAAAACGAAAAGAAAACTGTACTATTTGCTGAACACTGTACCAAAAATAACTGATGTCTGTATAAATAACAAATATGAATTGTAAGATTGACATAATTGGAATTGTTTTAATTTGAAGAATATATATATATATATATATATATATATATATATATATATATATATATATATATATATATATATATATATACATATATATATATATATATATATATATATATATATATATATATATATAGCGAATGACAAAGTATTCAAAAATGTCATATCATTCATCGGGTATTATTAGGTAATCCTATGAAGGGATTCTTCATAGATTTAATTACGCAACGATCGTAATTATACCATTATTATAATCAAAGAAGGATTGTTTATTATTACTTATGCTTATATAATTTTTCCCACTTGTATATTAAATATAAAATTTTGAAAATTATTCGTTTTTTGGCAATCGATTAATTGAACATTCACTATAAGCAATTTTAGAACAATAAAAAGGAAATCATTATTTGCACTTACAAAGAGGTAACAAGTGAGAGACATCTCTGTATTTCTCTCACACTGCGACTGAGCATTTCTTGTATCTGCTCTAACAAAAACAAAGATAAGAATCATGAAAGATGTTGTCATTTTTTCAAAATGATTAAAGGATCAATTACACAATATATAATAATTCTATTGATGCATAATGTTTCTTTTTTAAAGAAGTTTTACATTGAGGAGACGAGTATCGTTCGATGTATTTTCAAAAAACTAAAATGATTTCTTAGATTTGATCGCCGCTATTGCATAGCATAAATATTTTTAATACACTATTATGTAAGGCCCTCCCCCCAAAAAAAACAGCAAAACAAAACAAACAAAAACAAAACAAAACAAAACAAAAAAACAAAAAAAACAAAAAAACAAAAAAACAAAAACAAAACAAAACAAACAAACAAACAAACAAAAAGAAAAACAAATGTAAATAAAATAAATATATACTGATAATTGCTTTTAGAGTTTTAATCATACATTAAATATTTATAACTACAATAATATTTCATTTATTATCAAAAATCCAACAACAATATTTACACACAATCTTTAAAAAAAATGAATTAAACCTACCTTCGGCTGTCCTTTCCATACTTCTTGTCGGGAATGACGTGCATCTACTCAAAATAATGCATAACGACCTGCAAAGGTCACGTGATAGTGAAAAGCCACTCTCTGTAAACATTCAAACACTTGTACAGAAGGTTCGGCACGCATAGTCACCGATTTTTCTCAAATTTTGATATGACGCATAATATCAAATACTTATCATAAAAGCACCAAAAGTTGGTTGCTATGCAACTCTGTTACCATGGATACACATTCCCATCATTCTTAGCACAAAATAGTCTTGATTTTTACTCAAGAACACACTTTTTCAGCTCAAATATTTATTTCAATAAGATTAGTTTTTAATAAATCTTCATCAAACTCTCAAAGCATCTCGTCTTAACTATTGAATAATACATTAATCAAATCAAAGCATTTATTTTTCTTTATTGTACCGATGCCTTAAAAGTACTTGGTTAACGATTTTGTAAAAAATCAAGAAATGAGGCATTTTTGGTGACGCCCTGTAAATTCGTGGGGACGGGTTAATGCAAACCGACACCAATCCTAAATTGATCATAAATATGACACAGCGGTCATGCTATTAATATTGTTAAAACAGATATCAAAACGTTTAATAAAAAGTTGTAATTTTCATGATGCATACATTTCATTAAATTCATTTTTTTTTCAAACAAAAAATTATAAGATTAGTATTTTGTAACGTACAAATAATATTGAAAACTAAAGTACATAAAAGCGTGCGATTTTCGTATCGTATGACAAGCGTATCGTATCGTGCGAGAAACGCACCGTACCGTAAAAGAAGCGTATCGATCCGTACGAGAAACATCGTATCGTATAAGAAACGTATCGTATCGTATGAAAAACGTACCGTACCGTATGATAAACGTATCGTATCGTACAAAGCGTATAAGAACCGTCTAAAAAGCGTGCGAGAAACTTACAGCTTTTTATGAGAACTTAACTTCCCGATACGTAACGAATAACATTTTTTTTCATTTCCTGCATTTTGGACACACACCGATGAATGAACTGAAATTTTCATTCTAACCATTTAAAAATGCAAAAAATGAAAATAATTCTGGATTTCCTTTTTTTAGTTTAAGAATAATATACTCTAGTTCCCGGTTTTCACACCTGGCTGCGGTCACCTGTTCAACTTACAAGCCCGGCGGCGCGTGCGTATACTGCTGTGTAGCAGTGTGGGTATACTGTTGTGTTCATGTTGCGTAATTTCTGTTGATCCAGACCAATTTGAGGAACACAACTTTATTAGATATGCACTGAGTATAAGGAAATGCGCTTTAGATTACCAATTAACGGTGAAGCATTATCCCATACAGTGATAGCATATGTAACCAGGCTGAATCTAGCAGCCACTAACAGCAGCCACAAAGCTGCCAATAAGGAAATTCAACAAAGTACTGAGAGTACTCGAACAAAAAAATTTATTTTACTTAATTATAAACATATTTTGATTAATATCAAAATGATTAATGATCAATAATTTGTACGAGCATTGACGACTTACGAAGCAGTTAAGCTCGCCCGGATATTAGTTATAAAAGCGTCTTTGTTGGATAGAAATAAAATACGTCTTTACGGGTCATAAGTTATGAAAATAATGTTATCCTAAGTGTAGTCTTATTGAAACAAATAGAAAAACTATATGCGTCATATAAAATGATATGCAAACAAAATATGAGACAAAAGATATGATAAATTAAAGTTAATTAAAAGGCATAAAACGATACAAATTCAATAAAAACTCAAACCCAATCCAGTGTTGCAAGATTATTCGCTTACATCGAAGTTGAACATGTGAATGTTTAACAATTTATCCTCGGGCCTTTTCACACCTCCGGAAACAACATATATATCGAAAATTAAAAAGACATCATATTATTACGAATATGAGACAACAGAACACCAAGCATTGTGATTTTATTCTCATAAAAAAATTATCATATGTCGCATTCATCAACAGCGAAAACCATCAGGTGAAATTGGAATAATATTATTTTGTGTCGGCCATGTTTTGGTGTGAACCTTCAAAGAATACAACAATGACAATGAAAAGGGTGGATTTAGCTCACCCGAACTTTGTCATATTTTAGCATTTCACACTGTTATAGGGGTGAAAGGCGGTCCATTATCTCTTTTATCTTTGAAGTGTGCATCAAACGGATACCAGGGCAGTGTAAAAGACCTATGGGACGATTATTTCCCGGTCTCAAATTTGGGCTGAAGGAGTACCGCCAAGTGGCTCCCATGGGTTCTGGCTCATTTCAGGGGTTTATATATCATTTGAGATTGATCACAAGAACTCGAAAACAGTAGGATTACATGTAGGTAAAGGACCTAAAAAGGTATTCAAAAAGAGCGTTAGAGGGCACCTATGACCCCTACAAGGGTTCAGTTAGCTCACCAGAACTTTTTCATATTTTAGCATTTCACAATGATATGGGGTTAAAGGCGCGTCATTATCTCTTTTATCTTTCACGTCTGCATCAACGGATACCAGGGCAGTGTAGGGGACCTATGGGACTATTATTTCCCGGTCTCAAATTTAGGCTGAAGGGGTACCGCCAAGTGGCTCCCATGGGTTCTGGCTCATTTCAGGGGTTTCTATCTCATTTCAGACTGATCTTTAGAACTCGAAAACAGTCGGATTAGGTAGAGGACCTCGAGAGGTATTCATAATGAGCATTAGAAGGCACCTATTACCACTACAAGGGTTCAGTTAGCTCACCCGAACTTTGTCATTTTAAGCATTTCAAAATGATATAGGGGTGAAAGGCGGGCCATTATCTCTTTTATCTTTGAAATGTGCATCAAACGGATACGAGGGCAGTTTAGGGGACTTATGGGGCTATTATTTCCTGGTCTCAAATTTGGGCTGAAGGAGAACCGCCACGTGGCTCCCATGGATCTGGCTCATTTCAGGGGTTTATATCTCATTTGAGATTGATCACAAGAACTCGAAAATCGTATGATAAGGTAGAGGACCTCAAGAGGTATTCATAATGAGCGTTAGAGGGCACCAATGACCCCTACAAGGGTTCAGTTAGCTCACCCGAACTTTGTCATATTTTAGCATTTCACATTGATATAGGGGTGAAAGGCGGGTCATTATCTTTTCTTATCTTTGAAATGTGCATCAAACTGATACCAGGGCAGTGTAGGGGACCTATGGGGCTATCATTTTCCCGTCTCAAATTTGGGCTGAAGGGGTACCGCCAAGTGGCTCCCATGGGTTCTGGCTCATTTCAGGGGTTTATATCTCATTTGAAATTGATCACAAGAACTTAAAAACAGTAGGATTAGGTAGAGGACCTCAGGAGGTATTCATAATGAGCGTTAGAGGGCACCTATGAACCCTACAAGGGTTCAGTTAGCTCACCCGAACTGTTTCATATTTTAGCATTTCACAATGAAATGGGGTTAAAGGCGGGTCATTATCTCTTTTATCTTTGACGTCTGCATCAAACGGATACCAGGGCAGTGTAGGGGACCTATGGGGCTATCATTTTCCCGTCTCAAATTTGGGCTGAAGGGGTACCGCCAAGTGGCTCCCATGGGTTCTGGCTCATTTCAGGGGTTTATATCTCATTTGAAATTGATCACAAGAACTTAAAAACAGTAGGATTAGGTAGAGGATCTCAGGAGGTATTCATAATGAGCGTTAGAGGGCACCTATGACCCCTACAAGGGTTCAGTTAGCTCACCCGAACTGTTTCATATTTTAGCATTTCACAATGAAATGGGGTTAAAGGCGGGTCATTATCTCTTTTATCTTTGACGTCTGCATCAAACGGATACCAGGGCAGTGTAGGGGACCTATGGGGCTATCATTTTCCCGTCTCAAATTTGGGCTGAAGGGGTACCGCCAAGTGGCTCCCATGGGTTCTGGCTCATTTCAGGGGTTTATATCTCATTTGAAATTGATCACAAGAACTTAAAAACAGTAGGATTAGGTAGAGGACCTCAGGAGGTATTCATAATGAGCGTTAGAGGGCACCTATGACCCCTACAAGGGTTCAGTTAGCTCACCCGAACTGTTTCATATTTTAGCATTTCACAATGAAATGGGGTTAAAGGCGGGTCATTATCTCTTTTATCTTTGACGTCTGCATCAAACGGATACCAGGGCAGTGTAGGGGACCTATGGGACTATTATTTTCAGGACCCAAAGGTATTCATAATGAGAGTTAGAAGGCACCTATAACCCCTATAGGGTTCAGTTAGCTCACCCGAACTTTGTCATATTTTAGCATTTCACAATGATATAGGGGTGAAAGGCGGGCCATTATCTTTTTTTATCTTTGAAATGTGCATTAAACAGATACCAGGGCAGTGTAGGGGACCTATGGGGCTATCATTTTCCCGTCTCAAATTTGGGCTCAAGGGGTACCGCCAAGTGGCTCCCATGGGTTCTGGCTCATTTCAGGGGTTTATATCTCATTTGAAATTGATCACAAGAACTTAAAAACAGTAGGATTAGGTAGAGGACCTCAGGAGGTATTCATAATGAGCGTTAGAGGGCACCTATGACCCCTACAAGGGTTCAGTTAGCTCACCCGAACTGTTTCATATTTTAGCATTTCACAATGAAATGGGGTTAAAGGCGGGTCATTATCTCTTTTATCTTTGACGTCTGCATCAAACGGATACCAGGGCAGTGTAGGGGACCTATGGGACTATTATTTTCAGGACCCAAAGGTATTCATAATGAGAGTTAGAAGGCACCTATAACCCCTATAGGGTTCAGTTAGCTCACCCGAACTTTGTCATATTTTAGCATTTCACAATGATATAGGGGTGAAAGGCGGGCCATTATCTTTTTTTATCTTTGAAATGTGCATTAAACAGATACCAGGGCAGTGTAGGGGACCTATGGGGCTATCATTTTCCCGTCTCAAATTTGGGCTGAAGGGGTACCGCCAAGTGGCTCCCATGGGTTCTGGCTCATTTCAGGGGTTTATATCTCATTTGAAATTGATCACAAGAACTTAAAAACAGTAGGATTAGGTAGAGGACCTCAGGAGGTATTCATAATGAGCGTTAGAGGGCACCTATGACCCCTACAAGGGTTCAGTTAGCTCACCCGAACTGTTTCATATTTTAGCATTTCACAATGAAATGGGGTTAAAGGCGGGTCATTATCTCTTTTATCTTTGACGTCTGCATCAAACGGATACCAGGGCAGTGTAGGGGACCTATGGGACTATTATTTTCAGGACCCAAAGGTATTCATAATGAGAGTTAGAAGGCACCTATAACCCCTATAGGGTTCAGTTAGCTCACCCGAACTTTGTCATATTTTAGCATTTCACAATGATATAGGGGTGAAAGGCGGGCCATTATCTTTTTTTATCTTTGAAATGTGCATCAAACAGATACCAGGGCAGTGTAGGGGACCTATGGGGCTATCATTTTCCCGTCTCAAATTTGGGCTGAAGGGGTACCGCCAAGTGGCTCCTATGGGTTCTGGCTCATTTCAGGGGTTTATATATCATTTGAGATTGATCACAAGAACTTGAAAACAGTAGGATTAGGAAGAGGACCTCAAGAGGTATTCATAATGAGCGGTAGAGGGCACCTATGACCTCTACAAGGGTTCAGTTAGATAAGGTCGATAATGAAACACTTTTCACCCCTATATCATTGTGAAATGCTAAAAACTGCAAAGTTCGGGGGAGCTGACTCCAACATATGATCATTTTTTATGAGAATAAAATCACAATGCTGGGTGTTCTATTGTCTCAAATTCGTAATAATAGGATGTCTTTTTAATTCTCGATAAAGGTTGTTTCCGGGGAGTGAAAAGGCCCGAGGATGATTTTTTTAAACACGCACATGTTCAACTTTGATGTAAACAAATTATCTTGCCACACTGGATTGTCTTTTGGTTTTTATTGTTTTTGTATCATTTTATGCCTTTTCATTTACTTTAATTAATCATGACTTATATATCATAATACGTTTGTATATCACTTTGTACGATGTATATAGTTTTTTTATTTGTATCAATAAGACTACACTTAGGATAACATTATTTTCATAACTTATGACCCGTATTATCGTATTTCATTTCTATCCAAGAACGACGCATTTATAGTTCTTATCCAGGCGCGCTATACTGCTTAGGAAGTCGTCAGTGCTCGTACAAATTATTGAGCGCTAATAATTTTGATATTAATTAAGATATGTTGATAATTAAGTAAAATATATTTTTTTGTTCGAGTACTCTCAGTACTTTGATGAATTTCCTTATTGGCTGCTAGCTTCGACGGTTAGTGGCTGCTGTTAGTGACTGCTAAATTCAGCCTGGTGTATATGTACATGTACATGAATTTGTATTCATTGAATTAAAAAGAAAATGTAAAAACACAAAATTAATACTCTACGGATATATTATACCCTTGAAATAATTATTGAGAATCTCTGAAAATAAACTGCTTCCTTTGGTGATTAATGCGGCTACCGAGGTGGCGAAAGTGCAAAAAAATACATGCGAGAGATAGACAAAGAGGAGAAATTGCCCGGTAGATGAAAATATACGGCGTTAAATCGCACTTACGTTTTCTTTCTTTTCTTATTTTAGTTTAAGAGTTTAAAAATGTAGTAAGAAGGTTTACTTGCAGAAAATAATTTTAGAGAGAGAGAGAGAGAGAGAGAGAGAGAGAGAGAGAGAGAGAGAGAGAGAGAGAGAGAGAGAGAGAGGGAGAGAGAGAAACAGAAAGAGAGTGTGCGTGTGTGTGTGTGTGTTTGTGTGTGCACGTGGTACATTTACATAACGGAAACTTGCATTTTATTTCCAATTGTTATAATGCTAACCCCAGTTGAACCTTAGTAGAAATTATTTAGTCATCAACGGATAACACGCTGAAAACGTATCTCTCACTCCTTCACTCTATCTCTCTTTCTCTCTGTCTATCATCCTCTCTCTCTCTCTCTCCCCCCCCTCTCTCTCTCTCTCTCTCTCTCTCTCTCTCTCTCTCTCTCTCTCTCTCTCTCTCTCTCTCTGCCATTCACAATGCAAAAAAAAAATTTCAACGAAGAAAATTAATATATAGATTATTGTTTAAAAGAAAATTAATGAGAAAACATGGTAGCTTTTGATCATTAGCAAAAATTTTCGGCTTAGGTGACATAACAGAAATTGTTTTTAATCAAACAGTAAATAGCACATAACTCTTTATTCGTCCTTTTTCAGAATTCTTATCTTGTAATGTTTGCGTGTTTTTTTTAATTCTAAAAAATCTATAGAGGCGTTTGTAAGACGAAACTCTGCAAGAGTAAAGTGATACATAGATTTTAAAAGTAGTCTTATCATTGTCTATCCTTTCATTCTAAAAAAATAATGAAAAAAGTCCTGATATATAAAACCGATAAGTATTTGAAATCAAAATACATTTTTCGAGAAAATCAGCATTAAAATCATCCATTTAAAAATTCAATCATTTTAAATGTAGCATAATCACGTGTAGAATGGATTTTATATTTTTGATTGGGACATATCCTGTGTATATGCACGGCCTTTACAGGTAAATACATTTGGTGTAATTAGTCCGTTCCCGCAAGTTTTACAGCTACGTTATCTGGCGAGTATTTGTCTAGAAGGCAATATCTAAGATTGTTATTGACGATATAAACTATTTATTTAAACTTGTGATAATCCTAGATACTTTGAAATTAATGTTAATAAGATGTTTCTGGGTTTTTTTTTTGAAATTATAATTATCAATTGTTATATATTAAATTCCTATCGTACAGAAACCGTACCAACCGTATAGAAAGCGTAAAGAAAACGTATCGTATCGTACAAGAAGCGTATCGTATCGTACAAGAAACAAGAAGCGTATCGTATCGTACAAGAAGCGTATCGTATTGTATGAAAAACGTACCGTACCGTATGAGAAACGTACCGTATCGTACAAACCATATAGCGTGTGAGAAGCGTGCGAGAAACGTACAGCTGGTGTAATAGTGCGTTTCGGGGTCTGTAAAATGTATCAGGAAAAACAACATAAAGTTTCAGACACAAATTGATTTCAATTCAAAACTTTTCTTGAACCTGACTCCAGTGGAGGTAATTAAACGTATCTTACATTAAAGCTGCTTGGTCCAATTTTATATCAAATTTAATGCACGCTTTTAAACGATGGCTATGCTAAGTATATGTATAATAAGAGACATTGCAGTAGTTTTTCCAGTCAAATATGCCAAATTTCGATGAAGAAACATACGTCCAACATTTGCTAACAAAACAAACGACATGAAAAGGTACCGCGTTATTTAGCCTCATGTAAAATTTCACCCCTTACAACGAGACGTGTATGGTTGTATTACAACTTTGACATCGCTTTAAATAAAGGTCGAAATGGTTAGACAAATTACAAATAAACGTGTGTACGTTTTGTTCGCTAATATTTCTAAAGCCTGCTTTCTTTACAATCGATGCATAGTATGCCGGTTGAATAACCCCAATCATTTGGGGGACGAAACCAAGCGGTTTCCTTTTCCCGTGATGCATTTTGGTTTGTTTTTTTGTTTGTTATTTTTGCTCAAAAGAAATTATTTTTATGTATTTTGAATATTTCTAACTTTGAAAGGAGACTGATTCTGCTGGTGTAAATAGGAGAAAGTCAATAACTTTATAAGATAAATGGTTTGTATGGAAAATATTTTGAGACTGAAATATAAAAAAAATCGGACCACGCAGCTTTAAATAAATCATAATTTTATATCATCAACCGATGAAATCATGAATAATCACAACTTATTCAATTCACAAAACTAAAGTTAAAATACAACAATGGTTTATTGTCGCAAAAATGTCCAAACCATGTATGCAGAATTGCATATAAGCATAGTTGGCCGTATATTTAAAGGTAACCAACAATGAAATTATGGTAACAAATGAAGCTTGCAACTATTAAACTGACTTACATAGTCATGCTTAAAAGCAATTATATTCAATTCAAATCTAATTGACGTAAATATCAAAATACACTATTTTCTCAAGATATCAAGATATTAAAACGCAGAAAAAATGCAGCGTTTTAAAGTTTTGTAATTAATCAATTATATTTCTTTTACGTAAACAATCTTTAAATTTGAAATTTAAAAGTATGGTCAAAATTTTACCTTTACTTTTACAACTGAAAAAAAAACCCTTCTTTGAGTTCGATATATAAAAGCTGTTTGTATCTTTTTAAAACTGCTTTTTTCTAGCTTAAGTTTTGTTGGAGTTGTATGTTTGCGAATATGATAGAATTATAAGTTCTTTCTTTAAAGCAATAAGACTAAAAAATCAAAATGCTCCGAAAACCCAATTCCTTATATGAACTGTCAGTTATTGGCTGCAAATTGTTTGCATCCACAATCACTGTGTATATATATATATATATATATATATATATATATATATATATATATATATATATATATATATATATATATATATATATATATATAATATATATATATATAAAGCACTAGGCACTAAAAATGGCTGAGGACACGAACAATAGAAATATATGAGTTATAGAAGATACATGTAATACATAAACATGTACATATATGATACACTGTACATGTGTTTTTACATACCTTTACACTGTGAATCCAGGGGTCCACTTCTGCTATTTGTCCTAATATCGGTAAAGCTCTGTTCATCATCATCATCGTCATCATCATCATCATCATCATCATCATCGTCATCATCATGTGATTCTATAACAACAAAGAAATATATCAGATTTTTTATTAAGATATAACACAGGCACTTGACCTTACATGATTTTCACATAATAAAAAAAATACCCTAATAATACACAAGGTACACCTCCCTGCTATTTTGGAATTTTCTAAGGCAGTCATATCAGTGGGTATATTGATCAAAATATTTTGATAATGTTAATTTGCAGTACTCTCCGTCTTTCAATGGACGTTCGACATCTATATGTAAGCTTAAACTAATTCAACCTAATCAATGCATTACATCTGTCAACAATAAAAATCACCTTTTATCCTGCATCTACTGCTTTAAATATGAGAATTTGATTGACATCGAGTTCCCAATGATGTTTAAAAAAAACCCAAACAGTTTTGATGTGTTAAAGGGGCATGGTCACAATTTTGGTCAGGTTTGTTTTCCCCACGT
This sequence comes from Magallana gigas, assembly GCF_902806645.1. Lineage (NCBI taxonomy): Eukaryota > Metazoa > Mollusca > Bivalvia > Ostreida > Ostreidae > Magallana > Magallana gigas. The sequence goes on along the minus strand of NC_047567.1, from coordinate 11,639,011 downwards.
TTTTTTATGTTTATAATATATTTCGCAATAAGTAAAGCATTTCTAATAGTGAACCAAAATTTGAGTGTCATGTTTTGAGCAAGATACTGAGCTCAAAATTCTTTGTTATGTAAACAAAGCTCTGGTCTTGTTTTTGTTTGCATTTTGAATTTTGAAAAGAAACTTCCAGGTTTAGACCTCAAATGAATGTAACAAGTTTTTAGGAATTATTTGTTGATGTTCATAACAAAGCTAGCAGTTATAAAAATCAGCTTGAAAAAAAATGTGTAATGTTATAGGGATAAATGTAGACATAAACTTGACATAAACAGAGGATCAAAGATAGTTTTATGAGTGAGTTTCATACTTAAAATTGGACTTATGTGATAGTTTTAAATAAATCAATCCAAGCTATTGGATGGCAGCGATGTGTACCTTGTGTATTTTAAGGTATGGTGTTTACCTATTTATTATGAAAAAGATTAACATCATGCAGGTGCCTGTGAGACACACTCATACTAAATATACATCATAAAACATTGTTCATGTGTTGACTTACCATTAAAAACACCATCCAGGCTTGACTCCTACTTCCAGGTGCAAAATAAAAAGGGTCATCATCACATGATTCTACAAAAACAAAGAAAAACTATATGTATATGACCTTGAGGTTAGCTTATCTGTTCATTTGTGGGTCCAAAGAGGTCCATTTTACTTTCTTATTGCACCCAATATACATATAGCCATTAAGCTTCTAAAGCTTCCATACTTTTGGATTTTATTACCGGTAAATATCAATAGCTCCAACAACGGATATACCGAATACTTTGCTAATGTTGAAGTCTCGAACGTTTTCTCTATATAAATTTAATGTTTTAAAAACTCCTCATATATCTCAATATTGTACATGCAATTCCGAATACCCTGCTAATGTCAAAGTATATTGAAGCGCTGAAGCTCTAATTTTACCTGGTTAATCTCGAAGTGCAGTCATCTTTTTTGATCATTTAAACACAATTATTATCATTACTTCACACATTTCCGCCCCCGGCAATATTTACACCTTTCAAAACTTGTTTTACCTCAATCATGCTAGACAGTATTACTTATTAGGTTTGTTACTGACTGTTTACAGAAATTGTTAGGGTCGGTAAAGTCCATAAAAGGCGAGGCGGAGCAACAACACAACACAAATTTCTCTAAACAGTCAGTAACAAACCTAATATTAAGTGTTCTGTTGTGTCGGGGACCTACAGTTTGATATGTAAACAAACAAAAAATTATATATAACGAATTAATTCATAGCTTAATTCTCTTATTTTGACCTTCCTCGTCAGTCGTTCGTGCAAACATCGAAGGTATTGTAAGATCATAATATTAAGTCACGGGCAAAAGGGCGGGGGGGGGGGGGGGTCACTCTAAATATTTTGGGGCTTAAAAATTAAAAGTATGGTTGAACGTTTTTCTTTGCCTTATAAATTTTGACGCTTGCCCTGTAAAGAAATCTATAAGGCAACCACGTGACGCGATTCATCCAATGACGTCGAGACATTCTAGTCCTAAGCAAAACAAAGTTAATTAGGATGGCAGTTTTGGTATTTTGGTCATTTAAGGTGGTATGGGACACCTTTATGTTTTAAAGTATTTTTTATCGAAATAAACAATAAAATGAAGTGTAATTAAATAGTTGTTTCTCTCCTAATATTATCACATTAGAGGGCAGCGCAGTGGGTTAGAGGCTTTACTACGAATCTGTAAGACATGAGTTCGAATCTCGCTGGGGGGGAGGGGGTTATATTTTCTATCTCTCCATATTTTTTTGTAAAAGCTATTTTTTGGTTAAATATTGTAAAATTTGAAAATCCTTAACCGGTTAAAGTATTCTAATTAGTCTGAACAAAGTTATAACAAAGTCTGCTTTACATCTCTGATTATTCTCTAAGTTTCAGCAGCATATAAAAGAATTTATATTTAATTACATTTATACCGTTTTATCTTCGTTATTTTAGATATGTCATTGATATCCAGGTTTTATCTAGTTTTGTTAGCGTTCATCATTCTTTTCCAATCCTAGTGTTAATTTCATCCTTAGTACCATGGCACTTTCATGATAACAAAACGTATCCATCTCTTCTTTCATTATTGTTGACTTGTTTTCTATTACTGCTGTTGTTGTTATATCTTATAATCTTTTTATTTACTTTGATTGATCTTAAGCCAAGAATTGTCGCCTTTCTCCTAAATCTTGTCTGTCTTTTTCTGCAAATGTTTTTCTGCGTATGGCTTGACAAACTAATATCATATGCGAAGTATATTTCTTCCGATGCATTATAATACATTCCATTGTAAATGTTTTCCCGTAGTTACATAGCTTTCATTATAATTTCAGCAATTTTCGTCTCTAGTGTGGGTTCTAAAGATCTCAAATATTAAATTTAATTTTAACCTGTTTTATGGACACAAAAATATTTATCTTAACAGATTTACTTCAAAATAAAAATTGAACTAATTCAAAAATAAGAGTTGTCAAGATTTCGACTTAGTTTTGAATTATGAATCAACACAGTTCTATTTGTATTAAAACATAAAATACTGTCAATCTCTAAAAAAAATCGTATATGTGTTTTTATCTTCAGGAACAAATAAACAAATATTAGAAAATATAAAAACGGCTTAAAATAATAACGACAAGAATTCAGTTGATATATAATACAGATGATGGGAAAACTTCTTCTCTGTTTTCGACTTGTGTTAAATTTAATAGTCAATAAAACTTTCAATATGAATCTTTTTAATCTACATTATCTTTTTTCAGACTTTCTTAACTATACATTACATAGCAACATTACAACTACCTACTGTGAAAAGGCAAAAAAGCACTAAACGCAATCGCTTTCTTCATGAAGTATTTGCAACCATTGGACTCGTTATCGTTCCTCTTATTGAAGTTTTGCTTTCTTTTCTTAATACGTGACTATTGGGGAAGCTCTACTTGGTCTCTAGGGCCATATAGATATCGAAACGCGAACTATACTTTTGACATTGCTGTTAAACTTTGAATCGAAGTTATATATGTATGTTCAGCACTTTGTGCTGGGTAAGTGATTAGATTAAGCGTATTTCACAGTCTCCTCGAATTTCAGATTTTGATTACAAAAAAACTACAGTATTGTTGCAGTAAAACTGGAACAATCGTTGCGTTGGATACCAGTGGGACAGAGTAAACAGATTTTAAAGACATTTTACAAATACAGAATATCACGTCCTTTATATGTGTATTCAATATGCATTATTTTTTAAATGAAAAACGACGATAACAACTGTCAATCATCTTAAAAAAATTCATAAAACGAAATACAAACTCAAAGCAGATGCAACACGGACCTCTAAAAGATAAATGTGGGATCAGGTAAATAGGAGGAGAAGGCATTCTCTGCCGAGCAGTCGCAAACTCCTGGTGCTTATCGTCAAGATCATGAAAAATGGAAGAAACTGTAGTCATTCCGCTGTATAAATAATAGTCTAACAAGTATGAAAAACGTCACCCAGCATGCATCTTAATGACACATTGTACTTGCTGACAAGGTCATTGAATCGACCGTAGAACTTGCGTTTAATTGATTTAGATCGAGGTTGATTTATAAGTTTGAACATCAATTGAGTGATCATCTTAAGATTCATAAACCACATCATAGGAGAGTTGATTAAAATCAACTCCCAAAAAATACCATTTGCTTTGTCTCGATCGTATGAATCCTTTTCACATTATATTAATTTTCTGATTGTATTTAGTACGACGACATCAACGGGTAACATATAAAGATAAGAAAAATAGTTTAAAAGGGGGTCCATATGATCGACATAGAGGGTGTTTTACAAAACGCAATGTGGATAATAAAAGAGAGTCACAAATAGACAATGTATGTATAAAATAAACATACTAATTTGATACCTCATTTTTTGGTTTGGAGACGTCGATAATGCGGTGAAGCTTCAATACATGAATTGAACACATTCGTGTCAACTGCATTCACTATAAATTGAATGTTTTTGAATTGTGGTTTTTAAAACGGATTTGTATTGTAGTTCGAAACAGTTCGATAGCCTATTGTAAGGACCGACATTTGATGTTTAACGACAGTAGTTTTATCACAAAAAAACTTATCAGACATTTGAATAAATATTCATTATCATGCATAAGGGACCTAGTATAAGCCAACATGAGATTGCAGATTCAGTCACAGACATCATATATTAGCTGACCTTTTGAATGGAACTAACAATTATTGATCATATCGAACGATGTTAAATGCTGTGGCGTATTGAAGAAGATTATATAAATCCAAGAATCGCAAACCTGTGTAACCCATGCAGGAAGAACACCAATGAGGGGTCAAATGAAATTATATAATACATACCAGATGAAACCTGAATCACATATCATAAACATAGGATGAGTATGGTTTTTCTACTTACAAAAATCAAGTGTCAAAATAGATATCGAGTACAAAGAGTATCCCTAAACGCAAAAATTGATATAGTAATACTGTTGATCTCTTTCAAGATATCATTTGATCAGTAAACAACGTTGGACTTTTATTTAATCATGTTCATGTATGAATGAATTGGGATCATATATTTTCTTAGATATCATAGATAAACATAAATAAGGAAATTAGACGCATATGACCGGTGTTAATCTCTAGTGTTGCATTTTTGCTATACTGGTGAGAGTCATTGACACCACCAGGTAAGACATTAGTCCATCACAGATGAATCCCAAGCGTAAGCCGGTACCCATTACAACTGAGTGGACTGAGACAATGCAGGTGAAGTGTCTTGTCTAAGGACACAACACAGGGCGTCGTGACCAGATGAGGAGGGGCTCAAACTTCAACACTGAAGTTACTAGCTCAACACTTATGACCACTGAGCCATGTGCCTTCGAAATAAAAACAAACAAGTTTGGAACAATATTACTACATTTATTAGCGAATTTCAAAACCGCCTTGAAAGAAAGCAAAAAGCCTAAAACAAATCGTAATCATTTACGTATGTAAGCCTTCAAACTTTAGTTATCTCCGGGAGATGCTACTCAAGCCCAGTAACTACAAAGTCCAGTAGTTCTGTTACAAGAGGTTTTATTAAAGCCTGATCGTATATTTACAACAATTAAAAGCTGTCCAAATCAAAGATTCTAAGAATCTGTTCAACATCATTTTACATGCGTATATATAACATTTTACTGATGATAAACAGTTCTGACTAGTTCGGCCCATTTCCGACGATCATGAGTGAACATTTAGTGTTCAAAATTAAGATTAATATTTTATTTCTAAATAAAGTAACAAAACTGTCAAAACTGCCAATCAAAGAGTATGGATGCAGGATTTGAGTCTCCGATTCCTGAGTCGCGGAGGCCCCCATCTATGTATGATGCATCACTACTCATAATACGTTAATTCATACATGACATAAAAGGTTACAAAGGTTAATATATAGAATACACAATACATGACTCAATAAAGAGTACCAGAGCTATCGTTCCAGACACAGAATCACCAAATATGACACTCGTTTTTAAACTCTCAATTTGGATATTATTATGCCCGTATTATTCACCTGGTTTTATAACATCATTTAGGAATACTACGCAATGCTATAAGATTCACAGAGTTCATTGTGTTGATTATCATTAACACCATTCAGTGCGCAGTACCTAGGTACACATAAGTATCATAGTGACCAATATGTAATACTAGCAATTCAAGGTCATAGCATGGCTATCTGTTTACATACGTCACCCAAACAAAAGAAATATCCCGAAGGGAGATTTTTCATGCCTGGCGCCCGGAATAGGAAAGCGTCCATGATCCACCCTTGATCAGACGAACGTCCTAGTGACATACCAGTCAGAACATCTATGTTAAGAGATAGTAACAACTGACATGTTTCCACCTCCGGCTTGGAACATCATTCATCTACAAAAACAAAACTATAACCAGGATGTATACATGTACATAAAATCATATAGCTTGATTATATCGCATTCCAATCATGAAAATAATGATGAATAAAGTATGACAATAAAGACCAAGATGAAATTACCATAGTTGAATATAATCGTAAATCATCATCAAAGTAATACTAAGTATGGTTAAGCTTAATGTCACATATATATGCAAAGTCAATACATGCTTGTAAGTTCATAATATATCTCTTCCTTCTTAGGGATGAGGTTAGCTTCATAAGTTCAGAGTCCATCGGTTTCTTCCTGAAGTTCTCCAGAGTGAATTACCAAATACAAGATTTTTATTAGCACAAGATAACGCACATTTCTACTTTAACATATTTTACACAATTCACATTTTTAATTTACACTAAATTTCACAAATCCTTTATAAGGAATAGACAACTTCTTCACGGCTGCAGCTTAATTATTCAACCATCATCTGCAGCCGTGGATAGAGGGTCGGCGCGGAATGCGAGACGATTTCTCGCGGAGCGTCTCCTGCGTTCCTCTGTTGCGTAGACATCGCGGCTTTCTCTTCCGGGTATTTACGTGCCAGGTCCGGTCTATAGTATTTGGTCCATGGAGATTCTTCATTTTTCTCCTCTCCAAGTAATTGTTGTGCTAGTTTGGTCGAAATTGTCCCCGTGTTACTGGTCAATTTTCAAGTTTCGAGTCTTCCGCTCCGTCGGGGTTTCTTTTGGATCCTAGTGTCTTTCGGGATTGGTTCAAGTTCAATAATGTCACTTGAGGTCCATTTCACTGGATTCACACAACAAAATACAGTGTCTTTGGAAGAGCCTTTCTTATCTCCCTCACAACCCCTTTATCGACAACCTGACCAGCAACCACCACAGCATATACCACCCCACTTTTTAATAGTTTTCCGTTTCTTAATACAAAGTACTAACGTTATTGTTACTGCCAAAGTTAAACACACATAAACCAGGTGCTTCCCGCCCAAGATGAGAATTTCATGGGTTGCAAACTAGTTACTAGCAATTCCGCCATTAGTGCATTCACAATTCAAAATTCAAAATTTTAATATATTTTAGTTTGTCCGGAATTTTAATTTGTCTAATATCTTGTAATTCTGTGTACAAAGCAAAAAAAATCAGTGTTTTGAAAATTACTTCCCTGATTATAACATGGGTTAATGAAAATCAACCATGACAACTCGAGCAACCTTGTCCCTTCTCAAGATGTTAAACGCAATATTTAATTGTTTTTACCAATTATCTTTAATCGCTTACAAAATCAGTCGTATAGTTCTTTACTTAGTCGCTGTTTCATGTATTTCGAGTATTTGTTGAATCTCTGTAACTCCGCATAGTCATACAAATAACCGAGATGCTGTGTCCGCGTTTGCTAATCGGCGTATCTCAATACATGTTTTTATGTCACCGGTGCCATCCTGTCATATCTTTTTAAAAGCGTGCTATATATACAAAGCTAAGCTTATTCAAGATTATTTACATCTACATTATACGATAATATAACTTATTTAGTTTATTATTTTGGCTAATTCCTTCATAATAGCCAACGCATACTCTTGTTTGTTATTTTCTCTACAGGGCTAAGGGATTGATTTACGCAGTTTAGGGATTGGTTTGAAGCCTAGCCCTACTTTAGGGATTATTTCATCTATTTCCATATTTTCATCTAAGGGTACATTTGGGTTATCCAAGGGTATTTCATAGTCTTGACCACTATTTTCATCACATTGATTTGACCCAAGGGTCTCATCCGATTCTGAATCTACAGTCTGATCGTTTTCGTGTTTACACTGCTGATCATCCATGATCTTCTTAGCTCTTATACGTCTTTGAAGTTCTGCTAGGGGAATATCCTCTCCGTCTGAAGATCCTTCCCTTTCCCATTGTTTGGACTGTATAGCTCTTTCTAATGGTTCTGGTTGCATGTCTTTATTTTCTGACGATGATTCATCTTCTGGTGGCATCACATAGTTAGTTTTTCTTAGAGTTCTTCCACCATCTTCAGTAGTTGATGAAAGGGGCCAGTGCAAAATGTTTGCCAGTCATAATTGTCGTGCATGGCATTTGGTGGTTAATCCAGTCAATTGATCTCTCACCACGAAACTAACTGGTCCCTTCTTTTTATCTAACTTATTTTGTCTTCTGTTGTTCTTAAGGTAGACCGGGTCACCTACCTGAAAATTTTCATCTTTGCTTTTCTTATCGGCCTGAGCTTTCTGTTTCTTCTTGGCTTCCTTCATATTACGATGAACTAGCAGGAAAGCTTTATGTTGTTCTTGAAGGGCGATCTTGTGTTGATCTTCTCCTGCATATCTCCTTCGAGGTTTCATCAACGTATCAAGAGGTAATACGACATCTCTGTTGTACGTAAGGTAATATGGGGAAAACTTTGACGAATCGTTAGGATGGAAACGAATGGCTGCCAACGTCTTATTAAGATGAATATCCCATGTTTGAGCGATGTCTGTTATTTTCTTTGCCATCACGTCATGAAGAGTTCTATGAAATCACTCTACTTTACCCTTACCTTGAGGACTGTAATAAGATGTTTTAATAAGGTTTTTTTCAATTCTTTTAAGGTTTCTTTCACTTTCTTGTTCACATTTTCTGTTCCGCTGTCTGTGAGGATTTGAAGAGGACAACCATATCTTGGATATATTTCTTCTAATATATGATGTACTATGTTGTCAGCTGACTTATCAGGAACGGGAAAAGCTTCTGGCCAACCAGAGTAAATGTCAATAAAAGAAACTATGTACTTGTTTCCCGACAAGGATGTTGGATATGGTCCGGATAGATCAAGTCCTACTTTAGCCATTGGGAAAGGTGGTATGTCTGTCTCTTGAAGTGGAGGTTGGTTTTTCTTATTGCTCCTCGTTTGGCATACTACACATCCTTCTATACAGGAATATAACCTTTTGTATAAATTTGGTAAGAAGTACTTTTGTCTGATTACGTCATATGTTTTGTCAACTCCCATATGTCCAAGTCCGTCATGATACAGCTGCACTGCTAAAAGTTCTAACTCACGTGGTACATACATGCAAAGTCTTGGACCTTCTGAGTCTCCATCTGAAAGATAGTACATTAAACCATCAATTTCCAGAAACTTCTTTTCTTCGGTTGCCGTTGCTGTTCCTTTACTTAACCGATTCTTCAGTTTCTTGATCTGCTCATCGTGTTGTTGACTTTCTTTAATGTTGATTTCTTCTGGTAGATCAATAAAGGGTTTGACCAGTTCGTCGTGTTGCTTAACTTCACATCTGGCCAATCTTTTAGGCGAAAAGGCATTGGAGTTAGGTACATACACTTTAAAGATATTGTCCTTAACATCTGGTTCATCATGCACTGATTGTTCTTCCTCTTCACACTCGAGGTTGACTGTCAGTAATCTGGATAAGAGATCTGCACAGCAGTTAAATCTTCCTTCTATGTACTCTACCTTACAGTTATATCCTGCAATACTTAAATCCCATTGTTGAATTTTCTTATTTTGCATTGGAGATTCTAAGATATACTTGAGCGGCTTATGGTCTGTTTTTATAGTAAACTGAGCACCGTGTAAATAATGGTCTAACTTCTGAAGGGTGTAATGGATTGCAAATGCCTCCTTTTCTATGGTTGACCACTTTTCTTGAGTTTTACTCAGCTTGTGGGATAAGTAATATATTGGCTTATCTTCTCCCTCATCTGTCTTTTGGGTGAGGCAAGCTCCAATAGAATTGTCGCTGGCATTGGTGTACAGGATGTACGGCTTATTAGTATCTGGATATGCTAGCAAAGGCACTACAGTTAAACTTTCCTTAATAAAGTCAAACGCTTTTTGGCAACATGGTGTCCATTTAAACCTTGCATACTTTCTGGTTAAGTCAATAAATGGTTCTGCAATCTTAGAGAAGATCGGTATGAATCTCCTGTAATAACTACACATACCTATAAAGCTACGAATTTCTCGGACTGTAGTGGGCGCTGGTAACTTTCTTATAGCTTCGACTTTCTTGGGATCAGGTGTAACGCCAAGTTCATTAATGATGAAACCAAGATATTCAGTCTGCTCCTTGAAGAAACTACATTTTTTTAGCTTCATTTTAAGTCCATGCTTTCTTAGGCGATTGAAAACGTCTTGAATATGACGAAGATGATCTTCCGGTGTCTCTGAGAATATAAGAATGTCATCCAGGTATGCGATGGCAAACTCTTTTTGTCCTTGAAGAACTATGTTCATCAGCTCCTGAAAGACTGTCGTTGCATTATTCAACCCAAATGGCATCCGGTTGAATTGGAATAGTCCTTTCTGACATGCAAAGGCCGTTTTTTCTTCGCTTGAATCTTCTAATTTCACTTGCCAATATCCACTCTTTAAGTCTAGGACAGTGAAATAGTTTGCCTTACCTAGTAAACATAGGATGTCATCAATCAACGGTAGCGGAAATGATACTGGTTTCACTATCTTATTCAAACTTTTAAAGTCGACGCACATGCGATCTGATCCGTCTTTTTTCTTCACCACTACTAAGGCAAATGACCAAGGTGATTTCAATCTCTCAATAATCTTTGCGTCCATCATTTCCAGTATGGCCTTGTCAATTATCTGTCTTTTATTTAGGGGTACACGCTAGGGTCTGTTCTTTATTGAGTGGTGATCTCCAGTTTCTATCTTCATTTTAACAGTATCAGTCACTCCAAGATCACTGTCTTTCTTTGCAAATAAATCATTGTTTTTGTCCATAAGTCTTTTGATTGAGTGTTCAAATCTTTTAGGTACATCAATTTCTTCTTTTGTGTCTTGAGTAGTCTGTATTTCTGAGATTTCCTTCTGTTTTAATGCGGTAATTCGTCCTTCTATGTAGCCTCTTGGAATTTCATAATTTTTGTTAGTTTGGTTAACGAAGATCATTGGAAATCTCTTTCTTATCTCTTCGAACTATACAAACGGCGTCCTTTAAATATAGTCCTGGGTCTTCCATATTGCAGTTATTGTCTATGCTGTTCACTTCAACCAAGTCACTTTTTTCCAGAAGAAATTTATTTTTCCATAGAATACAGTCAGCGTGTTTGGTCTCATAATTAGTTTCTTAGGTGTTCTTAAAATAGTTGAGATGTGAAAATCTTTAATAAGTTCCGTGTATACTTTACCATCAATACGCATGAGTCCAATATCAAAGTATAAACTAACATTGTTTTTCTTGAGCCAATCATGACTGAGAATCATGTTTCGGTTGAGTCCCTTTGTCACATAAAGTTTGTGGTCTAAAGTTAATCCTGAAATCTTAAAGGAAATATTTTACATACCCTATCGCAATTAAAGATTTGCCATTTGCTGCTTGTAAAGAGGGGATGTCATTATTAAACAATTTGGGGCGGGGAAATATATTATCATACATTTTCTTACTTATTAGAGATACGGCTGCACCTGTATCTACTTAAGCTCTGAATGTATTTTTACCTTCTTTTAATTAACAGCTGCTGTGGTTGTTAGTAAAATTAATTTCATATGTAGGTCTTTGTTTAAAGTTCTTTCTTCGGGCTTCAACGAAGGAAGAACGTCTTAGTTTTTCTGTTTTTGTTTGTCAAAATAAGAGCGAGATTTGAAATGTTAAAATGATCCCCTATTTACTTGGTCGCTAGATTCATTTGTTCGGCCTTGACGATGTGATGGTCTGCCCCGATTTTGCTGCGCTCTTTAATACATATGCGAGCTCCAACAATCTGCACGCATATGACCTACTTTACCACAATTCCAACATTCTACAGGTGAACGGGGTTTCTGCTCTATATTATGGACGGGTTTGTTTTGACTGAGTCGTTTATTCATTTGAGGCTGAGACCTGACTTGGGGTTTTTTTTAAGGAAAAAATCGAGCCCTATGACCCGTCTGTTTGCATTTAAAACACCTACTATTTTGCGCATTGTCAATTTCCATTGGTTCTACATGCCTTGTTTCTAATGAGGTAAGATTATCTGCTCTATCCTTTAATAAGGGAAGAGTAGTATCAAAATTTGAAAGAGTTCGTCTGTTGTCATTACTTTGTACAATTTCTGTTTTATTTGACCCTCTTATCGCTAGCCTCTGTCTCAGATTTTGTTCTCGCATTGCTATTTGAATTGCGGATTCTAAGTCTTTCGGGTTTTCTCGCAAAATTGTCATCCTTAGGTAGTCGAATGTCAACCCGTCAAAAAAGATATCTACTAACTGTTGTTGTACCAAAGGATCTTTTAGTCTGTCAATACTGTAGGCGTCTTCTGCATTTTGCAATAGTCTCTCGGCGAACAACTAAACACTTTCATTTAAAATTTGTCGAATCCTACGCATTACTGCTAACGCGAGTTGGGGATCTGTTATTTCTGTAAATCTATTTTTAAGGGATTCCTTAAGATCGATCCAAGATGGGATTTCTTCAGACGCATCTGTTTCATCTAAATACCTTTTAATATAATCCCCATCTGAACCCTTACTCGTTGTGTATGCAAGCATGGGGATCTCATGACCTTGTTTCCCAGACATAACACTTTACTTTTCAACTTCTTTTATCCACTGTTTAAATTTTTGAGCATCTCCCTCAAAAGGAGCTATCACAGAAGATAGGGGCACTGAGAGTGCAGCTGTTATAGCTTTAACTTGACCAATGAAAATATTTTTATCATCATCCTGATCTGGGACTCGGTGTCGAGGTTCACGAGTTTCATACGGCCTAGAATCATGATATGTTTCAAAAGTATTTTGTTTAATCTGTTCTTTTTCTGGGGACTTTTGACCTGTTTTTTGCCCTTTATTTTCTTTGTTCTGACCCCACCCCGCTAATTGTTTTTCTAATTGCTCCATTTGATTTTTAAATTCTTGTTTGTCAAACCCATCACCTGTCACCATACTGGTTGCTTAGACAAAGTTGTTTACTTCGAGATAGTTATAAGAGACATATAGAAATGGTTCTTACCTTATTCTGTTTTGAACTTCGCTCAATCCTGGTCACGGCACCAAGAAAGTTCGTGTAAGCCTTCAAACTTTAGTTATCTTCTGGAGATGCTACTCAAGCTCAGTAACCAGGAAGTACAGTAGTTCTTTTACAAGCGGTTTTATTAAATCGTGATCGTATAGTCACAACAATTAAAAGCAGTCCAAATCAAAGATTCTATGAATCTGTCCAACATCATTTTACATGAGTATATATAACATTTTACTGATGATTGGCAGGTCTGACTAGTTCGGCCCATTTACGATGATTATGAGTAAACATTTAGTATTCAAAATTAAGATTAATATTTTATTTCTAAAAAAAGTAACAAAACTGTCAAAACTGCCCATCAAAGAGTACGGATGCAGGATTCGAGTCTCCGATTCCTGAGTCTCGGAGTCCCCCACCTATGTATGATGCATCACTTCTCATAATACGTTCATTCATACATGGCATAAAAGCTTACAAAGGTTAATATATAGAATACACAATACATGACTCAATATAGAGTATTGTTGCAGACACAGAATCGCCAAATATGACACTCGTTTTTTAACTCTCAATTTGGATATTATTATGCCCGTATTATTCACCTGGTTTTATAACATCATTTAGGAATGCTACGCAGTGCTACGAGATTCACAGAGTTCATTCTATTTATTATCAATAACACCATTCAGTGCGCAGTACCTAGGTACACATAAGTATCATAGTGACCAATATGTAATACTAGCAATTCAAGGTCATAGCATGGCTATCTGTTTACACGTATTGACTGTTTATTAATTACAGAGTGTTGATATGATCTGATGTAAATGCACAGAAAAGCCACAAACATTGCAAACGACGATTGAATAGATTAAATCTGTTTAAATAGGATTGATTTTTTTGGTTGTAGAAAATAAAAGGATATTTAAAGTTAAACGGTTTGTTTGTTTAGCGGGTTCCGTTTATGTCTTAAATGAAACTATATATCTTAGATCAATGAGATATTTTTAACCGATTTCTTTTGACTGATTTTGAAGAAATGCTTGAATTGATATTTAAATAGGTAAAATAATTGCTGAGAGGAAGTCAAACTTTATAAATGTATACCTAATAACTGCAATTATCTAATAGCTATGATTAAAGTTCTATTCATCTAAATGGTGACAAAATTGCAGAGCGCTGACCTAAATATACCATACATTTTCAGGGATTTTACTTTTCAATTACAGGTATACAGGCTGTGTTCATTTTTACAAGAAATGAATTCAACAAAATTTAAATCATAGACACAATATTACATTCGAGGCTTAATTAATCAATTCCTGATTAACTTCCTTCAATGTTCACAGAACAAGGAGATCGCAGGGGTGTTGAGGAAGCATATAGGCAATTTAACGTCTTATTTTGACTGTTATATTCAAAATCGTGAAATTAAATAACTATTTTGAATACGATCAAAAACTTATTATTATCCTTTGAAACAGATGTCAGTGCAATAAAATCGTGTAGTACATTACTGCCACATTGGTGCATTATCACGTGACAACTATAAATAGCTTACGTATATTCCTTAACATAAAATGAGATAGAACAACACTACCCTGCGGTTTCCAAAATAAAATAAACATACCAAGTGAAGGCAAAACATCTCAGCTTAATCAAAACTGCTGCTAGAATCCCATGTTTTTCTTAATTCAATAGGTATTCACCCGGTTCTCGTAAAACCTTCCCAACTTTAATAAAGTTTGCACGGAGAACGGCAATTTGCATGAAAACAACACACAACATGGGATTCTAGCAGCACTTTTTAATTTAAGCATTGATCAAACTAACGATACATATAAAATTTCAAGTTCAATATATACGGGGTAGTGTTGTTCTAGTCGCATTTTTATATCGTAAACAACGACAGAGGAAAGCCTGGCCGAGAAATAAAAGCAGATTTACATACCTTCTACCGAATGATTGATAAAACTTGCATCTCTCCCAGTATTCTTATGTTCCATTCTCAATAAATCAAACCACACTATTTAATTAGAGTTCTTAGATTTGCTATATTTTGAATTTGTTTACAATGCTTTCCGATCAAATTCACACGACATTCAACTTTAAGTCATGACGTCATCAATGTGTAAATCTACGTAATACAAACTAATTTCTGAAAAAAAATGACTTTAGTATTTTTATTTGCTTTTAGTCTATGTTTCGTTGCTTAGATAGTTGAATATGTACATAATAACTAAGATTTGTGATTTCACGAAATAACATGTAACTCAGAATCCATATGCTTCCTTTACACCCCCGCGATAGCAATTTTAAATAACAAATTTCTCTCCTAAATAATCCAAATCTAAAATATTTAGTTTCAACGTGATAAAATGAATACAGATATTTTATGCTATATATTTGTGACCGCTCTTTGGAATGTTGAAGTCATATATGCAACCTTTTGTAGAGGGTAAGTAAACAATCTAATAAAATTTGTGCGTGAAAGTGTTTATTGTAGATTTTACATGTTCTACACGATTTATCTATATCATTGTTGCAGTATATATGGAAAGTATTGCTGTTCCGGGTACCACTGGGACGAAATACAAAAGGCATGTGTGCGTAAGTGTTACAGCTACAATACTGCTAATATAATTTTCAATTGTAAGTTTTAAAAACAGTTGACTTTGACCAAACATACACTTATCCTTTTTTTTAGTCTGTACATCAGGTTACACTGGAATTAACTGTAGCACCAAGTGTATCTACCCTCAATTCGGCAAAGACTGCCAGTCAATTTGTAACTGCACAAAGGAACACTGTGATCATATGGATGGTTGTAGAAATTCATCAGGGAAAACTAGTGAGAACATTTGTAGTGGGTATGTAGTTAGATTTCACATTAGAAACCTTATTAATCAATCATATGTAAAATCCCGCTTACAATAACGATTAATAACATTGTTACGGAAGGAAAAACGGAAGTTATTGTTGTCAAGGATACATGTGGAATAGAGAGAGGACGAAATGCATAGATAGGTAAGCTTATCATAAATCTGTTGTTTAGTTTTTATAATGTACATTTCTAATATATGTTTTTAAATGTTTGTCCTTTATCTTTATCACTATAACCTGTGTTAAGGATATTATCGTGAAAACTGTATATAAAGGAATATTTACGTAGGTCACGTGAACTGTTGCAAAGATATTTTCTCATATTACCGATTTCCATTAATAAAGTTTATATACTATTTCACAACTTAGCCTGTGAAATTGGATATTTTGGAATGGACTGTGACGTCACGTGTCCCTTTCCTTCATATGGACATGAATGTAATTTGACATGCGCCTGTGAAGAAACTGATTGTGATTTTGTTAACGGCTGCAGAAGATCACTAAACGGTAATTTTCTGTGAAAAAAAAAATCATAAAGTATAATTTAATCAGTTTTTTCTTAATTTCATTCGTTAGCGATACTGAATTCTATACGCGAAATATTATTAAAAAGAACCGTTAATAATGTCAAAAAGATGATACATAGAACGATTTTCTGATAATTTATTAAAGTTACCGGAACCGGTATATTGAAAGCTTCTTAACAAATTCTGGTTTTATAAAAGAAATGATATCAGCATAATTACAAACGTTTTTATCATCTATGTTGTGTAACATACCAGTTATAGGGATAGACACTAAGCATATATATATCAATATTAATTTTAAATTTCTAAACATGAAGTATCCTCAGTAGTATATAACAGCACGAGTGTCGACGTCACAGCCACAAGTTTCAACGGAAATATCACAAACATTAAAGGTAACTGTAATATTTTAGTTTTCCTAGGTGTTTAGCGTTACTGTAATTTCAAATTGCATTCCTTTTTTAACTTTCAAGCGCTTATATATCATTTGGAAAAATGATGTTTAAACAGTTATGCTTTTATCTTACAAATAGATTGTACTGAGAAATATTATTGAACATATATGTAGCTGTTTCGAATGGCATGCAAAAGTGAATATGATTATAATGATTGTATAATCAAATGTTAGTCATCATCTTGATAATTTAACATAACTGAACATATTAGAACACTTTTTCACGTTTAACTTCACCATTATAATTATATTTTCAATGACGTCTGTATAAATTTGGAAGTTAACTATTTGTTTTAGTATTTCCGGAAAATGATGTACAATGGTAAAAGTTGATATATTATAAACCTATTTCCTTGATGATAGCAAGTTTATTGTACCCCAAAACAGTATATATTTACATTTTCCAGTGTCTTTGCCTGTGATAACAATACGAATCGATTTTGTACTATATAACCCATAATACAAATGACGCCGAATTTAGGCGCCAGCGGGGTTTGCTTATTTATATTTAAATACTTAATCGTGCGATGGCTTAGAATTATATAAATATAAGTAATAAGGAATCACTCTTTGAATATTATGAGGTGATCATTTTGGTCGGGGCGTGATCAATTCTATCATAAAGCCCTTCGGGGTTATTGGATTTGATCACGCCCAGAGCGAAATTATCACCTCATAGTACTCAAAGAATGATTCCTTATATATATATATATATATATATATATATATATATATATATATATATATATATATATCAATATCATGCTTAAGCATTCAATTAAAGGCTTACATGAAGCTGTCGTTGTATAGTAAATAACGTAATGCAAGGCTCAATGCGTGCGCAGATCATAGTATTTGCCGGATGTATCATATGGACACAACTGTGATCTGCCGAAGCCGATCACAAAAGCTGCTGATAATTAATCTCATTGAGTATTTACCATAAAAAAGTATCAAAGTTGTTTAACGGCTGACGTTATCTATAGAAGAAATGGTAAAGTTATAAAAAGTAACTTTACATAGAATTTTACAATTGCAACAAACTTTAACCTCCTGCTACATTTCAAGAAGTTAAGGATTATCCCATTTTTTTTATTGTGATCAAACGCAAAAAAAGAAAAACTCACTACTAATGAATAATTAAGAAAGAAACAAGTTTGTCATGGTAACGTATGTACATTTTATGTTATAAAAGACTTAAAATGCAAATCTAAATGTTCTTGTTTGTGCACTCGCAACGAAAATTAATCTAAACAAGATATAATACCACTATTTCTTTCATTATTGAATGTTAATGATAATATCGGTATTTTTAATCAATGATAGAATAAATATTTTTATTGGATTTCAATGTTTATCATGGAAGGGGTCTTTGATTTTTTGAAGTAAAAACGAGTTATCGTTTGGAATTTACTTTATAGATTCTTTTCGCACAGCTGTCGATGTGGACGATAATAATGCAACTAATAAGATGTGTGATTCAGTGCTCACAAAACGTAACGATTCTGGTGGTTTTTGGAATGCACTTATTGGACTTGCAATAGTGGATTCTTTGATAACATTTATATATCTATACACATATCTATTAGAAAAACACCGAACACGCCCTTTAACAGTTAATGTTTCCGTATGATTCGTTAAAGTGGCATAAAATATTAACAAAATTTATATGTTTCGCAAATGTGTTAACACTTATTGTACTGATATTAAGGTGTATCAACTTACTTGTATACAATGTTTTTTTAAAATAAATGTACTGTTTCATGGATTGCTGATTTGGTGTCTTTTAAAATTAGCAAAAGGTTACATGCCTCATAATTTAATTTCAAGAGATTTTTAAATTCCATTTCGCATCATTTATTTTTCTCATGCGTACTTTTCAAGTAAGTCAGATTCATTCTAATTTTTTCTTATTACATGATCGAAATGCATCCAATAAAGAAATGTGTATAAATTGAAAACAATATAAAATTGCTTTTCAGCTGATACATACATGTCAGCACTCATTTTGTAGTTTACACAGAACAGGCAAAGCGATTTAAAATAAAAAAAAAAAGAGGTTTTTTTTTGGATAGAAAACATTAGATACCCTTTTCAAAGGACAGCACTTTCTGACAATATCAATTTCCTTTCTAGATTTGTTTTCGAATAACTCTGTGAAAAAATACCAAAACAATAATATTTAAATTTTGAGACATATTCATGGAAAACCTAGCTGCGACGACAAATCTTGAGTCAGCAAGACCAAAGCTGAATTATATATATAATTCCTGTGTTGTTGATATTTACATAACAAAGCTATAAGCCTACAATAGTGCTATTAATTTCACTACACTCTCCTTAGTTAAGATAATCTAACTGTGTCTCTGGATAGGCCCTCACTACAGTTTGAATGTCTTCCATAAACACGTAATGGAGCAGAAAATTGCAGCATGGGTTCAAACCGGTTTTGGAGAAAATAAATGAAGTTGCATTGAAAAAAAAATCAGTCAGATGAATCAAATATTTCTTTGCCATCATGAAGACAAAAGTAAGTACTTTCTTGCTATGCAATAGCATAATAAAGATACACATTCTATCTTTTCTGTATTTTTTTTCTTATTTTTTTTTTTTTTATTTTTATTTTTTTTTTTTGGTTTTTGTCTGTTTGTTTTTGTTTCTTTGTTTTTGCTTCTTTTATCGATAAAAATAGTTTATATTCTACAAATGATACCTAAATTACTGTACTTTCAAATTAAGTGTATTGTATATCGGCACTTTGCTTGTTTATTTTCATTGTGTTTCCAAAAAATTATTGAGTTCAAAAACACAGAGAGGAACACTAGTACAAGTCCATCTTGTAACCACCTTTACAAAAGTGATCCATCAAGTACGAAACCATTAATGGTTGGAATCATCGTTCTCGCATTAATGGCATTTGGGATAATGCTGATTATGCTATATACACATCGACTGGAACTTCATCAGCAATCAAAAACTGGACAAGGAAATGATGTTTAAAGTCAGATTAGGATTATCTCTTTGTCTGAATAATAAAATCAGTTTCACTGATTAAAGGGGATTTGCTTTTTTCAACAGTTGATATTAGAATCTACAAAAAATCATTGAAATTATATATTTTGTCACGTTGATCATGTAATTTATGTAATTGCCATTAATGCAATGGTTATCGTAAAGGGGTAGACATGTTGTATATCTTTATTTTATTGATCTTGAGCAGGTGGTAAATGATTGATACAATCTTAGACATTGTATATTTATAATGCAACGAAATGAAAAAAAAACACACGAAATGACATAAAATAGATTTAAAATATCTCAATCTAGCTGTAATGTTCAAGAGTGATGAAACAAAGAGCTACTAATATAAAAACGAGATACCTTTGACAAAAAAAAAATAATGTATTAAAAGCTATTTTCAATTTATCAAGCTCTCATGAAAGCCCAGAAGGTTCATTCGAGATTCAAAATTTGAACAACGAGATTCGAAATATCAGATTCGAGGTACGAAATCGGAATTCAAATTCCAAATTTATCAAAAAGATTTCGGATCTGAGAACCTATGTTCTAGCGACATCAAACGAATCTAAATATGCTTTAATCTACTTTACCTCCAGTTAAATTATTATTTGTATGATTTATTTTACAATAATGAGATTATTAAGAAATCAATGCACTGCACTTTGCGTTTTTAGTTCACATCGTTCCATCCTTATGCTTTATTACCTAGTATATTTCACTCTTTATCAGTTTTAACCCAGAGTTCGTTCACCCTTGTTGTGTACAAATGAGTTTATTGGAGAGATACAATGCGTCAGGGAGGGGGGGGTGGGGTGCAAGGGGAAATATTTTAATTTTCTTTGAGGGGGGGGGGGTCAAGAGTCGATTAGTAACTAAGTAACTTTGTTTATTTAACAAGTATCATAATGATTTTTTTTCTGAGACAGGGGATCCGTGCATAAATATATTTTTTTAGAAAATGTATTGATATAGATAAAAATCATAAAGTTTGAAGAATGAATACATGTGTATAAACATCATTTTTCGTTTGTTTAGTATACAGTGTAATTTTAAACTGGTCATTGATATATAATTATTACATCATAACTTGTAATAATTATACAAAAAATCAACGTTTTAAGACTTCTTTTACTAAGCAAACACTTAATCATGATTCCAATTTTCTACTTTGCATTCAAATATAGAAGAACTATCAAATGTTTGGATGAAAGGGTGTCGATCACATTTTAACATTACTTATCAAATCATTGTTTCATTCGTATGTTACCTTTTGTTTATGTACATGTATACTACTAATTTTCTCGAATACTTATCATGGACTCGGGCAACATTGTTGATCTCTACTCCCACCTCAACAAAACAATTCTCAAACAATTACATTTTAACTTTATCTATAACCAATGTACATTCTGTTTGTGTATATGTCATCATCATCATCATCATCATCATCATCATCTCTCTCTTTCCCTTTTTTTCTCTCTCTCTCTGTGTCTCTTTCTGACTGTCAGTCTCTCTCTCTCTGTCTTTCTATTGTTCTCTTTCTCTCTCTCTTTTCTCTCTTAACTCTACTTTTTTTAGGCATAGCTATATACAATGTAAGTACATATACGCAGAAAATGAGAGGGGGCTTTTTGTGTGGTACACTCGTACGAGGAGAATTCCAAAAATATCATTCAATTTACTGCGCATCAAAATCGTGTAAATATCTTACTGAAACAATATTGACACATTTAATATCAGTGAACCGTAGAAGATTAAAACAAAATCACATCAACGATTTCATCGACTTAAATTATGCTCAAAATGACCAGGAAAACACTTGAATGTCGTTGATGACTACAAACCACAATGCATAGTCCTCTAGATCTTGTCGTATAAGTTGTAATTTTTTATGCTATAAGAATACATAATACATGCATAGATTATTGTGTCTGAACTTTCTTATAACACCAATTTTGAGATGTTTATAACGTCATTGAATTTTATAGCTAACGTTTTATTGATAATTTCATTATATAGATCTAGATTAATAAAGATTTTAAATTTCCTTCGCCATCCGATTTTTACACAATCGAGACCAAAACACTCTACGTTAGAATATATCGGGAGATGATATAAAAAAGCAAACAAAATCACTTATGCTAATGAAACACATAATATTATCACTACTCTAATTATTTATACATTGTTGAAAAATTCATTAAAGTTAATTTCATTTTTATTTAACAATCGGATGAGGAGAATTCCAGAAACAATATCATTCAATCTACTTTAGCTATAAATCGTTTAGATATCTTTTTAAAACCACACTGACACGTTAAATTTCTGTGAACCATCGTTGAAGTCAGCTATTTCAGTGAATTAGTTTGACCTAGATACACTTGAATTAGGACCTTAGGTTATAAAGATAGGTCCTTACTCGGCATTAAATACATATTCATCTTGTGGCGTTTAATACATTTCTTTGGTAGTCTTTTTTATATGGAATGCTTTTAAAACAAATTAAAACACCTAAACAATGCTGCTTTCCAAGGTTGTCTTACAAAAGTTACCATTGATCCTAATAAATCGTTAAAATCAACAAAATCTTAAAGAAAAACGATATTCCCTGAAACAATGGGCTCATATCACAACTTTTTCTTTAAGCTTTCGTTTATAGTATTTTGAACGTTAAAAAAATGTCTAAAGAATTGTCCGAATTACCTCTGTTTTGTTACAAGTGTTCTTTTTTAGGTCTAAATTTATAAACGTATAAAGATAACTTACATTATTTGTAAGTAATTGATGATTTAATTTGTAAAATCTTTACTCATGACATTGTACTTAATATATATTCGAATTTGGCAACTCAAAACTTGCATGCATGTGAAATTATGAAAACAACTTTCCTAATTTTAATAATGTTAAAATATAAAATTATCTTTCAAAGAAACAATTATAAACAAAATGCAATAATCCTCGACTGAACTGTTAGTCATCATGTTATTGTACTTGATACAGATTTCACTGAAATCATATAAATAATATGTGACGATCATTTAAAAAAGATAAAATAAAAAAAAAATAATTCCATTAGAATAAACGATACGGAATATTGAAGCAATAAATTCCATTCATGTCACAACAATCCTACATTTTGGGCTTAGCCATCAATTAAAAAAAAAAAACACTTTTTAAAACGCATGCTTCGATGTCCTTGTTCTGATAAAGATAAACTGAAATGTTGGAATATACACATTTCGATAGCTAAACGAATACAAACTTCAAAGTTCAATTTTGAGATGAATTATATATGTTATTCTTATGTACATGTAAGAGTACGGAAAATATTTATGTACGTTAAATTTCCTTAAATTATTGAAGTGAAATATGCGCATGTATATATGCCCGTTCTAAAAACATTAGCTATCTATATAAAAGATTATTTAAAAAAAACCTGGATAATTATGTACAAAAAGGTGATCAATAAATTATTTAGAAATTAAGGATTCAAAGTACATGTACATTAAAATGCATCATTGATTTTGTGGTTGCCAATGATACGTGTTTATGCTTCGTAAAACAGAACCTAATGTTTATGAACTTTAACCGTCGTATTTATTAATAGTGAAAAACACATATTACATGTATAATGAATGTCAATGATATTTCAATGTATGATAAAAATGGTACCATTCCATCTAGTTAATCAATCGATTAAAGTCACATCCATTCACATACTAACGCAAACGATAAATTGTTATTTCCGTCATTGACCATGATATTCGATTTTGACTTTGTTCAGGAAGAAGGAAACACAATTCATTTACATGTTGGACTTAAATATTCTTTTTTATACAAGTTTTAAAATTAAAAAAGAATAGATCAAAATATGCAAATAAATTGTGTTTGCTTCTTCCTGAACATATTGTTATTCAATGATTAATTTGTTTTACAACTTTAAAAGTATAAAAATAAATCAGTTTGTACTTAAAATTATGTTATTTTTTGGTTTGGAGATGTCGATTATGCAATGAAGCTTCAATGAATAAATTAAACATATTAGTGTTAACTGCACTCGATATAAATAAATGTTCCTGAATTGTGTGTGTAGGGAGGAGGGGGGTATGTGTAGAGTTTGGGACATTGTAGTTCGAAACAGCTCAGTAAGCTATTGTAAATACCGATATTCGTATATTTAACGACATGAGTTATATCACAGAAAATCTTTAGAAATTCAAATAAGCATTGATTACCATACGCTGAGCGACCTAGTATTAGTCAAAATCATATTGCAGATTCGGCCGTTGGCAGCAGACACTAGATTGCCTTCTGAATGGAACTACTGTCCGATACACACGATATTAAAGGATGTAGCTTATTGAAGGCGATAATATCAATCAAAAAGGTCATAATAGTATAACCCATGGAGTAGGAACACCAGTCAGGGGTTTCTTAAATTTTGTTTATACACACCAAGATAAAACATTAGCCATATAGCAGTTACGCATACAATGAATGTGTCTAATTACAAAAATTACAAAAAACTGTAAATCAAAAAAAATGTAAATCAGATTCGTCTTTTCGTGATATATCTTAAAACCAATTCCATGAAACTTCTTTGGAGGGCAAAATTGAATAAATCATCAATTAAATTTAACAGTTGCCGAAAAGTAGTCAAATTTCATAAAATAATGACTTCATTTACCGAAAAGTCATGAAAGAAATTCTATTCATCAGAATGGTTACTGAATTGCATGGCGCTGTTCTTCAGTTGTTCCTTTATAACTGTTCCTTTCCAGAACTTTTACAATTCAGTTACATGTATCTGACAGTTTTGCTCATTTTTTAAGGAAATAAATTGAAGCAAATTTTAAATCATAAGTAGAAATTTACATTCGATGCTTATTTCATTAATTCCTGATTAACGTCCTTCAATCATCACGGAACAAGGAAAGTGTAATTTTAAATTTCAAATTCTATACCAAATAATTCGTAAACCTGGAATTTAATGTTTAGTTTTAGCATGTTAAAATGAGTTATACAGGGGTTATATGCTATTTATTTGCTTTCTTTCTATGGAATATTGAAGTCATATATTCAACCCTTTGTAGGGGGTAAGTATACACACAAATGAAAACTATGCGTGAAAGGATGCTTGGTAAATTTTTGATGTGTTACACGATTTATCTATATCATTGTTGCAGTATAAATGGAACTTATTGCTGTTCCGGGTACCGTTGGAGCAAAATACAAAACAATTGTATACGTAAGTGCGACAGCTATAATAATGATATTGATATAGTTTTAAATTGTAAGTTTAAAAAAGCTCATTTTGACCAAACATACACTGTTCCATTTTTATAGCCTGTACATCAGGTTACACTGGAATAAACTGTGACACCAAGTGTATCTACCCTCTATTCGGCCAAGACTGCCAGTCAGTTTGTAACTGCACAGAGGAACACTGTGATCATATATATGGTTGTAGAAATTCATCAGGGAAAACTATTGAGAACATTTGTAAAGGGTATGTAGTGAAATTTCATATTAGAAACCTTATTAATCAATCATATGTAAAATCCCGCTTACAATAACGATTTTTAACATTGCTATGGAAGGAAAAATGGAATTAATTGTTGTCAAGGATACATGTGGAATAGAGAGAAGACGAAATGCATAGGTAGGTAAGCTTATCATAAATCTGTTGTTTAGTTTTTATAATGTACATTTCTAATATATTTTTTTAAATGTTTGCCCTTTATCTATATCACAATAACCTGTGTTAAAGATATTATCGTGAAAACTGTATATAAAGAAATATTTACGTAGGTCACGTGAACTGTTGAAAGATATTTTCTCAATATTACCGATTTCCATTAATAAAGTTTATATACTATTTCATAACTTAGCCTGTGAAATTGGATATTTTGGAATGGACTGTGACGTCACGTGTCCGTTTCCTTCATATGGACATGAATGTCAGTTGAGATGCACCTGTGAAGAAACTGATTGTGATTTTGTTAACGGCTGCAGAAGATCACTAAACGGTAATTTTCTGCGACAAAAAAAATCATAAAGTATAATTTAATCAGTTTTTTTTCTTTTTTTCAATCGTTAGCAATACTTAATTTTATAAGCGAATTTTTATTAAAAAGAACCGTTTATAATGTCAAAAAGATTATACATACAACGATTTTCTGATAATTTATTAAAGTTACCGGAACCTGTATATTGAAAGTTTCTTAACCAAATTCTGGTTTTATAAAAGAAATAAAATCAGTATAATTACAAACGTTTTTATCATCTATGTTGTGTAACATACCAGTTGTAGGGATAGACACTAAACATTTATATCAATTTTAATTTTAAATTTCTGAACATTTTTACATATAGTCTCCTCATTAGCATATAACAGCACGAGTGTCGACGTCACAGCCACAAGTTTCAACGGAAATATCACAAACATTAAAGGTAACTGTAATATTTTAGTTTTCCTAGGTGTTTAGGGTTACTGTAGTTTCAAATTGCATTCCTTTTTTAACTTTCAGGCGCTTATATATCATTTGGAGAAAATGATGTTCAAACAGTTAATATGCTTCACAGGATGAATGACCACCTTTAAGTCCTCCTTAAAGATAGCTTAAAGGTGTTTAAAGGTAGCTTAAAGACGATCTTTACGCCACCTTTAAGCTACCTTTAAGCTATATGTATTGCTTAAAGGTGGCTTAAAGAAAGCGTAAAGATGGCTTAAAGGCAGCTTAAAGACTATCTTTAAGCCACCTTTAAGCCACCTTTAAGGACAACTTATAGGTCCTTAATGTCCAAACTTCTTTAAGCCACCTTTAAGCCACCTTTAAGCTACCTTTAAGCCACCTTTAAGCCATTAACATTTTTTTATTCAATATTGTGCTTAATTTCCAACAAAATGTATTAACTTTATGAAAGAAAAGGTATTAAAACGGTTTTTGTTCTAGAAAGAAAAATGATGAAAAAAACACAAAAAAAAAACGACCGCGGTGAGAATTGAACCCGGGACCCTTAGTTTACTAGCATCACCACACTTCCTCTGCGCCACGGCAACTTACATATTTATGTTTTTATATCCTATATATCAGTGGATATTGAATCACTGTATTGAATGTGTTTACTTGAAAAGATTTTGACAAACCATTCAGTTTGTAACAATCAATTATATCTAATTTATAAATTACATGCATGCATGTATTTAGAATGAAATACGGAACTTGGTCTTCAGTGAACAAAAATATATTATACCTAAATGGAAACCGTTAGGTTCACTATAGTAGGCTTTCTTAGTTAATAAATTTAAACAGAGTAGATATACGTAATTCATCTAATTTATAGCTATAAAAATGTAAGAAAGAAAATGAAATCATTTCTTTTATTAAATGCATTGATACTATTAAGGTATTTGTTCAATTTCCCGCAATTTCCCGGTTTTCATGATCGCGGCGCCGTTCCAATATGTTTAAATATTTACATGTAATTGTATGTACATGATTTTTAAACTATCAATTCTATAACAAACAAAATTACCAATTACCGGTGACATATTTACTGCATGTGGCAATTGCAAATGACTTGTACATACAATTGTATGATGTGCCAGGCCGGGTATATTTGACATATTTACCCTTATA
Source organism: Magallana gigas (assembly GCF_902806645.1). Taxonomy (NCBI): domain Eukaryota; kingdom Metazoa; phylum Mollusca; class Bivalvia; order Ostreida; family Ostreidae; genus Magallana; species Magallana gigas. Next base: position 11,611,557 of record NC_047567.1, on the reverse strand, counting down.
CATATATTTAAATAATCAACCCCTATTTATGATCACCGGTTCATTAATTAATTAGCCTCAAGATTTTACTCTTACATACATGTATCGTTAATTTGTAGACGTAACATATTTGAAACCCAGAGCTAGGAAATAATACTTTGAAAATGAATTACAAATGTAAATTAACTTTTATTCACTAGACTTATCGTATACTCGTACATACTAAGATTCAACGCCTTTAGAAACCCTGACGTGCACCTGGGCACACGACACACCTGTTGTGTATATCTTGTATATTCTGTGTAAGTTCCAGGGGTTTTCTTAAGTTGGACAAACAATAGACTTTAATTAGATATACACAAACATGCACCTGGGCACACGACACAACTGTTGTGTATATCTTGTATATTCTGTGTTAGTTCCAGGGGTTTTCTTAAGTTGGACAAACAATAGACTCTAATTAGATATACACAAACGAACAAAACTATGTCTAGACAAACAAAGCAGTAATATCCTGCCCGATATAACAAAGGCAGTTGAGAGTCTTTTCATCTTTAACATGTATCTAGCAGATCTAGAGTTAGAAATAATGAAAATTGAAGAAAAAAAAATACAAACCTTAAACCGATTAACAAATTAAATTATGCATTTTTGGTTCATTATCTTTATTTTGTTTAATAACCAGATGAACTGAGAGAGAGAGAGAGAGAGAGAGAGAGAGAGAGAGAGAGAGAGAGAGAGAGAGAGAGAGAGAGAGAGAGAGAGAGAGAGATTTTTCACCGATTAATTTATAATAGGAAACAAACATACTTTAATTAGTTTTATGCAGAAATTAAGATACAGAGACTGCGCTCATCCCTACAATAATTTTGAAACCCCCAAAAAATTATAAAGAATTTTATAACGGCAATCTGTGTCCATCGGAGCGGTGCTGATGATAGTGATCTGTGTTTAATGGAGCGACGATTAAAACCGCCTGGAACCCCCCCCCCCCTTCCTTGGAAATTATATTATCACTCGGATGACCCCCTCCCATCTCTATAAAAGAGTTTTTGCATTTAATATATGTTTTTATTGTTCAGCTTGATCAATATTGACTTAAAGGCCACTTAAAGACAGTGTAAAGGCAGTGTAAAGAGAGCGTAAATGCCACTTAAAGATGCTTAAAGGTGGCTTAAAGGTGGCTTAAAGGTAGCTTAAAGAAGTTTGGACATTAAGGACCTATAAGCACTTGCTTAAAGGTGACTTAAAGGCGGCTTAAAGGTTGTATAGCCTTTAAGCTCCTTTAAGTCACCTTTAAGCCACCTTTAAGGACTTGCTTAAAGATGGTTTTTCGCCCTGTGCTTTTATCTTACAAACACATTATACTGAGAAATATTATTGAACATATATGTAGCTATTTCGAATGCATGCACAATTGAATATGACTATAAGGATTGTATTATCGAATTTTAGTCATCATCTTGATAATTTAACATAACTGAACATATTAGAACACTTTTTCACGTTTAACATTAGATTTTCAATGACGTCTGTATAAAGAACTATATATGATAAGAGTTAAATTTGGCCCCCATAATTCACCATTTTTTAAAGTGTTTCGGTTACAATAAAATGTTATGTTATGATTTAGAAGAGTTCATATAAAATATATTTTTCACATATTTGTTTGATTTATTTGCACTCACTTGCAGTATATGACGTCGGAAGTGACGCTATTTCAAAAATTCAATCAAAATCAGTCGAAATTGACATTTTTCTTATCTTTTTACGAATGGGAAATATAGAGCGCATGGTTGAACCAGGACAAATTTTTTGTCACTTATTAGTCTTGGCTAGATACATCTCTGATTAAAATATTTTGTTGGTTCAAGAATGCGCTCTATGTTTCCTGAAAGAAAAACTTCTTGAAAACAAGCTTTTTTATGCTAAAATGCAAAAAATGACGGGAAAAGGCTGTCTTTACAATGCCGTATTTCTAAATTGTGGGCACTTGAATCAAAATGAACATTAAGTCAAAACATCACATATATATTTGTACAAAGAAAACAAAGAATTACAGTAAAATAATGATATTCCTTTTAGGGGGCCATTTTAGGCCCATACCATATATAGTCCTTTGGAAGTTCACTATTTGTTTTAGTATTTCCGGAAAATGATGTACAATGGTAAAAATTGATATATTATAAACCTTTTTCCTTGCTGATACAAATGTACCAAGTTTATTGTACTCCAAAATAGTAGATATATATCATGATTCAGCATGTCATTAAAGGCTTACATGAAGCTGTCGTTGTATAGAAAATAACGTAATGCAAGGCGCAATGCGTGCGCAGATCATAGTACTTGCCGGATGTATCATATGGACACAACTGTGATCTGCCGAAGCCGATCACAAAAGCTGCTGGTAAATAATCTCATTGAGTATTCACCATAAAAAAGTATCAAAGTTGTTTAACGGCGAAAGTTATCTTAAGAAGAAATGGTAAAGTTATAAGAAGTAATTTTACATAGAATTTTATAATTGCAACAACTTGAACCTCCTGCTACTTTTCAAGAAGTTAAGGATTATCTCATTTTTTTTAAATTGTGATCAAACGCAAAACAAGAAAAACTCGCTACTAATGAATAATTATGAACGAAACAAGTTTGTCATGGTAATGTATGTACATTTTATGTTATAAAAGAAATGAAATGCAAATCTAAATGTTTTTGTTTGTGCACTTGCAATGAAAATTAATTTAAACAAGATATAATACCACTATTTCTTTCATTATTGAATGTTAATGATATTATCTGTATTTTTAATCAATAATAGCATAACTATTTTTATTGGATTTCAATGTTTATAATGGAAGGGGTCTTTGATTTTGTAAAGTAAAAACAAGAGTTATCGTTTTGAATTTACTTTATAGATTCTTTTCGCACAGCTCTCGATGTGGACGATAATAATGCAACTAATAAGATGTGTGATTCAGCGCTCACAAAAGGTAACGATTCTGATGGTTTTCGGAATGCACTTATTGGACTTGCAATAGTGGCTTCTTTGATAACATTTATATATCTGTACACATATCTATTAGAAAAACACCGAACACGCCCTTTAACAGTTAATGTTTCCGTATGATTTGTTAAAGTGGCTTCAAATATTAACAAAATGTATATGTTTCGCAAATGTGTTAACACTTATTGTTCTGATATTAAGGTGTATCAACTTACTTGTATACAATGTTTTTCAAAATAAATGTACTGTTATATGGATTGCTGATCTGGTGTCATTTCTCTAATGAAAAAGAAAGATAGTTACTTTATACATGCAAAAAAAAAATATATATATGAATTTGCGTCATACAGCCTATTTACTGTTAACTTAAAGGTCTTGAAAAGAGACTGCGAGGCAACTCTTTTGCATTATGTCACTTATTTCGTCTTTCAGTCGCCTTTCAGTTAAAAGGGCATAGTCACAATTTCGTTCAATTTTTTTTGCCGTTTTGAATGATTACAGTGCTTTAATTAAAGGGGAGGGAAAGTCAAAAACATTTTTTATTTGAAAAATAAAAGTGATTTTAATTATCACATGTGGTCATGCTGTTTTGGTAATAAACTACATAATTAAACTTTAAGCTTTGAAGTTTGAGAAATTGGTGTACAGCCCTTTTGTATTAAAAACAAAAAAAAAATAATTGTTTTGACGTCACATCATCTATTTCAGTTTTTCTTGCATAAACGATGCACAAAGTGCTCTGAAAAATAACCCGCCGATTTTTGCCTTTGTTACTCAAGTAATCGACTGAATACAATTATATTTAGGTTTGCATGCGAATCTAAAGAATAAATGCATGTACTGTAAATTCCTAATTAAATGCGAGGAATTAATACCCGCGTAAAATCGCGAGAAGCATCCTTCGCGGATTTTAAAATCTCGCCATTATTTTCTGAGAGTTGAAAACTACAAGAAATAAGGAGAAAAGTTCAACGTTCGCGATTTCATATTTTCGCGATTTGACAAACCAGCGGGATCGCGGAATAAAGTACTCGCGTAATATAAGGAATTTACAGTATACTTAATAATATGCATTTTCATTAAGTAAATGACAGTTGGTATAATTCAATTTTCATCTCAAGTCAAGTTCTTTGCAAACTAAAAAAAGTATAATTTCAATGAACATGCTCCGTTTGACGTTGGTTTGTATTTTAGGGGAAATTCAAAGGTAAAAGAACTGTCTCAAATCGATAGTGTTTCAATTTTTCCAGAACTTGTCATTTAGAGCAAATACCATGATCTGATACCCATGCGATCATTTTTTGTTGATAAAAAAAAACCCGGAATAGATGGTGTAAAGTCATGGATGACAGCTCCCATTGTAGCGGGAAATTCAAACTAAGCGATTAATTTTTTGATGTCTATTGTCCCGGATTTTTTTAATAAAAAAAACATACGATTAATCATAGCATACGATAATAAATTGATTTATTTTAAAACATATTTCTAGTTTCCTTCCCTTTTGATAGTCAACAACATATTGAATTTCAGTCTTCGAGTTATAAGAGAGATGTACTTTAATCTTGCTCTTACTTAATGTGTTGTACATAGTTTGACATATGATATTATTCCGTCAGTGTGAAGGATCAGCATATGGAAAAGTAACTTTTGTATTGTTAGAATAGCTTAGAATCTAAACTCCTATCATGTTAATGATGTCTGTAACTGACAAGTTATTGTAAAGTCATTCCCGTTTCATTATTGTTATTAAAAATGACAATTAATTTGGCACACCCATCTTCAACCAAACTTTACCTACATGTACCTTACTTACAAATACATAATTATGTGGTTTGTATTTACATGAATGATATTTGCAGCTGTCAGGTTTTTATTTTTTGAGGCTCCATCTTTTTGCTGTTACTTAATGTGTTTTATATATTCGTAGTTTGACATAGTAATAGCTGTACACCAATGACATTTAATATTCCATTTAACTTCCAATGCAAATAATTGAGATGCAATCCACAGCCTTTGTTTTAAGTTGGTCCTGCTTTTAAATGAGTTTCTTTTTTAGATCCATTTCCAGTTTCTAGAAAAAAAGAACAAACCTCTTTATCAATAATGTGTGTTAAACTTAACGTGTGTATTACTTACTTAATACCCATACACAAATATTAATTTATAAGAAAATTAGAAATATGTTTCATATGCGATACACGCTTATCGATTCGTATTTACAAAATAATTACAATATGGGCAAACAATTAAACCCCAAAAAGGCAGGCACATCAATTTGAAAATACCTTGACTTTTGATTCTATGACATCATGAATCAAATCCATCCAAATAAATCTCAACTCCATATTTTTTTCTGTTTTCAGATCCGTTATTTGATCAATCAAAGCCTGAAATGTTGGGTCGTTAGTTAAGCACGTCTCTCTGAAAAATAAACTCACGCCTTTTATGCTTTAAAATGTTACAATGTTCTATTAGTATTCTAAAAAGAAGGATTTTTTTTATAAATTTTTTAAAATGTTCTATTAGTATTCTTAAAAGAAGGATCTTTTTATAAAACAATGTGCTTTTAAAAAATGTATTATCTACATTCACGAATCATACCGGTAAATTAGAGGTTGTTGTTTATAGTGTTGCGCTGCTTCTAAAATCTTGATTTCTTTTTAGTGATCACTTTAAAAAACAACGACTTTGTAACAAGCAAAAACTATCGCATCCTTATGTATATACAACAAGAAGCATGCAGGCCTTTTCAGCCACCTGCGTTTCAAACATTCGCCTGCAAGGGCGTCGCTCATTTGCATTTTAAGTTTTTGTTTGGGGTCGAAACCCTAATATGACATTCGTTCGACTGTGGCTTCTGATATTTTTTATTTGATGTTTGCAAAAAATCATTCATTAAAAGGGGAAATAAGCTTCGCTCAAAAGTGAATGTTCACATATTGTAAACGTTTGGTTGAAAGATACCTGGGGTGTCTTTAACAGTCACTTTTGAATAAGTAAATAAACGTTTTTACCCGAGAATGTTTGGAAGTTAAAAGCAAACAATTTTATCATTGTGATTGAAATCGCACTTTTTACTTCTTTCTCAGAGTATTATAAAGGAAAAAGAAATTATAGCATTTACCAATGCTTATTGTAAACAGTATTTTACAAGATCTTGTTTACGAAGAGAATAGTACAGACAATCAAAGTACTGAAGAACTGACGGGAGTTGATTTTGTCGATGTTTATTTATTATTACTATGATATGTTATTTTGCATGACAAGTACACGTAGTTTCTAAATTGAATTACGCCCATTTTTATAGTATAAACTTTTGGACTTTTTCGACAAGAATGACTAGAAACCCCCATATGAATCATGTTAAATAATAATTTAAGATAAAAATAATTCAGTCAAACTATGTATCAGTTATAGAAATATTACTCGAAAATTGTATGGATCCAAGCATTATTGAACTCTAGTCTCGTTCAACCAAACGCTCGGCTGACACCGTAAATCTTCGACAAGGATTTACGGAGACAGCCGAGCGTCGAGTTGAACGAGACCATATTGAACTCTGGCGTAGGAATACATACGAATACATACATAAAAATATTTAAATTGTTCGTACCATTTAGAATTTGACTATTTTCAAGACATTTATAAATTAGTTTCCTTGAAAAACAATGCTTTAGCATACATTACATCGAATTTATCGATTATTTTGAAGAACTAAGTGTTGTCAGCGGTATTGATTTGTGCTTAGGTCCAAACACTGTTTCACTTTCGGTTTGTCTGAGTACCTGCATAGAAGAGTTGATTAAAATCAACTCCCAAAAAGAAAAATTCATTTAGTATCCTTTGTGACTGAGAATGTACATAGAAGAATATATGATAAAAGTTCATACACTTTTACTTTATTCATATTTTATCCATATTTATTATAATACCATTTTGACACTAACTTAAATTTGAATCCCTGATCCAGAAACTCAGGATTAAGAATTTTGCATTTAGTTTTCTCAACGCTTATGTTGTGAAGAATATTTTCGAAGATCTAATACAAATGCCAATTAAAATGTTAATTAAATGTAAATGGATTGGTTTAACTTTAAAGTATGAACACCTGGCATAAGAGACATGGGAATTCTCTGCATAATTGGCCCTGCCCATAAGATTGTAAGGTAATATATTTTAAAATCTAGATTCATCTTACATGCATCGTTAAGTAGCTTTATACGGCATCGTTCGTATTGGTAACGACTGTTATTTCAGTTAAAATGAAGATATTTATAGAAGTTAGAATTAAGGCTACTGAAAATATAAATAGAAGACCCACGATTGCAGGACGTAAAACGGCAGCTAATGTCTAATGAATGACCCAGATGACCTAGGATTTTAATAGACATTTATTTACAAAGACTGATTTTCTTCATTTTCTTATCTTTTGTAAAAAAAAAAAAGATGTAGTTTTTTTTAAGTCTATCCCATAAAAATGTTCCGATTACAGAAATCGTTAATAATTTAAAGGTCGTATTTAAAATTATAACAATTTGAGATGATGATATGGTTTCTAGTTCTCTTAGGACAAATACGAGGGTTGATCCAAAAGTAATGCCACAGATGCGATAAAATCGAGAAAAATCCGCCTTAAACGACAAAAACGTGTGTTTTGAGATATCTATCTATTTCAATTTAGATCTGAAAATGTTAATGCATTATGATAAATATATTTGAGGATAATATATTTTTAGAGCGTGAAGCAAGGATAGTCGCTGTATCCTAGCGACGTCTTTCTAGATCTTTGGCGTTCTGGTAGAATTTTGTAATTTAGTATTCTATAAAAATTGGCCAACATGTTCTATTTTACATTTTTTTTATTTATAAAGTTGCTAATCACTCTTTTTGTAATCGATGGGGTAGTATATTAGATGTTAATCTTTTTATTCCTTGGTTTAGAGACAAAAGACATTGCGTAGATATCCGAGGTAACGTCCCCTAATTTTTATTTTAAAAAAAACGGTTAGAAAGAGTCTGTGGTATAAAATTTAAAAAAAATTGTATTGTTTGTTTTGGGTTTTCTTCAAATTTCGAAATTATAGTATTTATACATAAATACAAACCATAAACAAGACGTAAATTCATGACACAGGGATGTCATCATCTATTTGTCAGGCTATAAACTTCAATATCTTGTAAGTGTTCAACGAAATTTAATCAAAATTTTGCTTCAAATTATAATTTTGATAAGGGAATTTTTTATGCATCAATTAATATTTTACAGAGCCAGTGTTATGGCGTTGGATTGTGTGACATTACTTTTGGATCAACCAGTATATGATGCGGAATGTCATTATCAAAATATTTCATTTTATTTTTATTCAAACTTCCTTAAGGTGACATTTATATGACCATACAATGATAATTATTAATTTATTTGCATTGATTTACTATTTAGGTCACCGTGTAAGTTGCAAGATTTTATACTGACAATGTCAGAGATTAACCAGACACATTCCTTCTCCCTTTTCAGTGGTTGATACCAACAGTGTATATGCTTAATAAATCGTGATATCCGGTTTAAAAAAAGGGAGACATTTGAGTAAAAAGATCTTTAAATCTGCCTAGTTTCTAAATATAGATACAATGTCTACGTTTAAACGATAATTTCATTTTTAGGGGAAAAAAACCCCCCAAAACACTGTATCATTTTCTGTGCACTGTAACAAAAATAGTGATGCTTGTATAAATAAAAAATATATATTTAGCTTCGTAACAAATACATTTCTGAAGAAAAAATTGTCGATTGACATGTTAGGACATTAAGATCACTCAAACATTTGAGTTTAAAGAATACAATGTTTATACGGTCACAAATGACATATTATTCAAAGAATATCATTCTTCTAGTATGATGAGGTAATCCTATAAAGGGATTCATGACAGATTTTTACATGTATTACGCTACGATCGTAAATATCCCATCAGTATAATCAAAAAAGGATTCTTTATTATAAATTTTTCATAGATGCAATTATGCGTATATACATTTTTGCACTTGTTTCATTTAATATCAAATTTTGAAAATTATACAGTCATCCACTTTTTTGGCAAGTGATCAACTCCACCCTTACTATAAGCAATTTTAGAGCAAAACTAAAATAAAATTAATATTTGCACTTACAAAGAGGTAACAAGTGAGAAACATCTCTGTATTTCTTTCACACTGCGATTGAGCGTTTCGTGTATCTGCTCTAACAAACACAAAGATAAGCATCATGAAAAATGTTCCCATTCTTCAAAATAATTAAAGGTTAAATGTCACTACGATAATTTTATGTTTATTCTACATACTGATGCATAATGATTTCTTTTTAAGGATGATTTTACAAAGAGAAAACGAATATCTTTCGGTATATTTTTAAAAACAAACATTTTTTTTTTTTAATTGGTCGCTGCCATTGCACAGCACGAGTATCTTTAATGTTCTTTATTTTGACGCCCCCCCCCCAAAAAAAATGAATAAATAAATAAAATAATAAACACAAAACAAAACAAAAATAATGAAAATAAAATAAATATGTACATGTATATTGATAATCGCTTTAAGTGTTAAGATCGATACATTTAATATTTATGACTACAATTTGATTTATAATCAACAATTCAACAACAATATTTGCACACAAACCTTTCTAAAGAAAAAAAATTGAATGAAACCCTACCTTCGACTGTTCTTTCCATACTTCTTGTCACAACATTTATCATTCAAATCAATGCATAACGACAGGCAAAAGTCAGGTGTTAAAAAGAAGGTGGTTATTATGTATGCATGTCCTACAAAATGAACTTGCAACAAAAATAAAATAAAAAATTGTATAAACCACCTTGTACCTCGAACAAATGATTTTTACTGATACCAAATGACTTGATACACACAAAAACCAAGCTTCAACGCAGCAATGTTAAGGCGTCCCGATGCTAAAATACGGCTGGAAAACGATATTTTTTGAATCATCGTAAAAATACTTTGACCGGGAGTATTTCTTAAAATCTATGATACATTTATTGACACCGATGTTAAACATTACATTTGATGCATTTTTGTGACGTCATATGTACTTTGTAATCACGTGACGGGCGAATCCTAATAATGCGTATGATCTATATAAATCGCATCGGCGCAGGTGATTAATGACATTAAATCATACATATTTTTAATAAAAATCCTTTGTTAAGTCATAAGCTTTGAAGTTTCGTTAATGAAATATTTTGTTGAAACATTCCACAAAATCATCAAAATAATGCACATTTTTACTAATCAAAAGCGATTTACAAAATATTGGGGTAAATCCGTAGGTTTCCCAAGTACGATTCACATTAGTTTTTATATTCTCTACCAATATTGCGTAAAATATTCTAAAATTGTAAAAAAGATCTTTCACCTGCGCCAAGCTGGTTTTACATGCATGGAAATTTCTTCATTCAGTTGTTTACACGTAGCAGGGAGAGTCTCCAAACCACTAGTTTATGAATAGTCTTTTACTTAAAACGAAGCTTTTACATGTAAACTGCCGATTATTTAATAGCGAGCGCTGCGCGCCGGCGAGCGAAGCAAGCTCTAAGAACCATTGTGCGCGGGAAAAAGAACGAGCTAAACCTACAGTTCATCAAATAAATTTTTTTGTCTACGTCCCATAATGCTCTCTAATGTTTTCACCCGTGGTGCTATGCCAAAAATGGCCGACTTTTAACTCGTAATTTACGGTGTCTTAAGGTTTGAAGACACGTTTCGAGTACCGCATATGCTTTGGCGAGACTCAGAGATTTGTTAGTTGCTTCCATACCTTCGTATTGAGTCGATATACGTAAACAAAGACGAACAAAATTATGGATGACGTCACAGTGCTCTCGCACTATATTTCCCGCGATAAATTTAGAAGTGGATCAAACATCTGTAATGCGTGTACTAGCTATTTCAGTATAGACTGCGATACCTTCTCATTGACATATGATTTTTTTTTAATATAGAGATTATCTAAATCTATACTAACAAGAGCCATACTTTACTCTCATATCGATTCATTTTTAAGCTAATTGCGCATGCATGTACAGTAGGCAGGTAAGTATATATGAGTATATGAGTAGGGAGGAAATAAACAATAGGATATTTAACACTAAATAAAAAGGAATAAGGAGAAAAAATAAACAGTTAAAAAATTTATGTAAATATTGCATATAGTCAAACCATTAAATTTAAAAGTGGGAAATTACACACCTACAAACAGGGACTGGGCACTCTCTCTCTCTCTCTCTCTCTCTCTCTCTCTCTCTCCTCTCTCTCTCTCTCTCTCTCTCTCTCTCTCTCTCTCTCTCTCTCTCTCTCTCTCTCTCTCTCTCTCTCTCTCTCTCTGGAGAAGGGTAGGGGGTTGCGTTGTATGTATCATGACCATTAAAATTAGTACCTTTGCCCCGGTATACTTATTGTAGAGAAATAATCTTTAAAAATTCTTTGACATTCGTTGATACGTAAATAACACTATATGTTGACAATGATGCAAGGTACGTGTACATGTATGTGTCATTCTTGCTGCGCTCGCCAGAACGGTAGCACCGTAAAACATATTACTGGTTTTTAATATGAATGAATTCTGTACATCTCGCATGAACGGCAGCATCTATGTGAAGGAAACATGCGGTAATATACTGGTTTGATATAATTCACTTTTAACGTTAAGAAACATTCCCTGAAAACTATCGACAGGAATGCAAATCGTGACGTCAAAGTTAATTATGACGTCATATTGTTTGAAGTACAGACAAGTGACTTTCTACATATCGCTGTTAAATCCATCGTGAAGCCTTAACATGCCCGCGAAGACACAGTGGTCATGCGATTGGTAAAACAAATGGCAAAAAGGTTTTTAAAAAGTTGTGTTCTCTTATCTATTATTTTATAACTCAGTTTGATATTATGCCTCTCCAACAGTTTTGAGATAAAAAAAAAAGTTAGGTATTAAGTAAACACAAAAAAACCCAAAACACCAAATAAACCATACTTCAGTTTTCCTTGGACTGCTTATTCTGCTATAAAACGTATTTTAACATACATATATCTATAAACATACGTGTACAAATAACTTCTTCACCGATGTATGAAATTCTACAATGAATGTGTAGGTGTTGTTTAGTGGCAATGGCATTTGGTACAAAGCTACATTGAATAAAGAAAAAAAATCCGACCCATTCTGATTTCCGTACCATTTTTTTCAACCTGACTCCGGTTGAAGTAATACAACATATCTTACGTTAGATAAATCATAATTCAATACCATCAGCCAATACGTTTATGAAAAGTCATAACATATTCAATTCAAAAAATAAGACTGAAATACAACTAAGGTTTATCATTGCAAAAATGTCAACACAAGTTATGCAGAATTGCATACAAGCATACTTGTCCGAATATTGACATGTAACCGACAATGCAATCATGGTAATAAATGAAACTTGCAAATATTAGCTAACTTACACCGTGAACAACGAGCATTCATAAAAAAGTATTGACATTAATGGAGGCACAAAACAGTGATGCTTAAAAGCAATCATATTCAATTTTAGTCCAATTGACGTAAAATAAAAATACACAATTTCTCAACATTAAGACATAAAAAAGCAGACAAAATGCAGCTTTTAAAAGTTTTAATTAATAAATTATATTTTCTTTTCAATAAACACATTTTAAATTTGAAATTGAAAAAGTATGCTCAGAATTTTAGTTTCAACATTTACAACAGGAAAAAAGAAACCTTTTGAAAGTTTGTTATATAAAAGCTGTTGGTGACTTTTTTTAAACTGTCTTTTCTAACTAAAGTTAGCTTTATTTTTTTTTTTTTCGAATATGATAAAATTAAAAGAAGTTCCCTAAAAGCCTTAAGACTTACAAAATCAAAATACTTCGAAAACCAAATTCCTCATATGAACGGTTAGTTATCGGCTGCAAATTGTTTATCTTTACAATCACTTTTGTAAACAATTTTTAAGTAACTGATTATTTTAGACTGCACTCTTCATCTAGCTGACTGGTCTGCTATTCTGCTTAGTGTAGTTAGGGAGTAGTAACTGTGTCATACAACATCGTAAAGATATAATATTTCTTTTATTCAGACCCTAAACTTGGTATTCATTTTTATTTGATTACAATGAAATTTATTTTTTTCTATTCCACAAAATTACATGATACATGTATTAATTTAAATTCCTAATGCTTTCTTCATGTATCCGGTCTCTTAATATTCACCATAAGATTGCATTCTTACTAGCTGAACTATTGTGTAAAATGCCAAATTCTCGTAAAAATAATAACAGTTTAATCTAGCCCTACAGGACAGACGAGATGATTATAATGTTTGATGTTGTGTACAATAAACTAAAAATAGATCGGGAATTTCGAATATGATCAATTGTGAAGTTGACATAACATCTTACCAATGGTTGCAGTACCATTCAATAATGTGGTTACTAAAAGTAAAAGATGTTGAAAATTATTACATTCCTATAGGTTAATATGCAGTAACTTAATTCACTATATGTTTCTATCAACAAAAATTACAATAAAGTGAACAGTCTGGTTGTACAATAAAATTGGGTCAAAAAAGAGGATTATGAGAAAAGTGCTGTTTTCGATGGATATACGGTAATCATTAAACAAACGTTGTCATTCATAGTAAATTTCATTTTGTAGTTCACACTAGTCCTATTAATTAACCTTTGATTAATTCAATAAGCATCTGCCGACAATTATTAAAACAATTTTATGAAAAGTTTATTTTTAAAAAACGTTTCAAACGTTTAATCTTTAAAGGACACTCTTTTTAAGTTTTGTTTTTGCTCTTTAATTTAATGTGAGTTCTTCTAAATATGGCAAAACTAAACGATTCAAATAAGGAAAAAAAAACCCACATGCTCTGTTGATTCCTAAACGTTTTGAACATTAAATCTGAAAAGTAACATGAAACACGTCATTGTATATTTTTTTTAGGGAACCAGGATATTCAAACTTAAAAAAAAACATCTTAACTGAGCTGGCTTTCAGGAAACAGTCTCATTGCAAGTGTTACGATTCATTGAATATGGACATGAATGTGGTAGTGTTTATTGTTTATGCCGCAATGATCTATACGTTTAGTAATGAATCAATGTATCCATGCCCTGGGTAAGTACTTGTTATATTTTTTATACACTTTCTTATTGTTTTTTGTGTTTGTGTGTGGTGTGTTTTTCTTTTGAAAGACAAGCGTCACTTAAAAATAAGTGTACAAATGCTTTAGAATTAACGAAACGTCATGTTGCCCAGGACACAGATGGGATATTCCACAGCATAAATGTATACGTAAGTACGTTTATGAAAAAAATAAATTAAAATGGAGAAAGATTTCAGTCATTTCCAACGGCTTTAGTTTATTTACAGATTGTTTTTTTATTGTAGAATATTGACTGTTTTTCAAACAAACGTAACGGACATGTTTTGTTTATTGCTTATATATATATATATATATATATATATATATATATATATATATATATATATATATATATATATATATATATATATATATATATATATATATATCTATCTATCTATCTATCTATCTATCTATCTATGAATCAAGTGTATTCAGATGAAATGCAGTCATACTATAGGTTCTCTATGAGACAATTGTGACGGTAAAATCAAAAGACATTTGTTTGAAGCAAACCACGGCATTGATATTATCACTTTCTTTGACATGAATTTTACAGCAGATCATTTTTTTAGATGACAAATATGATGATATTAAAGACACAGCATTGATTTGCTTGTTAAAGACGCTTTTGATTTGTTTCATGTTTAATATAATGCTTATTTGACCAGACTGTGAAAAGAGATACAACGGAACAAACTGTAGCATGATATGTCCTTACCCTTCCTTTGGTCAAAACTGCAAATCAAACTGCAATTGTATATTGAAAGATTGTGATCATATATATGGATGCAATCGTACAAAAGGAGGTAATTAGACCACACATAACAAAAACTTGTATACTAGTTAATAATTCTAAAATTGAAAAGAAAGGTGTTTTTTTTTATATGTGTATCAAGTAGAACAGAAAAAAAAATCTTCATTGATTTAAATTAAAATATTCCATAACTTTTTTAAACATTGTATTCTAAAAATTATTTTCTAAATGTTAATATTTAAATGGAAAAAAAAGATATGAAGAAAAAGAGACTATAAAAAAAATTCAGAAAAAAAATTATTTTGTTAATTAATGCTTCCTCTTTTTTCAGAGAGTAATATTCCTCCATCATTAGGCTTTATCTACACGAGCCTTACTTCAGAATATGTCACATCTAAAGTCAGCATTCCAAAAAGTTGGTATTGTTCAGAAATTGATTGGAACTGGTTTCTAACTTTTTATTAAATGCTTCATAAATGCTTAATTAAAGTGGAAAAGTTAAATTGTTAAACTTAACATTTTTATCATAAGTTTAAGTTGTTCCAAATATTTATGGGAAAGTCAAAATATCGATTGTCTAATCCATCTGGGTTTTTTAATATTATCAAAGAGTGATTGTCAATGAGAAAATGATAAAGATCAAACTCTACTGGTACTGTACCAGTTATCGACTATGACCAGTTATCGGATAAACTGAGACTTCGGGTTTATAGCACGCGACAATCCAAGATTTTTTTAAATCTGTAGTCTTTTTCGAATAAAGAAAAGTAAGTTTGATTGAAAACTTTCTTTAATATGTTTTATACATGAGCTTAAACGATCATTGCTTACGGCTGATTTTACATCTTTGCACTTTCAGCAGTTGGGGAAGTGACGTAACAAGTTAAAAATAGAATATTCCCACTATGTGATAGTTATTATTTCCCTTCTTTGATTTGACATATAATGTCAATACATATAACGTGTATAAACAAAAGGAATTCACTAATTTCCGAAAGATTCGTAGCGCAGTTGAACTCCTGATTGCACAATTATGAATTGAATAGTATACGATTTGGTGTATTACTGTATGATAATAAACGAATAATTTTATGAGTTTTGTTTATAATGTATCATAACCCCGACTACTTTGGTCTGACCCCACAAGGGGCATAATTCAAATTACATTTATCAGAGTATAAAATCAACATGTATAGGGATGTTGCTATGTTATTATCACGAAGCCAGTAACTGGTACAGTAAATCGTAAAAACTCAGCCAATTCGGGGCTTGCTAAAAAGCACAAAACAAGATGTTTTGGGTTCTAAATAATGATATAAACTAAGAGATTGATAAATAGGGAGTTCACTATTTAAAGTATCTTAGGTTTTATCCAAAAATATCAAGAAATAAGGAAATACCAAAAAGAAAACATTAAATTTTAGCTGATAACTGGTACACTGCCAGTATGCATTTCATTTCAAATGTTTCCCGAATAAACATATTTGGACAACGAATTCTACAATGGTTCTATCTAGTATTAGTATGTACAATTTTAGAAATCTTGAATTTAATATAAAACTTAACAGCTGCTTTATAGAAACAATAACTTATATTTTAACAATTTAAAAAAAAAGATATTTTATATTTATAAATATTATGTCACTAAACATTTCGAGAGTTCAACTTACGTTTAAAATATAAGAATCGATACATCTTCTGATTTGAACATAATAGACTGCAGTAAATCTGTCAAAACAAACTCTAAGATGTGATGTTAGCTTTCGAAATAAATATCAGAGAAATGAAAAATCGTTGTAGATTAATATTGACAAAATAGAATAGATATATAGTGCTTATGATCCTTCGATTAAAACGATCGTTGCACTTATTTACATTGATCACACAGTTGAAAATCATTTATATACCCTACAAAACAAAAATCTGCGGGAAATCCATTATCAATAAAATATTATCAATTATATTTTATTATGCATGTATAAACAGGTTAGTTGAACGCCAAGTGTTTAATTTAGTTAATAACATATTAATTAGGACTTTTATTAAATCTACATTATCTTTTTTTAGATTTACCAAGCGTGTCAATAAACTTTAGCAGTACAACTAATTATATCACGATGAAAGAGGAAATTGAATGTAAAAACTTCCTGATGTTTGCAACTATTGGACTCATTGTCGTGGCACTCATTGTTGTTATGCTCTATTTTTACACGTGGATGTTGGAAAAGCGATTACTTGTCTCTCGGGTCATATAGATGACATATAAACAATAAAATGCTTTCTTAGGTGATTCATTCGGGATATGAACGTAGCGACAATGCAGGGAAAATACATAACCCGCGTAAGCGGGTTATGTAAATTTTACCTGCAATGATCGCTACCTCCATAACCCGCATGAATCATCCAAGAAAGGATTTAATTGTTTATATCTACATTTTTCTTTAACTAATAAATAAACTGATTATGAAAAGTTAGTAAAATTCACTAAATTACTGTTAATGTACAAAAGTACGTCAGCTAAACGAAACAGCCAAATCGTCTCCTGTGAGTCTGGCATCGTCATGATTAATTCGTTCCATCCGGAATTTTACTAAGGTCGCTGTATGTTCAGACCAATCGATAAACAGGGCGTGTCAATTTCAGTCCTGTCACTTTCAGCCGCTGTAGATTTCGACCAATCGATTAACAAGGTGTATAGATTTCAGTCTTGCTGTTTCTATAGAGCTATGAATTAACTATAAGTTTGCGTAAGAAACAAAGGAAATTATGATTGGAAGATGTAAATATAAATAAATACATTTTTACAAATACATGTGGGTTTTTTTTTGTTGTTGGTTATTTTGCCTTTTTTGTAACAATATAACTGCTGGTGGGTTTTTTGTTTTCTTAAATGTATGAGATATTATAAACTTTTCAAATCAACCCAGTAGTTAAGGGGATGAACACATCAAAATAAAAAATTATGCTCGACAAATTTATTCAATGTGTATTGTATTTCCTCAAATGTTCATGGAACAAGGAAACACTCTTTGAAAGTAAACAAAATACCTCTCAGATGCTTTTTTAATCCTTGGTTGCCAATTTAAATGGAATTCAATGAACATAACAATTGATTTTTATTCATTATTTTTGACATTGTTTTTTAATCTAATACACTGCATGTAGATATGCAGCATTATGTGAGAGGCATGTGATTAAATCTAGTGTATTTGACGGTTTCCTAGAATTCTAGATTTTGATTAAGATCTATACTTATAAGTTAAGGCATTTTGCAAATAAACTACAAAATGCCTGCACCAGAGTACTTGCTTACACCTTTGGCTTTTCAACACATGTGTGATAATGTCTGTAAGGTATAATTGAATTTTAAATAATAACTTATTTCTAATTAATCAAAATCTATTTTCTTTTTCGATAAACACGCCCGAAATAGCAAAAATGAGAGTAAGGTGGTGGACAGGCTTTGGATCCTAGTCATGGATAGTCTCGATCAAAATATAAACTTGCAATGATATGATATTAAATGATTACCTAAAGAGTGAACATATTTACTGTGATCCTATTTAGAGAATACATAGAAAGTAAGATTTGTCAAATGTTGAATAAATAAAATGAGTCAATTCGTTTCTTTAGTGGGCGATTTTAGCTTTGATACTCATTCGCTTGTGAAGCACGACCTCTGGTGCGAGAAAGGGAAAGAATTTTCCAGAACAGGGTAACCAAGAACGCGGATTGACTAATTAACGAAAAGTGTAGAACGAGTTCATCATGCATCGTTGGTAGATACCTTGGATCGGACTTCAATTAATACAAAAAAAAATTATAAATAAAATGGAGCAATTAATACGATATCAGTATTAATGAAGAGAACTTTCCAGAACGGGGTACCCAGAAACGGGTTGACTAATGGACTTCATGGCAGGAAGTGTAGGACGCGTTAACCATCGGGCAGGTACTTTTATTCTGACAACTTTGATTTAAAATATGCATGCAAATAGATAATAACGCATAACCTAGCGTGCTATAATTACATACTTGTTTATACCTCGACAAATTGGTTGAAAACCTTAGACATTAATTTGTAAACATTAATGAATAATGATCAGATTATTGTTTTCCACATCTATATGGATGAATGATGTATGCATAAAATGGGAAAGTTTAATGGAAACGCCCCTTTACCTCCAGATTGTTTTTCAAAACCTATTTGGAACAGTTATAGAGATTATATTGGAAATTGAACCAAAGAACCAAATTTAGAGAGAGAGCCACTAACTACCCATTCACTTGATTGAAATAAATACAATAAAAAGTGTTGTTTTTTTTCAGTCAACAAACAGGATTAAGGCCACGTACATGAATATATTATTCATTTCAGTTTAGATTTTTCACCCTTGTCTGCTCCTCTAGATATCAACAATGCAGTTTATTTTTTATTTCAATTTTAAAGAACAAGATAAGGAAAAGTCGGACAATATATACATTATATACAAAATGAACAAAACAAATGATTCAACATATAAATGTGGAATAACACATCACAAATGGCTGACAACTGATCGAAACGACATTTCGTTTAACAGAATTTTATGGACTAAAACATGTAACTTACTCCATGGACGAGTGGATAAGGTGTCTGACTTGTAATCTGTACATCCCGAGTCCGAATCCTGCAGGGGCTTTTGTTATTACTTACTGGAATAATTATTTTAGATATTCATTTTTTTATCCCCTAAATGCAATTTTTTCGCTTATTTGACATTTGTACAGTTTATTTATCATTATATCTTTCATTATCAAAAACATTCTTGTTAATTTGAGTGACTTTTCTCAGGTGTGTTATTCCACCTTAATTTTTATATCTTAATACCCGCACTTGCGCGGGCTATCATCTAGTATATTTACATCATTAATGCATTAAAACTGGAACCGTCTGGTTTTTAGTTAGGGCCATCTCAAAATACTAAAATGCACCAAATTTTGGTCTATATTTGAATCATTACGAATGTAGATAAGTAAAATGGATTCATTGAAAAAATAAGGAAATTGTCATCGAGGATAGCATCATCATGTATTTAAAATTTCAACGACGTACAATTTTACTTTTTCTTTTATGTTAATTCTTATAACGTACTCCTATATAGTTTCATTTTATCATAACGTCATAAAAGCGCAATTGCAACACTCCCCTACCCCATAACGGAAAAATCGTTTTAAAAATAAAAATGTCCTTAAAAAATATAAATATTTGTATCTGTATTTTGTCTATTGTGTTCAATTTTATAAATGATATCTAAAACATCTCATAAAAAGTATAAATCAACTGTATTACACTAGAATGCGCAAAAAACATGCGCAATAAAAACTAAAATCAGCCCCCTTAAATAAAAATTAGAACGATTTTATTCTAAAAGTTAATTTACAGTGTAACATTTTTTTATTTATTTAATAACCTTGTGAAGCAGGTTACATGTACACTGGGCTTAACCGTCTACACAATGTACGGACAGGCTTGTCAGTCGAATTGTAAGTGTACAAAGAAGTTTGCATTAATATGTACGACTGTAAAAAGTGAGCCAAAGCATGTGTAGTTGGAAAGTAATTTGCACTTTATGTTAAGGGGTATGGAGGATTATCACTATTCATTTTGGAACTAACTATGTAAAAATAGATGATGGTGTTTGTCGTACTTATTGTTAAAGGACACATCGCATGTTTTTCAATTTTCGGAATTTTTTAAATAAAATCATTCTTTACTCATAAAAAATCAAGTTTATTAACGTTTTCATAAAATATTCTGCCTAATTCGTGAGTTTGAAAGCGATGAAATTCAGATGTCGCGATATGCATATTTTCTCTCTCGATCTACCCGCCATGATGTGTGACGTCATATGCAACCTTGAGCAAGAAGGTGCTGTTAGCCATCTTTGTAATTGGGTTAGATTTGAACGACAATTAAACTAATTATCACCTATTAAATTGCCGATAACGGGACATGATGGTATTCTGTGCCTCCTGCGGGTGATTTAGCCACCGAAAATGGGGATTTGGACTGTTGTTTTTTTAAGTTTCCCTTACGAAAGTATGCAGAAATCTTGTGACAAATAGGGGTCTATCCGTCAACGAGAGGATTTATAAATAAACATTCAATTCATATATTATTAATTATATGGTACATTTTTGTAATTATAGTTTCATAAATAAATCGTATTCATTTCCCAAAAAGGAAAAAAAATAGAAGTTTATGCACAGGGGCCTGTGTACAAAACGCAAATTCATCGGAGAAAAATAACGAGAGGGACGCCATTTTGGATACCGCCTCGCTTCATTAGCTGTTTTCTTTTTCTTATATTGTTAAACTATACGTTCATGTATGCATCGGTTTTGTATACATGATTTCTTCATTCAAACATGAAGCTCACCTCTGCAGAAATCATAATTTTAGTACGGTAGGTGAGATTTCTGTGAGTTTTATTTTTTGTGGGAAAGTCATGGATCGAGTTGTCGATAAATAGATGATTGTTTACGCGAGAAATAGACAAAGTGTGTTGATATACATTTATACGTAAATGGATAAAAAAAAATACGGAGATGGGATCTTACAGAAATAAACAATAATTAAGGAAAACGTTCTTGCCTGCTTTTATAATCCAGTGTAATATAGAGTAAACAACCTTAGAAAGTTGTGATCAGTTACTGCCGAAGAAACAAACTTCTTGTGCACCACAGTTTTACAATAATGAACATTCTGAAACGTTAGGAACGCCAAAAACCAAGACTGTTGTAGATTTTAATAAATAAACACCTTTAACAGATTTATTTGAGTTACAATCCTTACTAAGTTGTGTTTACAATGTTAACACGTCGATCAATTTGATCGTCATTGCCGACTTCATCGTCCCTTTTTCGGCAATATCATCGTTTTTTATCCGTACTAGTAGCTCAAACATGTACGACTGAATAATAAGATTCTTTTAATTTAGTCAGCATGTAAAAAAAAACAACTTACATGGTGAATGAATGTCAAAATTTAAAGAAGATAATGCTAATCCTACAATTTGTTTACAATTAGCTGTTCGAAGAAGGTCGCATGTGACGTCACTGTACCACGTGACACGCAATCTAATTAACGAGTTTCCAAACGACCGGAGCTATAATTTAAATTGATATTATGGGTAATTACTGCTTTTATACCGTTAACAAACTGTTAGGAGTAATTATTAGATACACAAGGAAGCCAAAAAATGTAAAATGGCGTATACTTTAGAAACATGCGATATGTCCTTTAATCACCTACATAACAAAGAACTCATGTTGGGTGTCACTGGTCAGCATAAGATACTCACTTCTCCTTGGCACCTGATACCACCGCTATCTGTTTCAAAAGTCCGTGCTTGGTCTACTCCTGTTTTGTATTTTCTTTTGGTCTTTTGATTTTGTATACTGTTTTTTATCGCCACATGTCATGCTAAAAACCCATCGTTCAGTCATCTGGAATTTAAAATACATGATTGTCTGTAAGGCACAAGATCATTTTTTTAGTATAAAACTGTCTCTACAAAGTGATAGATCACTTAACATTCAGGAATCATTTATTTAATTCATATATGAATTATAATTTCCTTTATCTTTAGCTGAACAAGGAAGAAACGTTTGGAAATATGCAAAAAAATCTGTCATATATTTCCGAATCCCTGAATTACATGTTTGAAACGGAATAAAATGACTTGTACATGGTTTCTGTACTATGTATGTGTGACATTGCCTCTGGATGTTAAAGCTATACATGCATCCGGAGGACTTTGTGGGATGTAAGTAATTTAACTTAGTGTATTTGATACTTTCTTCGGAATAGGATGTTGATTCAATTTAACTACACATATATCTATGTTTCAGTGAAAACGGAGCCATCGATTGTTGTACAGGATTCCATTTGGACATGGTAAAACAGATGTGTATACGTAAGTGGTAGATTAAATTAACATACTAACGTTAAATTCACATACTAAAAACGTGTTCTTATTCATTTCATCAAACATTTGATTGATTTAGCATGTAATGTTGGTTACTCTGGTAAAAACTGTGACACCAAGTGTGTCTTCCCTTCATTTGGAAAAGACTGTAAGTCAACATGCAACTGTAAAGATATAAACTGTGATCATGCAGAAGGCTGTAACAATTCAACAGGGAAAACTCTTTCAAACATCTGTGATGGGTATGTGCTATGCTTTCATATTATATGTTTGTTGTTGTTGTCAGAAACAGATTTTCTGAAAGTCAATATTTTCAAAATAATAATTCTTGTAAATCCTCGATGTAGTGTAAACGGAAAGTCTTGTTGTTTCGGATTCCAATGGGATCGAGTAAAACAGAGTTGTATACGTAAGTGTTAGGAGTAAATTAAAATAATAATTTTAAACTGAAAGGTGAAGAAAAGATTCCTTTTCATTTTTATTGTTATTTTCATTTACGATTATTTTAATTTTATTTATGTAGCTTGTGAAGCCGGTTACACTGGATATAACTGTACAATCAAGTGTTTATACCCATTGTACGGACAGGGATGTCAGTCAACATGTAAATGTACAAAGGAAGACTGCAATTCTTTGTACGGCTGTATAAATCAAGCAGGCAACATATGTATTGGGTATGTTATTTGCACTCTGTGTTAAAAATGATTTATATAACAAATTGCATCTATGTGAAAATGAGAATATGATAACTTCCTTTTTTTATAACTGAAGAACAAACGGAATTGCATGTTGTCAGGGATATAAGTGGAATAACGAAGAGGCAAGATGTATCCGTAGGTATACGTTATGCAACAGTGTTAAGTAATATTTCGCATTATAAATCAATTGCTTACATTTATTTACATTTATTTCCCATACATTTTCAGGTTTTCTTTATTTGTCTTATTTCAGCTTGTGTTAAGGGTTTCACTGGACACAACTGTAATGTCATTTGTCCTTTTCCTGCTTACGGTCTGGACTGCCAATCAATATGTAATTGTACAGAGAAATCCTGTGATCCTGGAGACGGGTGTATAGGACATACAACCGAAAATGGTATAGTTAGGAACAAATTATTTCCCCCGATTTTACAATGCATATTAGAATCAAGATTAACTATGTTTCGTTACTTTAATTACTTATCTGTTATTATTTTTTTATATGCTGTCAGTTATCATTATTGGACAATTTGCGATATGAAGACATTTTTCATGAAGTTTGGTTCTGTTTGAATTTTATTTTTAACATATATAAAATGATCATTATTTCGTCTGCAAAAATATTAGGAACATATATAATTTTTACACTACATACTTTTTTCTTATCTGACGGTTACACTAAATCGGTCTGCATTTGAACTTCTGCAACTAAAAATCATGTCAATTGTTGCATGAAATATTATTGAGGTATTCTTGCAGCAAAAAAAAAACCCTTTTCATTAAAAAATAATTTCTTCATGCATTCGAGTAGCGTATAAAAAGGATGATATTCAAAAGAAATGATACCTTTGTTATTTTACTATTGTTAGGGATTAAGTAATAAGAAATGTAATCAAAAAGTAACAGTCATATTGATGGTTTGAGTATTACAGTATGAAACTAAAATAAACAAGAGAAAGATGTAACTGTTATGACCAAAAAAAAATTAATAAGGGGAGAATATAAAATTTGCTTGAATACGATTGTGTACGGTTTATCGGTTGAATTGTTTTCAAGTTCCATCAAGGGGATAAGGAGCAATATTAGCAAATTGATATGATCAAAGTAAAAAATAAATGTTAAACGGCATTACATTGATAGGAGGTTATATTTGCATGCCATATTCTGGTAATAAAATCAATATTTAGAAAATGAATTATTTTAGTTTACAATCATTTTTTTCCCATCTGCAACGTTTGTCACGACAATCTTAATTTAAAAAAAAACCAAAAGTACCATCCACTTAGTTTAGGAAGTTAAACTGTAATGCAGTTTCTTAAAAATGAGCGAAAAAAATAATGTGTTTCTTAATGACGTGATGATAACGAACAGTGTTCAACATCAAAAGTTCACAGGAAAAAAAACAGAAGCAGGGCAAACACGGACCTGTAAACCAATTAGAGGTAAGACCAGGTTCTATGAATAAGAGACCATCCTCTGTTAACCGGTCATACCCGCCTTGCGCTCTTTGTCATAATTGTAGTATACCGTCGTAATTGAATATAGGATATTCAATATACGATTTGGTCTTCATTTCAGTATCATGCAGTTACAAAAAGCATGTTGTCTTAAACTTTTGAGGCACTATGTTTTATATTTTTTTGTAGAAACCCATATGCAAAATAACTCCACATCAGCTGTTAACTGGAACAATTACCAAAACGTATCAACAGATGGGAAGCAGCCAATGTTAATAATAGGAATCGGTGTTCTTGCAGCAGTGGCTTTATTCATTGTAACTGTTATATTCTATACCTACCGACTGGAAAACGTCAATAAAGAAACCGGGTCCAACATTTATTTTAGCGTTAAATAGCGTTAGATAGCGAGAGGTGTCTTGAAAATGTGTAACAAATCAACTAAATAAAATATATTGTTTTTTCTTCCTGTTCTTTACACGTATTACTTTTTGCAGAGACGTGCATGATATTTTTTTAATTATACTGATATTGGTCCACTAATCAATCCTGTTTACTGTATATTACCCTGGACACTGACCTGTTTCTACATGTATACAGTCGTACACAACACATTAAAATTTTCAAATGTTACTTTTTTTAATCATTTGTTTGCAGAAATTAAATTCCCTAACTAAAATATATTTAAACACGGCAATGTTTGATTTAGATAATTTTTCAAAGAACCAGGAAGTTTAACAATAAATTATAGAGAAAACGGTATATTATCTGTCCAGTCTGCCAGAATGCTGTACGTTTTTAATAATGCATCTGATTCAATGCATCCATGCCGTGGGTAAAAACATGTAATTATGTTAATAGACAATTTCTTTAGAATAACTTAAATATGGTCAATTAATATAAATAAATTAGAATTAAAGAAGCGTAATGTTGCCTGGACACAACAATGTCCACAGATTGGATGTTCAACAACATAAATATCAACGTCCGTATAACATACATGAAGACATGTTCAATATTTTTAAAAATATGAAGAACATTATTTGTTTTAATTCTCTGAGGTGAATTAAATTTCAAAGACATTCTTCTTTGTTATATTACAAATTTCAACTACATGTATTTAAAAATGTATATCAAAAAAGGGTTTTTTTTTGGGGGGGGGAGGGGGGTATAGGGTCCCTATTTATTCTAACGTGTATCAAAATTCGCGGGTATGTTAAGACTTCCTTATTGATTTCACAGCGATGTGTAGAATGACACTTTTCTGTACTTTATACGATATGACGCCATAATTACACCCTGCCGTCATCTGCTTTTATTTTGAAAGTTCTAAGGATATGTGTCGTAAAGTCAAAAGTAATTTTTTTAAAGAAATAAGATAAAGCTTGTTTTCTCTTTATAACTGTTGTCGTTAATGCTTGTGATACTAAATTTAATCTTATCAATATTGAGTATCAAATAATCGGCAGCTTTAAAGCTTTGAAATGAATAATAACTACTTATAAACTTTGGTTTTGAGACTCTCCATTATACGTGTAAATATTAATGCCTTAAAAATAGAGTTTGGCACACATGAAATAGCAATGGAATCTTAGAATATTTTGCGAAATATTAATATGAACAACCAGGAAGAACTGCAAAATACACTACATTTTAATTAACTTTTCACAAAAACATTGTTGATTTAATTTCAGGTATTTCGATACTTCATAAAACAGTTAAATTAATCACCTTTAATGAAAACAATGATACTTTAAGAATTCACATTTAATTTTGTTTAGCTTAATATACTTTAAAAAAAACATTCGTCGAGTAAACCTAAAAGCTTTTAAATTGATGAAAAACTAATGACAGAACTAGATACGATCGTCTTAAGAAAAACGAGTAGGTCCTCCGTGCAATTTCTGTGTTTGAATAATACCATGAATAGTCCATACAATTTCAGAATTACCCCCCCCCCTCCTTTTTGATAATGTATTATAATCCTTTATTACGTGGTAACTGGGTATTACAATGAGTTTTTCAAACAGATATTGTTACGATCAACAACTTTGTTAACTTTTTATTATGCATTTTACAATCTGTATTGTTTTTTTAGGTATTGTTAATAGACTTTACGAGTATCTTGGCCCTTAATTCAAGGGACCAGCCCCATTTTCTTGATTTATTTGACAGGTCTCAAGAATACATAGCTTGAATGCGCAAGTCCTTATCATTTTTGAGATCACGATGTCAGAATTTTTTTTTTCGCGGGACAGAAAGCGGACGACAGGAAAAGAAATTTGAAAAAACAAAATGAAAAAAAAAACTTCGAGATATTATAATTTTCTTTATCCCTGCAAATTTCAAGAAAATATATCATGCCATTTCTGAGGAATCTTCTAGACATAAAAAGGGGAGGGATTTCAAAATCCCTACCCAATTTTCGCTCCCAGCCGAGCTCCCAGTAATGGCGCCACTGACGTAAAACAAAATAATAATGCACAACTTCAAACCACAGTATACCTATCCTGAAAATGTCATATTTATATCTCTGATAATTTGTGAGATCAGCTCTGCACAGAATAGGTCGTAAAAAATAGAAAATCGGCTGTAACTCGGTACCTGAAGTGACGATTTCAAAATTTCAAAAAACTCCTATAATTATGATCTCTGGCAATCATCTGTGAAAAAAATGGTAAAATTTGGCCGAATAGTTTCTGAGAAATTGCGTGCACAACATTTGTGGAAAAATGTATCAGAAGAAACAGTACGAAAGCAATACGGTCTTCCGTTGGAAACGCAAGGCCTTAATAAGAGAAAGAAGAAACAGTCCGCAAACAATAAGGTCTTCCGCTGGAAACAGAATACCTTGATAAGTTAACTTTTTTAATCATTTTTGCTATGATCATTTTCAAAATGCTTAAATATGAATAACTATTTGTGCAAATAAAAAAGAGTCTAAATACAATTAGTTTATGTTTCCTCGTTTTCAACACATGTTATTCCTTCCTCGTTAGGTCTAATTTACACGATGGTCACATCATACTATCGCATCTTTTTAAACAATTTTTCCTATAGTTAGATATAAAATCTGCGAGAATCAATTTATAATTGTAAACAACAGATATTATGATATTTGTAATATGAGTGTTAGACCTTTGTTTAAAAATCTGAAAGCAGTTATGATTGTTAGAATCTAGTGATAATAACAAACATTATAATTGATAATATCAGTTGCTATTAGAAAATGTGTGATATCACAACTACAGCTGTCATCTCGAATTATTTCCTGCCGGGACATAGTTTATATTAAAAATCTCAAAATGGTCGTTGTGATTACATTTGAGGGTGAATGAACGGTGCTATCAACACATTCCTACCTTTCTTTTATTAATTCAATAAAGTTTTCAATAATTTGTGCGTTTAATCATAAGCAATTAAAATTCAAATATGTTTATTTTACAATTACATGTATAAGTGAAACGCAGCTTTTAAAATTGTTTATTAATGCACCAAAGATGCAATTTTGCATTTCAATCGGCTTCAAAGAAAAATTACTTTAATTTAAAAGATGCTGAACAGAAAAAGTAAAAACTGCTAATATCCTTACATTACGATAATGTATGAATTATTATAAGAATTCATGAAAAAAATGTCATATTTTTCGATATATTGGAGGTTTCATCAAAGGTAAAATATACAAATCAAAATCAATTCAATTTTTTAGTCTGAATCATGTAGATTCTTTTAAATATGATAATTTATTGTAGAAGGGCGGATAAAAAAAACATTCATGCATTGAACCGTACAAAGTATTTACATCGGTACACTTGCGTCAAGTAAGTAATTATCAATACGCGGGTAGGTTAAGGCAACTTTTAGTTTAATGACCGTCAAAATTATGATCTATTTGAAAACTGTTTATTTTTATGAAAACAGTGTGTTATATTAATACCAAGTGAACGTGTTCACCAAGATATTATTTTTCTACTTCGGAATCGACTCGATCTTTGAAGCTGCCGTGCCATGGTATCACGTGACAGTTATAAATAGATCAATTTTTTACCTTAACAAAAAATTAAAAAGTGTAACACTACCCCGAACTTCATTTGTCTGTTTGTTACAATAATTCGATCGGCAATTAGTTCAGGTTTATTAGTATTACTGCTAGAATCCTATTGTTAATCGCATAAAATAAATATTGTAAATATTTATCGGAAACCCTCTCAACTTTTATAATTTCATTGAAAATATTACGTATATGTCATTTAAAACAACAATTCACAGGATTCTAGCAGCACTTTTCAAGTAGTTTAGGTCATACACCGTTGATATCTAACAAAGTCATCTTTCATAATATCCGGGGTAGTGTTACACTTTTGCCTTTTTCTGTACACACTGACAGAGGAAAGGCTGGTCAAGCCATATAAATGTCGATCTGCTTACCTTATAACACTCGCTGATTAAACAAAATATCCATGCCTGTATTATCCTGATTATATCCTAACTGACACTCATCTAAATCTTAGGTATCTGTATTAAATAAGTCTTATTTCGGCATTGTTTACACTGCATTCCGATGATTTGTCTCCCGACATGATCTTCTCTATTAAACATGCTTGTGACGTCATCAATGATAATTATACGTAATAGAGAAAAATCAAAGATATATTCAGTTAGAAGAGTTTTTAGTGATATTTTATGTCTGTTGTTTTTATAATTTAAACCAGAGATAAAGTTAAAATCGACATGTTTCTGAGTAAAATATGACATCATGCTGCTTATTGTGACGTCATATCGATCAGAGGAATTTGATCGCTGTTAGTTGCCTTATCATACCCGCGTAGTTACTTAGAAACTCGATTGTGTTAAAAAGAACATTAAAAGATTCTATAACGATATACTTTATTTCTAAAGTCTATCCTAGCATCTTATTATACGCTTTGGTTTTTATAAGCTGAGTTTATGCATTGTTCATCTTATTTGATCTAAATGTAAATTCAAATACTAATGGTAAATAAAGTGTATATCTTATATACTGTTTATGTGTTGTACTAAACCTTTGATCCTGATAATTTATATTCCTAAAAATAGACGCTGGTAAGGTTTTCATTGTTGTTATAAATATGGTTGGCAAACATACGAAGTGAATTTACAATATGAAAACTCTTATTATACAATCTTTCACTGGCTAAATGCTGACTGATGATTTTTTTTATACTAATAGTTAGACCATATTAACCACCTAATTGTATGCGGACTTTTCCGGGGTTTTTTTTCAGCAAAGAGCACACGGCGGGTCTGACCGGTCAGCAAAGGATGACAACACCTCTATGGCACCTGATCCTACCTCTATTTTTAGATGTCCGTGTTTGATCAGCTCCTGTTTTGTATTTTCCTTGGAGCTTTTGATTTTGAACACTGTTCGTTATCACAACAGGCCATGTATGTGTTGCTTTTTTAATTGATGCTTGTTTTCAGACTGAATACAAATTGTAAAAAGAGCAGTACATGAAGTTGCATTTCTATTCGTTGATGTAAAAAGTTATCTATTTTCTATACGAGTGATTTTCAAGCAATGAAATGAAGTTGATTACTTGAAAAATTAAAATATAGGGATCTCTTAGAAATACTTCAAATGAATGATTGTCATCCTAAGGTCACACACTAATATGAATTAATGAGAAAAAATATTTGGGCTATACGAGTGATAGCTAAACGCAATGTGTATCAAAACAAAATCCATATAATAAATGGCCAGTTAATAGACCAAGACATTTCTCTCTTGCAATAAAACGAACTAAACAATTTATGATTCTTATGAAAATATTCTCGTTTTCCGACCAATACTATCATTAGATATCTTTATAGTACGTATATTAATGGTTAACATGTTTCAGATGATCCGTGATAACACTTATCAGTGTCTGTTCAAGGTACACGTGTATTTACAGGTATTTATTAAAAAATGGACACTGTTCCCAGGTTCATTCATGGATGTCCTTGTATCTCTCCTTGTTACCCGGGAATGTTTTGATAGTCTAAGTGTTTTGATTTACTACAGATGTGATTTTTGTTAGCAACGTTACAAAAAGCTTAAAATCTTTTTAACTTAAATTTTATCGTTATTTTACAAGTATGAAATGTGATGATATTGTTCAATGCATTCAATATGCACCTGTTGTTGTTTCCTTATCAATCCACTGGTTTATTCCATTTCGAACTTTATTTTATTTTTAATGAACAAGGAAGATAATTTTGTTGAGAATGAACACATAATTTATTAAAAATCTCTAATTCATGGAATGAAATAGACTTTTAGAATACAAAACGTATAGAATTATGTTTCCATTGGTATTTGCAATGCTGCTGTTGGATTTTGAAATTTTGTATTCGTTTAGTTGTGAAAGGTAAGTAAACTTGTTATATGTAGATATGTCTCTTTTTATATTCCGTCTGATTGATGCACTTTTTTACAGTGGAAGCGGACCATGCTGTTACGGCTTTGTTTGGAACAACATGCAGGAGAAATGTTTACGTAAGTAATTAAGTACATGAAAGATCTTATATTATCAACCAATTGCCCTTTGATCTACAGAAGTTAAAAGCTCTTCTAACGTTTTATTAGCTTGTAAGCTGGGATATTTTGGACAAAACTGTAGCATTAAGTGTTCGTTCCCATTTTATGGATCTGTATGTACTTCACGATGCAACTGTAGTGTCAACGACTGTGATTATATCAGCGGTTGTAGACAATGGTCAACGTTAAAACTAACGTCAACATCAACGGGTAATCCATCGTCAACGTCAACAGGTATTCATTATCCATGATGGTTTTTTTCTTATTCTCGCCATTTTTCTCTTACCTAATTTAAACACCACGGTTTCATAAATGAACGACCTGTATCATTAACATATTTCAGACTAATATGATATAGTTTAGTATCTACAAGGAAATTGACAGAGTTCCTCATTAACTAATGAGCCATAAGTTCTTTATGATATAAATTGTGATGTTAAACCCAAAAGACATTTGTTTGAAGCGCATCACGCCATTGTTATTATCATCTTTTTAAAACACTAAGACATCATTTTTACAACCCATCATTTTTCATATCGAAGATATGATACAAAAGGCACATTATTGTGTTTTATGTCCTAATTGATTGCTTGTTAAAAATGCTATTGATTTATTTTATGTTTGGAATAAATATAACCTTTAAGCAAGCTGCGAGAATGGATACAACGGAACAAATTGTAGCATGAAATGCCCCTACCCTTCCTATGGTCAAAACTGCCAATCAAAGTGCAAATGTATTGACAAAGCCTGTGATTTTAGAAACGGATGCAATCGTATAAAAGAGGGTAATTATTTCACATTTTATGAGAGAAGACATTTATTTGTTAAACCTATTCAATAAACCTGAAATTGAAAACAAAAGCAATTTTATGTGTGCATCAAGTACAACAGAAAATTCTTAATTGACTATTAAATATGCTTTACGATGTTCTTGGATGATTAGAAAAACATGATAGAAAAAAGGAGAAATGAGTTATAAAGTTTGTCCAGAAACATATTGATTATGAATTCAAGCTTTTTTTTTTTCAGAAAGTGATATTCCTTCATCGTTAGGTCTTATCAACACGAGCCTTACATCAGAATATGTCAAATCTAAAGTCAGCATTCCAAAACGTAAATATAACTCTGAAAGGGTCAAACTGTAGATACAAAAATTACCAGGAACGGGTGTCTAACCAATGCTTTATGAGAGCTAAATAAAAGGGCAAATTTAAATCTAGACTTTAAACATGTTTTTTTCATAATTCTAATTTCTTCCTAATATTCATGGGACATTAAAAATATTCATTATCTCATCCATCTATTTTTTGAAATTATCAAAAAATGTGTTCATGAGAAAATGATTGAGATCAAACTCTATGCATTCCATTTTAAATGCCTCTCCATATACACATAATTAGATTTTGAATTGTACAATGGTTGTCATTAGTGTTAGTATGCAGCGGTCTAGAGATCCTGAATGCAATATCAAACTTAGAAATTACTTTAAAGAAACACCAACTTTTATGTCAACAGATCCTTGTGAAAATATTAATTCAACTCATTAAGAAAAAAAAACCGTTTGTAGATCTCAACTCATCTTTAAAATATAAATATCGATACGTTTTCTTCTGCATTAAAACATAATAGACTGTAAATATGTCAAAACAAACTATAAGACGTGATGTGTTCTACCGACATAAAACTCAGAAGAATTAATCCATGTACAATATGCAGATTAACATTAACAAAAATGAATAAATGCATAGTGCTTATGATGTTGATACCTGTCCTTTGATTATAACATTCGTTTCTTTTCTTTGGGTTTATCACACAGTTGAAAGTTATTGATACGCCTTACAAAACAAAAACATGCGAGGAATTCATTATCAATAAATTACTGTCAATTTTTTTTTCTTTTGTGATAAAGTGGATAAAATGCCAGATGTTTATATCAGTTATTATAATGCCTCCTGTCAGTTTGTCGCTATTTATTCAATACTCTTCTATTTTCGCATTGTATACAAAGGCGTAAGCATACTTTGCCGAAATAGAACAAGGGAAATGTTTTTAACGAAATACTTCCAAGTTCAAACTGCGGTTTCCGAACACTTGACCCTAAAATCATTACGTCGAAAAGCCCAATGCAATACCATTAAACCTTCAAAAAGAAAACAATTCAATGACATTTCGTCTGCTAAACAACTCGAGTTTCTTGATAAGGTCAATCGTGTCTCTTTTCTTGAAAAGAACATTTTGTGGAATTTTTTTAATATTAATTGATCAATCAAATCAATTGATTGATTTGAAAGAACAAACGCTTGCTTTTCGGTAATTTTGTAGGAAGTATAATAGATAACACAAAGGTCACAGCTACTTATAATAAAGCAAAACACGTCTGTATACACAACAGTCGGCATAGTTGTGTTGTGCTTGTAGTCAGAGTTTGATACATTGTGCACAAGCCGGACGCTCGTGCATTCAAGAGACGTTGTCAATTATAGTAAATTTCATTTTGTTAGTCCTATTAATTAATCTTTGATGAATTCAATCTGCATCTGCCGACAATTGTTAAAACAATTTTATGAAAAGTTGATTTAAAAAGAACGTTTTAAACGTTTGATCTTTAAAGGACACTCTTTAAGTTTTGTATTTGCTGTTTAATCTAATATGCGTTTTTCTTAATAAGGCGAAATTCAATTATTTAATTCAAACAATGTTCTGTTGATTCATAAACGTTTGGATTTTATAAGAGATATTAAACATTAAATCTGAAAAATAATATAAAACAAGTCATTGTATTGTTTTTTAATGAACCAGGATATTCAAACTTAAAAAAAAACTATCTAAACTGAGCTGGCTTTCAGGAAACAGATTCATTGAAAGTATTACAATTCATTGAATATGGACATGAAGATGGTAGTGTTCATTGTCTCTGCCACTATGATATATACGTTTAGTAATGGATCGGTGTATGCATGCCCTGGGTAAGTTTTATGCACTTTTATTGGCATTGTTATGTTTTTGATTTTGATTTAGTTTTCGTTTTTTTGTGTTTTTTTTTCGTTATATTTTGTTGTTTTGGTTTTTGGTTTTTGTTTTTTTTTAAAGCCAAACGTCACTTAAAATAAATGTAAAACTACTTTAGAATTAACGGAACTTTATGTTGCCCGGGTCAAATATGGGATCCACCACAGAATAAATGAATACGTAAGTATATCTATAAAAACAAATTAAAATGCAGAAATGTATTAGTCATTTTCAACAAGTTTATTTACATATATTAGAATATTGACTGGGTTTTTTTTCAAACAAACATAAAAAAGTTTTGTTGTTTATTTATTTCTATATGAATCAACGAAAGCATTCACATTTTGAAAATGATATGTAAAGTTCCGTTCAGAAAAAAATTAGCCATAAGTTGTTTATGATATAAATTGTGATGTTAAACCCAAAAGACATTTGTTTCAAGCGCATCACGTCATTGTTATTATCCTCTTTTTAAAACCCTAAGACATCATTTTTACAACCCATCATTTTTCATATCGAAGATATGATGATACAAAAGGCACAGTATTGTGTTTTATGTCCTAATTGATTACTTGTTAAAAATGAAATCGATTTATTTTATGATTGGAATAATAACCTTTAAGCTAGCTGCGAGAATGGATACAAAGGAACAAATTGTAGCATGAAATGCCCCTTCCCTTCATATGGTCAAAACTGCCAATCAATGTGCAACTGTATTGACAAAGCCTGTGATCATAGAAACGGATGCAATCGTGTAAAAGAGGGTAATTATATCACATTTTATGAGAGAAGACATGTCAATGTTAAACCTATTCAATAAACTTGAAATTGAAAACAAAAGCCATATTAAAAGTGCATCAAGTACAACAGAAAATTCTTCATTGATTATTAAATATACTTTACGATGTTATTTGGATGATTAAAAAAACATGATAGAAAAAAAGGAGAAATGAGTTAAAAAGTTTGTCCAGAAATATATTGATTATAAATTCAGGCTTGCTTTTTTTAGAAAGTGATATTTTTTCCTCGTTAGGTATTATCTACACGAGCCTTACATCAGAATATGTAACATCTCAAGTCAGCATTCCAAAACGTAAATATAACTCTGAAAGGGTCAAACTGTATGTACAGAACTTACCAGGAACGAGTGTCTAACCAATGCTTTATGAGAGCTTAATAAAAGCGCAAATTTAAAGTTAGACTTTAAACATTTTTCCATTATTCTAATTTCTTCCTAATAGCGAGTGCAGCTCGCTGGCGCGCAGCGCCGGCGCAAAGTGAGCTCTACCTGCAAGGCGTGTGTGAATAGAAAGTTCGGACTAGTTGCACATTCATTCAACAGATTTTTTTGGTGTCAGTAAATCGGACCAGTAATGCCTTGTTTTAATTGTCCCAGTAATTCCCTGTAAATATGGTTTCCCATTTCACACTCTCACGAGAACAAGATAAAATACTATGTACATCATGCATTGTAAATACATGAGACTAACATAGTTGTCGTTCCTTCGAGTGACGTCACAATGGATTTCTTGCACATTGATCCCACAGAATTTTTGGCGTCAGTAAATTTCGACCCACAATGCAATTTATCAATGTCGGACGATTTCACTAGACTTGATTCCTTTTCGCAAGAATCAAAGTAAAACTTTTGAGAAACAGATAAATTGTGTAATTTCAAGAATATCATGTTTTTTAAGTAAACAAAACAGTATATTTCACTTAGGTTTTTTTCAGGGTTTTTTTTTTCAAAGAGACACTTGACCGACGTGAACTTTGACGTCACAATAAGGGGGAATTACTCTAAGTAGTTATTGTAAATCTGCTGAAATATAAATACCAAAATCTTCTCAAAATCTTGCAAAGCTAACGAATGGGGACATCTTTTTTTCTTTTTAAATAGGAAACAGTTGTAAGTTGCTCTCATTTTGATGAATGCTCACATTCATTTTATTCACTATATATTTACAGTAATCAATTTCCAGGAACATTTTTTAAAAGGGGGCGCGGCATGCAGCAGCATCATTCTAAAAATATTTACAAGCAAAATGAAAAAGAAATTCTCAAAATCAGGGAAACTCTAATCCGGGTGAGGAATGGTGAGTGCGTAGTATGCATTTAGCTCTTTAACTGCTCAATGGTATCTTTATTTTCACATTGATTACATCCTCCCGGGGGGGGGGGGGGGGGGGTCCAAAACCGTTTCTCTTATATGATCAGGAAAATTCTTTTATACGTAAATTATATATTTTTTTTTAACGGGAGGGGGGGGGGGACTCTATGATAAATCAATTTTTTATATGTAAGTTTAAGAAAAATGTCCTCTGCAAGAAAAGAGGAAATAAACTGCAATAAACATCATGTTAAAATCTTTATTATTCAACAACAATTATATTTAAATAAATAAACAATCTTATAAATTATGAATAATTAAAATTTACTAGAAAAAATAGGCATGTTTATATTTTATTTTGCATTCAAATTCATTTACGTTACCTTGATACTTTTATTTTTATTGATTTATCATAATTCATTATTTGATCACATGCCGCGCTCGCCCCAGCGGTCGCACCGTAAAACATATTATTCATAAGAAAGTAAAAATATTCATTATCTCATCCATCTATCTTTTGAAATTATCAAAAAATGTGTTCATGAAAAAATGATTGAGATCAAACTCTATGCATTCCATTTCAAATGCCTCTCCATATACACATAATTAGATTTTGAATTGTACAATGGTTGTCATTAGTGTTAGTTTGCAGATGTCTAGAGATCCTGAATGCAATATCAAACTTAGAAATTACTTTAAAGAAACACCAACTTTTATGTCAACAGATCCTTGTGAAAATATTAATTCAACTCATTAAGAAAAAAAAACCGTTTGTAGATCTCAACTCATCTTTAAAATATAAATATCGATACGTTTTCTTCTGCATTAAAACATAATAGACTGTAAATATGTCAAAACAAACTATAAGGCGTGATGTGTTCTACCGACATAAAACTCAGAAGAATTAATCCATGTACAATATGCAGATTAACATTAACAAAAATGAATAAATGCATAGTGCTTATGATGTTGATACCTGTCCTTTGATTATAACATTCGTTTCTTTTCTTTGGGTTTATCACACAGTTGAAAGTTATTGATACGCCTTACAAAACAAAAACATGCGAGGAATTCATTATCAATAAATTACTGTCAATTTTTTTTTCTTTTGTGATAAAGTGGATAAAATGCCAGATGTTTATATCAGTTATTATAATGCCTCCTGTCAGTTTGTCGCTATTTATTCAATACTCTTCTATTTTCGCATTGCATACAAAGGCGTAAGCATACTTTGCCGAAATAGAACAAGGGAAATGTTTTTAACGAAATACTTCCAAGTTCAAACTGCGGTTTCCGAACACTTGACCCTAAAATCATTACGTCGAAAAGCCCAATGCAATACCATTAGACCTTCAAAAAGAAAACAATTCAATGACATTTCGTCAGCTAAACAACTCGAGTTTCTTGATAAGGTCAATCGTGTCTTTTTTCTTGAAAAGAACATTTTGTGGAATTTTTTTTATATTAATTGATCAATCAAATCAATTGATTGATTTGAAAGAACAAACGCTTGCTTTTCGGTAATTTTGTAGGAAGTATAATAGATAACACAAAGGTCACAGCTACTTATAATAAAGCAAAACACGTCTGTATACACAACAGTCGGCATAGTTGTGTTGTGCTTGTAGTCAGAGTTTGATACATTGTGCACAAGCCGGACGCTCGTGCACTATGTACATGTATTGAACCCTGACTACTATTTAGGCATAGTACATACACAACACAACACTATTATATAAATAACATACTCATTCAGATGCTTATTAAATCTTTATCATCTATTTGTTGATTCTCCTTACGTGTCAGTACACTTTAGCAGTACAACTACCTTTATTACGACGAAACAGGAAATTGAATGCAAAAACTTCCTGATGTTTGCAACTATTGGAGTCATTGTTGTGGCTCTTATTGTAGTTGTACTCTACATTTACACATGTATGTTGGAAAGGCGATTACTTGCCTCTGGGGTCATATAGATTGCATAATGAGAATCAATAGTTGTGTGAAACTTTGTTTATAGATACATGTGACAATTGTTTGCCTTTTTTGTAACACTATAACTGATAGGGGTTATTATTTTCTTATAGCTGCTAGGTCCGATTTTTTTGTAAATACAGTATCAAAATTGTTTTGATACAAATCATTTATCTTAGAAAGTTATGGGTTTTCTCCTATTTACACCAGCAGAATCAGTCTCCTTTCAAAGTTAGAAATATTCAAAGTAAATAAATAATTTTCCTTTGGGCAAACGAAAAAACAAATCAAAATGAATCACGGGAATGTTTAGAAAAGAAACCGCTCGGTTTCGTCCCCCTACTGATTGGAGTTATTCAACCCGCGTGCTATGCATCGATTGTAAAGAAAGCAAACTTTAGAAATATTTGCGAACAAAACGTACACATGTTTATTTGTAATTTGTCTGATCATTTCGACCTTTATTTAAAGCGATGTCAGATTTGTGATACAGCCATACCCGTCTCGTCGTCAGGGGTGAAATTTAAAATGAGGTGAAATAATGCGGTACCTTTTAATGTCGTTTGTTTTGTTAGCAAATTTTGTACCTATTTTTCTTTAATGAAATTTGATATAATTGACGGGTAAAACTACTGCAATGTCTGTTATTATAAATATACTAAGCATAGCCATCGTTTAAAAGCATGCATAAAATTTAATATAAGATCGGACTAAGCAGCTTTAAATGTATGAGGTATTATAAACTTTTCAAATCAACCCAGTAATTTAGTGGAATTTAAAAAAAAATGCATGCTCGACAAATTTATTCAATGTGTATTGTATTTCCTCAAATTTTCATGGAACAAGGAAACACTCTTTGAAAGTAATCAAAATACTTTGTCGAATGTATTTCAATCCTTTCTTGCCAGTTTAAACGGAATTCAAGGAACATAACAATTTAGATTCATTGTTTTTGACATTGTTTTTAGTCAAATACATTTTATGTATATATGCAGCATTGTGTGTGAGGCAAGCAATTAAATCTAGTGTATTTGACGGTTTCCTTAAATTTTAAATTTTGAGTACAATATATCTATAGCATTAATGCATTAACACTGGAACGTCTTGCTATATCGGGTTCTAGTGGGACATAATAAAACACATTTGTATACATTAGACTTTGACCAAATTAATAAAAGTGCGTGTGTACCTTTGACTAATAACGTTTTCTTATATCCCTCAAATTGTTGATTAACTTACTAGGCGGTAAAGAGGGTTAAACTGTCACAAACTTTGATACCAGGTTTTCTTACTCTTTGTTTGAAAAAAGACTGTTAGTCGACATGTACCTCTAAAACAAAGACTTTGATAATGTGTCAGGCTGTAGAAATTCAACAAGTTAAAGTGGAGTAAATATCTGAAATAGGCAGGTGGTTTTATCTGCCTTTTTTCTGTAGTTCTTGAAAAAATTCTGCTTTTTTGTCGAAGTATTTCAGACGATTATGTCGTTTTTGACTTATTTGTTATATACTTTACTAGTATCTTGGCTTTTCATTTAAGGAACCAGCCCCTGCAAACCGTTTTTTTTTTCTACAATGCTTAGCAAAATATGTCTCCTTCTCTGGATATATTAAGTCAAAGTTTAAGGACCCTGACTCCTAAATAAATTGGTGTGGTAACGAGTTTATCAAACATACATTGTAACAATCAACCCTATTTCAAGGAACCGCGCTCCTTTTTATTGATTTCAAACGAAAGGTCTCACAAATGCTATTATTTTCTTTTCTTACACTTGTCCAAAATGTTTGTTCATTTTTGAGATAAAATGTTTGAATAATTTAGGGGCCAGCCCTTTTGATCCTTAATGGGACAGACATCGGTTTTTTTAAAAATGGAATCAATTAGAATCAGCAATGAAGACGTTTTCTGTTCTACAATGCTTAACTAAATATGCCTCCTTCTCTTGATATATTATGTCAAACATTAAGGACATTGACCTTTAAATTAAAATCACCAATTACCTATTAGGTAGGTGTGGTAAAGAGTTTTCAAACAGGTATTTTTACGATCGAAGACTTTGCTTCTATAATGCAAACACAATCTTAATCATTTTTTTAGTTATTTGTAATATACTGTACGAGTCTTTTGGTCCCTAATTAAGGTATTCAATGTATAACGACCACATTTTGTACCTAATGAATGAATGGTCCGATTTTTAAAATCTTGATATCTTTTTGAAGGTGTTATGAAATAAAAAACCTCCACCAAAGGAATTTTTAAAATTCAAAATACACCTTAAATTTTGCATTGAAGTCCATGGACAACGTATTTTTTATTGAAATATTGCAAAAAGTAATTTAAAATTTGTAAAGCTCTTTTGGTTAATGCATGCATAAACTATCTTTTTATTAAAATATGAAATAAAATAAATAATTTACTGCAGATTTCTTGGCGAAATTGAAATTTTCTGTTTTCATCAAATGAAAATAGCTCTAAAAAAATTCAAGTTGCAAAATGACCGGCTTCTTATATGTTGTAGTCATATGAATTTAGTTTATTTTACTTGCATTGTTATCTAGCAATACATATTTAACTAGTTTAAAATGATTCAAAATTGTTCAAGATCCCCTCATTATACATTGAATACCTTAAAGTGGCCATCTCCTTTTTCTTGATTTCATGTATTCTTTTAATGCTCTTTCACTTTGGTATATGTAATATGTTTTAACAAAATATAAAACGGAAATTTTGATTCAAAATTCGTACACAATTTTTGTGCCTAGGCAAGCTGAAAGAAATTACGCCACTGTCGTAAAGCAACTAAATAGTGAACAACTTTAAACTAAAGTCTGCCTATCCTTAACATTCCATTGTCACATCTCTGGTAGTTTTGGGGATCTGCTCTGCATAAAATTAGTCTTAAAATTATGTTTTTAAGTCATATTGGAAATAAAGGTGTAACAGATTATCACCACAGTGACGTCATAATGAAGAAATGACGTCATGAAGATTGCATTAATTTGATAAATTGATGTTTTGTGGCAAAATATGGGTGTTCTCCGATGGTTTTTCGACTGGGAAACATCGAGCGCAGGCTTGCTCAGGTACAATGTTTTAGTATAATGTGTATAAAAATCTGAAGAAAAACATATGTTAAAATCGCACTTGAGCAGACCTGCGCTCTATACTTCTGAATACAGAGCAAAAGTGAATATATTTTCATTCGTTTGCACATTTGCGGGAATTAGGTCATTTAAGTGACGTCATAGATAAACAGCAAATGAGCAATGATGTCTAAAATAAAGATTAAAGTT
This sequence comes from Magallana gigas, assembly GCF_902806645.1. Taxonomy (NCBI): domain Eukaryota; kingdom Metazoa; phylum Mollusca; class Bivalvia; order Ostreida; family Ostreidae; genus Magallana; species Magallana gigas. Next base: position 11,569,516 of record NC_047567.1, on the reverse strand, counting down.
ATAGGCATCCTCTATACAATCATTTGTGAAGATTTTATTTTTATACGATACTATTTAAAAATTAATTTAAATGATTTGACCATACCGCACATTGTCCTTTATATGAATTAGATAATAATAATTACTAGATCTCGTTACGAGTAACGAGTAGGTCTTCCGTCCGATCTGTGATATATGATACAATGAAATATCAGTACTCTCTGTCAAATCTGAATTCCTGTTTTGTCTCAAGACCGAAAAAGAACGAATGGAAGTGATTAACGAAAATAAAAGCTGGCATTTTTTATACGTTTGCTTAATGTACATCACTGTATATCAGGCTAGATGAAACACACAAGAAAACCTTTTAAACTTGTTAAAAACATGAAATGTTTGAACCCTTCCTGTGAGTACCGGAAGAGACGGTCGAAAGAATAAAACCCGTCAAACCAATCTTCAATCAAATGTCTATCATTCATAAAAGATTCGTGTCTCAATCACTTACAGTGACTAAAATTTTACGGGTATGAAATTTGTAAAAAAGGAAAGCTACCCAAGATATTTGATATATCTCACCGGAAAAAGAACATGTTTGCTTATTTGAGCATTGAATAGTTAACATATATAAGATTTTATATTTATATATTCATTCCATGTAAAATAAATCAAATAAGAGAAAAAAATTATAATTTTGAGGTGTTTCCGTTGAAGACCGGAAGTGACGACGAATCAAACAGAATAATGTAAATACAGATACATACTTAAAGCCATCTTCCTAAACAGTTTGGTTGTTCAAGTCGTCAGCATTTTTAGATCTTGTGGAATCAATGTTATTTTTTTACTCTTCACAGGAAGGGGACAAACGGAAGTGCTCAGTAAAAATGAAAGTTAGTTTTTTTAAACACTAGATAACTGTACTTTATTGTTTATCAATTTTACTAAAATTGTCATACAAAAACAGTCGAAAATTTCAAACAACTTGATGTGTTTAAACCCTTCCAGTGAGAACCGGAAGTGACGATTGACAAAATAAAAGCGGTTAAACGCATTTTCTACCAAATGTCTATCATCAATGTAAGTTTGGTGTTTTACTTATAGCACTTATTAAGATCTCGCGGGTAAAAGACTTGTTTGAAAAAACTATCGGAGATATTTGATATATATCACTGGAAGAAGAATGTTTTTGTTTAACATTAGGTAGATGACATATATTATGATTTAAACTTATATTTTATTTTCCTTTGCAAATGAATTAAATGCGTGAAAAAATAATTTTTGAAGTGTTTCTGTTGAGGACCGGTTTTTAACGAACAAAACAAAATAAGTTGAAGACATCTACAATGTACAACTATAGGTTTATCATCCCACAAAGCCTGCATGTTCAAGTTCTTATCATTTTTAAGATCCCGATGTCACAAGCTTATTGTCGCAGGACAGGAAACGGACGACAGGAAACAAATTTTTAAAAAATTTGAGATAAAATCATTTTTTATCATCCCTGCAAATTTCAAGAAAATCTATCAAGCGATTTGTGAGTAATCTTGTAGACAAAAGAAGAGGGGACAAAATTCAAAATTCCTACCTAATTTTCGCGCCCAGGCGAGCTCCAAGTAATGGCGCCACTGACATAAAACAAAACAATAGTGCACAACTTCAAAGAACAGTTTATCTATCCTGAAAATTTCATATTCATATCTCTGATAATTTGTGAGATCAGCTCTGCACAAAATAGGTCGTAAAAAATAGAAAATAGGCCGTAATTCAGTACCTGAAGTGACGATTTCAAAATTTCAAAAAAATTTAAAACAATTTTCAAAATGTTTAAATATGAATAACTATTTGTGCGAAAAAAAGAGTCTGAATACAATTAGTTTATGTTTCCTCGTTTTCAACACATGTTATTCCTTCCTCGTTAGGTCTAGTTTATACGATGGTCACATCAGAATATATCGCATCTTTTTAAACAATCTTTCCTATAGAGCGATTAAAATTTGAATCAATTTATGATTGTAAAAAAACCCAGATATTATGATATTTGTACTATGAGTGTTAGACCTTTGTTTGAAACTCTGAAAGCAGGTATGATTTTGAGAATCTAGTGATAATATCAAACATTTTAATTGATAATATCAGTTGTTATGAGAAAATGTGTGATATCAGAACGACAACTGTCATCTCAAATTATTTCCTGTCGGGACATATTTATATTTAAAATCTCACATTAATGCTCGTTGTGATTACATTTCAGGGTGAATGAACGGTGCTGTCAGCACATTCCTACTATTTGTTCATTAATTCAATAAAGTTTTCAATAATTATTGCATTTAATCCTAAACAATTAAAATTCAAATATGTTTATTTTACAATTCTAAATGAAACGCAGCTTTTAACATTGTTAATTAATGCACCAAAAATGCAATATTGCATTTCCATCGGCTTAAAAGAAAAATTACTTTAATTTAAAAGATGCTGAATAGAAAAAGTAAAAATAGCTAATATCCTTACATCACGATAACTTATGAATTATTATAACAATTCATGATGGATCGTACACGTATTCGAAAACATGAAAAAAATATTTTTCGATATATTGTAGCGTTCTTCAAAGGTAAAATATACGAATCAAAATCAAATCTCTTTTGCAGTCTAAATCATGTACATTTTTTTTAAATATGATAATTTATTGTAGGAGGGGGATAAAAATAAACATTCATGCATTGAATTGTACAAAGTATCTACGTCGATACACTTGCTTCAAGTAAGTGATTACCAATCGTTACTTTAAAACTTGATTGTGTTAAAAAGAACATTAAACGACTCTATAACGATATACTTAATTTCAAAAGTCTATCCCAGCATCTTAATGTACGCTTTGGTTTTTATAAACTGTGTTTATACATTGTTCAAGTTATTTGATCTGAATGTTATTTCAATAAGTTGTTGTCCTTTAAAAAAAGGACTAAAATACGTGGACCATTTGCATGTGTTTCTAACAAAAACGTGAAAGCCTTAAGATTATCAAAGTTTCCACCGACTCTAGCCGCCTACTTTTAACCACTAAATTTGTACGTTGGATTACGTATATGTATATCCCTGACTTTTTATCTCAGAATTTAAAGGGTTCATACATAATTATGATCTATTTATTAATGAATTCTGTATGTATAGTATCAGGCATTCGGCGAATTCTACTATTTGCACACACATTACGATTCGCACTACTTTGTTAACTATGCAGTGACAGCTTTGTTTAAATTAATTTCATATCTTGATGCATTTTTCTTGAGATTTAAACTTTTATACAGTGACATAATTATTCAATCACACTTAAATGCTTAAAAAAATTTAATCGGGAAGTACTCAAGCCTCGCCTACTATAAAAGTAAAGTTACATGTGTATACGGAAAACAACAAAACACTGCAAATTATGCTATTTGATGCATGTTGTAGTTTCAGCATAACATTAACTTATTTCATAATACTGACAGTTCATATCACATGCCGATTATTTCGTTAAAAGGAATACTTTGTTTATGTACTGACTACTGTTTACCGACAACTTTACAATTACAGTGCCTTTGAACTTGTGTGAATATGGCATGGAATCCCGATCACGATTCAGATTAACTTGTGCTAGCCTGGTTCCCTGAGCTAGCCATTATGCACAGGAACCAGGCTAGCTCATGTGCAGGCTGAATTTTCCCCATAGCATCCGGTTTAACCTCGCTTATATATTTTCTGCGTGGACCTCAGGGTCCACGCAAATACAGATGGTAAATTCAATGTATATCTTTCATCCTGTTAATGTGTTTTAGTAAACCTTTGATGTTGATAATTTACAATCGTAAAAATACATGGTGGTAAGGCTTTTATTATTGTTACAAATATGATTGGCAAACATACGAAGTGAATTCACAATTGAAAACCAATATTATATATTACATGTACAATCTTCACTGGCTCAAATGCTGACTGACGTTTTTTATACAAATTGTTTTTATACTAATTGTTAGACCATAACTATTCACCTAACTGTATGCATACTTGTTCGGGTTTATTAACAAAGAGCACATGGCGGGTCTGACCGGTCCGCTGAGGATGATAACACTTCTATGGCAAATGATTCTTCCTTTTTTTATAGTACTGTGTTTGATCAGCTCTTGTTTTGTATTTTCCTTGAAGCTCTTGATTTCGAACAATGTTCGTTATCACCAAATGTCATGTATGTGTTGCTTTTTTAATTGATGCTTGTTTTCAGACTTAATGCAAATACTATAAAGACCAGTGCATTATATTGTACTTGCTGATGTACACAACTCATATAGTTTCTATACGAGTGAATATTTTACTTGTAAAAGTAAAAGTAAATTCTAGAGATCTCTTAAAAATAATTTGAATTAAGGATTGTCATTCCAAAGTCACACAAATGTTTTAAATGCATTAATGAGAACAAAAAGATTTGACTTACATGAATGAAAGCCTAACACTATTTGTAACAATGTGAATGAAAACATTAATCATGTAATATAGGATCAGTTAATTGAATCAGAGGTGTCCTTGTGTCTCTCATTGCTAACCCAAAGATGTTTTGATAGCCTAAGTGTTTTGATTAACTATAGAGGTGATTTTAAAAACAACGTTAAAAAGCTTAAAATTGGTTAAATTTAGATTTTTCCGTTATTATACAAGCAAGGAATGTAATTACTTTTTTTCAATGCATTCAATAAGCACCGGTTGTTGTTTCCTCATCAATTAACAGGTTTATTCCATTTCGAACAAGGAAACAACTATTGTTGGAAATAAACACATGATTTAATTAATGATTGTTTATCCATGGGATAATGTCGCGTCTGAAAAAATATTTCAAGAACACAAAACGTATAAAATTATGTTTTCGCTGGTTTTTGCAATGCTGTTGTTTGATTTAGAATTGATGTATTCGTTTGGTTGTTCAGAGTAAGTAAACGTGTTATTATATAAATAGTGCCTGTTTGGGAGGGTAACGTCGGTTGACAATGGTTACCTCGGAGTGTCAATTTCAACTGCTATCTTCCCAAACAGGCACTTTTTATTTTATTATACTGAATGTCTTAATTTTAGAGATGTAACAATTCGTTGTGTTACCCGTTGCCAAGTGTGTTGCTAACTCAGAGGGTAATAAAACGGATTATCAACTGCGTCTAAACCAATCAGATTTTAGTTTTTAACATGAAAGTGTAATAAATTAAATATATCCCTTTTTTATATTTTGTCATTTTTTTTTTTTACAGAGAGTACGGAGCATGCTGTTTCAATTACGTTTGGGACCACGTATATGAGAAATGTTTACGTGAGTTATCAAGTATATAAAAGATCTTATAATATCAACCGATTGCCCTTTGCTATACACATTTTAAAAGATCTTTTATCGTTTGTTTAACTTGTAAACTTGGATATTATGGACGCAACTGTAGCACAAAGTGTGTTTTCCCATTTTATGGATATTCATGTACTTCACGATGTAACTGTAGTGCCAACGACTGTGATTTTGCCAGTGACTGTAAACAATCGACAACGTTAAAACTAAAGTCAATGACAATAGGTAAACCATTGTCAACGTCAACAGGTATTTAACGCTATCGATAATGGTTTTATTTCTTATTCTTACTATTTATATCTTGCCTAATCAATGCTACACGCATTTATAAATGGATGACCTGCATCATTAAAATATTTGCGACTACTATAGAGTATATAGTTTAGCATCTAGAAGAAAAATAACAAAGTTCCTTTGCTTTAGTATTTAATGAGTTTATTTTGTCATCGTCTTTGTTTGTTTTTTTTTAATTCAATTGATATTCATACTTTTTTGAACATTGAAATTTATATTTTAGTTTCCAATAAATTGTGATTAAATAAATTTCAATCATTTTATACAATGAGAAATGTATTTAAAATAAACAGATTTCATATTTACTCAAAACAATATTTGTATTTTGATTGAACTGCTAGTTTCCATTTGATTTGATATCGGGCTGAAATGTTCGCGGCGATCAGATTGGGTGTTCGGTAATTAAAATAATGTTTACAATACAGATATGTTACAAACATTTAACAGTCTGTTTAATCTATTTTTGTTCATTAATAAGTAACTGAACATTTTTAATACGTTCTATAAATGATGCAGCAATGATTAAGAACTCGACATTTGTTAAAAACAAAAATTCCGTGCATATCATTGTTCATAGGTGTTATTTCTTAAATTCCGTTATTGTACTGTTAATCGTAGGGATCGTTAAACGTAATAATACGTTTATCAAGAGCATTGCTTATCCATTCCTATCGTTTATCTATTCTATCGTAGCTTGTATATTGTTGAACCGTGCGTTGACCCTATTCTATCGTGCATGAATCCTATTCTATCGTTGATCTTGTAAAAATAACGTTTCGGATGCTGATATTCTTTTAAATCTGATACATTGAATTGAGTGTAGGAGGGTGGATAAAATAATAAACACATTCATACATTATTTGCATCCAGTAAGTAATTATCAACCGTTACTTAGAAATTCGGAAGTGTTTCATAAAACTATTTTAAATCATTTTAACGATATAGTATCATCTAGTTTACGTCTATCGCAGCATATTACTGTATGCATTGCGCTTTTTTAAAACTGTTTCATTGCACCGTTCATTTTTTTTTTATCTGAATGTAAATTCAAATACTTATGAATAATAAGGTATACATCTTTCAATCTAGTTATGTGTTTTGGCGAATCTTTGATATTGATAATTTACAATTGTAAAAATAAACGGTAGTAGGGCTTTTATATTGTTACAAATATGGTTGGAAAACATACGAAGTAAATTCACAATATGAAAAACAATAAAACATACCTGGCATATACCATCTTCCACTGGGTCAAATGCTGACTGACGTTTTCATACTAATTGTTAGACAACAATTAATTACCTACTTGTCTGCAGACTTTTCCGTTTTTTCCAATTACGACAAAGAACATACGGCAGGTGTGACCGGTCAGCAGAGGATGCTCACACCTTTATGGCACCTAATCCTACCTCTATTTTTAGATGTCCGTGTTTGGTGTTTGATCACCTCCTGTTTGTATATTCCAGGGAACGTTTGATTTTGAAAACTGTTTGTTATCACCACATGACATGTATGTGTTTTTTTTTTAATTGGTGCTAGTTTTCAGACTTAATACAAATAATATAAAGACTAGTGCATGATGTTCCATTTCTACTTGCACATATATACGTGCGGTTTTTAAACGAGTGATTCTAAAGCAATGGAATAGAGTTGATCACTTGGAAAAGTAAAATCTAGGGATCTCTTGAAAATAATGTAAATTAATGACTGTGTTATAAAAGTAATACAATACTTTTATTGCATTGAAAAGAAAAAAAAAGATTTTGGGTAAATGAATGAAATCTAAACAAAATATGCATCAAAACAATTTTCATGTGATATATGATCAGTCAAAAGGCCAACACAATTCTTTCTTGCAATAAAACAAACTAATTTAAAATCGTTTTCAAGCCTGATGAACATAATTTCGTTTTCCAATCATTCAGATCGTTAAACAGGTTTATAGTGTGTACATTATTGGTTAACGGGTTTAACATATTAGTTTTAGATGATCAGTAATAACACGTGTCAGTATGTCTAAAGTAGTATTTGTTAAGAAGAGGACACTGTTCCCAGGTTCACTCAGGAGTGTCCTTTCATCTCTCAGTATTACATATGGGATATTTTGATAGTCTAAGTGTTTTGATTTACTACAGATGTGATAATTGTTAGCAACGTAACAAAAAGCTTCAAATCTTTTTAATTTAGATTTTCTCGTTAGTTATTATACAAACATTGAATGTGATGACTTTTTTCAATAAATTCAATATGCATTTGTTGTTGTTTCCTTATCAATTTACAGGGTTATTTCATTTCAAACTTTAATTTACATTTAACGAACTAGGAAACATATTTTGTTGAGAATAAACACATAATATAATTAAATACTAATCCATAGAATGATGTTTGAAAAAGACTTCTATAATACAAACGTATGAAATTATGTTTTCATTTGTTTTTGAAATGCTGCTGTTGTATTTGGAAATTTTGTATTCGTTTAGTTGTGGAGAGTAAGAAAACTTGTTATAATCAATTACGTCCATTTTTTATATTTTGTCTGATTAAGGTACTTTTTACCAGTGGAAATGGAACATGCTGTTACAGTTTCGTTTGGAACAACTTACAAGAAAAATGTTTACGTATGTTATAAAGTAGGTGAAAGATATAATTTAATCAACAAACTGCAGCTACCCTTTTGATAAACTTATTCTAAAAGTTCTTCTAACGTTTGTTTAGCTTGTAATCGTGGATACTATGGACCCAACTGTAGCAAAAAGTGTCAGTTCCCATTTTATGGATCTTTATGTACTTCACAATGTGACTGTATTGCCAACGACTGTGATTAGGCCAGCGGCTGTAAACAATCGTCAACGTTAAAACAAACGTCAACAAGTAAATCATCGTCAACGTCAACAGGTACGAGGTTTGTTCGGAAATTATTGAGACAACATAAATTAATAAATATTTTCTTTTCTTAGAGACAAATAGTTGTAAAAATTGGCATAAACATTGAAGAAACATTAACAAATTATGAAACAAAGTAGTATAAAAAAAATCTTAAATTTTATTTAGGACGGTACTTTATCATGTCGAAGGTTGAGGGTACCCGGTGCAGGCATAAAGTCGAAGATCAATAAACTTAGACAATTACTAAGTGTCGGTGGACCAACAATTAATAGTTAAGGAAATCAAACTATATATGTTCATTTTAATGTTTCTTTTCACTAACTTGTGTGCAAGTTTCACTAGTGTTTCAGTTGCAATACGGAGATAGTACATATACGAGGGCTGTCCAAAAAGTTTGTAGACAATCGCGTTTTTGTCATTTTAAACGGGTTTATATATGCATATTGTATATTGTATATTGTCATAAAATTCCAAATCAGATTAAAGTAGCTTTGAATGTTTTCATTAAAATTAAACTCAAATTTTACTGTATTAAAGTGTCGCGAAAAGCACGAACGGCCCATTGTCAAAATTGTCCAAACTTCGAGATTGGGGTTTCAGATAAGAATATTAACAGTATTTTTAATACAGGTAAAAATGTCAAAATATTCAACTGTGACGTAGTCAGAATTGTGAACGTCATTTTCATACGTCATTTAAAGCCGTTTTTAATTGAGCAGAGGATATTTCAAGGAGTTTACGGCAAGAACATGTCTTTGAAAACGCCAGAAAAAGTGACGTCGGCGGATCGCACGGAACAGCGCGCCATCATTAAATTCTGCGTAGACTCGGGGAAAACACCTATCGAAACGAAACAAATGATGGAGAACACAAAAAGGCATCGACACATATCAAGATCACTAGTCTACAAGTGGCACAAACGATTTTCGGACGGAGTTTGCGATTTAAAAGACGCTGAAAGAAGTGGAAGGCCTTTGCTTTGTGACGATGAAACGAAATCCCGCATTCATGACATTGTCATGAAGGACAGACGTCTGACGTTAAGAGAAGTCGCGTCAATAAGTGATGTGAGCAAATCTTTGGTTTTTAATATCCTCACTGAAGACTTCTGTATGAGTCGTGTTTGCACAAGATGGGTGCCCAGACTTTTATCCGATGAGCACAAAAAAAAGACGAATGCAGACAAGTAAGGCTTTCATACAGAATTTCAAAAGAGAAGGAGAGAAGTGGGTTGACAGAATCATTACTACGGACTAGACTTGGCTGCATCATTTTGATCCAGAAACAAAAACAGAATCCAGCATTTGGAAACACCGGGGTTCACCAGCACCGAAAAAGGCGAAGGTTGCGAAATCCGTGGGTAAACAAATGTACATATTCTTTGCTGATCGGCACGGAATGATTTTGGTCCATGCTGTACCCTCCGGTCAACGGTGAATGCTGCATACTACTCCAAGGTAGAGAACTACCCATTTCATCACATTTAAATTGTAATTACAGATTTAAAAACGTCCATTTCCCTACATTTAGCATATCGTAATTCATAAATTTAATACCCGGACATTCTAATCTTAATTTTGATTTATTTAATTACTATATATATTGATAAACCCACATATTCTAAAGCCACATACAGTTACCATACGAAACATTGGTTTTATTTATTACAGGTGTTACGACGCGACTTAGTTAAGGCAATTAAGAAAAAACGCCCTGCCATGGCTGTGGACCTTGGAAATATCATCTTACACCAAGATAATGCACCTGCACATACGGTAGCTTCCACGTGTCTGGAAATCGAACTCCTAGGATTCAATCTTCTTGAACACCCGCCATACAGTCCGGATCTTGCTCCGATGGATTTTGCAATTTTTCCTTTCATCAAATCACAGCTAAGAGGAGTAAGATTTGAGAAGTCTGATGAACTTAAATATGCTACTCAAACCATTGTATCTAAAATCGACTGTAAATGGTATTCGGATGTGTTCGATTCATGGCTAAGAAGGTGTGAGAAGTGTCTGCATTGCAACGGTGACTACGTTGAAAAGTAACAGAAACCAACGCGCTACGTACGACGTTATAAAAACGTCGTGTAACCGTCAGACTGGGCCGTGCGGGCTGTACAGGCAATGTTTTTGTAGTGATAACTACATTATGAGAATGTACATTGTTCTGAATTTTATACACATGAATTATTATAGTCTATATTAAAATATTTTAATACTTTTCTAAGTATAGCGTCGTTATTTAGAATGAAATCACATGTGTCCACGAACTTTTTGGACAACCCTTGTATACTTACCAAACAATAGAAATATGACTAAGATTTTTTTTTTTTTAATTTTGATGTCAGGGGGGTCGGAAACACTGAAGAAGACTTTTTTACAGGCAAAGTAATTGCTTACACAAGACCTATACAATATAAAGGAGTCCAGCGTTTCATTTTAGTGGATTTATTTACTTACTTTTTAACTTGAATTAAAAAAAAGAAATGGACTAAATATCTACTACTTTTTACACAAAACTGATATCAACAGTTCAAAATATGTACATAATTTCTTCAACAGACGTTTCGCAGAAAGCCGACTTTAAAGTAGAAATAACACGATTTTTGTTAACAAAAAAAAAAAAGAATGAAGAAGAGACGTAAATGTTGATGGCTTAAGATGAACAAATAGATGACAGAAGAAAAATAACTCGTGTTTTCCTTTAGATTGTTAGGCGTATACAACATAGAAGCAACGAAACGTGTTAAAATGACCTTTCGATGAGTTTGGGTTTGTGCCTGGTCACTGGACGTAAGGAAGTTTGTCAGCTTACCAGAAATGATCTAAAGATGCCATCGACTAGGAATTTTTCACATTAATAAATGGTATCCTGGTGAACTTTTTGGAGACATTTTAATGGTTTATCTTTCATCTCAAGAGAGTAAGAGTAAATGTCTTTATAATTTGCGAGCAACCTTCGTATTCAAAACAAGGAATTTTATTTCTTATTCTCATCATTTGTCTCTTACCTAATTCATACGTCACGCTTAAAAAGAAATAAATGACCCGCATCTTTAAAATATTTTCAACTATATGAAATATATAGTTTAGAATCTGCAAGAAAAATGTCAAAGTTCATCTACATGAGTATTCATTGGGTTTATTTTGTCACCGTTTTTGTTTGTTTTGTTTTTCTATTTCTATGAGAGTCATAATTTTTTTGACATTAAAATTTAAATTTTAGTCTCCAAATAATAGTGATACAATTAATCCAATCATTTTTATACAATGAGAAGTGTATTCAAAATAGATTGCATATTTGTTTGGAACAAGATTTGTGTTTTGGTTGAACCGCTTGTTTCCGTTTGATTTGATCTCGGGCTGAAATTTTCGCGGTGATCAGCTTGGGTGTTCGGAAATGAAAATAATGTTAACAAAAAGATATTTTATTAACGGTTAACATTTAATAATCTGCTTAATCTTAAAATTGGTGTTAATTCACAACAACTTGTCAGTTTAATACGCTCTATTAATGATTTAGCAATGATTAAAACTCGACATTTGTCAATAACAAGAAATTCCGCGTATATCTTGATTCATATGTGTTCTTCCTCATATTCCCTCATTATAAGGTCAATAAGGTAAATATCTGTAAACGTAATAATACGATTATCAGGAACATCTTCTATCTTTCCTATCGTGTATCTCTCCTATTGTATCTTGCTTGAATATTGTTATATTGTGTGTAAATTCTATCCTATCGTTGATCTTGTAAAAAATATTGTTCCGAATGCTTTTAAGTCTGATAAATTAATATAGTAAGGTGGATAAAAAAATAAACACATTCATGCATTAAATCGTAAAAAGTATTTACGTCGATACACTTGCATCCACTAATCAATTATCAACCGTTCCTTAGAACTTCGATTGTGTTCTATAAAACCATTAAAACATGTTAACAATATACCTAGTTTAAGTATATTGCAGCATATTAATGTACGCATTGCGGTTTTTTTTAAATTGTTTCACTGCATTGTAAAACATTTTTATCTGAATGATTATTCAAATACTTATGGTTATAAAGGTGTATATCTCTTATCATATTCTTGCGTTTAAGGAAACCGTTTATCTTGATAATTAACAAATGGCAAATAAGACAGCAGTAAGGTATTTACTATTGTTACAAATATGGTTGGCAAACATACGATGGGAAATCACAATATGAAAACTGATATAACATATATTACTTGCACAGTTGTCCACTTGGTCAAATGCTCTCTGACGTTTTTCATTCTTATTGTTAGACTATAATTAATCACCTAATTATCTGCGGACTTTTCGAGGGGTTTTTATAATTACAACAAAGAGCACCAGGCGGGTTTGACCGGTCCAAAAGAGGATGATAACACCTCAATAGCACCTGATCATACCTCTATTTTTAGAGGTCCGTGTTTGATCAGCCCCTGTTTTGTATTTTCCTTTGGACTTTTATCATCACAGGTCATGTATGCGTTGGTTTTTAATTGATGTTTGTTTTCAGACTTAATACAAATACAAAAGACCAGCGCAAGATGTTGCATTTCTACTCGTACATGTACATATTTTTATGTAGATTTCATACGAGTGAATCTGCAGGATTGAAATATGTGAATGTAGTTGATTTCTTAAAGAGTAAAATCTGAAGATCTAAGAAAAAATGTCAGATAATGATGGTTATGGAAAAGTAATACAATAATTTGAATGTATTAATAAAAAAAATTGGGTTATATGAATAAAAGCTCAAAATAATTTAATGTTATATATGATCAGTCAATAGACGAAAACACTTCCCTCTTGCAATAAAACGAATTGAACCATTTTCAAGTCTGATGAAAATATGTTCGTCCTTGTATCTCTCTGTGTTACCCCAGGAATGTGATGATAGTCTAAGTGTTTGATTTACTACAGATGTGATATTTGTGAGCAATGTTGCAAAAAGCTTAAAATCAGTTTAGTTTAGATTTTATCGTTATTATACAAGTATGAAATGTGAGGACATTTTTCAATTCATTCAATATGCACGTGCTGTTTCCTTATCAAGTCACTGCTTCATTTCATTTCAAATTTGATTTTATTTTTAATGAACAAGGAAACTTATTTCGTTAGGAATAAACACATAATGAACAATTTTTAATCTGAGTAGTGAAACAGTCTTCTAGAATACAACATACACAAAATTATGTTTTCTTTGGTATTTGTAATGCTGCTGTTGGATTTGGAAATTTTGTATTCGTTTAGTTGTGAAGAGTAAGTAAACTAGTTATATGCAAATATGCCACTTTTTATACTCTGCCTGATCGATGTACTTTTTTTCACAGTGGAAACGGAACATGCTGTTACCAATTTGTTTGGGACGACGTACAACAAAAATGTTTACGTAGGTTATTAAGTACATAAAAGGTCTTCTATTATCCACCAATTGCTCTTTAATATACACATTTTGAATATACATCTAACGTTTATTTAGCTTGTAAACTTGGATATTATGGACATAACTGTAGCACAAAGTGTCCGTTCCCACTTTATGGATCTGTATGTACTTCAAACTGTGACTGTAGTGCCAACGACTGTGATTATATCAGCGGCTGTAAACAATCATCGACGGCAAAACAAACGTCAATGTCAACTGGTAAACCATCATCAACGTCAACAGGTATTCAAAACTGTCAAACGATTTTTTTCTTATTCTCACCATTTGTCTCTTACCTTATTTATACATCACGTTTATATAAATGAATGACATGCATCATTACAGTATTTTAGACTAATATGGAGTATATAGTTTAGTATCTAGAACATGACAAAGCTCCTCTGTATAACTATACACTGGGTTTATTTTGTCATTGTTTTTGTTTGTTGGCTTTCTCTTTAATTTAATTGATATTCATAATTAGATACTTTTGAGGTTTTGAACTTTGAAAGTAAAATTGTCTCCGAATAGTAATGATGATTTAAATTTCAAGCATGATAAAAAGAAAAGTTGCAAAGAAGGAAATTTAAATAGGGCGTTATAGGTATCTTTAGAATCTTGAGCACGATATCCTACAGCAATTTTTAGATTTATCTTATCTAGATAGTTTTAAACGTGTCTAGCATTGCAAGAAAAGGAATAAAGCCTTAGTAGGCTAAATATATTTTTTGTCAATGCATTCTGATAGTCAACAATAATTACAAAAGGAAACATTGTTTTTGTTGATGTAACAACTATCTCTAAATCAGTAAATTAACTATTTGTGAGTAAAGGTTTACAATGCTTGTAGTTGTTTGTCAGAACGTTACACACAAGAGGCAGTCAATTTAACGTATATCTCAATACATATGCATTAGCATAGTAACTTCAACTTTATTTGGAAGTCTGAGGTCAACTTACGCAAGTCCGTGAGTCCTGAACTAATCAACGCAAAGCACTAACAAGATTACAGAGAAGCAACAACTTTGTCTAGATAAAAAAACGCTACATTAAAATTTTATACTTATTTATAGTTTGAATATATTTTTATTTTTATTTTTTTAATTTATTTTTCCTTTAAGAGCTGTATGAAGTATAATCGATTTTTTAAGAAGATAATTTCACAGTAAATATAATTATAATGTTCTCTTTTTCCGTTTCCATAGAAGTTGGCAAACTTGTAAGCGCAGGAACAAGTTCTAATTCGTCATGTTACCGCAATTCCAAAAGTGCCTCGCCAATCAAGAAACCATTATTGGTTGGAATAATTGTTCTCGCATCGATGGCTTTTATCATAATACTGCTGACACTGTATACATATCGATTGGAAATGATTCAGCAATCAAAAATTGATGAAACGGAAAACATTTGAACTCAAATATTTTTTTTTCAAAAACTCTATATAATGAACTAATTTCCAATGCTTAAATTCCTATTTCTTTTAATGACTGGAATGTTTAATCAGGAAATATGCCAATGATATAGTTCGTCATGAAACTGCATGTTGTTATTATTATCAACATGGGTTGTGTAAAAGGAATGAATGGTTGCAACTATAATGATATCATTTAGATAATTATTACGCATGCGTAAACAGTAAACTAAAATAGTGTTTGTTTTTTTTTTTAAACTGGCAAAAGGGTTAAACACATTATCAAAATATATTTTTTAATACAACATTACTAATATTGACAAATGGATATTTTTGCATGAAAAGACATAAAGTACCTGACCATAAGTTTATTATTAAATGACAGACGTAACGTAGCTTGAAAAACGTTAGCACTAAAATCAAACGTAAACAATTTCTCAAAACTTTCCTTTCTAACTCCCGCATTTAGTTGCATGATCTTTGGATCTGATGATTTTTCTATGTCGGTTGAGGATTGAAGCGTAGAAACTCTGAATATAATGTTGAGGTAGTGAGTCATTTCTTTCACGTTCGTGATGAGGCCACACATTTTCAATTATATTCATATCTTGAGATTGGGATGGTCTTGAAAGGCATCAAGTTTTCTATTACATGTATGTTATCCATAATATATTTTGTGATGAATGATAAATGTACCGTTGTCTCCAAGTAGAATGCTTGGAGTATGAAATAAAAGACGGTATAAACAATAAAAATTAAAGTTAATCAGTGACCAGAGTAGATGTTGCTTGTGAAATAGTGGGGTATCTCTTGATCATTGTAACAAGCCTACATTGACAAATATTCTTCCTTAATAATTTTTGTTGTTGCTGGGTCAATATTACAACCAATATGGGTTGTAATAGAATTGATTGATGAAAAGGATGTTTGGAAAGTAGAGCTGCTTGTCTGCTAATGTTAAGAAATTTTGTCCGCAACTGTTGATGCAGTGGTTATCAAACTAGTAATCATGGGAATGTGAATTGGAAGAGTAAAGTCATGGTAGTGAATTGACAATTTCACAACAAAGGGGGTTATAAAATAAAAATACTCTTATCAGATTGAACCTGTGGTTGTGTAACTGTTTGTTGACTATGGTCGTCAATAACCTCATGCCCTGCTCCTGGGGAGAAGGCCACTGGTTGTGGGTTGTTTTTGCACTGACTGGGCTTATTTGTTTTTGCTAGTTGGCGCTTGTCTCGAGCAGCCTCGTCTGGTTTGTTTCTTTGGTTTTAACATCAATACATTTATACAATACAAATAAAAAGTAATAAATAGTTAGGATATATTATATGCTCTAATTATGTTGAATTTACATACAAATCCGTTCAATATAGTTTCTTGGCCATGGAACAAAACCAGAAATGACATTGATCAATTACAATCTCCACAACCGAAAGAATTAGGTTGCTATCAATCATCAACCACCGTTAAATTTCACTAAAATGATTAGAGTGATTATGGATTTATTTTGAATGTTATGAAGAATATATTTATAGATAAAATCTAATCAGTCTAACCAGTCTTAAGACGAATAGAGAAAGGTTGCTTGAAACTTATACTGATTTATTTTTTTTAGATTTGCTCTCTCAAAATGATCATTTTTGTGTTAAGGGTGCTTTAAAGCTGTGATAAAATCTAGGAATAAATGTTTTGAACACAGATGAAACAAATTATTTTGCAAAAATAAGTTCCTTATTATTATGATTTAAATATATTGTTTAATTCTTGGTACAGGATAATAGAGATGTTACATTGTTAACTTCAACTTCAACTTCGTGAGCAGCAATATATATTTAGAATATTTTTAATATCATAATATGGGGACTTTTATTTATAAACAGTGTTCTTGTATTGATTTCATGAATAAACGTCAATTTTGCTGTATATTAAAATTTATTTTTATTGAAATATATTTAAAATAATAACAGATGGTCAAACAGATCTGTCATATCTGTTGTCTTTAAATTCTATTTGCATTTTTGTCATAGGCAAAATGAACGCCAAGCGTGTAAGTTAAGTTGAAAAAAAATTAAGGTAACAAAACCTGAATTATAAATGTGTCCATGTATCTCTATTTTCAATTTTTTTCTTTAAAGATGGTCTAAAATAGATTATGAATTATGGTTGATGTTTATGCAACACAATACTCAACCTCGTCAAATCACTTGTCCTACCACTGCCACGCACAACAAATACTACAATAGTAATTTCAAAGTTAGCTGCGATAGGATAGGCTGTCAATACATGCATAAATGCATCAGACGTGGGGAGGGTCATCTTTAATATTCTTGACCCTTGTCAAGTTCTAGCTTTCAAGCCCCAAGGGGTATTATTAAAGTTACTTTACAAGAAATGCAATCATTAGTGTGTAGTTTGAATTTTTTCTGTAAGGGAATTAGATCAATTAGGGCGTTCATTAGAAGAATGTATGATTCTATGTGTGGCTGTTTTAAACCGCATCAGCATATAAGGCTCTCATGTGGCATATGTTTTAGAATAGTTTTAATGGCTTAAAAACGGCATATTTATCCTGTAAAGATTACACTTATTCTACAGCCAGGGCCTATCTATCGGTTATTAGTTTTCGGTGTAAAATTCACAAATTTGCAAACATTACCCCAAAAAACTTTCCGTGACTAAGCTTCTCGAGAGTATGAAGAGAATGAGGAGAAACATTGATTCACGGCTATCAATTACATTGTCTTTGCTTACAAAAGTTGTTCAGATTTTGCAAGCAATGTGTTATAATTCCTATAAAATAAGGTTGCTTAGAGCTGCTCATGTATTGGCCTTCCGTTGTTTTCTAAGGATTTAATAATTTTATTTGTCAGTAGGCAACAACAAACATTAAATTCTGCAAGTATTTGGTGTACAGTTTAAGTTGGATCTCCCTAGCGTCTATACATGTACCAGAATAAGAAATTCAAATTCTGATCAATATAGCAGAGATGTAACAGTGGCAATAAATAGGATTGGTGGTATTTTATGTCAAGTTTGGTGTTTAAATAATTTCCTGTTAGTTAGAGGAAAAAGTGATGACCTTTTGTTCATCCATTCAGCATGTTAAGGAGACAGGGCTTTAATTTAGGTATCAGTTTTCTTCTATGTTTGAGAAACATTAAACATCCTTAGGATACAAGGAAGGTTTAAGGCTCACTCTTTTACAATTTGGGCCACTACAGCTGCATTTGAGGCTGGTTGTTCTCCAGAAACTACGGAATTGGAACCAATTTTGGACCAGAGAGACTGGAGATAAGTATATTGTGGCAGGGTTTTTCTAGATTGAAATGTGTCCATTTTAAAATGGCATGGCTACGATTTTGGTCAAATTTTATTTTTCTGTTTTTATTATTTACAGTGCTTTATGAATGCATTTCTAATGATCAAATGAAATTTGGGTGCCAGTCGTTGAGTTTTAGGCAAAATGCAGGGCTCGCAATTCTTCGTCATGTATACAGGGCTCGTGCCCTATTTTTGTTTACATAGGTTCAAAATACCAGTAAAAAAAAAAATTATAACTGATTTTTCTATCCTCTTATTCATTTTAAGCATAAATTAACAGTTCCTTACGATTAACACATTCATTTTGTGTTTAAAATTAGAATTTTTCACTTCAACATTCAAAATGTAAATAAAAGCTTTGTTTAAATAGCGAAGAAGTGTAAGCTCTGTTACTCGCTTATAACTCAACAAATGACACTCAAATTGTGGTTGTCTTTTTAAAATGGTTTACTGAAGCATTGTACACACTTAAATCGAAAAAAATAATTTTTGACCAAAATCGTGACCATTCTCCTTTAAGAGCAAGCTGCATTTACTCAGACAAATTGAAGCTGTTCCCGACTTCCTGGTAATGTAATTCATGAAGGGGGTAACGATATTGGTCATAAACGTATTCCATTATATGAGTTGATTGAAATTGCTTGCGATCACTTGGACATTATTATTTTCCAATTTAGTCTTGGTTTGGTCTCAGATACTTCCACATAAAACTTCGCAGAGGTACCCTGAGGTATTCGCAGGATGTTGTGGCAATGAACAGGTTCCGTGTACGAGTCAATAGAACAGCTGCTTTGACAGTTTTAGAATAAGGAGGATGCTACATTTAATATCCAGACTTGGTGAAAGACATTAATCAGTTGTTGAGACCTGATAGGGTTCACCTCACTGAGATGGGTTATACACATTTTTCTAACCATCATTCAGGGGGACTAGAGTATTTGCTCTAAAAATGGAACGTGTTTATCCTAACGAATTCTGAATAGGCGAGATTGGTCGTAAGTCAATTGATTGGTGACCTCCCCCATGTGTGGGATGAAAACGAATTTCTCTAGGAAATTCGCAGCCATGTGGCGTTTGTGCGCACCAAATCAACTGATGCCTATGTATTGCTGTGTTGACTTGTTGAAAAACATTGTGACAATTCATTTGTGCGTGTGAAGTTGCTGAACTTTGAACCAGTGAATTGTGTAAAATTGTATTTATCTTATTATTTAATTCTCATTTAACAATAATACAACATAATTATGTATTAAATAAGATTAAGTCCTTAAATATGTGACAATCCGCGGTAAACCAGGGGTGATCAATTTCAACTTCTAATATTGATGATATGTTGATTGTTGATTAATATTTGTTGTGACTTTTGTTTGAATGGGTTTGCTTATATGTTGTTAATGGCATCTCACATATCATTTATGCTACGGCCAATACTCGCCAAATAAATCTTTACACATAATATTTTTTGTTATTTTTCTATGTGTAAATATTTTAAGATAAGTCAAGTTACAGCTTTGGATAAACAAAAAAAAATCTCACAAGAAAATTTGTTTAGATATTTTTTTTTTGAACATTTAAATATATATAAGCTGATCTTGAAGTTATGATGCATTCATATTTCATGCTGTAAGATCATTTAAATTTTGTTGGGACAACGTTTCGTTGATTGTAGACTCTTTTTTTAATTTGTGGGGTTGTTAATCCGTCGGATTTTAGTTTCAATAAGTAAATAACTATAATTTTTTAATTTGGTTTTGTTGAGACAAAAATTTGTGGACGAGGGCTTTCCAAGAATTCTGTGAAAGGTGAGCCACCACAAATTATAATGATTCTACAGTTTGTCACGTAAAATTGTATCGAAAGAATATGATTACCTTGTTGTGTAAAATATTGTTGTAAACTATATCACACACGTGTACATGAATGTCTAAATCTGTTGAGAAAATATATTTTTATGAACTTGCACAGGTTAACTAAACCCTGTTTTGTTTTTTTAGTTTTTTTACAGGGGATACAGGATATCCATTGTGGTAAATAATTACTAATATTTTACAAAGTCCACACGTGTTTTATATAATTCAGAAAATTTTTATGAAAACATTTCTTGCATGTCAATGTATATTATTCCATTCATTATTACTTGTTCATACATTTAATACTTACAAAGAGCAGTTATCATTGTATTTTTTAGTGTTTTTATTTTTACTCCGATTGATTTTGCTTTCAGTGACGTGCAACGTCTTATAAAGTATTTGTTTATCAACACAGCAACTTAAATATAGTCATTTTACAATACCTACATTTAATGTGTCGTTTTACTTTCAATGCAAAAAATTGATATATAGTATGTAACGGCATTCCATTATTTCATTATGTTTGTTTACATAGCATTGCTCCTCGCTAGCAATGTCAAAGTATTACGTAATAGTCAAAACGCATTGCTTCTCGCGAGCAATTGGCATGTAGTATATATCCTTGGATATAGATCCTTGAACAAAAACGTTTCAAGACCATTGCAAAAGTTTTCAGTTGGTCAAAAGTTTATTGAATATATTTTTGGAGCTCCATTTCCAGTTTCTACAAAAAAAGAAATATATATAATCAATAATATTTTTAAAGTTAAATTGCCCCGAACTTACCTTGTATCAATGCATTAAGAACATTAGTTTATAAGAAATTGTAGTATATGGTTTTTTTACGAACAATTTAATCATTAAAAATGGTTCAGATTAAGTAAACTACATAAAATAACATCTTGTTAGTGTTTGGTTCATTATTACGTCATTATAAATTTGATATATTTTCCGAATTATACAGCCATTGTTTACATTATATTTTGAATATTTAGAAAAGAATAAGTAAACTGGACGCCTTTAGGCAATGTGACGACAACTTTTTTTAAGGGTCAAGAGAGTATTTGAAAGTTCGCTAGCATAATGATATGCGAATGGTTAACCGATAAGTGCCTTTTTTCTCTTCATATTTGCATTAAAAATGATTGTTTATTGCTTGACTACATATAAAAAAAGTTGTTAAATATAGAACAACTATGAGTATTTATTTGTTGAATTATTAATTCTGTTTACGTACATGTATATTAAAACATGCAAAAAAGTAATCACTCTACCCCGTTTCTTTAAAAATGTTGATACGAATGTCTTGAACAATTTTTCAATCTTTGGAGAATGATGTTGTTTTTCTCACTGAAATGCTTTTATATTTGTACGGCTCGACTATTTACTCGATGACAGAAAAACAAAAAGATACACTTACTAATTTTTTCTAGAGGTTCAAGAGATTACTCTACGAGTTATGATTAAGCGCTCAATTGTGTTGTATATGCAAAATACATGTACATTGTATTTGGATTCATTAATGAAGATTAAAAATGGCACACTAGACTCATGTGTAATTAAACTATCTCATAAGACTTACAGAGTTCAAAAATGTACTGCGTTAACAATCATCAAACATTAAAGTACACGTGCAATGGAGTAACGTTAATATTAATATTTTATAATATGAATTGAATGGGAAACATTTTAGAAAAATCAGTGTAAACCCTTCAATTATTTAAGATATCTGAAAAAATCGTATAACACTGTTTTTTTTTTTACAAAATATTCAATGATCAAAGTGAGTAATCGATTTGTAAAAATGTAAGAGACTGTTTATCCAAAAAAGTGCTTTTCAGATCAAAATAAATAATTTAAAAGCTATACATGTGAAATGTTCAAAGTTATAAAAACCAGACCCTTTTTATATCGAAATATCATCTCTTTTTTTAACAAAAAGCGCTTTTACACATAACGATACCTATAATAAAATCCTTTATATGCGATAAATACTTAATATTAAAATTGATAGTTGATTTAACATATGTAAATATACAGCTTTAGCGAAAGGCTTAAGAAAGTAAATTAAAACATGAATAAGAAAATACTTTGATTTTTGTTTCTATGAAGTCTTGCATCATATTCATCCAACTAAATCTAAATTCAATATTTTTCTCTGTTTCCATATCTGTTATGCGATCAATCAAAGCCCGAAATGTTTGGTCGTCAGCTAAAGACGTCTCTCTGAAAATAACCGTTTCAAACTTCATTCATGTTTCTAGTACTACTCCGCCTAAGAATCATGTAGAGTTCAACGTGTAACTGATTTATGACATATCATCAAATTTGATAAAACTCAAGCATAATGATGTTCAGCTTAATTGAAAACCTTTGGATAATTTCTGTATCAATATGCGTTTGCATGACAGAGAAATCATAAAGTGAAAAAATTCAATCACATTTTCCGAAAAACTATATAAATCATAATGAACTAACCGCATTTTACACTGATTATTGTGACCCATCATGGCGAGCATCATTCGCGTACATAAATAATGCCGTAACTTACTGTACGGCATCTTCGGTATGATTTTTTCTCCGATATTCATTTTTATTGTGATAGATATAGCATGAACCTTTTGTACATCATATACTTATTTTTCTTGTTATTGAATGCTACGATCACACAATAATGATTAATTCTTGAACAGGCATGTAACACCATTTTTGAAAGTGGGAGGGGGGGGGGGGCAGACTCATTTAAAGATCTTGACGAGCAAAAAAAATCCTAATCTGTGAGAGGGGTTACGTTGTCCGTAGTATATCTTTAAGTACAATTAATTTTTGAAAGGTGATTTCTGCAGGAAAAAAAGAGGGCTGCAGCACGCTTCCCCAAGATCATACGCGCCGGTATAAGACATCTTTTCTAGCTAGAAGATGAATATTTGAATTTAACATGTTGAAACTGATTTTTAAAAAGTGCATGAATTTTATTTAAGTATATATTTCATAAACTGCCATAATTAAGACCGTGGAACATTAACTGACAATATAGGAAATATAATATAGCTTACGTCAATTTCACCTGTTACAGTCAAGACATTTGAAATGGGCGGGTGCAAATTAACACGGACATCTGAGAAAACATTGGATTGAAACTGTTTTTATAAGAAGCATATTTTCAATCCACCTCAGCATTTCTAACTTGCTAAGTAAGTTAATAGAAAAACATTTTATTTCATCAATAATTTGGGAAGATCCGCATTCAAATCTGACATCAAGTGGGAGCAATGTTGAAACGGGTTTTATTCCCAGAGGAGAATAATTAACTAAAATTCCAATTTTATAAACTAATTTTATACCCAGATGTTAATTTATACGGATAAGCGCGTTCATTGTATATCTAGCTATACACTTACAAAAAAAATATATCTTATATCGAGATGTTAAATATTATTGAGGTACGTAAATATCGTAGGAAAGTTTTCATTCAAAACTGTCTTGAAACTGGCAGTTGTGATGCTGTACGGTTATAAGTCCCCTACCGGTTTTCACCGGAGGGGACTATAGCTTTCCTCTGCGTCTGTCAGTCCGTCTGTCCGTCCGTCTGTCCGTCTGTCCGTCCGCCTGTCTATCCCACTTCAGCTTTCCACACTTGTTTTCTTAATGCGTTTGAGGAATGATATGAAATTTGCTGAACAGCTTCAAAATGTCAAACTACAGATCAAGTTTACACTTTTGTAGCGTCTGGTTGACATATTTTCGAGAACATTATTTTTTTATATTCCAATTGTTTAATGTTTGGGTTCGATATTCTGCATAACAGTGCCTTATTTTCACCATTTCCACAATCCGGTAGGGGACGTGTATTGCTTATGCAATATTCTCAGAATGCTTGTTTATCGAGCTTTTACCTTTCTGACTCGGGGCCTCAAATTTCAGCACTACAGATATTCGTACGTTAGAGAGAGAGAGAGAGAGAGAGAGAGAGAGAGAGAGAGAGAGAGAGAGAGAGAGAGAGAGAGAGAGAATGAGAGAGAAAGAGAGAGAGAGAGTTCATAGTGTTTTATAGTGTTTAGGAAATCAATATATATATAAGGAACATATGTCAATAAACGCACGTATCTATATATGTGAATAAATACTAATCAGTCCTCCTTTTAAAGCAATGTAGAATATTTAAAACGTGGGTGCATTGCTAAATGTATGTGCATACAGTCATTGAGATGGCGGCATTTCTTTGATACCGACAAAGCGACCCAGCCAACTCTACTGCAGTCGTACTGCTGGGGTACTTCAGCGGCACGTCTTTGATGCCGGTGATGCGGCAAGCGTTTGAAATTAGCGAACTGCTGACAGAAACTGTACTAAAAGAAAGCCGCTACTAGTTTTATTTATAATAAGAATAAAACGGAAAACATCAAAATACATCATTTTAAAGATAAAATCGTTAAGCAAAACAAAATTAAGTAAGAACAAAAATATTCAGCACTCGGAGACTGAACCCGGGTCGCCTGGGCACGCTCCCAACACTCTAACGACTGAGCTACGCTTACTTTCGCTTCAGGACTTTGGAGCCAAAAATCTCAAGAATGCGTGGATCGATTTTTAGGCTGCTTTCATATTCTAAAGTTATTTAAGCGTCTATATTGAATTGTAACGTAAAATATTTTCAAAACAAAAAAAATGAAAAATTAAGGTTTTTCATTTCCTTCCGGTGTCGACCGGAAGTGATGGCGGACCTTCGGCTATGTAAAGGGCACTGCGGCTTACAACTTTCTATCATTCCTGAAAATTTGAAAGTCCTATCTTAAATACTTTTCAAGAAAAACTGTGAACAAGCAAAGACATAAAATATTAAGTATCTCAAGCCGAGAAGTGATGACCAAATAAATCTCGTGTAATTTTCTTACAAATTTTGTCACGAATAAGATCCGAAAGTTTCATTAAAATCGGCTTTTAAAGTGTTTTGAGAAAACGTGACAGAAAAAAAATAGTTATGATAATAATACAGAAAAAGAAACAATGCAATACCAGTAACTTAATAATAGAGGAAAAGAATCAAAGCAATAAAAGAAAGGTCTCCCGTTGGAAATGGAAAACATTAATAATAGTGAAAAAGAAACAAAAAAATAACAAGAAGATCGTCAGTTTGAAACGGAGACCTTAAAAAATAACATTTATTTAATTGTTACTGCAAAAGAATGTAGGACTAAAAATGACGGGTCACAAAACGTTTTTGTAGGATTGATTTGAAATATTTAGATTCTTTTTCCTGATTTTTAGACGGGGTCATGTGACCCCATCTATTGGTTTACGGTCAGCCGAAGTCTCAAACCGGAAGGCACGCGTAGAACACATGAATTGAGTCTACGCGTAAGAAAATGGTGCAGAAAGTTTTCATTATAAAAAAAACACGCATTAAATCTTTTTAAGTCCTCTGTGTATAAACAAAATTCTATTTAGAAAATAAACAAATAGTTTTATTGATCAAAATATTCTTGCTTGGGTTCAAATGTGGAATGAGTTACGTAACTGAATGCACAGCGCCGTTGACGATTCAGTTGGTGTACGAGCTTATTTATCAATGGAAGAGGTTGATGGTTGTAAGCAAAATCTATAATATATTATACATATTGGAAGACTTATACATCATACGATATATACAATCTTATCGATTGAAGAACAAAATTAAATGTTAATGTTCATGTTTTCCGGCTTAGTTGGAATCAGGCTTGGGGTGAATTACATTGTAAAATAATGCATTACATTACCATTACATGAGTAAAGTAATGCATCACAATTACTTTGTGAAAAGTCAATAAGTTTTAAAAAAGTAATTTAAAAACTAAATAAAGAGTTTTTGTAAAAATTTCATAAATAAAACATGCTTAAAATATTTACAGGTTCATGTTCATGTTCACTATCAGGTTCAAATTTAATGACTTATACAAGATTGCTGTTGCACTTGTAGTTCTCAAAGTCAGGTTGGTCCCGTAACATTTACACGCTAAGGGCGGAGTTGACAGTCTCTGTTATTTATGTCTCTGATTTACGCAGTATAATTTTTAATAAAAGGAACGGTTGTATCGTAATTCGTGTAGGTGATGCACGAGTTTACACAAAATAATAGTAAGTGGCGAACGGATTTATTTTTACCTATTAATTTTGCATAAATCGCAAATGAAGAAAATCGTGTCAGATAAGTCGGTCTTAAAAATCAAAATGGCGACTGTCACAAATCTTTTTATTGTCAAAGTTCTTGGAATCTTATTGTTAAAAGAATATTTCTCACGTCAGGTGCCTGTGTTTTGTAATCGGTATACAAATATATACAATAATGAAGGCCGGGATTGGGTAAAATTTAGACAAAGTATCAGACAATTGCAAAAAAGCCGAATTAACATAGATTGTAACAACTAATTCAAACTCATAAATTTTGGAAGCTTATTCGAGGAAATCCAGGACAATTACAAATTCTAACTTTCAAGACCCCGTCTTTCAGTACTCTGAGTACTTTGATCATATAGTAGTTTCACCGGTTGTGTGTTTATAAACGACAATTTAACGTCAATAAAAAGTGTGTAAGTTTTTTTCTTATATGATCGGGATTATACTTTAATATCTATGGAAAGTAAATCCTGTCTATATTCCAAGAAAAAAAGATTTTTGTTCGAGAATGTACATGTAGCTTTTGAAGTTAAGGCCACTTCTCTACCAATTCATTCGTGTCGATAATTCCTGCACATTTAATATCTTGAGCACACACTGTCTTCTTTTTAAGGACCATCTAATGAAATGTTTAGCGTATGAATATTCATTTACCAACAAACATTACAAAAACCGTACGCCTCTAGTTTCTGGTTGATACACACGTTGTATAACTTGAGTAAATGTGATTTTCGAAATAAAAAGAAGACGGATGGAAAATCGTGTTAATTCAATATGAAATGTCCAAATTTTAATATTAAATGGTTGGAAAAAAAAACGAATGCTCAAAAAATGATAAAAAGGAAATAAAGTATGATTTTCTAGTATAAAAAATAAGTAGTATTTGCATATATCAAAAAAGTAAGTAAACTGTTTGACCTCGTCAATACATGTAATGCATACATTTAAACACATGTAGATACAAATAAACTCCTGTAAAAAAATATCATTAATTGGTGTTTTCGAAACTAAAGTCATTTAACAGTCCGATGTGCATTTAGAAACGTTATGTTCCCTCATCATATTCAAAGTATATTACTCATACTTCTATTATTTCCGCAATTGCAGTATTTGAAATCAAATATTGAAAATATATTTTTGTTAATTCCATAAAATGTTGCAAATCTTCGCCTTTGCTTCAACAGTATGTCATTTGCGTCAAAAATGAAATGGTAATACATATACTTTGCAAATTCAAAGTGTTATATCCGACAAAGAAAGTTCAAAATGTAAATTTATCTTTCATCTTTTTTGAAGTGTTTAATGATGCAATAAGCATATGTACGAGTAACTGAAAATCAAGAACTGCACTTACAAAGAAGTAACAAGAGATAAATATCTTTGTATTTCCTTCACACTGGGACTGAGCGTTTCTTGGATCTGTTCTGACAAAAAAAAAAATAAGCATATGAAACAAATTGTTGCGCTTTTTTCCAAAATAGTTGAGGCAGAATGTAAATTTATTTGATTGATTCATTTTGATCATTTTAACAGTGATTTTATACACAGGGGATACCAGCATCGCTTTTAATCAAGTTCATGCTCTGTGTATTTTGAAAAAAAAATGAAGAAAACGAATGGTTTTGCCATCTTAGTAGGTTATCTGGAGTTAAAACATTGGTCGTCGCTAATGCATATTATTTATATCTTTAATAACGTTTTAAAAGCCTGGTCAAATGTTTCAATTTTCAAAATAAAAAAAGAATACATGTTAGATGATTAAAAGTGTTTTCATCGAAACGATGTATACATATTTTTAACTGAAATTCCAATCATAATACATAATATAACAATGATCTTTGCATACATGCGATTTTATAGTAATTGAACCAAAAGCACTCCTACCTTCGGCTGTCCTTTCCATAGCTTCTCGTCACTATAACATTTATTAATTTAAAAAATATATATAGCAGAATGCAGATGTCGCATGACAAATGAACGTTAATCATATGCATACAAAAAATAAGCTTACCATGGTAACTGTTGACATTACTCTGTAAAAGGGCGTAATTGTTCGGCGAAGTGCAGTTATACAATAAAAGTCAGTCTCGATCCTAAAATCATTACATCTAAAAACCAAACACGTCATTGTTACGCTACGTTAGCCGATGATGTGTAGGACGTTTTCACACATATAAAACGTAGATACATATATTGACATATATTGACATCAAACAATTATAATTTTAAATTTTTCCAAAAAAACCTCATGGTAACTTTAAAATTAATGTTTCTGATTAACTTTTGAACAGATTGATTGATCATTTTTCAACGAAATTGTGCAAAAGCATCACAAAACACCTTTTTAAATGACGCTTTATAAAGGTTGTACAAGAAAAAAAATCAATGAGATTTCGTCTGCAAAACAACTAGAATTTTTCGGTAAGGCCAGTCGTGTCTTATTTCTTGAAAAGAACATAAACGTTTGTGATTTTCTTTATTGTATAGCAACTTGTTGATTAAATAATCAATAAAATCCATCGATTGATTTGAAAGAACAAACGCTTGCTTTCTTGTGATTTTTTTAGGGAGTGTGATAGGTTACACAAATCTCACAGCTACTTATAATAATGCCAACCACATCTGTATATACAACATAATAATTAACAATACTGTTGTGTTGTGCACGTACTTTACCTAGTAAAAAAAATCCAGGGTTTAGTACACTGTACACTCGCCTCCGGCCCGTGCATCAAACCCTGACTACTAGTTAGGCATAGTACATGCACAACAATATTATATAGGTAGTGTAACATTTGTAAGTTCATGTAAGCCTTTTTTTTTCAAATACAAATGTGTAATAAATATTTTGCGATCTACATATGAAGTTGCAAACTCAAAAAAACCCCAAAAAACAAGAAGCTCACAAACCTAAAAGTTCATCAGTATATCAAAAGTTTCATTGATGTCAGAGAGTCGCATATTTGGATTTTGAGCTCAAAGTCTGAACCCAAATCCGACTTTAAACCAATTGTTGATAAACAACCCACCTGTATTTTTTGACGTTTGCACACATTTATGATCAATAGAGGGGGGGGGGGGTATTTCAGATCATCGAAGTTCTAGCAAAAAGAAAGGGGGCAATAGTAAAATCTTGGTAATATGATGTGTGCAGACCTTATTTTGTTTCATGTTATTTTTTTATATCTGAGAGACATAACTGTTCACTTCTCAATAAGTAAAAAAAATAAAATGATTGTATCCGGCAATGTTATGACATGAACATAATTTTTGTCATTAAATGTAGACATTCCAATGTAAAGGGAAATGCAGTCTATTTAAAACCACCCCTTCTCTTAACACTTGTCAGGGTCTGACAGGCACCGGTATCAGATCATTTTAAGATGGTCTCTTCATTTGCATACAATCTATATCTACCCGAATAAGTATAGGTATAATTCGTCAGTTCCTGAGCGTCATAGTATGCAAGCATACATTCCTTTTTTTCTTTTCCCTTTGAAGCTTAAGATTTCCTATCAATTTTTAATGCAGATATTAAGAAGTGATTAAGAAGACTAAGATAGATAAAGATGTTAAAATACTGATATTTGAACAAATAAAGCAGTTTTAGTGATAGCAGCCGCCAATGCTGTTTTGATAATAAAATATACACAAGCGACTAAGCTTAATGTACGTCTGATATTATACAAAACATTAGTATAATAGTTGAATTATCGGTTTAAAAATTGACTTTTTAGTTCAATGGTTTAAACGATTACAGTACGAAACGTTGTTTTATGATTTATTGCATACACGTGGTTAGCTTCATAAATGTACAAATCATAAAAAAGTGAATACCCACCATTAACTGGATGCTGACGTGATGTAAAATTCTTTGTATGACATGTAGTGACAACGAACTGTATTGAAAATGAGTCCTAAGGAAAATTACCAAAAAAAAAAAAAGAAGAGCAGAGCAAACACAGACTTCTAAGATTTATTAGATGTATTATCAGGTGTACCAGGCTAAGGCTAGCAGCCATTAACACCAGCAACTAAGCCCGTAGAAGCTAGCTGCCAATAACGAAATTCATCAAAGTACTGAGGGTACTTGAACAGTAAATTATATTCAACTTTATTATCGGCATATTTTAATTCATATCAAGAAAGTTTATGCATGAATAATTTCTCTGAGCATTGACGACTTCGAAGGCAGTAAGGCTCGCCTGGGTGAAATTGAAAATGTGTTTGTATCTAATGAATTCAATTGAATAATGTTTGTCAATGCGAATCCTTAGAAATTGATCCCGGAGTCAGTTTTCTTTTCTCTGAAAATAACTTGCATCGAAAATTAAGAAAATCCTCGTATTATTACAAAAATGGGATGATAAGACATCTTTCATTGTGATTTTATTCTTATTAGAAAAATTAGCCTCAATCGCAAACCAAAAAGAAAAAAATCAAAATATGAAACATGGGATTATTTTGTGTAAGCCATGTTTTGACGTGAACATGAGAGAGATATACGAGACTATTTAGCTTATCCGAACTTTGTCTTATTTTAGCACTTCACAAAGATATATGGGTAAAAAGTGGTTCATTATCGTCATTATCTTTGAAGTGTGCATCAAACGAATACCAGGGCTGTGTAGGGGTCATATAATACTATTATTTCCCGGTCTCAAATTTGGGCTGTAGGGTATCACCAAGTGGCTCCCAGGAGTTCGGGCTCATTTTTGGGGTTTGTATCTCCCTTGATTTGATCACAAGATCTTAGAAACACTGAGGTTTAGTATAGCACCTGAGGAGGTATTCATTACAAGTTTCTTACAAGAGCCCGAACCCCTGGAGGCCACTTGGTGATACCCATACAGCCAAAGTTTGATATACATTGTTTCGATGAAAACACTTTTAATCATTATATTTTTATACATGTAGTGCTTTTTAATAATATATATTTCGATTGGATTAAATAGTCTTAGAATCTTCCTGTGAAGTGAAACTTCAAAAGACACTTTGAAGTCCTGACCAATTATCTGCTCTATTTTGAAAAAATATATCAATATTTTGAGCCGTATGGTGGGTTTTTTCATTGTTGAGAAAATTGCCACCCAACCACCAACCACCCCCCCTCCCATCCCAAATATATATGCTAGCATTGACAGTATTGATTGAATTAAATTTATTGTTAAAAAACTAGATACATTGTCACTAAAATCATTAATACTGAATTCGATACAAATATTTTCCACTTATAATTGATTTTTTTTTTACATTTTTTATGCTAATTGAATTTGTTCATTTCCGGTCCCGATACATACCTTTTCTCAACGAGATATTATTACCAACAAAACGTTGAGAAAAGACAAAACAATGTATGAAGATATGTTTACTATGTTCTGTATAATCGAGTGTAACTTCCGGTCGTCACAGAAAGTACTCAAAAATTGACATTTCGTCTTTTTGTTTTGTTTATTTCTTGAGAGTTCCTTCACAGTATATATCATATCTATTTTCTGTTCAGAAGAGAAATTGATTTTTTGTACAGATTAATAATACATGAGGAACAGGAGACATTTTGGTTGCTATAGCAACAAGAGTCTAGTTATTAAGGTCTTCCATTTCCAACGGAAGACCTTATAGTGATTGTAATGTTTCTTATTATTAAGGTATTCCGTTTCCAACGGAAGATCTTATAGTGATTGTAGTGTTTCTTATTATCTAGGTCTTCCGTTTCCAACGACTGGAGTGTTTTTTCTTTCTTTCTTCCTTTCTTCTTATTTTTTTTCTCCTTTTTTGACGGCAGAATTTCTCAAAGATGGCTGAATAGATTTCCTTGAATTTTCCAGGGATGATAGAAAATGATAAAATCTCGAGGCAATTTTTTTTCAAAATTCTTTCCGGTCGTCCGTTTCCTGTCCCGCGCAAAAACCTTGTGGCATCGAGATCTCAGAAACGATAAAGACTTGAACATCCAAACTTTGTTGGATGATAGACTTATTGTTGTAGATGGGTTTAAACTATTTTGATTTGTTCGTCGCAACTTCCAGTCGTCACCGGCAGTCTTCCAAAATTATATTGTTTACGTATTTTATTTATTTTACATAGAATTAATATGATAGTATAGATTCTTACATGTGTATTCTATGCAATGTTGAATTAACAAAAACATTCTACTTCCGGTGAAATATCTCAATTATCTCAGGTAGCTTTTTTAAAACAAATTTTGTTCCGACAAGATCTCAAAAACTATTAGTGATCAAAAGACGAAACTTAAAAGGATGATAAACTTTTTAATGCAGATGTGTTGAACTGCTATCATTTTGTCGAACGTCACTTCCGGTCCACACCAGAAGAGTTCAAACAAATCATGTTGTTTATAAGTTAAATTGTTTTTCCTTGACAATTTTAGATAATTGATATGCAATAAAGTCCTGTTTCTAATGTTTAACAAATACTAACTTTCATTTTCATTTAGCAATTCCATTTGTCCGTTTCCTGTCCCCAGACAAAATTCTTTGACTCCTCTAAATCCCAAAAACGGTAATTACCTAAAGAATTAAACTTTGTAGGATGATAGATCTCTGTATGCAGATGAGTTTACATGTTTGCACTTCAAAACTTATTATTTTTACACGGTAACGACTTGAACACCCAATCTTTGTTGGATGATAAACTTAATATGTATATAAATGTGTAAACAGGTTTTTTTTGTTTTATCCCGCGTAGTTTCCGGTCGTCAGAGGAAGTACACCCAATTTTGATTTTAAAAAAAAAATGTTGGTTATTTTGCATGGATATAACATTTTAGCTATAAAAATACAATAATTCAAGGTAAAAAAAAAAAAAAAAAAAAAAAAAAGCTCTACTTCCGTCTCAAATATCTAAGGTTGCCTTATTTTTTTTTTAAACAAAGTACCCACAAGATTTTAGAAACTGTGAGAGATCAAGACACAAAACTTAAATGGATATTGGATTTTTGATTGAACATGTGTTTTACGGGTTTCATTTGGTCGTACGTCACTTCCGGTTCTCACACGAAGCGTTCAAGCAATAGAAGTTTTATACTTTTCTTCTTTTTAACATTAGATTTTTTATAACATTTTACTCAATGTGATAAACAGTAACGTACCGTAGGTAAATGTCCTAAAATATGTACTTTCAATTTCTTAAATCACTTCCGTTTGTTCCTTTCCGGTCCCGAGACACAAACCTTTTTTCTACGAGATATTTTAACAAAAAAACTTGAACATCCAAACTTGGAGGAAAGACAAAACAATGTATGAAGATATATTCTTTTTTGGCGTAACTTCCTGTCGTCACAGAAAGTACTCAAATATTGACATTTTGTCTTTTTGGTTTGTTTATTTCTTGGGAATTATTGTACCGTATATATCTATTTTCCGTTTACAAGAGAAATGGACTTTTTTGTTCAGATTAAGACATAAAGAATAGAAGACTTTTTTGTTGCTATAGCAACAAGAGTCTAGTTATTTTTGTTTCCAATTTTTGTCAACAAGATTTCTCAGAAATGGCTGGATAGATTTTCTTGACATTTTCAGCAGTGATAAAAAGTGATAATATCTACAGGTATTTTTTTCATTTTTTCAAATTTCACTTCCTGTCGTCTGTTTCCTGTCCTGCGTCAATAAATCTTGTTCCCTCGAACTCTCAGAATCGGCAAAAACTTGAACATCTAAACCTTGTAGGATGATAGACCTATATTTGTAAATGTGTTTAAACTATTTTGTTTTGTTTTTCCTAACTTCCGGTCGTCGTCAGAAGCACTTCAAAAATAATTATTTTTACGCATTTTTTTTCCCCATAGAATAAATAAACAAGCATAAATCTATACATAGGTTATCTATGCAATGTCATATCAACAAAAACATTCTACTTCCGGTGAGATATCTCAATTATCTCATGCAGCTTTTTAAAAACACATTTTGTACCTCCGACATCTCAGGAACTTTAAGTTATCAAGGCACGAAACTGTCATGAATGATAGACATTAGATTGAAGATGTGTTTAATTGGTTTCATTTTGCCCTCCGTCACTTCCGGTCCACACCGGAAGAGTTCAAACAAATCGAGCTGTTAATCAGTTTAACTGTTTTTCTTTATTCACTGTAGTTAGCTCGATGAACAATAATGCACAAAGGGCAAGTATAGAAGAAATATTTAATATAAATTACATTCAGCACTTTCGCTTGTCCGTTTTCTGTCCCGAAACGAAAAGCCTTATTTTGACAAGATCTCAAAAACGGTGACGACTTGAACAACTAAACTTTGTGGGGTGTTAGACCTGTGTATTTATTTGTGTTAATACTATTTCGTTTTATCAGGCGTAACTTCCGGTCGTCACAGGAAGTACAACCATTTTAAGGTCTTCCGTTTCCAACGGAAGACCTTGTAATGATTCTGATGGTTCTTCTTCATTATAATTTTTCTTCTTCTAGACGTTTTTAAATCCTCAATAACTTATTTGTTTGTCATACGATTTCGTTCAAATTTTCACGGTATATTGTGAAATAAATAAGGTTGCTAGAGCACAAAAAGAATTGATATCGCAACTTCCAGTTTTGAGTTATTTCCCTTTTTCTAAAATTTTAGGGGCATTAGTTTCCAGACAAAGGCTCAAAAATTGTCCGTAGCAAATAATTTATAGTTAAAAATCTTTATTATTGACACTTTGAATATTGTCCTCTGATTTTTGTATTTAAGTTTTTTCCAATTATTCCACTCGAATTAATCAATCGAAATCTATGTTCTAAAAATAGCAAAAATTTTCTCATGGTTTAGCTTCGTAACTTTTTAGTTTGAAATATTTCCTAAATACATATAGAACAAAAGTTGTGCAGAATGTTAAGGGCTTTCATTTGACACCAATAAAAAAGGGCTGGCCCCTTCAATTAAGGGCCAGTAGCCCTTAAAAGATTTTGCTGAATAACTCAAAAACGGTTAGGATTTCGATATGGCTGTCGCTGGAAAAGTTGTTTGTTGGGATCTTATAAAGGTCGTTACAATGTTATTTTGTAAGTGATTTGTGTAGTATGAGTGTAAAAAACTTGACATGTTAACATGTACCTGTTTTCATTTGGCAAATTAACGAAAGTCTTTGTGCTTAAAACTTGCATAAAGTGACCACAGAAAGTATGCTGGTTTATACAGGAGGCTTTAATTCATGAGAAAAAAAATTAGAACACATGCTGTTTTTTAATTTTTTTTTTTAAGAATTCCGAAGTTTAAGTCCTTGTTGCTTATTTCTTATGGTGCACAGTCCTTAAAGACGAGAATCGGAAAACAAAACATTCTTTTTCTTCTCTAGTAAAACACAAAAAACGTATTGAAACAAAATTCTATGCATTACATTTTAGTTATCATACTGCATGCATTTAAAATCCACCTTGAATCAGAGCTGTGTGCGTATTATTACGTAAGCTATCCCTCGCCCGCGGCCGAGAAATTCGGTCACCATGGTCGCGGCTGGACTACCTAGCGGTAAGCGGTTATCCAATACACGAGCGTTGCGTCTCTCATATATGAGTTAATTTAGCTTCGAACTGAAGAATTGTTTCAGTTTTGATTACATACATGTAAATGTTTATTCTTCAATTGGATTAAACGATAGGGTGTCAATTAAAAAATCGTTCAATTAATTAATAAAAGCAATGCCATTCTCAATCTAATGCAATATCAGACATATAGATCAATTGTGGGTTTAAAGTAAAAAAAAAGTTTCTATTTGATAGATTTTAGTCATTAAATTGCAAACTTTTCAAATCTTCCTAGGTTCTGAGCTGTGCGTGTGTATGCGTTCAATCGATCTTTACGTAATCTATCGTTCGCCCGCGGCCGAGGAAATCATCCGCGGCTACACTACCTAGCGGTAAACGGTTATCTAATTAAATACACAAGATTCGCACCCGCACACTTACATGAATATGAACTTGTTTGAGTTTATATAGCCGTAAATACACTGTACACTGTTTTAATTATATGTTGTAAAAGTTTGTTCATTTTGTATCTGTTTAAATTGAACATTGGAGAGTGAATTAAAAAGTCGTTCTGAAAATTAATGAAAGCGATATTACTCCAAATCGGAAATACTCGTCAGACATATTTGAATGGTTGGTTTGAAAGTCTTAAATGTTTTAAAAACTGTACAAATAATGTTTTCAATCAACAAAAAAAAAACCACACACACACAAATATTAAAACCTTTAAATAATGATTATCACTCGCACATGGCCGAGGAGATCCCGCGCAAGTGACATCTTCTACATTTACCTTATCACGCGTGCATGTTTGGTATTTTGTATGAACGGAACTATTTTTATTATGTTTTCAACTATTATATTGGTTTAAGGTAAACAGATGAATTTATGTTACTCGTACAGTTGATTTAGCATTGATTTATACGACAACGTACAAGGTAATTTAAAAATCAAATCATATTATGATCAAAGTTCCATGTTACATGTTTGCAGTAGGTGCTGGCACGATAAAAGAATGCCCTAAATTGAGGCATTCGGTGATTATTTTAAAGAATATTCAATTGAGTTTTGAAACAAGTTTTGTTTAGATTCTATCGGTCACATATAAATAACTTCTGTAGTGTTTCTACATGGTCGTTCGATCATTTCATTGTGAAAACGCACTTATTTATGTGTTGCCCTCCCACCGCCCCGCTGCCAAGTGCTTTTTTTTTAAATTCCAGATCTGTCGAAAATCATTTGATAGTGACTTATTCTTATGTTTAACATTTTCTCCTGAACGTGTTTCTCTTTCCCACCCGTTTTTTTTATTCGGTCAGTCTATGTAAATTTCAACTTTCTTTATTGCGTAAATTCAATCGCCACGTGCTACCGAAAATCTTGTGTCGCTTCAGCGCACACAGCTCAGAACATATATAGCCCCTGGTTATTTATGGCTGCAAATCAACAATTGTTATGTAATTAATCAACAGTTCGCAGGGTGCTTTCTTCAAAGTGGTCAATTATCAAATAATAAGACTTTCATTTTCACATTAAATTTTTTTTTAAATACATACGAAAACTTTCTCCGAGAGAATTACTTATGATCCGATAAAGGAGAAAAAACTGACTTAAAAATAGGTATTTTGCATATTATTGCATCGTCGAGAGAAGTAATATTCATTTCTGTAAATAATGTCATTTAATTTTAAGTAACATAACGGTGTCTCTATATCAGATGTAAAATTTAGACGTTCACTTATGCATAAATTCTCCCGATGATCTTTCATAGCTGATTATTATTTTAAATGTTCAAGTCTACTCGTATTATCAAATGATATCAGCCCTGAACACATTTTTAGAGATGCCATCAATTTTGGCTATTTATCAAATTTTGACAGCACGCAACCATTTCAATCTTGCACATAGTCTTCAAAAAATAAGAAAGATTTAATTACAGAAGTTACGTGTTTTTTATGCATGTTTTTGCGTGCATTTCCTGACATGAATCATGAATACATGTATATATATGAATTCTTGCTACCCTTAAAAATTTCACTCGCCATTAAACTTCTCATTGTTTAAACCCCTGTCACACTGGAGCTGCGTCCTCACGGCGATCCCGCTGCGTCATTGAATAATGTAAAACGCCATGGTAAACGAACTAGAGTCTCCTACAGCGCCGTAACAATGCAACGGCATCTTCGTTCGCCGCGGTGGGATATCCTAGAACATTTTAGAACGCCGTGACAGCGCATGTGCACGCAGGGCACGCTGTGAACGTGTGGTAAAAACTCCTAGCACGTCATGAGCACTCGGCGGATACCCAGCGAGAGCGCAGTCAATCGCCAAGTAGAACTCTGTGGAAACGTAGTTGGGAGCTCTGTAAGGACGCCTCAGTCGCCATCAGGATGCCGTGACATTTTCAATTGTAAATTTTCCTTGCGATCTACGAATTCCATGAATTTTACAACGCCGTGAACAAGCCCTGGGAACGCAACTTGGTGTGACAGGGCTTTAAAGAGTTTTCAAAACAATTACACATACTGTGTTCGACAAATAATTTTCCTTAAACATTTTCTTCCTGTCTTTATACAGGCTTTCAATCACAACACTTTTTTATAACAAAAGCAGAAGTGAAATTTTAGTCATTAGTCATTATAATCGTTTGACACCAAATCATATAAATTTTCAACTCGCAGCAACAACGGAAGACCTACTCGTGGCTTTGCCACGAGCTCTGCTCTAGTTTTTTTTTTATTATTTAACATAGAAGTAACATTTTAGCAATAGAAATACAAATAGTCATCTACTCATGGTTAAATAAACGATAAAATTCTACTTCCGGTGAGACATCTCAAACATCTCAGGTAGCTTTCTTTTATAAAAACTTTGTACCTGCGAAATCTCAAAAACTGTAATAGATCAAGATACATTAACTTATATGGATGATATACATTTGTTAAACATGTGTTTAACGGGTTTTCATTTGGTCGTCCGTCACTTCCGGTTCTCACTCGAAGAGTTCAAGCAAAAGAAGATTGTTAAAGTTTATATTTTATAACAAGTTTTACCCAGTGTGATGAACAGTAACGTACCATCAGTAAATGTACAAAAATATCTCATTCAAAGAACTGCGAACGCTAACGCCCGTTTCCTTCCTACATTTTACATCCATAAATTTTGGAATTCCTGTCAGATATTCAAAAACTAAGTTTTCTACTCAAATGTATAATCAAATCCTAATCAATTTATATCAAAATAAAATTTGTAATCAAATTATTCATTTTTAAACAAAAGTTTTGCTAACACGGGGTCTAAAAAAATTCATTGAAATCGGTTTCTATGAGTGAGGGAAATATTAATCTAGCGGCCAATATGTGCATAAAAACTTAATAATAACATATTTACGATCTATATTAAAGTAAAATTTCATATTAATTCATATCTGTTAATTAGTTTTCAAAAATTTACAAAGCAAAATTCTTATTTTGGAATGTATTGCGGTCTGTAGACATATGTTCCCCACCCCCACCCCCACCCCCCCCCCCCCCGTGAAACAACAAACCCTTTGGTAAAATTATGCTAAATAACAATAATTAAAACCCCTCAAAAGGAATTGTTGTTTCACGGGGGGAAAAGATGTTTTAAAAAACATTTCCGTTTTCCGTTATTTTCTATTATGAAATGAGCTATTTTAACCCAAAATACAAATTTATCTTTCTTTGTTTGACCAAACCATTTATATTAAATGAAAATATACATAAATGTTTACATTATTATTAAGAATTAACTTTAATTAGACAACTTTCAAAAAATGACTTTTAGTTAGGCGGCTAGACAACGCTATCGTTCGCAGTCCTTTCTTTAATCACTTATGTTTGTCAATTTCCGGTCCTGTGACAAACCCTCTTTTCTACCAGATCTCATAACTAACAACAATTTGATTATCCAAACGTTGAGGAAAGACAGAAGAATGTATGAAGATTTGTTTTACTATGTTCTGCTTGAACCGGCATAACTTCCAGTTGTCACAAAAAATACTCAAAATTGACTTATTGTATTATTATGTTTTGTTTTACTTGGAAATAATCACTGGAAAATTTCTTTTCATAATATATAACATCAATTTTCTTTTTATACGAGAGGAATGCATTTTTGTGACATATTGATACATGAGAAACGGAAGACCTTTTTGTTGCTATAGCAACAAGAGTCTACATATTATTCTTATTTTCCCCCGTTTTTCTCAGAGATAACTGAATATATTTTCTTGAAATTTTCAGGAATGTTAGAGAAGGATAATATCAAGGAAACTTTTTTTTTATTTTGTTCAAAATTTATTTCCGGTCGTCCGTTTCCTATCCCGCGACGAAAAAGCTTGTCACATCGAGATCGCAAAAACAATAAAGACTTGAACATTCAATCTTTGTAGGATGATAGATCTGTAATTGTAGATGTGTTTAAATTATTTTGTTTTGTTCGTCGTAACTTCTGGTCGTCACCGGTAGCACTTCAAAAACTATTGATTTACTTATTATATTCCTTTTCCATAGAATAAAAATATTGGTATAGATCTATACATAGGTTATCTATGTGATGTTATATATTTAAAAAAAATTATACTTCCGGTGGGATATCTCAATTATCTCAAGTAGCTTTTTTAAAACACATTGTGTACCCGCGAGATCTCAGAGACTATAAGTGATCAAGGCACGAAACTTTCACGAATGATAGACATTTGATTGAGAATGTGTTTAATTGGTTTCATTTTGTCTTCCGTCAACTCCGGTCTACACCGAAAGAGTTCAAACAAATCGAGCTGTTCATCAGGTTAACTGCTTTTCTTTGATATTTTAGTTAGTTAAATAAACAATAATGTACAAAAGGCAAGTATACAAAAAATTAATACAATTTAGATTGAGCACTTCCGTTTGTCCGTGTCCTGTCCCAAAACAAAAAACCTTATTTCGACGAGATCTCAACAACAGTAACAACTTGAACAACCTATGTAACTTTGTGCACGTGTAACCACTATTTTGTTTTATCAGGCGTAACTTCCGGTCGTCACAGGAAGTACACCCAAATTTGATTTTATAAAAGTATTTTGGTTATTTAGCACGGAAGTAACATTTAAGGTATAGAAATACAAATGTCATCTTCATATGGTAAAAAAAAACACACAAAAATCTACCTCCGGCGAGACATTTCAAATATTTCAGGTAGCCTCCCTTTAAAAAACAAAGTACCCACAAGATCTCAGAAACTGTGAGAGATCAAGAGACACAGTTTATATGGATAATGGACATTTGATTGAACATGTGTTTATCAGATTTCCTTTGGTCGTACGTCACTTCCGGTTCTCACCCGTTCAAGGAATATGATTTTTTGTTTAAATTTAGATCTGTTTTAACATTTTACTCAAATTAATGAACAGTAGCGTACCAAAGGTAAATGTACTAAAATATGTACTTTCAATTTCTTAAATCACTTTCGTTTGTTCGTTTCCGATCCCGAGAAAAAAACGATTTCTCAACACGATATTATAACTAACAAAAACTTGAACATCTAGACTTTAAGGAAAGACAGAACAATGTATGAATATATGTTATTTATGTTCTGTATGATCCGGCGTAACTTCCAGTCGTCACTGAAAGTACTGAAAATTGACATTTTGTCTCCTTGTTTTGTTTATTTTTTGGGAATTCCTTTACAGTAAATATTATATCCATTTTTTGTTTACAAGAGAAATGGACTTTTTGTACAGATTAATACATGAGAAACAAAATACCTGTTTGATGCTATAGCAACAAGAGTCTAGTTATTATTATTTTTCCCTATTTTTGTCCACAAGATTTCTCAGAGATGGCTGGATAGCTTTATATCAAGTTTTTAGGACTGATAGAAAATGATTATATCTCTAGGCGTTGTTTTTTTTTTTTTTCATTTTTTGAAACTTCATTTCCTGTCGTCCGTTTCCTGTCCTGCGACAAAAAGCTTGTCACATCGAGATCTCAAAAATGATCAGGACTTGAACATCCATACTTAGTGGGATGATAGACCTATGGTTATAGATGTGTTTAAATTATTTTGTTTTGTTCGTCGTAACTTCCAGTCGTCACCGGAAGCACTTACAAATTTTTTACGCATTTTTTTTAACACAGAATTGAAATATAAGTATAAATGCTTACATATGTCATCTATCCGATGATTAATAAACAAAAAAATCACTTCCAGTGAGATATCTCAAACATCTCAGGTAGACTTTTTACAACAAATATTGTAACAGCGAGATCTCATAAACTGTAAGTGACCAAGACAGGAAACTTACATGGATGCTAGACATTTGATAGATGATATGTTAAACCGCTCACATTTTGCCAACCGTCACTTCCGGTCCACATCGGAAGAGTTCAAACAAATCAAGTTGTTTAAAAGTTTAACTGTTTTTGTTTGACAATGTTAGATAAATTGATAAGCAATAAAGACCTATCGTCTAATGTTTAAGAAATACTAACTTTTATTTTCATTGAACACTTCCGTTTGTCCATTTTCTGTCCCGAGAGAAAAAAAAACTTGATTCCTTGAGATCTCAAAAACGGTGACGACCTGAACGATCACACTTTGTGGGATGATAGACTTATCTATTTACATATGTTAACACTTTTTTGTTTTGTTCGGCGTAACTTTAAGTCGTCACCGGAAGCACTTCAATTTTCTTTTTTTTTTTTTTATCTATTTTACATGGAATGATTATATTAGTTTACAATCTTATATATGTCATCTGTATAATGTTAAATTAGCAAATAATTTTTACTTCCGGTAAAATATCTCAAATATCTCTATGTAGCTTTCCTTTGAAAAGCTTTGTAGCTTTACAAATTTGATGCCCGCGATATTTTTATCACTGTAAGTGATTGAGACACGAAGCTTTTATGAATGATAGACATTTGAATAAAGATATGTTTAACGGGTTTTTTATCAACCGTCACTTCCGGTTCTTACCGGAAGGGTTCAAACAAATCATGTTTTCAACAAGTTTAGCTGACTTTCTTGAGTGTTTCATCTAGCCTGATAAACAGTGCGCTATGTACGCTAAGCAAATGTACGAGAAATACCAGCTTTTGTTAATATTAATCACTTCCGTTTGTCCGTTTCCGTTTTTAT
The DNA here is from genome assembly GCF_902806645.1 of Magallana gigas. NCBI lineage: Eukaryota > Metazoa > Mollusca > Bivalvia > Ostreida > Ostreidae > Magallana > Magallana gigas. The sequence continues at coordinate 11,526,206 of NC_047567.1, read as the reverse complement.
GAATACCGTTGTCTCATAATATCATGCTACTATATTTATTATGCCTACCTATATTGGTCAACATAACAATGATAATCCAATAAGAGCACAATATGAATCCCTTTAGTTGATCATCACAAAAGAAACGTTTATGCATTTAAATCAATCCTTTTTCTGCATATGTAAACCGCATACTGATATAAATATTTGAGCTGAAAAAGTGTGTTCTTGAGTAAAAATCAAGACTATTTTGTGCTAAGAATGATGGGAATGTGTATCCATGGTAACAGAGTTGCATAGCAACCAACTTTTGGTGCTTTTATGATAAGTATTTGATATTATGCGTCATATCAAAATTTGAGAAAAATCGGTGACTATGCGTGCCGAACCTTCTGTACAAGTGTTTGAATGTTTACAGAGAGTGGCTTTTCACTATCACGTGACCTTTGCAGGTCGTTATGCATTATTTTGAGTAGATGCACGTCATTCCCGACAAGAAGTATGGAAAGGACAGCCGAAGGTAGGTTTAATTCATTTTTTTTAAAGATTGTGTGTAAATATTGTTGTTGGATTTTTGATAATAAATGAAATATTATTGTAGTTATAAATATTTAATGTATGATTAAAACTCTAAAAGCAATTATCAGTATATATTTATTTTATTTACATTTGTTTTTCTTTTTGTTTGTTTGTTTGTTTGTTTTGTTTTGTTTTTGTTTTTTTGTTTTTTTTGTTTTTTTGTTTTGTTTTGTTTTGTTTTTGTTTGTTTTGTTTTGCTGTTTTTTTTGGGGGGAGGGCCTTACATAATAGTGTATTAAAAATATTTATGCTATGCAATAGCGGCGATCAAATCTAAGAAATCATTTTAGTTTTTTGAAAATACATCGAACGATACTCGTCTCCTCAATGTAAAACTTCTTTAAAAAAGAAACATTATGCATCAATAGAATTATTATATATTGTGTAATTGATCCTTTAATCATTTTGAAAAAATGACAACATCTTTCATGATTCTTATCTTTGTTTTTGTTAGAGCAGATACAAGAAATGCTCAGTCGCAGTGTGAGAGAAATACAGAGATGTCTCTCACTTGTTACCTCTTTGTAAGTGCAAATAATGATTTCCTTTTTATTGTTCTAAAATTGCTTATAGTGAATGTTCAATTAATCGATTGCCAAAAAACGAATAATTTTCAAAATTTTATATTTAATATACAAGTGGGAAAAATTATATAAGCATAAGTAATAATAAACAATCCTTCTTTGATTATAATAATGGTATAATTACGATCGTTGCGTAATTAAATCTATGAAGAATCCCTTCATAGGATTACCTAATAATACCCGATGAATGATATGACATTTTTGAATACTTTGTCATTCGCTATATATATATATATATATATATATATATATATATATATATATATATGTATATATATATATATATATATATATATATATATATATATATATATATATATATATATATATATATATATATATATATTCTTCAAATTAAAACAATTCCAATTATGTCAATCTTACAATTCATATTTGTTATTTATACAGACATCAGTTATTTTTGGTACAGTGTTCAGCAAATAGTACAGTTTTCTTTTCGTTTTTTCCCTTAAAAATCCAATTAAAGTTTAAACTTAGACACTATCTTTATATTTAGAAAGTAAATAGAATTTATGATCTTTTTTCACAAATGTTTTCCTCTTTTAGAACCGTACATCACGATTTATTAAGTAAATACGTGGTTGGTACCAACCACTGACAAGGGAGTAGAAATTTCTCTGGTTAATATCTATCATTTTCAGTATGAAATATTTCAACTTACACCTCAAAAGTAAATTAATGTGAATAAATTTAACACTAATTATCATTAAATGGTCATAAAAATGTCACCTTAACGAAGTTTTAATGAAAATGTATTTAAATATTATGATAATCGCAGTGCACATCATATATGTCATTGAAAAATATACGTTTATGGAAGCGTTTATGAAAAACGCTCTGGACAAAATCATTTTTTAGAATGTAAAAACTGACTTGACGCAAAACTGGAAGTGACGTTGTAATTAAAATTTTAAGATCTTTTAGGAACGATAATGTACTTTACCTCTGAAAGATTCATCGAAATCAGTTGAAAACTTTTTAAGATATGAAGCTTCAAAACAGTCAGAAAAATAAAGAAAAAGATTTATAACTAGATTGTTCTAGTTGCGAGCAACGAGTGGGTCTTCCGTCCGATTGTTTGAGTAGATAAGACGACTTTTAACGATATTGTTAATCTACGCAAAAAATTAAGAAAATTTTTTTTCGGCACTCGGGGTTTGAACCCGGGTCGCCTGGGCCATGTCCACGACTCTACTGACTGAGCTACTCGGACTCTCGCTTCAAGACTTTGATGCTTAATTTCTCGAGAACGCTTTGATCGATTTCAAAACAAATTACATATTCTGAATCAAGAAGAGGGTCTCTATAATCTTATTGGAAAAAAAATATAGACAAAAAAGTTGAAAATTTTCATTTTTTAAATTTGCCTCCGGTGATGACCGGAAGTGACGGCTGACATTCACTTGACAGAGGTGCACCAGAAAAACGATAGATCTATCATCTCTGAAAATTTCAGCCCTGTATATCTTTTCTCGTTTTTGAAAACCCTGACAGACAAAACTGACTTTTAAAAATCGTAAAACGACGATAACTTCCAACCGGAAGTAACTTTTCAAAAACTGTCCCGGCGGTACAAAATTCAGATGACGATGCATCAGCACTGAAAATTTGAAGATGATCGCATGAGCCATCTCTAAGAAATCGCCTGCACAACATTTGTAAGAAAAAAAAAGAATAAAAACTAGACACGATCTCGTTGCGAGCAACGAGTGGGTCTTCCGTCCGATTTTTGAATTGATCAGATAAAACTGCTACTCGGACTCTCGCTTCAGGACTTTGATGCTTAATTTCTCGAGAACACCTTGGCCGATTTTAAAACAAATTACATATTCTGAATCATTAAAAGGGTCTCTATCATCTAATTAAAAAAAAATATATAAAACCAAAAAGTTGAAATTTTACATTTTTTAAATTTGCTTCCGGTGACAACCGAAGTGACGGCAGTCATTCTCTTGACCGAGGTACAGCAGGAAAATGCTAGATTTATCATCTCTGAAAATTTCAGCTCTATATCTTCACTCATTTTTGAGAAACATCGCAGACAAAATTGACTTTTAAAAATCGTAAAACGACGATAACTTCTGACCGGAAGTAGATTTTCAAAATCTGTTGCAGCGGTATAAAATTCAGATGACGATGCATCAGCACTGAAAATTTGAGAAAAATCGATTCTGCTATCTCTGAGAAATTGCCTGCACAAAATTTGTAAGACAAAAAAGAAAAATAACTAGACACGATCTCGTTGCGAGCAACGAGGAGGTCTTCCCTCCGATTTTTAGAATACGGAATGACCTTGCTCTTGATCTTCGTCAACGAAACGTATCTGGAAATGGACGCGAGGTATAAGAGTAATGAGTGAAAGACCATCTACCCCTTTTGTGTCCCTTTTTTGAGGGATCAGCTCCTTTTCATTCATTTTAGTTAAATGGTATTTTCGTGTATTGCTAATTAGTGTTTAGAAATTGGTTATCGTTTTTGAGATATATGTAAAACATCGTTTTGATATTTGGTCCTAAACTCCCTTTATGGTCCAGATAACAAACAATATATGGTTGTACATTGTAAAGCACATTGTTTTGAGTATCGTTAGTTAAATACTGCTTTACGGAATTGTACTCCATTAAGAGATATAGAGGATCAGATTTTTGGACTTCTGGCCCCTTAAAATCCCTAATTACGTAATATAGGAGTAAATGATTGCCATGTATAGGTGAATAACGTTAAAATAAACATAATTGTTTTTATAAGGTATCACAAAATATTTTACAGTAAAAACTTATCATCAAAAGACTTTAGAGTCTTATCGGCCCCTAATTTGAAAGGCCAGCCCCTTTTTCTTGATCTCAAATGAAAGCTCGTGTCAATTCAAACACTTTTTTTTCAACAAGTGTTTAGAAATTCTGTACCGTTCTGGAGATATCTGGAGAGGGTTGTTTTAGGGGCCGACCCTGTAACTCCTTTCAGGGACCGCATAACAAAGAAATTATTGTTGCAAATTGATAAGTTCAATATTTTGGGCATCTTTTGTTCAATATTGCTTATCAAAATGTTTCTCCAATTGGAGATATTGAGCATCAATGTTTTGGACTTCTGGCCCCTTAAAATCCCTAATTACGTAATATAGGAGTAAATGATTGTCATGTATAGGTGAATAACGTTAAAATAAACATAATTGTTTTTATAAGGTATCACAAAATATTTTACAGTAAAAAGTTATCATCAAAAGACTTTAGAGTCTTATCGGCCCCTAATTTGAAAGGCCAGCCCCTTTTTCTTGATCTCAAATGAAAGCTCGTGTCAATTCAAACACATTTTGTTCAACAAGTGTTTAGAACTTCTGTACCGTTCTGGAGATATCTGGAGAGGGTTGTTTTAGGGGCCGACCCTGTAACTCCTTTCAGGGACCGCATAACAAAGAAATTATTGTTGCAAATTGATAAGTTCAATATTTTGGGCATCTTTTGTTCAATATTGCTTATCAAAATGTTTCTCCAATTGGAGATATTGAGCATCAATGTTTTGGACTTCTGGCCCCTTAAAATCCCTAATTACGTAATATAGGAGTAAATGATTGCCATGTATAGGTGAATAACGTTAGAATAATCATAATTGCTTCTTTAACTTATCACAAAATATTTCAGTTTAAAAAGTTATCATCAAAAGACTTTAGAGCCTTATCGGCCCCTAATTTGAAAGGACAGCCCCTTTTTCTTGATCTCTAATGAAAGCTCTTGTAAAAATAAATTTTAATTGCTCTACATGTCTTAACAAAATATTTTCGAGAAAAGAGATAATTAAAGAAAACCAAGAAAAAATCACAACATTTTTTATATCTCAATTTTCGGGTCCAGGTGAGCTTCGGCACCTTTTACGCCAAACATAAATGGCTCACTTTAGACAAAACTACAATCATTCGTCTACAATTTCTGAAATTTTGATTTGATATCTTTTATCGTTTAGGAGGAGGTCGACGGACAGGCTGACCCTCTAAAAATCGCTAAAACGTCAATATCTCTGAAACGGAAATGAAGTTATCAAAATAAAAAATTTCCAATAAGGTTCAGATCAATATCTATTAGATCTGAAAGTTTCATTAAAATCGGCCGAGCAATTTCCGAGAACTCGCGTGCACAACATTTGTAAGAAAAAAAAAATAACTAGAGCAAAGCTCGTTCCAAAGCAACGAGTGGGTCTTCCGTTAATGTCGAGAGTAAAGCTTGATGTTCCTGCAAGAAGCAGAGTTTTTAAATCAATAACAAGACAACTTAATCAAAAATAAAAAAAAAAATATTGAATAATTCTCGGTACGACTTAACAAAATACGAATGATTTTATATACGAATTCACAAAAACCTTTACAATTCCAAGAACGACTTAACGAAACATTCCGAATGTGTCAAAGTATCACAACATAAATCAAATTATTTTTTGGTACGAGTTGAACTTAACGCTATTTTTTAAACCAAGAACGCGGAATCAAAATTTCCAAAAAAATCAATTTTTAAACCCCAATATCTCTGTAAAACATCGTCCGATTTAAAAACGGATTTTAGTTTCGTACTCAGCATGAAAATTACCGTAAGATACATATGTTCAATTTTAAATATTGAAAATCATGAAAATTTTTAAAAAATGGTTTTACTTTCAGTTTCGACCCGACGTGTCCGAAGTAAAATAAAGGTTCTATCTTCTCTGTAAATGTCATAGCTTTATCTAAAATAAAATATAAGAAAAGATCAGGACAAAATCACTTTTTAAAACGTGAAAAAGTCAATATGTGACGAATGTGATGACGTCATCAAATAATGTTTTCATATCATAGAGATCTTTTAAATACACATAAAACCTGTAAATTTGAAAGCAATCGATGCAAGCATTTTTGAAATATTTGAGTTTGAAAAAAATAAGAAAACAAGAATTTAATACATAACTCTGCGATAACCTTAATCTTATACATATAAATATGGTTCAAGGTCACTGCAAACCCTTAATCCAAAGGCACTCTGTGGATGAAGTGTGAGCCAGATTGAGCCAAAGGGAGAGAAGCTATGCCCCGGATAAGTGATCTTAGCAGAGAGACGGGCGGATAAATATGCCTTTCTATCTTACTGTGAAATAGTTTCCGTGCTATCTACCCATGGTGAATAGTCATCAAAACCGTTCACAAGCAGCATTTATTCAATTTCTCTCATTTTCAAACGCGGAACAACTCTGATGTAATCCGATCGCTGCATCAAATTCTTAGTCCGATAACTCTGAGTTGTTTATCATAGAAAACATTCTGCATTGCTGACAAATAAAGTTTTTTTTTGGATAATAAAATACATATTTACTATTTGGACAATAGCATCTTTATTATCCCCCTCAACAGCAACTAATTACCTTGGCTTGGCCTCATGATATAGTTGCTGTCTTGGTGGAAAATAAACTTGCTACATCCTCATAGCCAGTAAAAAGGTATATAATGTCCCATCCACCTACATTCCAAGTTATATAACCTCCCATTTGTAACCTGCAATATCACTGTGCAGTCAACACACCAGTCATAGCCACAAGTTTCAAAATTAACTCCTGCTTCTCATGCACTTAACATTAGGAGCCTTCATATTGCATACCAATTCAAATGGGATACATCCCTCTAACTAAAGATAATCATTAAAATTCATTTCATGAATCCTTACAACACTCATAATCCTTCAAGTACAGCAAAATTATTAACGGGCATTTTTTTTTAAAATTGTCCTTTGCTACCTTTAACTAATTATTATCATTTAATGAAAAGATGTTTTGTCTTAGACTTAGAAAGCTTATGCAATTCTGAGAAAAATTCCTAATTCCATTGAGGTTTAAGAAAAATATGGCCATTGAAGTGAACCCACCATTTCAACTTTCCTCTATTCAACACAGCCTTTAATTATTGGGTTCTCCATAGTAAAACATCTTTGCCTAACCTTTTAGAGGTCAACTGATGCTCAACCTCCTTCAGTAAGAAACTTTTCTCAATACAACATACATCTACATGATATTATCACGATAAAACATAACATCACTTAGAAATGCCCTTACATGTACACTGTATACCCCCCCCCCCCCCAAAAAAAAAAAAACACACAAACCACAACAAGGAATGATGCTTTCTTAAAGTTCCATCACAGTAACTGTTCATGAATTATCCGATTTAATTTGAATTACCGGTAAATAGTCTGTAGAACACAAGGAAAATGCATGTGGGTAGAGGTGTCAGGTTAACCTCAAGAGCTGAAAAGAATCAACAGGTGAAAACCATGTGGCCACCAATTGCTGAAATAAAAAAAAATCAATAAGCTGTGTTAACATACATGTACTAATAATAGCTGTGTTTACATGAAAATATTCATAGTATTTCTGAAGAAATACACTGACCATGCAGTGTAATTTGTATGACATATCCTGATACATGACATTTTCATTTAGTCACTACAAACATTTGTATATCAGGTCTTAATATAGCATTTAAAAATTTTCTTAGGCATAGACACATATCAAATTAAGAGAGAGAGAGAGAGAGAGAGAGAGAGAGAGAGAGAGAGAGAGAGAGAGAGAGAGAGAGAGAGAGAGAGAGAGAGAGAGAGTTTTTCTCATAGCGCAACAGTTAATAATTCAATTTGTAAACTACAAAGAAATATTGTAGATTGGCTAATAATCACGATTGGTTTTTTTCACTATGTTTGCAATATTTAATATTTTCTTGTGAAATTAAACCCATCGTGAATACTATCATCTGTTTTAAAAAACGTTTAATGCTTATATTCTGATCAATTGAATTTTTAAGCAGCGTGAAATTAAAACCATCGTAATTGGTACTTTAGTAGAAATCATTATATTTTAACACCGTGGAATTAAAACGACTTACAGTATTTCATTCGAACATCGTCAAAGTATAATTTTCTGCTATACCATTTCTTATTAAATGAATTCTACTGGGTTTTTGTTTTCACAAATAAATTTAGCGAGGTTTTTTTTTCTCTTCTCTCATTAATGACATGTTTTAAAAACAATACTATGTTTAGTGTGCATAAAATTCCATGAACAATTTTATAAAGCTTTGGATTTCGGTTGCACATTGAAAAAATGAGGTATTGCGCGATAATACATGCTCATTTTGAAATTTAAAGCATTGTTGATTTCTTTTACTAGATAGAGAAATGCACAAAATGATTTTGCTCTGTGACGCTTTGCCAAGATTGAAAGCATGAGAGAGAGAGAGAGAGAGAGAGAGAGAGAGAGAGAGAGAGAGAGAGAGAGAGAGAGAGAGAGAGGCACATGCAGTAAAAATTACAATGTCGATGTGTAATGCATGTAAAGTTTACCTAATATAAATCAATGAAATTCAATATATATAAAAGATAAACTAAATCTAAAAAAAATTACAATGGTTCTGACAAAAATTCAAATCTAGAGAAGAATGTTTTATAAATATCAGGGAACATTAACCTAAAATCTGAACTTGAAGTTCTTTTCATCTTGCACGCCGTTTTACATGCTCTTTCACAGGTGATAACCACATATAACAGAGAGCCAGATGAAAGGTCTAATTTTAATTAGATTGAATATCTACAATGTCATATACATTTATTTAATTGAGCACAAGCCTGTCTGAGTTAGTTTTTTTTTAATTCATTAATTAAGTGAAGGTGATATGGTGAAGATCTGCTGTATTCAACTATTTAGGGTAAAGTTATCAACATGCAAACATGCACTCTAATTACAACATTCTAATCTTGTGTACTTTAGGACCTCAACCCCTTTTAATTGCACTGTTTTACAGTGTGTGGTGTGTTAAATTGTTCAATAAAAAATAAGATATGCATATACATAATAATAAATAGAAATTAAAAAGAGTGGTGGGCAAAACATACACGTGAAAATACACTGGACAGATAATATTCCGAGATTCCTCTGACTCTAACGACCGCTTTTAATTGTGACGCACGTGAAAAGCGAGGTTAGAGTCAGAGGAATCTCGGATTAGATTGAAAAGTGCAAATACTTTGAAAAGAAAAAGTCAATACGACATATCCTGTATTGAAACATAACTTTATAACCTGTCATATGTTAGTTGAGCTGAAATTTCCACTATCAACGTCTTGCGGGCCATGCTTCTTTTAAAAATATTGACACACCGCTATCAGCTGTTGTTCGCAGTCAAAACCTGGCGAGTTGACATGGGGAATCGTACGATAATTATTTCGATTAAAACTTATAAGACTAATAAATGCTACCAACGTAATTATCGATCGAAGTAAGGAAATCGTTTCGATAAACACTCTGATTAACATTTTAAAAAGGAGTTCAGTTTAATGACCTATACGAATTGTTTTCAGCGGGAGTTACTTTCAGTGTGAAGTTTGCACTATTTTTTAAACCAATAACGCGGAATCAAAATTTCTGGAAAAATCAATATTTAAATCCCGATATCTCTGCAATGCATGCTCCGATTTTAAAACGAATTTCAGTTTTGTATTTAGCTTTGCAAACTCTTCAAGATGCATATAATTTATGTTTTCTTATCAAGTTTTATGATTAGTACGAATCATTTTCAGTAGAAGCTATTTTCAGTGTGAATTTTACACTATTTTTTAAACCAAGAACGCGGCATTAAAATTTCCGAATTCCTGGAAAAATCAATAGTTAAACCCCAATTTTTCTGTAATGCATCGTCCGATTTTAGAACGGATTTCAGTTTTAAATTAAGCTTAATAAAAGATTATTTGCTGCTTTATGATTAATATCAAATTATTGGTCAGATAAGAGTTATTATAAAACGACTAAGTAGCCCTCCTGACCCCTAATTTGAGGGGTCAGCCCCTTTTTCTTGATATCAAATAAAAGGTATCGCTAATATAAACATATTTTGTCCTACAAGTGTTCACGAATTGTAAACCGTTCTCCAGATATCTAAACAACTGTGTTTTAGGGGCCGACCCTTTAACCCCTTACCGGGGCCACTAACAACAAAATTTTTGGTATCATATTGTTAAGAACATTATTTTGCCTAATTTTTGTTTTACATTGCTTTCGAAAATATTTCTCCTTTTTCAGATATTAATGATCCCAGTTTTGAATTATGGCCCCTTGAAACCCCTAATTACGTAATATATGACTTAAGTATACTGTATAGCTTAACAGCTGCACAATGAACATTTTGGCTTCTATAATTGATAACAAATTATTGTTCAGAAATGAGTTATTGTAAGAAGACATTACAGCCTCTTGACCCTTATTTGAGGGGCCGGTGTCGTATAATTTAAGGTCCGCCCTGTAAAATGGTCCGGGGCGGACCATAAATGTTAACATTTAAGGTCCGCCTTTGCTATAAAAGGGTCCGGCCCGTATAAGAAAAGGTCCGCCCTAATAAAAGGTCCGGGGTCTATTTATTATTTCTTTATCTTGACTTATCTTCAAGTTGTGTCTATACGTATCTTTTTGTTTTAACCAGTTATCATTTTATAATTGCTTAAAGTAGAATACTGAAACTTACAAGTGAAGTCATCAATTTCCACCCGTTGTATTGAAAATAATTGCTGATTCAATAGCTCGTTAATTTTGATTACGGTTTTAAATCACAACTTGAAAGAAATGAAGGACTGTTTTAGGGCTCTTTTAACATTGTAAAACCAACAGGAAATGGAGCTTGTTGTTGACACCTGTATAACAACAATGGCTTCATACAGGTGTGATAATTATACCCGAGCCCCCTGCGCTTTGGTGTAAGCAGGTGAATTCATTAGGCAATTAGCGGTTGTTATTAACTACGTTCACACATGAGACATAATTTAATGGCATCTTTTCTCGTAGCAACTTAAAGAAGTATGTATTTATTTTAAAAAGCGAGATTGCGGTTCAGAAAAAAGAAAACCTTTGAAAATCATTGATTGCAGGTGTTATAAACTTTTACTATAACTAAGATCGTTTGTTTATTTATTTATGTATATTTACGAACACCAGGTAAGATTCGTTCGATTTCTTACGAAAATTGATTGTAATTCATAGTTTAGTAGAAATTAACTGACAGGACTTGAATAATTTCATATACTTCTATCAATCAACTCATTAATTTGCTTACATATAAGATGTAAGTATAAACAATTGTATAGATGATTTAATGATTCTTCTTCGTTATGATTGTAGCGTAGCGATCGCTGCAGAAAAAAAACATTACTAATTAATAACCATTTAGCGCGAGGTTATGCATTTTTCTGCAATTTGTTTCAAAGTGCATTGTCCTTAAAAAAATGCATAACAATATCTATGTCAAGTGACACGCGTGGGACAGAAGAATATTTCATGAATCTATCCCTTTTAAACAATATTCTTTTGGATATGAAAATAACTATATACTTTTGATTTTACATTTGAGCACATCGAGGTACATTTTCTTCTTTTAAATGAAAGAATTTTTAAATAAAATTCATTTTACAATATAAACGAAAACATGATTTAAAATGTGCTCAAGAGCACATTAGTACATGCAATCTGAAACAGGAATTCCGACTGATATTTTTTATTGTTTGTCGGGGAACGTACTTCACATAGAGCCTAATCCTTTTCAGCTTCTTTTATCATTAGTTCTTTCTTTTAAAATAAGATAGAGATAAGTTTGATCAGAGCTAAAAGAGATTTTGGATATATGATATAACAAAGACATACTGTTGTTTTGTTCTAATTTATAAAAGCACACAAATCAATTGCAACAGGTTTTTTTTTTATTTATGAAAAGATGCGAAATAAAATCCGTCACCATATGCATGATTAACAAAACGTTCTCATCATCAATACAAGTAATGTCACACAATGCACCGCGCTTATCGTATGCGATGTATTATATAAAATGATATAATAAAAAAAAATGACATGTAAAAATTTTAATTCGAATAAGGAAATTGATTTAAATCTTGTTGAATGATTAAAAAGATATGTTAATAACATCATATTCGTGACACTGTCGCATCATAAACCTATGCCTTTTTAAAGGTTTTTATTTCAGAGTAAATGACGATTAAATTTGAAAAACTTTAAGCAACAAATTATTTTAAAATAGATATATTAACATAGACATTTTAAAAATATGAAAATCGTAAGCGTTCATTTCGGTTAACTACACAACGCTTTCAGAGCTTTTTTTTTGTTTCTAGATCTATGAATGTCCATGCATGAGAGAGAGAGAGAGAGAGAGAGAGAGAGAGAGAGAGAGAGAGAGAGAGAGAGAGAGAGAGTTCCCTCCATATGGTTTCAATATTTTTTTAAAGCCTATGCCATGCTGACTAAAAAAATCGATAGAGTAATTACGCGCGGAAGGAAAATTAACGCTACTAGATACGTATATCACCAGCAATATCATAAGACCAGAGGCTACGTTTGTGGCTTTTTTGAAAACTGGTCACACATCAAATAATCCACTTTACGACTCTTTCAAGCACAGAAGATATTTTTTTTGGTAATGTACTAAATGGAAAATATGATTTTAAAGAATCACGGTTAATTCTTTGTTAAGAAATAAATTACGAAGTTTTTTTTTTTTTTTTTTTTTTTTATATAATGTCAAGAATTCAAAAATGACGTTGCTAGTGTGCGGGGTATAACATTATTCAAAGTTCTATACAATTATATTCAGAAATAATTATCTTGTTGCCTTAAAAATTTCAGACCTTTTGGATTAAATTTGATTGAATATAATCTCTGCTCGACTGATTAAAACCAAATGACTCTTGTAAAAATTTTCAATACATGGACAATGACCAAAAATTCTACTGGCTTATATCAAATGAAGATTTACAAGTACTTGTACAACTTAGTGAAATGATTCTTAAAGGTGGAATATAATGGTTATAGTTTTATATACATAAATAATATGCAATGTATTTACTTGGGGGGGGGGGGGGTGGGGTGGGGTAATGTTATGTTTTAAAAGCATACTGGCTTGAACACTTTGAGTACATGTTGGAAACGGAAGACCTTAATAAGAAACAGTAAAATTTTAAAAATGCGGTCTGAGGGTTACTTTTTGACACCTTTTAGGAGTTTTAGGGGACTAAAAATGACTATTGAATCTTCAGTTGCCGTGTATGGCTTTTTCTGTAGGGACAAAAAAATTGGAACTTCCGATCCTTTCACTCAATTCTAATAAAAACCCATATAAATGTACATCGGGCCTCATTCTTATTGTCGGCCAAATCTTTAGCAGAATGTAAAATTTATGATTAAAATCCTGAAATCAAACAGCACGTAGTGATTGTACAGGGAATAAAAATGTACAGAGTGCACGGGGTATAAGTAAACGTATCACTATTCAGATGCATGTATATTTTTTGTATTCTGTTAAATCTAGACCTTAGAAAGCATATGCATTATTTCTGAATGTTGGAACTGTAAAAATTACAGTTATCGATTTTATACTGAATAAATTTACTTGTTACGTGTTTCGTCCTTTCTTCATTTATTAAGTATATATCAATCCCATTTAATTCAAACCGTAGACTATTCTTGTAAACGACGTGACAACAACTTTTAAGGCAGAAATACATGTGCAAAATGCATAACTAATTGTTTATGGACTTCCTTGCGTTGGAGTAAACTGAATCCACGATCTCTACTTTCGGTTTGCTTTCCGATCGCATCTTTTGAAACTGACATTTTCCCCATCATCAAGCGATTACTAACATTATTTAGACCTGGGCTTTCTATTTTTGTACTTAACGTAGCATTAACACACTCTCACGTCCATGAATTAAGTGTGTTCGATGGCACTCTCTGCGTGGTCAATGAAATTCGTACCCGCGAACCCAAAGGTGCGTTCCAATCCCACCTCAGACAACATTTTTTTACTTATTGTCTACCACTCTTAAACGCCATGCACATAACGATTTCTGTAGAAGATTGTGCAGTATTTAGTATCACTACATACGACTTCGTTACGAGTAACGAGTGGGTCTTCCGTCCGATCTTTTTTTAAATGATACCATGAAATATCGATACAACTTCAAAATTAGCACCCCCCCCCCCCCCAATTTTTAAGATAATGAATAAAAATCCATAATGACGTCAAACATGGGCCTGATGATGACTTTTTTTTCAAAACTGTTCAACAACTTTGATTCTATAATGCATAACAAAATATTTACCGTTGTCAAGTTATCTGTAACAGATTTTACGAGTCTCTTGGTCCCTAAACAAAAGCGTCCAGCCCCTTTTTTTTTTGAAAAAGAGAAAAATTTTATCGGAAAGAACTTTTGATTTTCCACCACTTTTGTTTTATATTATTTAACAAAATATCAACTGAAAAAAAGATACAGATCAAAACGTATGAAAATTTTGAATGAAAATTCGGACCTAATTTTCGTGCCAAGGCGAGCTCCAAGGTTGGCACCACTGGCGTAAAACAATGTAATAGTGCACAACTTCAAACTATAGACTACCTATCCTGAAAATTTCGTATTCATATCTCTAATAGTTTCTGAGATCAGCTCTGCACAAAATAGGTCGTAAAAAATTAGAAAATCCACCGTAACTCGGTACCGGAAGTGACGATTTCAAAATTTTAAACAATGTCTAGAATTATGACCTCTGGCAATAATCTGAGAAAAAATGGTCAAAATCGGCCGATTAGTTTCTGGGAAATCGCGTGCACAAAATTTGTGGAAAAAATGATAAGAAGAAACAGTACGAAAACAAATAAGGTCTTCCGTTGGAAACGGAAGACTTTAATAACTAGATGCGACCTCGTTACGAGTAACGAGTAGGTCTTCCGTCTGATTATTTTTTTTTAATGATACCATGAAATATCGATACATTTTCAAAATTAACACCCCCTTAGATTAAAGATAATGAATAAAACCCCCTAATTACGTCAAACATGGACAGGCGAGCTCAAAGATATGGCGCCACTGGCGTAAAACATATATTCTTATAAGAGAGATAACATTGTGTGACAGTAAAAAGGAAAGAAAAATATGATAATTAAATTTCCTTTTATATTGATTTAATGTACATTTTGGTAAATTTACGTTTGACAAGTCGCAAACCAGAAAAGACTCCTTCCTTAATGCCGACATTGACATTTTAACTTCTTGCTTTGTCTGAAAATGTGATTTATACGTAAAAAAATGTTTTATCCTTGGGGTACATATATTAAGGTTCGTATTAATGGCGGAGCCACTGCTACAGGCACACTGATACTCTTCGATTTTCGCTTGTGACGTTACATTTTACATTGTTTGACGTTTGTAACGTCATAACGAAACGTCATTTTAATCTTTCAGTGCCCTGTGTGTGTTACCGTGATATAACTACAGTATATTTTCGTACACTTTATTTAAGCATTGAATCATTATTTTTTGAAAGATGTGGTCTCATAACTGCAACGGTGTGTGCATATACATTGAATAAAGCGCGCTAGCGCGTTATGAAAATTTGTTTGCACACACCGTTGCAGTTATTAGATCACATCTTTCAAAAAATAATGATTCAATGCTTATATTTACGTTTTTTGATATTTATTTTCTTTCCGGAAACATGATTTATTTTTAAACATCTCTGCCTTATTCAACGAGTAATGTGCAATTAACGGAAGGGCCATTGAACAGCTGAATCATGCTGACAAAAACAGTGCACAGAGATTTGATAACTTATAAGATAATTTTATTTTTCATTCTGTAATTTGATAAATTTACTTTTGGTATACTAAGAAATTAATCAATTGAAATCATTTTATTGTTAAAATATGTCTACACCAAGAAATATTTATCAGCGTAAATATAATATCTGGTCGTGATCTGACTTCAAGTCGCGAGGAGAGTCAGTCATGTTCTTAGAGAAATACTAAAGGAAGACTGTATTCATACGCACCAGATTTGGTGATTGAGTCTTCTGTGTTATGCGTAAATATCACTCAAATAAATCAATGCAATTTGATAGGGGGAAAGAAAGTAAATGTAAATATATGGAAATATATGTGGGGAGCAAATACTAACTTATAGTTTGACGTCACAGAATATAGTTTATTGGTAGCTTTTACACAAGCGTTACATGTAAATTAACCATACAAAAAATATTGATTCATTTTTCAATTTCGGATCATAAAATCTAAATCTAAAAAAAGACAGTGTAAATGAAAGTTGCATACATGTTTACAAATGCAACACTAACTTTTAACAATCCTTTTCTTTGACATAATTAAACGGGAATATGTGTTGGTGATAATTTAATGATATAAACTGTCGTATTTCAATGAAATATGAAGGAACTAACTAATACATCTCGACTTTTGTCCCTTTTTTATTAATGATATAAATCAAGAACGCCTACAGTCTTTACAAATACGGCAATCAACTAGCTCTTTGCCTTCTTTTGAATCTGGTGAAATTCAAAATATAACTGTAGGTATGTCGTACAATGTATATATAATCAAGATGTAAAATATCAATGTTACATAGTAACAGACTTTGCACTCTGCATCAAAATATAAACAAAGTGACTCTGGTGACCTCTAACCGAAGTGGGAATTACGTAAGTTGTTAGTTGTTTTTTTTTAATTGTTTTATAATTTAATTATTGTCCTGGCCTCTTTAATAGTTTCATCGTAATTAAAAAAATAACTATCAATTTAGATATTTATTAAAAAAAAACAATTTAGAACAAATGAGATTCGTTTTTAGATATCTTATGACAGATGTACCTAACTAGTGATCAATGATTTGCATTTTGACTCACTGCAGAGAGCATGCCCTACTTCTGTCAAAACGGTGCGGTGGATTTGGAGTGTAACATAATTAGGTTTCATAAACTTCATTAGTATGCATGCATTTGTTAACTATAAAATTGCCAGAGATTTAATCAAAGTTTGAGAGTGTAAAATAAAAACAATAAAAGTGTCTTACATAGACAAATTTTAGTGTTTTTTAGTGTTTTTATTCCGATCAGTTTGTAGACGATATAATTGACTTTGTAGCCCCACGGAGGTCAAATACATTTACTTGTAGGTAAACAAGTTCGCGCAACCGACGTTCATCCTTCTTGATCGATGTTATCTTAAATAATGCATTTTTATTCATAATGCAGATCGTGGGCAAATTTGCAATAACTTTGTAAAATGCATAATATCATCAATGAATTTTTTTTTTTTTTGTTTCCTTTATAAAGTTTAAAGTATAACATAAAATACCTTGACTGTCGGAAAATCTTTAATTTTTTGGCAACACGCCCTAATATTGGCATGAAAGATTATTCTGCTAAATACTTTTAATTAGATTATTCTTTTTTTCAGCACACAAATCTATATACGGTCATACGGTCGTTTTACTGTTATGAAATATTTCTGTGGAAATTAATTCAATGCAAAAAATCAAGCTCACAATTTGCAACTCACTTCTTTCTCAACTGATATTAAACGATATTCTTTTTACACATAGTTTGCAATGGTTTATACGGGCTATATATAGTTTAATCAATTGAATTCATCTGAATATCAAGTTTCAATATCTAAATGGGTTTACCATTATCATAAACCATCCTTTGACTGATTAGTCAGCAAATCACACACATAATTATTCTTATTGCATGCTAAAAAAAAATTAAAGCATGCAATGACTGCAAGACACATCGCAGGTGGCATCAATTAACACAGTCAGTGACATATGTCTCTAGAAACTATTAAGGTAAAATTATATGGAAAATTCACTTCAATCTTAACATTGATTTTTTTTACATTTTTAGTTTTCGGATAATGTAGATTTGCAAAAAAAACTTGCAATAAAAGGAAATCAATCGGAGCGAAACAAAATTCAATGCAATTTATACATCCTTTTTTCGTTATAATGATGGTAATAATATATTATAACGAAAAAAAAGTTTGTTTGTTTCTTTTTTATGGCATATATTTTTTATCATATTGGTTTTTCCCCCTTATGGAATCGAAAAATGTAAGTCAACAAAATATTTGTCTCTTTTCACAATAGATCAACGTGTCGGCAGCCAGCAATGTCATGTAGGACAAATTTTGACAGTGTATTTTTTTTCTGATTCAGTGTATTTTAGGATTCAGCCTGATTAAAAACATATATAAATAAGTTTTATCGTAATTTTACACCAAATTATGACATGCTATTGATTATGCTAAAAAAGAGAACAATTCACATTTATAATGATAGATATATGAAAAAAAAACCGTCCTACGACATTATCAATATTGTGTGCAATATGCTTTCTTATCAACAATCAGCCTAGCCCTCGACTAATGAAAAAACTGACATGTTGAGAGAGAGAGAGAGAGAGAGAGAGAGAGAGAGAGAGAGAGAGAGAGAGAGAGAGAGAGAGAGACGGACAGACGAGGGACAACAAGTAATCAGAAAAGCTTACTTGAATGCATAGTTCAGTGCTTCAGAGAAAAAACCAAAACGAACAAGATAACATTTGACATGCACAGGCACAAATTAATTATATTCGGTGACATTCATAAATTAACTTTTAATTAACGTCCTTCAACTGTATTACCTGACAAAAAGAAAAATATTTTTACGTATCATTTTTGATTAGTGCATGTACACTTGATTATGTAGTTCATATAGCTGAATAAGTTTGATATATTCTTTTATTCAAAAGAAAAGAAAAATACTTTGACGTATTTAAAATTTGTGCCGTTTACTAATAAATTGACAATATTCACTTAAATGTGTGTTATGTTCTTTGAAAGCCCCAGCCAGATCACCAATATGACATGAACTATTTTTGGTAATTTATACACTCAATTCGCATTTGCTGGTTCTGTATATGTTTTCTAGACCCGACAGTTTTAAGAACCAGGTAATGTTTAGGTGTTTACAATATCATTGTTGTTATAAATAGTTTATCTATTCTTATCAAAATATTGTGTTCAATGCATGACTATTATTCAGTACGTCACTTAATTTGAAACGTTCTGCTTTTGTAATGAAGAAATTTGAAAACGTCATTTGATAACGTCATTACCAGAGACCGATATGATAATATATGACAATAGGATAATATTTCAAACGGATAAATGAAAAGCAGATTTGATTTATGTGAAGGAAGTTTCCGATGTGCATATAACGAGATAGAAGGTATTATGAGTGTTGTCCCGAAATAGCGTAGACGGACCACGTGACCCAATTAAAGTACGGAAGTACTGATTGGAGTTGATCTCATGGAATATTATTTGGTTTAAAATGAATGAAAATAATTTGGAATAGCACATTCTCAGTTCCAAAACTGACTATGTGCTATTACAAATTACTTTTAAATATTACGAACAGTTCACGTAATTTTGTAATCGTTTGCATTCAGAATAGGAGACTATATTGAAGTTCGGCGTAGGAATGATTCCTGCGCCAGAATTATGTTTGAAGATTTTATAGATAGTATCAAAGCATTTTTTGTAAGCAGATTAAATATTCTATTGGACTTATTGAGAAAAAAAAATGATTGGGAGACAGCTTACTTTTGGAAGACACATATAAATTATTATAGACGCAATAAAACATGAAATACTGTTCCGTCTTAAATGCACCTAAAATAAGTACTACTTTGTTGTTATTTTTATTATTTTTTCTCCTGGGATTAAATGACAATATCAAACAATTGTTGTTAAAACATTGACGATATTAGTATCATAAAGGAAATTCAATAGAAATTGGTTAAAGTGCATGTGTTATATAATTAACGTATGTTTATTTATGTTAATGGAGAAATGTATTTTTAAATCCAATGACGAGCCTGTCGACGCCGAGTCAGAAATCTAAATAAAATGGTTCTACTGACCACGGTGCGTCAGATCATTAGTATGCACTTGATCGCATTTACTTATTAGGAAGAGAATGTTGTAGCGCAGTGCGTATAAAATGGGGGTGTGCGAAACACAGCTCTCCAGTAGTCATCTGAAAGCTGTCTTTCTGCCTTCTCTTTTGATACAGGTAAGATAAATTATAACGCTTGTGCGCATTCTCAAAACTAAAATTAATAGATTCAGAGGGTTCAACTAATATTTTATTTTCAGAGATGTTTGTAATAAATATTTATGTTGATTAATTTCATTGCAATTAATATTGATATTAACTGTTAAAATGTCATATTGAATTATTATATCTAAATACAGTAGTCATCTGGAAGCTGTCTTCCTCCCTCCTCTTTTTTTATTCAGACTAGGACACGGGCTACTCCCCATGTAGATGAGGAGACATTTCGGAAACACCTTGGCTAAGGCACCCGCCAGGTGTGGCATGTTGGAACACAGATCTCGGTGATCTAAATAAACTTAATATCATAACACTCCATAGATCCCCTAGTGGACTTTTATAAATAATACTGGAAGCGTTATGAAATTAGCTTCAACTTTCTTTATTGCGTAAGACTTACATCGTATTGCATATGAAATGTTTTTAACAGAATATGTGCAGCACATTGCATGGATCTACTAACAAACTGGTAATAGCCATGGATATGTAGTATAGTAGTAATAGCTTTGGAGAATGTGCAATTCAACACATTAATTCAATTACAACAATTGTTTAAACATTAGTATATCAATCAACATGTAGTTTGAAGGCATGATGCAAAAACTTCCCGTTAAAGTTACAGAGTTCTCTAACATCATTTGCACATAATAGCTGTGTAAATTTATACATTGATTTTTTGTTTTTCCTATGCTATTTTTTTATGTATTTGGCTCATAATTGCTGGTATCGTCGTGGGCATTTCAATACAAAGTGATTTTCATCCTTAATTTCGGATCTACATAATTCACATATTCTGCTATTTCGCATAATATTTCTATGGCTTCACTTTCTATGGATATATTATATGATGACATTCTGATTTTACTGAGGTTTTTTTTTCTTTTGTAAATACATGGAATGGGTTTCACCAAATAATATTGTAGTGAAAATGGTCAATGATATTTCTATATAACATACATCAAGATGAACTTCATATCTGCAAAAATATTTTGCACAACAGTATCAATAATGTTTTGCTTAATAAGTAAAAAAAATGGCTTTTATAACATATGTTGTGTTCATCAGCCCAAATTAACCTTAATTAATTTCAAACAATATGCCTTTGATATTTGACACCCAGTTTGATACATTTCTCCATTTGTGTTCACACTCTTCTAACATTTCTTAATAGCATGACCTCATGATACAATTTTTATTTTGTAATAATTTAAAACAAATCTTAAAAACCCGAAAATAGCCTACAATCTTCAAAGGCAACCTGTCAGTTTCAAAATACACCAAAGACGTATTTGCATTTTTTTTAATACACAGAACATTTTTTATGAAATCAATTATAATTGTATTTGTTCAATGTCACACGCAGGGTGGTTTCCCTAAAGTTCACACACGTAATTCAATATGCTTCTTACATAAGAGTCGAAAAGAGAGAACATTGTTTCAACTTATAAATTTAATTGACTAACCTTAGATCTTAGACAGAACATTGCTTTTATACCTTGACTGGCTAATTGTTTTTTTTTATTACAATAAAATTTCCATTATAGTTTAACTAAAAACCAAGATACATAAATTTATCTACAACTTCTATTTGGTCAGTATGTATAATCCATTTTTCGTTTTCATGGACTTTACCTCCATTTCTAAATACTACATTTTTTTGGTTTTATCTGTATTAATGACTAAGTTTCGTTTTGAAGTGTAATAATATAACGCGTTCAACATTAGTTGAAGTCCATGTACTGATTCGGCAAACACACCATGTCATCAGCATACATTAACGTAAAAAGATTTAACTCTCGTCCTTGCAAAGGGTCATTTTTATAATGAACTCTCTACATTTCTAGACCATTGACATAAAAGTATAAAAAAAAATGGGAGAAACATCAGATAACATTCTTGTGTCTTAATACAGGATTTCATATTATCATACACAGAACGTATAACATTAAATACCTCTCCTCTAATACCAAACATATCAAGTTTTTGCCAAAGTTTAAAACTCTCTACAGTATCAAAGGCTTTTTTAAGTCGATGAAACAACAATATAATCTTTTTTTCTATTTCGAAGAGACATATTAATAATTAAAGACAGAAAAAAGCTTCTACAGTACCTATGTTGGGTTGAAACCTGAAGAGCGTCTGTAATAACATCGTATGCGTTAGCTCAATTTATAAGCCTGTTATTTGGAATGGAAGTAAAAAAGTTTTTTTTTAAAAATCAGCTTATTAAGTTTATGCCCCTGTATTTCATATTAAATTTTGGATCTGTCGAGTCACCTTTCTTAAAAACTGGAACAGTTACTGATTTTGCCCACATTGTAAGAAAAATACCAGATTGAAAAAATTTATTTAATAAATTGTGTTTAATAGGGAGGAGGTTGTGTTTAAATTCAATAAAATATTCATGAAATAGCAAGTCTGTTCAATGGCTTTTGTCTTTTTGAAGGTTTGATATTGCGGTCTCTATTTCATTCTTTGTTATTTCCTGATCAATTTTATCAAACACAGCCGATTTATTGCTCATTACGTTTTCCGTTCTCGTCGTTGTCGCATTTCGATTTAAAAATAACTCATTGAAATGGTTAGAAAATGTAATTGAGTCGACATGCGATTTATGTTATTTCTTTTTTTTTTTTGAATATTTATAAAAAAAAAACCTTGGGATTCCGTCTACGAATTTGATTAAGCATGTTTCCATCGGTACCCATGTATTATCGCTTCAGTTTAGCAGCAAGGGTTTTATATTCTTTCTTTGACTGTACCAGATTGCTGTGGTTACTGT
Organism: Magallana gigas; assembly: GCF_902806645.1. Taxonomy (NCBI): domain Eukaryota; kingdom Metazoa; phylum Mollusca; class Bivalvia; order Ostreida; family Ostreidae; genus Magallana; species Magallana gigas. The sequence goes on along the minus strand of NC_047567.1, from coordinate 11,503,257 downwards.
CACCTTTATCCTAGTTGAACAATTTAAGATGATATCTGTATTTGTTGTATTTTCCTTTTAACTCCGGTGTTACACAAGGCTTATCAATTTGCGTTCTGCTTCCGTTTTTTTACGAAAAGGTGGTTTTGATTAGTGTTCGACTTTATATAAAAGTATCATGGCTTTTGTAATCTGTACATGTGTTGTAAAGAGGTCGATAAACGAGTCTATAGAGTGTTGCGTATTGTGTGTTGGTGTCTTTGTGGCTAACAGTTAAGTTTCGTAACATGTTGCAATTGCAGTTCGCGCTTTATTAAGACACTCTGGTTTCCATTTACATGATTTTGTTGGATTAAAGCTGTTATCTTCAGCAGTGTTTTCACCTTTTGGTTCGGTAACAACGGGACATGTCAAGATTTGTAAGTGTAGCGGAGCGTGATCGGAATACATTATAAAATTCACAACCTGAAATTTTTCTATCAAGCCGAAAATATCTGGCGATGAGATACAGTAGTCCACTGCACTGAGTCCCCTGGACCCCATAAATGTAAAGTCCTTGTCCATTTTGTCTTTATGCCGACCACTCAGTATTCTGATGATTTACACAATAATTCTGTAACATTATCGTTATATTATTGTCTGGGTTAGCCCGGGACAGTAAATCATAGTCCATTTCATAACCGATGGTTTCCATATAATTTAAGTTGTTTTCATGCATCACATCATTCACTTTTAGGTCTTCTCTATTTGAAGTCCGTACATTCAGATCACCTAACATCATTACTTTTCCTTCATTTTGTAGTGTGGATATTTGGGGGTCCAGATCATTAACCAAGTCACAATCATAGGTACGGTAAAACGTGGAATTGCTTGGTGGGATAAAAACACAACCTACGTATAAGTTTTTGTCAATGTTTTTCAGAAATATTCAAGAGTATATGGATTTTTTATCCAGATAACAGTATCACATTGATTTTTTAACAACCGATATAAAATTATAATTTTTTTACGAATCAAATTAACAATCCCGCCCCCTTGCAAGCTTCTGTTCTTAAGTCTCGGGAAAATGTAAGTGTCAAACTTATCCAAGCTAACATCAAAGTCCTTTTAAACCCAACATTCAGTGAATAGAACAATGTCATAGGTTAATAAACAATTTTGAAAACATGTCATTAATTTTTGTCGAGAACCCACCATTAATGTTCCAACAAATGTCGTTTAGTCTTTCACAGTAATGTTGGGTTCAGTTTATAACATTCTCCACACCATCATATCCCTTCATATCTGTAGCACCCCCATCTCCAGCCTTTGTGCTCCGAATACTAGTATCAAGCGTCTCCAGCCCTCGGTATTCAACACCATCAATGTACAGCTTATTTACAAGTGTTGCCTTTTCCCCCCATTTTCTGGCATCTTTTAATATTACAGGTCACAGTTGCATTTTCTGTTCCTGTATTTGTATAGGGAAATGTTCTTGGATTCCGAATCTTGTTTCTCCTAATCTGTAAACGTTCGAGCGGACTTTCTCTCTGATCCTGAATGATGAAAACTTACTACCACTGGTCTGAAATCACCGGAACCCCTCCTCCTTCCCATCCTATGTGCTCTTTCTATATTCTGGCAAGTGTTACTTATTCTGAGATAACCCTCACGGAATTCGTCCACAATACTCAAACAATGTTCTTTTATGTTACATGCAGTTAAAAGAAATTGTAACTGCAGGGACAAGTACTAACTCATCGTGTAACAATAGATTACCAAAGTAATTCTACAAGCATGAAACCATTATTGGTTGGAATCATTGTTCTAGCATCGACGGTTTTTATCATAATACTGATGACTTTGTATGCAAATCGATTGAAAATGCGTCAGCAATCAAAAATTGAACAGAGGGAAAACGTTTGAACTCAGAAAATCTTTATTTCAATAGCGCAATTTAATAAAATCACCATCATTGCTGGAATCAATATTTCTTTTTTAGTCTAAATTGTATAGTCATGAAACATGCCAATGTCATATTTTGTTGTGGAGTTACATATAACTTTGATAAATAAAGTGGTCTTTGTAAAATGGATAAAATAAGTGCAAATTGTACATGTATAATTTTATTTATCATGAAATGTGTACCAAAAATTATGTTCATAATTTCATCAAAATCAGAAAGAACCCACACAGGGTCATCAAATAATAAAAACATTTAATCAAGGTTCAAGGTTGATAAAATACAAAATTTCCCATTTAAAAAAAATGGTGATTGCATTATTGTACATACTAGTATATGATCAAGTTGTTAAAAATCTTTTTCATTCTCGTGTGTAACTCTGTTCTTAAAAAAAGACACGTATCTGTATGATGACCACAGTAAAGTACTGATAACGAAAGGTGAGTATATTTCTTTCAAAAAACATCTGTAGCTTGATTTGTATAATTATTATATATACTACAGGGCTTGTTTTGGAAGGTAAGATTCATTTTTTTAACTAGAGTCCAAAATTGCTGATTCAAACAAAGAGCCTCTTTTTCGAAACATAGAATAACGAACCCGATCTTGTAATCTCATTGACACCCCTTACATTAACTACTCTTTTCGTAAATAGATAACATCTGGAACAAGATTAAATAAATAATGCATCCCCTTATTTTACAGTTTCAATGTTTTCTCTGCTTGGAATAAGAACTTGCCTCTCATATCTGCATTTTATGTTTACCTTTTCATAAGGGGACTTTGTGCTAAATGTTATTGAAATTAGCTAAGTGGTTTTAGAAAAAAAGTAAAGATAACTTAGATACGGACGAACAAACGGACATACGACGGACAAATTGTGATCAGAAAAGCTCACCTCAATTAATTATTTCCAATCCAAATTTTAGCAACAATTTCAGAAAAATTATTATTTCTGTCCAGGGTCCTTAATTTCCAATAAATGGCACGTGAGATAGGTCACAAATAAAATAAATGAACATTTTAGGCCCCCATCTTTATTTCAAAGTGTTTTATGTGATGACATTGCTAGTATTTCAGGTGCTAACCTTCTTAAACCATCTTATTTAGTTATAGCAGAAAACATATGTATAATGAGTATCAATGCTAATTAATTAATTGATAAAAATAGTATCATTCCATCAAATTAATTAATCGATCGATTAAAGTGATTTCCACTCACATACTTAAAAAAAACAATGTTCCTGTCATTGACATTGATTTTCGATTTTGACTTTGTTCAATAACGAGGAAACAAAGTTTATTTACAAATTATACTTTAACGAACTCATTTTTCAACAGCTTAAAAAAAAAAAAAAGATCATTCAACTTAATTTGTTTGGATTGAGAGAAAATGACGTATTCTTTTGTGATATTGCTTTTGAAATTACGATTTGTATATGCAGCAATTTGTGGAGGGTAAGCTTTTAATATTTCTTTTTCAAATATGACTTTAGAAGTCCTCCTCTTATGAAATATTTTAAAACTAGTCATTTCATGAACATTTTATATAATTGTATGCCATGCTATGCTGTGCGAATTTTATGATATGCTATGAAATTTTAATGCAATGCTATGGGATTTGTATGCTATGCTATGAGAAACTGAAATGAAGGGGCTTAATGATATGGTATGATATGCTATGCAATGAAATGCTATAAGATTTGAGCAAAAACATCATTATTCACAGAAAAATTCCAAACATTTAGAAGTAAAATGAAAAGAAGACAACGTTTACCATTAATCTGCAACGTGAACATTTGTTCTTTAAAAAAACCCAATTAGAACCTAATTTAAAATCTACGGTATGCTGTGATATGATATAACGAATGAGATTCTATGAGATGGTATACCTTGGTATGAGATTCTAATGCTATGGTATGGGACTCCAATGCTATGCTTTGGGATTCCAATGATATGCATTGCTATGGTGCATGTTGAAAAAGATATGCTTGGACTGACTGTACCTTGAATAACTAAATCTATTTTCCAGTCAAAATGGAACACCATGCTGCCTTGGGTACAAGTGGAATGATATCTTAGAGAAATGTACACGTGAGACAATTTAATTCGTTTTATATACCAACTTGACTAAACTCTTCGAATTACATGTATTCGATTGATTTTATATTAATATTGAAGGAATGGGAAAAACAAGCAAACCATACATAACTTTATTTTTATGGGCTAAATTTTTAGTTAGCAAGTAATTGTACATGTACTGGAAAAAATGTAATATACCGTTATCCTGTCCCAGTTGACAAATATATTCAAGGGCTATAACGCAGCATTCAGTAATTTCTTTTAAAGTCATTAATTCATCACATTCAATTATTTTCAAAAGAAAAGAAAAAATGAACTGTTGCGGGATAAACGGCATGGACTGTTTTACGGGTAAACGTGAAATTTAGATATGAAAATTGTTATAAGAGAAAAAAAAATATTTAGATGTAAGACATTTAACACATCGAAAATCAACTTTTTTATTTGTTATAATGAATTCTATCTTATATCTCATAAATATTAATGCAGCCTGTAAAAAAGGATACAGTGGACCAAAATGTGACACAATATGTGTTTACCCTTCTTATGGATTAGACTGTCAGTCTTCATGTAACTGCATTGCCAATCAATGTGATCATGCCAACGGGTGCAAGCAACATACAAAAGGTACACGTTACAAGTTTGTCTATTTGTAAATCATTTGATATGTTATAAACCATAATTGGTGAGTATGATTTTAGCAAAACATTTAAGGAAAAGTAAACATATAATGTATAAACATTCATTGATTTCCTGTTTCTGACAAAGGAGGTTTAAATACGTTATACAATAGTGATGATCAGGCAAGGACTATTAAAGCATATACCTGTTCATGTGAATATTATCTTTTAATAAACTAAATAAGAGGTCTTAGAATTGTTGAGACTGTTAGACATCGTATGTAAAATCAAATAAAGTACGCAGTGGCAATGCAATATTTTATGCAGTTGTTTATGACGTGTCCGTTTAAAAAAAAATGTATTGCATGTTAAAGGATATTTCATTATGAGTATGGGTCTTTTATTTTTTATTAAACTACCGTGGTTTTTTTTACCTTTAAGCGTGAAAGTTATTAGCTATTTTATTTGTATTCATGTTATGTATTATGCATTTTGTAGATATCTATATAACGATAAAGTTTAAATTTAATTTTTTTTTTATAATTTGTTATATGTGAAGACATTTCACATGAGTCTACAACCAATGTCTTGGAGCAAACGACACATTTTGAACTGTCAACAAAAGAACCTTTCCACGTAAAAGGTAATAATTACACTTTTAATAACAGTGCCTTTTTAAAGGGGCATGGTCACGATTTATGTCAAATTCTATATTTTTATTTTTATTATTTACAATGCTTTAGAAATGCATTTTTAATAATCAAATTAAATTTGAGAGTTAGTCTTTAAGTTTTAAGCAAGATACAGAGCTCACAAATCTGTATCATGTAAACAAGGCTCGTGCCCTGTCTTTGTTTACATAGGTTCAATTTACCCATGAAAAACCTTTTTCAAGCTGAATTTGTTATCTTCTTATTTATGTTAAGCATAGATAAACAGTTCCTAACGTTTAACACTTTCATGTTAGGTTTAAATTTAAAATTTTTACTTCAACATTCAAAATGGAAACAAAAGCTTTGTTTACATGCCAAAAAATTGTAAGCTCTGTAACTCGCTTATAAATCAACAAATGACACTCAAATTTTGTTTGCCTATTAGGAATGTCTCATTGAAGCATTGTAATTATTCAAATCGGAAAAATATTTGTTGACCAAAAAACGTGACCATGCCCCTTTAAATTGAATGAACAAATTCATCTTTACCATATAAGGTGAACCGTCTACGTTAAAGTACAACGCACATGCATGTATTCATCTGTTTTGCGTTATATTTTAATTTTGCAGAAAATTAACATCATTTTTTGAATTATGATATTATATTTTAATTTTTTTAATAGAAAAATAAATGATTAGGGAATGCATTTAATCTTAAATAACTGCTATGCTCGTAGATTGAATGCGTTTGCGCTCTTTCTTTTAAACCTGCATGAATGATAGCAGTTATCTTATAAACCGAAATAAGATTAATATTAGGGGCACCGAATAAACATATCGTTTTGAGAGAATTTTAAGTTGAGTGTATCAAATAAAGAACAGTAACACCGACAAAAACATTAATCGTATTTTAATACATTAATCATATTTTAATACGACAATCGGGAGGTTGTTTTTTCGTTACAGCATTGATGAGCGGATAATATGGATACCAATGCATGTACATATCTTCTTTATAAACTGAATATATTATTCATACATGTACAATTGTAAATATCCTCAAATTAAAGTTATTTCCCATTAATTTCCTGATTTCTAACTGTTTTATCGTTTAGTTATTGCAATTTGTTCACAATGTGACGTTCATGAACATCAATAAATATATTCTTAAGTGTACAATTTTACTTATTGGTCCAAGAAATTGTTATTTTAGCCAACACAGTAAAGGCTGCAAGTACCCCGACAACGCACATCATATATCACAAGAGTGCCATGTCAAAGATAGAACCAATGACAATTGGAACAATCATTCTTGCAGTAGTGTGTTTCATTTTAGTAATTTTGATTCTTTATACCTATCAGATGGAAAATTCCAATGTGTGCATTAAATAAATGCAAATACGTGTCGCCACATTGTCTTGTCCTTCATTATGACTTTGTTTATAAACTGCCTGAAAATGTATTTTTATTTCCGTGATTTTTTAAGGTTTACTCTTTCTCTTATTTTGAAGTTTCGATTTACATGTACTTTGTTTTTAGTCACCTGTTTTAACTATAAATAAAATTGCATGTGTTAAATATTAGTAATTTTTGCCTTTTACATGCAGTATACACAGTCTAAGATTTTATTTCAACGGTTTTAATTCATTTTTTTAGTTAATGATGTGAGAGTCATCAATCAACAAATTATGTGCCGATTATTAAATGTTATACTTCTTATCAAATCAAACTACTTCTCGATATGATTCAAGGAGATGAGATTTATGTTTCATTCATTGTTGAAAGATCAATCAAGATATCACGTTAATCCTTTAACGCCCATAAACGCCATTTGGTAATTACTGATAATCAAATGTTGGCGTTTTTTGAATAACTGGTCTATAGCATAACGATTTGTATTTTATGTAAAGTAAATTAGACACTAAACATGTTTACGCTTATCATTTTTTGTACGGCGTCTAAAATTACCAAAAACTTGGAATGATAATCGCATTTTCATACAGAAATCTGAAAAACTTGCTCTGGATCAACTGATTCTGTCCTAACTTTCGTCGGTCGTACTTCTGTTTTAAAGACCGAGAAAATAAGCACCGCCTTCAAATTTACCTGGTCACTGTACCCCTGTCAATCAACTGAATGAAGGCCCGAGATTGGATATTAAAAAATGATTGACATTCGTTTACTCGTCCTGTGTATACCATGTCTAGCACTCGCGACGATCGTGCAATTAACATTTGCTCTTTGATGGATACCGTGACGATAAAACGCCATGTCTTTATAATCAAAAGAAACTACTGTTGACAGCGATTAAATAAATTAGTATAGTTTATTAGCTCAAAACCACATGGTTTATAGGCATTGTATAAATACATGTAAATACAAAATCAATGTGAACATTTTTTAGCAGTACACAGACACATTTGCCATTATGAGATTTAACCACAAATGTACAGTGTAATAATTACACAAAAAATAGAAAAGAAAAATGTACATATATGTATGTTATTATACTTAAATTATCACATTATGACGATAATATACATATTAATTAAAGCAATTCATTTCTATACGCTGTGGCTTTCTTAAGAAAAATACATAGTTTGTTTAATTGTTTCTTATTTTAAATTAAAATTTTTTGCTCTTGAAAATTGTGAACGATATACTTGTAGTAGGTAAAAATGTAATTCTGCTAAACATATTTAGTTATATGGATAATTGAGCCCAGAATACGTCTCTCTTGAGACTTTTTCTCGATAAGGCCTAATATTTTTGTATGCATATTTCAAGAAAAACAAACCAACTTACATGTACACATACTTTTTTAAAAATTAGTTAAAAAACCAATCGTCAATTCTTTAGAATAATTGAAATTTCAGAACAGAATAACTTAAATTCTTAAATTAATATACAGCATTCAGCAGTAAGCAGTATGCAAACATATATTACTGAATGGTTAATGTGGCGTTTGATTGTGTTTCTTGCATATGCATCTGACAAACATATATCTTTTATTCACTATGAAAAGATTTGAAATATTTGCCCATTTGAACACCATATTTTTTTATATGCTTAATGTTTTTGTTTTAAAAGAAAATGTGTTAGTAGATTGTTGAAGAATGAATAAACATGTTCCATCTATTTGTAACAAATGATTAAAAAACTAGTTAATTATACTCTCCTTGTGATCATAAAACGTTTTTCGAGCAATCGCATGTGAAAATAAATACAAAATATGATAATAGACACAACAGTAAGCCCAATCAGGGAAAACTTCAAATAATTGGTTCTTTCACTTTCTTTTTTCACTGTCATACAGGTTGTTGTGTCATTATTTAGTGTGACTTTAGAAAAATATGTAATAAAAAATATGATAGCTCTACGTTTTAAAGAAATCAATGAGTAAAATGTTCATATAATCTATCTATCTATCTATCTATCTATCTATCTATCTATCTATCTATCGATTTAGCTATCAATCCATCTATCTATCTACATGTACATGTATTGTGTACCTGCCATTCTATCTACTTTTGTTTATCTGTATGTCCGTCCGCCTACCAGTTTGCTTTCTATTTTTCAAGAGACGACAAAGCAATCAAGATTTTAATTTAAATCAAAATTAGTGATATTGAACGTGTTTTTAATAATTATCGATTAATAAAGGTTTATAAAAAATGTTCTCTCTGCTTTCATTACTATTCAAACGACTAGCTTATGTACCAATCTAAAATAAAATGTTTGTTTTGCTACTCGAATTTAAAATACTTGATGTAAATTTGTAACATACATATGTAAAGCATTGCTTTAAATCTTAGTTGATACATGTAATGCAATATTAAAAACATATTAGAAAAAAATTGCAGGTTGTTTAAAATACTTGACACTTACATGTACGAAACTTAATATATAAAATTCAAAATAATAATCAAATACGGATTCCTCACAGGAGTGGATTTCATTTTCTTTTTTTAACACGGAACTCTTAATGTTTGTTTGAAGATACAGATGCATACTTTAAAATCCTTTCAATGGGATACATACATGTAACATATAGAAATCTTGATTCATAGTTAACCTTTAGACGAAAGCAATCATCCTTTTACATGGACCCAGTTTTTGACAATACAGTTGCACTCTTTCTGACTGTTCAGTTCATACGATGGAAAACAACATTTTAGGTTGCAGTTAATTCCATAATTTCCTTCTTTGCAGGTTTCACAAAAAATGTGTTTGTTATTAATGACAATTTAAAAAAAATGTCCAGGTACTGATTGATAAAAATAATGTTACAAGGCAAGTGTGACATGTTTATCCTCTTCTTTAAAAAGTTTACATAACAAATAAAAATAAATCCTGGAATAAGTTATTAAATATAATTTTTTTTATACAATTCATCTTGTATAACATATAGTTAATGTTTTATATCATATACATCCGTTGAAATAAAATGTTGTAAAATCCGTAACTTTTTTATAAACTTTTAAACGGGATACTTCCTAAGGTATATTAGAAATACGTCAAAAAATAGTTTGTAACGTACACAAATTCCTTAACCCATTACGCTAGACATGGATAAACATTTTAATTTTTTTTTGGTAACCAACGCAAATCTTAATTAAAACTATAAGTCTTTAATAATAACGGTTATATGACAATGTATATTTCATATCAAAAAACTAGCATGAGAATGCATATATATGAGAGACAGGAAGCTTTCTTAAGATGTAATCACTTACCTTATATTAGTATGTTTTTTTTCTGATCTCAAATACTTAGCCAGTCTTGATAATGGTTCATGCCTAAGAGTCAAAGAATCGACTGGTCAATTTTTAATGAAAAAATAATCTTACGAAGCTTTTGAAAAACACGCAAAAAGTAATACATAGATCTGTTCTGCTATTCTGTTCAAGTTTGTATTAAAATGCATTATTACCTCAAAAGATATAAGAAATATCGTGCATTGTACTCGTTAATCTTCATTTGAATTTCTTGTACAAACCAAACATATATATTCTGAAATTTTGTTTCAAAAAAGCTAAATGTAGGCATGTTTCAATGATGCATTGGGTCGTGAATATTTCATAATTTTCTTTTTCTTTCAGAGCTGTATAATGTATAATTGAATCTCAAAGAAAATTAGGAAAAACTCATAGTAACTTTGAATATATTTTTCTTTTTCCGTTTCCATAGAGGTTGACAAACTTGTAAACTCAGGAACAAGTTCTAATTCGTCATGTAACACCAATTCCAAAAGTGCCTCACCAAGCAAGAAGCCGTTATTGGTTGGAATAATTATTCTAGCATCGATGTCTTTTATCATAATGCTGCTGACATTGTAAGCAATCAACAACTAAACAAAAGGAAAACATCTAAACTCAGATAATGTTTATTTCAGAAACTTTATATAATGAAATAATTTCAAATCCCTATTACTTTTATAACTAAATCGTTTAATCAGAAAATGTGCAAATGGTATAGTTTGTCATAAAGTTGCATTTAATTATCATTAATAAGGTGGGGTTTTTTGTAAAAGGAATGAATGGATGCAACTATTTTTACTTAATATCATTTAAATAATAATGACGCATTTAGAGTGAGTAAACAGTAAACCAAAATGGTAAAAAAATGGCAAAATGTAGAAAAACAAAGTCAAAAAATCTTTAAAAAGGTTCACGTTTGATAGAATACAACATTACTAATATGTAAAAAATGGATAATAAAACATATACTAAAAATTGATAATAAGACATATATTACAGTAATTGGCCATACGTTTGTTATAAAATAGCAGACGTAACGTAGCGTGAAAAACGTAAACACGAAACAATTTCTTAAAACTTACCTTTCTATCTCTCCTATTAAGTTGCATGGTCTTTGGATCTATTGATTTGTCTAAGTCAGTTTGGGATTGAAGCGCATAAACTCTGAATATAATGTTGAAGTAGTGAGGCATTTCTCTCACGTTCGTAATGAGGCTTTGGCAATTTTGAATGGTCTGTACATCTGAAGACGCATTTTTATGATTCTTCACACATTTTCAATTATATTTATATCTTCAAATTTGGATTGTCATGCAAATTATTTTGTTTTGTTTTATGTTTTCCATAACTGTGTGGCATAAGATGAATGTACCGTTGCATAATCGTCTTGGATTAAATAGTTCTTATTCCGAAAATGGCGCATAATACCAGACCATTAGTTTAGACCCAAAATGTTCAAATACTCTTGAGAACTGATGCCGTCGACTTTTGTTCTGACTAATTCGTAAGTTCCACAGCCAAAAAACATAGCCGAGTAATTTAAATTTTATTTCCACGAACAATATGACATTTAGGTTGCTCTGTCTGATTAATGGCAACCCGAGTTTCAACGCTTAAAATCACCTTACACCAACTCATCATCCACTATCCAATGTAATTTAACTTGACAGCGATTTACGCGGTGAGTGCGATATTACAGACCGAATTGTCAATGAGTTTCTTGTTTTTCCGTCTTGTAAGTCATAAGTTCTTAATCGCCACCTTGCCGTTCGTAAAAAACCCCATCAGCTACAGGACTGTATTTTCAACATAGTTTGCGGTATGTAGAGTTTAATACATCAATGTATCTTTCTATTACCACGGACATCGGTTTTTTGGGTTGTCTGCTTCGATGTTACATGTAATTTTGATATGATCCGCACATCTGATACCATTTCAGAACTTATGGCGCACTGAGAGAATACCTGCTTTTTCCAGGCCGTGGGGCAATAAAACTAAGACGAGCTCACGTTTGATCTCAATCTCACTTTTCCAAAAGGAACATATAGTGGAAAAGTGAGACTGAGATCAAAAGTGAGCTTGTTTGGGTTTTATGGCCTCAGGGCCTGTTAGATACAATCACTTGTGAATACTATAGTAACTACACTGTATAGCATTTTTCACAGGGGCAGAGATTTGGGTTTTTTTAAGCTACCTTGTCAAATGTAAAATATATTACAGATGGTACGCCATTAGGTGATTTTTATGCAATGCTGTTATAAAAATATTGCACAGCTCTGTTTATTGCTTATAATTCAAAGCTTGATTTAGTTAGTATAAAAAGATTGTAATCAATAAAAACAGAGGTAAAATGCACTCAAAGAAAGAAAGAAAACAATTTAATTTTCAAATAATACAAATAGCTATGTGAATCAACCATTGCGCAGAGATTTCTCAAATTACTAATTGTATGAACTGTCTACAGAAGATTTTACTCATTTAAAGCAGGAAATCAATAAGCTTCCTGTTTTATCGATGTTTATATTCAATTTGATACGTAAAAATTCTAACATACAGGCGATGGCGTTATAAAGCATAATTGATAAAATGAAAGGATAATCAAAACATGCTATAAAGCCCCGTCAAAAGTGCAAAATGTCAACACATTGAAATGTATCACCTCATTTTACTTCACAAAATCGGATCATGATATCTTTCACATTTCAAAGATTGACTTCGCAGGTAAACTCTTGCACAACAACAGAAGATCATCTTTGTCAGATTAATCCTTTTAACATGCCCTAAAATGGCTGCTTCAAACAAAGAGCCTCGTTTTCGAGTTATGAAGAAACGAACCCGAACTAATAATTTGATTGCTCTTCCACACCCACACCCACCTCCATATAAGGTATATTTATAATAATCTCAAGTTTAGAAAAGAATTTGCTCTGACTTAAACTTAACAATTTATGTTTTCCTTTCAAATGGATGGTTTATGCTACATTGATACACTCCCGATTTCTTTTTTAACAGTTTTGAGTTTTTATCTGTTCTGAATAAAATCTACACTTTCATTTCTGCACTTTTTAATTACTTTTCCTTAATTATTTGTGTCAAATTTGTTTGAAATTGGCTAAGAAAAGAAGTTCAAAATATGTCAAGTAAACAGGTGGACGTATTGAAAGATGGACAACGGACGACGACTAAAGGTGATAAAAAAGTTTAATTGAACTGAGGGAAAATGCACTAAAACAAAGACAAGAGGCCCATGGGCCACATCGCTCACCTGAGGAACAATAGGTATGATAAAGTCAGCTTAATGGAGTCATAATACAAACAATCTGGACAATGTACAATAATACATGTAGATCCTGTTTAAATAAAATCCATTTTCCCCCCTGGATATTCTTATGTTTATAATAATTAGTCCCTTTTCTAACAGGATGATTGCCAATATTTACAAGAGCAGACTTAAATCGCTCCTGCACATATATAGGGACTCAACGTTACGCAGGCAGGGATGATCGCACACATACGCAACTCAACAGGTACCAACGTTTGCGCAAGCAGGGAGTGCCGCACACTGCGCTAGAAAGGCCAGAACACCAGCAGGGATGACCACACACTAGTGCTCCGCCGCAACCACCACCATTACAAGCAGGGAAGACTGCACTCTTGTATTGATGCGATACAGGGCAGAGATAATCACATACTCTGTATCGTAGGTTAGAAAACACGAAATAAGATAGAGCAGGAATTCCATACACTCAATCTATCCCAACCTGTTCAAGTTTAACCCCAAACAGTCGCTCAATGTTACTCAATAGACACTGTCCCTATATATGTGCCGGCCTAAAATAATTCATAGTATCTAAAAATTGGAAATCAAAAATAATCAAACTAATCCGTCCTAATCCAAAAATACTTATGCAGAACAACTTATATATATATTGAATATTTATTAGTGTATAAAAATAATCTTCACAATAATTGGATAACAGTGGATGTATTAATTAAAATAATCAAGAATCAACACAGGATGAATGACCATCTTTAAGTCCTCCTTAAAGATAGCTTAAAGGTGTTTAAAGGTAGCTTAAAGACGATCTTTAAGCCACCTTTAAGCTACCTTTAAGCTATATGTATTGCTTAAAGGTGGCTTAAAGAAAGCGTAAAGATGGATTAAAGGCAGCTTAAAGACTATCTTTAAGCCACCTTTAAGCCACCTTTAAGCCACCTTTAAGGACAACTTAAAGGTCCTTAATGTCCAAACTTCTTTAAGCCACCTTTAAGCCACCTTTAAGCTACCTTGAAGCCACCTTTAAGCCATTAAAAACAATTTAATTCAATATTGTGCTTAATTTCCAATAAAATGTATTAACTTTATGAAAGAAAAGGTATTAAAACGGTTTTGTTCTAGAAAGAAAAATGAAAAAAAAAACACCAAAAAAAACGGCCGCGGTGAGAACTGAACCCGGGACCCTTAGATTCCTAGCATCACCACACATCCTCTGCGCCACGGGAACTTACATATTTATTAGCGTTTTTATATCCTATATATCAGTGGATATTGAATCACTGTATTGAATGTGTTTGCTTGAAAAGATTTTGACAAACCATGCAGTTTGTAACAATCAATTATATCTAATTTATAAATTACATGCATGCATGTATTTAGAATGAAAAACGGAACTTGGTCTTCAGTGAACAAAAATATATTATACCTAAATGGAAACCGTTAGGTTCACTATAGTAGGCTTTCTTTGTTAATAAATTTAAACCGAGTAGATATACGTAATTCATCGAATTTATAGCTATAAAAATGTAAGAAAGAAAATGAAATCATTTCTTTTATTAAATGCATTGATACTATTAGGGTATTTGTTCAATTTCCCGCAATTTCCCGGTTTTCATGATCGCGGCGCCGTTCCAATATGTTTAAATATTTACATGTAATTGTATGTACATTATTTTTAAACTATCAATTCTATAACAAACAACATTACCAATTACCGGTGACGTATTTACTGCATGTGGCAATTGCAAATGACTTGTACATACAATTGTATGATGTGCCAGGCCGGGTATATTTGACATATTTACCCTTATACATATATTTAAATAATCAACCCCTATTTATGATCACCGGTACATTAATTAATTAGCCTCAAGATTTTACTCTTACATACATGTATCGTTAATTTGTAGACGTAACATATTTGAAACCCAGAGCTAGGAAATAATACTTTGAAAATGAATTACAAATGTAAATTAACTTTTATTCACTAGACTTATCGTATACTCGTACATACTAAGATTCAACGCCTTTAGAAACCCTGATGTGCACCTGGGCACACGACACACCTGTTGTGTATATCTTGTATATTCTGTGTTAGTTCCAGGGGTTTTCTTAAGTTGGACAAACAATAGACTTTGATTAGATATACACAAACATGCACCTGGGCACACGACACAACTGTTGTGTATATCTTGTATATTCTGTGTTAGTTCCAGGGGTTTTCTTAAGTTGGACAAACAATAGACTCTAATTAGATATACATAAACGAACAAAACTATGTCTAGACAAACAAAGCAGTAATATCCTGGCCGATATAACAAAGGCAGTTGAGAGTCGTTTCATCTTTAACATGTATCTAGCAGATCTAGAGTTAGAAATAATGAAAATTGAAAAAAAAAATACAAACCTTAAACCGATTAACAAATTAAATCATGCATTTTTGGTTCATTATCTTTATTTTGTTTAATAACCAGATGAACTGAGAGAGAGAGAGAGAGAGAGAGAGAGAGAGAGAGATATTTTTTTCACCGATTAATTTATAATAGGAAACAAACATACTTTAATTAGTTTTATGCACATATTAAGATACAGAAACTGCGCTCACCCCTATAATAATTTTGAAACCCCCAACAAATTATAAAGAATTTTATAACGGCAATCTATGTCCATCGGAGCGGTGCTGATGATAGCGATCTGTGTTTAATGGAGCGACGATTAAAACCGCCTGGAACACCCCCCCCCCTTCCTTGGAAATTATATTATCACTCGGATGACCCCCTCTATAAAAGAGCTTTTGCATTTAATATATGTTTTTATTGTTCAGCTTGATCAATATTGACTTAAAGGCCACTTAAAGACAGTGTAAAGGCAGTGTAAAGAGAGCGTAAATGCCACTTAAAGATGCTTAAAGGTGGCTTAAAGGTGGCTTAAAGGTAGCTTAAAGAAGTTTGGACATTAAGGACCTATAAGCACTTGCTTAAAGGTGACTTAAAGGCGGCTTAAAGGTTGTATAGCCTTTAAGCTCCTTTAAGTCACCTTTAAGCCACCTTTAAGGACTTGCTTAGAGATGGTTTTTCGCCCTGTGCAATAAATCAAGGGGAATAACTCAATACAGTAATGCAAAAAGATTCTAATGAAAAAAATAGCTGCCTGCTTTAATTTTATAGTCATATCACATGTTGAGTATTGCAGTTCTCAAAAAGACCCTTTACAATTGTTTATATATGGGATATTTAGCTACATCAAACTCTGAACCTTCTTGTGAGGCCAAATAATTGTCCTGGATCCAAAGTCTTAACAATTACAAAGAATCATCTTGCTGATTAGTTTCTGAGAAGAAGATTCTTAAAGATTTACTCTATATATTCCTATGTAAAACTTTAACACAACACCCCCCAATGTGGCCTTACCTTACCCCCAGGGATCATGATTTTCACAACTTTGAATCTACACTACCTGAGGATACTTCCACACAAGTTTCAGCTTTCCTGGCTGATTAGTTTCTGAGGAGAAGGTTTTTTAAATATTTACTCTATATATTCCTATGTAAAACTTCGACCCCCCCATTGTGCCCATCCCTACCCCCAGGGATCATGATTTTCACAACTTAAATCTACACTGCCTGAGGATGCTTCCACGCAAATTTCAGCTTTCCTGGCTGATTAGTTTCTGAGAAGAAGATTTTTAAAGATTTACTCTATATATTCCTATGTAAAAGTTCGACCCCCCCCCCCATTGTGGCCCCACCCTACACCCGGGGGTCATGATTCTCACAACTATGAATCAACACTACCTGATGATGCTTTCGCACAAGTTTTAGCTTTCCTGGCTAATTAGTTTCTGAGAAGAAGATTTTTAAAAGATTTACTCTATATATTCAATTGTAAAACTTCGACCCCCCCCCCCCCATTGTGGCCCCACCCTACCCCCGGGGATCATGATTTTCACAATTTTGAATCTACACTCCCTGAGAATGCTTCCACACAAGTGTCAGCTTTCCTGGCCGATTAGTTGCTGAGAACGAGATTTTTAAAGATATACTATATATATACATATTCAAAAATTCGACCCCCCATTGTGGCCCAACCCTACCCCAGGGGGTCATGAATTTCACAATTTAGAATCTACACTACCTGAGGATGCTTTCACACGAGTTTGAGCGTTCCTGGTCTTATGGTTTATGAGAAGAAGATTTTTGAAAATTTCTCGAAAATGTTCATAAATTCCTAATTATCTCCCTTTGCAAAAGGGCGTGGTCCTTAATTTTCACAACTTTGAATCCCCTTAGGCTAAAGATGCTTTGTGCCAAGTTTTGTTGAAATTGCCCAGTGGTTCTTGAGAAGATGTTGAAAATGTGAAAAGTTTACAGACAGACGGGCAGACGGACGACAGACAAAATGTGATCAGAATAGCTCACTTAAGCTTTCAGCTCAGGTGAGCTAAAAAAGCACACTCATAGATATACCCACATATATACATCAGCGAAAATAGTGCCTGTTTCGACTGAATTGACTCAAGGAAATGCTAAGCATCCTAACAAAACATATTGCATTCATCAGCCATTGCAAAGAGATCATACCAATTCACCAATTGAATGACATGTTTCTGTATGTTGTTAATGCATCAACATTTCCTCATTTTGCGCTGGTAAACAATTATATACCGACGTCTATGTTTGATTCCATACGTAAAAAATCACTAATGCAGGCAATGGTTTCCCAAGTTACAAAGCATGATTAAAGACAATGAAATAAAAATCAAAACAAGCTAAAATAATGAAAATGACAAGTTATTGACATATTTAACCTCAATTTAATTCACATAATCGGCATCGATATATTTTGTTCATGTTTCAACAATTAACTTCGCACGTAAATTGTTGTAAAACAAATTGATCTTTATTCGATTGCTCCTTTTTCAATGCATCCCAAATGGCTGCTTCAAAGAGCCTCCTTTTCAAGTCATGAACCTAATAACCCCCCACTCTTTATTTTTATTTTCGTATTATCACTGAAGCTAAAATTTGAAACAAAATTAGCCTGTGATATTACAGTTTATACTTTCCTTCCCATTAGAATGAATTTATGCTAAAAAACGTCGGATTCGACTTCGTATTCCTTGATAAGGACATTTTTTAGAATTCACCATTGTTTTACAATTTCGAGGTTTTCTCCACTTTTAACCAAAACATGGCCTTTCATTTCTGTAGTTCATAATCACTTTTCAATGATTATAAGAATAATTTGTGCCAAATTTGATCGAAATTGGTCAGCTGGTTTTAGAAAAAAAATCAAAATGTAAAAAATTTACAGACGGATAAACATACGTAAAGACAACAAATTGTGATCAGAAAAACTCATCTCAGCGTTCAGCTCAGGTGAGCTAATAACCACAAAAATCTGCAAACATTGATTCAAGATAAAAGTTTTAAGATTTAATCTTTACAATTTTTGTGAAAAAAAATCTTTTGTTTCGACAGAAGTCTGTCTTGGTTTGGCTTTAGAGCGAAGTCCATAAAATTATAAAGTTAACATATATTACATGTATGTTACTGTAAATGCCCGATAAAGATAACATTTTATTCATGGCATCGTACATAATGCTAACTGACGTTTTTCATATTAACTGTTAGACAATAATTGACCACCTAGTTGTCTACGGACAATTCTTGATTACGACAAAGAGCATATGTCGGGTTTGATAGGTCAGCAGAGGACGCTCACTCCACAATTTCACACCTGATCCTACCTCTTTCTTTTTAAAAGTCTGTGTTTCCTCTGCTCCTGTTTTGTATTTTTCTTTTGGATTTTTGAATTTTGAAGACTGTTCTTTATTACCACAGATCATTAATAATCCAATTTTGAAAACACATTCCATGCATGTATAGAAAACTTTCTAAAATGTATTGCATATTTGTATATAAAGTCATTTTTTAAATAAATTCTTAAAGGTGACAGAACAATTAGGAAACAAAATACAATAACTTGATGATTAAACTGTCAGCTATCATGTTATCGTACTAAGAAATAATTGAGTACGGCAGACTCGTCAGTGAAGTAACATAAAGAATACTTTAGAAATATTCTTAAATAACCTTGCATATCAAAAACCAATTCCTTTGCTTTCTTCTTGTATAATTAACAGCACAAGTTATTCAAGCTGTTGTGTATGTTAAAGTACTTGATATCACTCATGTCACAAAAGTTCTAAATATAGATGTCAAGCCAATTATAATTGAGGACCCTTGAAAACACATGTTTCAATTTCCTCATTCTGATTAAAAAAGAACCAACACGTTAAAACAAATTGAATAATACTTCAATCAAACTAGACTTATCGAACCCAAATGTCATAGCTTAAATTTTAATTGGATATTTTTTTTTAATTATAAACATGTCTATCTACGTTAAATTTTCTTAAATTTGATTTGCATGAAGTATGTATACATGTATTCCCATCCTCAAAAAATATTTTAGAAAGATTTCAAAGAACTTGATAACTATGAATGAACAACTGAATTCAATCATTTTCAATGATATATATTATTACTGTTCATTTAAATACAATGAAGTGTTCTTCAAGTAATATTTTTTTTTATTAACCTTTAAAGATATGACTAATTAATTGACGTAAATGCTGCATTAATTTTGTGGTTTCCAGTGACTCGCAAAACAAATCCTGTTGTTTTATAACTTTAAACAATTATCTGGCTATAACAAAAAAAACCACGTATTTGTAATGAGTGCGAACGCTAATTAAATGCTTGATTAAATTATATAATAACATTCTATTTGATTAATGAATCGATCAATTAAAGTGACTTCTACTCACATACTTCAAAAAAGCGAAAACAAAGCCGTTTCCATCAATAACCATGATTTGCCGTAACGATTTCGACTTTGTTCAGGAAAAAAGAAACAATATTTATTGGCAAGTTATACTCTAACGACCTTATTTTTTAACAACTTAAAGAAACCAAAAAACGGATCGTTCAGCTTAATTTTTTAGGAGTGAAAGAAAATGAATTATATTTTTGTGATATTGCTTTTGAATTTGCAATTTGCATATGCAACAATTTGTGGAGGGTAAGTTACTGATAATAAAGAAATGTACAAAATTTAATTTGTTTTGTAGGCCAACTTGAATAAACTCTGTTCCTTTGCATTTATGTATATAGTTGATTTTCTAAACATTAAACAAATGTAAAAACACAGACAAACCATACTTTGTTTTTTTAATAGGCTGTATTTTAAGTCAACAAGTATTTGTACTGGAAGGGGATGTAAAAATATCGTGATTTTGTATCAGTTGACAAAATTTATTAATGGGCCATAATGCAACCTTCACTAAATTATTTCAAAAGCATTTACATGAATCCATCATATATTTAATCATTTTGACACGAAAAGAAAAATATACATTGGTTGTATATACGGGTACACGTAAAATCTTTATCTGGGAAATTTATGAAAAGGAACAGATGTTTGAATGTAAGACATTATACATTCCCTAAATCAACTTTTCATTTTTTAAATGCTCTCTTGTATCTAATTAATATTCATGCAGCCTGTGAAGAGGGATACACTGGAACAAACTGTGAAACAATGTGTGTTTACCCTTCTTATGGATTGGACTGTCAATCACTTTGTAACTGCATTGCCAATCAATGTGATCACACTAACGGTTGCGTTCGACATTTAAAAGGTACGAGTTAAATCATTTGTCTAAATTTGAGATTTAGTCTTAGAAGGAGAAATTACTTTTTGCTTTATATAAAACAAATTTAGCATGTAGATACGATTTCAGCAAAATATGTAAGGATTGGTATACATGTATAATATGAACATTCATTGATTTTCTTTTTCTGACTGAAGAAGATTTAAACGCTTAATTCAATGATCTGGCTAGAATTATTTAAGCATATACATGTTTATGTGAATATTATAGTTTAATTTTGACAATGAATAAAAACAAACAACATAAGAGGTTTAAGAAATGGTTGGATTGTTAGACATTGTATGAAAAAATAAATGAAGTTCGAAATGCTTTATTTGATGCAGTTGTTTATGATGAGTCGGTTTTAAAAATTGTAAAACAAAAATTCTTATCAAAGTCATATTTTTTTTAAATACCATGTTTTTTAAAACCTTTTAACGTTAAGGTTCTAAACAATTTTATTTGTTCTCATGCTGTATATAAACTTTTATAGATATTTAAATAAAAATCAGGTTTTACATTTAATTATTATTTTTATTATTATTTGTTACATGTGAAGACTTTTCACATCAGTCTACAACCAGTGTTTTGGAGGAAACGGCTCAATTTGAACTGTCAACAAAAGAACCTCTTCACGTAAAAGGTAATAATTACGCTGTTAATCACAGCACCTTTTAAATTGGTTGAACAAGTTCATCTTTATCATATAAGGTGACCCGTCTACGTTAAAGTACATGTATTCATCTGCTTGGCGTTATATTTTAATTTTGCTAAAAAGTATGATCATTTTTAAAACTTATAACATTAATTATATTTCAAAATTTTTAATAGAAAAACAAATGATAAAGGAATACATTTAATTTAAATAACTGCTATGTTCGTAGATCGAAGGCGTTTACGCTCTTTTTTTTAAACCTTCATGAATGATAGCAGTTATCTTATTAACCGAAATAAGATTGATATCAGGGGCAATGAATAAACATATATTGAGAGAATTTAAAGTTAAGATTACCAAATAAAGAACAGTAACATTAATCGTATTTAAATACGACAATTGGGAGTTTTTTTCCGTTACAGCATCAATGAGCTGATGATATGGATATCAATGCATGTATATATTTCTTATAAACTGAATGTATTTTTTATACATGTACAATTGCAAATATTCTCAAATTAAAGTCATTTACCATTAATTTCTTTATTTCTAGCTGTTTTATTATACAGTTTCATGCATTGCATTTTGATCGCAATGTGTCGTTCATGGACATTGGTTTAAGAAATTGTTATTTCAGCCAATACAGTAAAAACTGCAAGTACCCAAACAACGTGCATCGTATATCACAAAAGTACCATGACAAAGATAAAACCAATGACAATTGGAACAATCATTCTTGCAGTAGTGTGTTTCGTTTTAGTAATTTTGATTCTTTTTACCTATCAGATTGAAAATTCCAATTTAACCTTAAATAAATGCACATGCTTGTCGATACATTGTCTTGCTTTTCAATATGATTTTGTTCAAAACTTTTATGCCTAACAATGTATTTTTATTTCGATGATTTTTTAAAGTTTACTTTTTATCTTATTTTATATTTCGCTTTATATTTACTGTGGGTTTTTTAATCAGCTTTTTTAACTATGAATACCTTTGCACGTGTAAAATATTAGTAGTTTTATTTCAAAGACTTTAAGAACTCTTATTTTACTAAATGATGTGAAAGTCATCAATCAAAATTTATGCGCTAATTATTACATCTTATCAAATCAAACTACTGGTCACTGTAATGCAAGCAGATACGGATTTTTTTAAAAGATCAATTAAGATATCACATTATAGGAGCATGGTTAAGATTACTTTTAAAATTTTATTTTTCTAATATTCTTATCACGTTTTTGAAATAGAGCTTATGTTTGACGTGTGACGATTTCTATTTCGCACATTACTGTTGCAAGTGTAATAAATTCAAGTTGTTTTTTGTAAATTATGAATTAATCACATCCAAACAAATTTAAGTCTAAAAAAACAACAAATCTTATATAGAGTTTAGCAAATCTAACCACCGTGGTCATGAGTGATAAATGTTCAAGACGATGTTATTATGTAGTTCATCAAATAGGTTTTCTTTCTCTCGAGTGATTTCCAACTTCCTAACATGTGCGTATTCATGACCTCCTGGTTTCAAGGATGCTTAATATATATTCCATCTTTGCGATCAATCTGTCAGAATAAATCAATCTATAAATCAAAGTGACATAACTTAGTAAAATATCATTGTTTTCAAAAGATATCCCTTGAAAAAAAATATTGATTAGATATCGCGAAAAAAAGGTTTGAAAGTGATTGGTAAAATATATATGTTGCATCGCTTCATTTGTATCCTGGTTAATACAAGACTGAAATATCAATAAGTATCAATACATCTTTGCATCGAAAAAAAAATCTTATAAAATTATCCACTTTATTTATGAAAAAATAAAGTAGCGAAACATAAGGTACGTTCATATCATTTTCATTCCATTTACATGTTAAAGGACTTAGAAATATTATACTAAGTATACCAAAAAATACCGTACATCTGTGAATTTTTGCGATAATCTATTCCTTGCTCATTTTCGCGATCTCTTTAAAATCGCAAATAATTAAATACGCAGAAATTATATCCTCTGTAATTTTCTAAAACTTTTTAAATGGCGAAAAATGACTGACGCATTAGAAATGTTACAAATTTTCCCCCAACTTCACAAACTTTGTGATACGCAAAAAAACCCCGTACATACGGTTTGCCTGAGGCCCCCCTCCGGCAAACTGAAATATCTCTTGGATCCCCCTTGGAAAAAAAATGCGAATCCGCGTTAAATGTGTCGGCTATTGAAATTTATTTATCAAAAAAGTTTAAGTAATTGGTAAATGACGCACATGTATAGAAATTTTAAGTTTACTTAAAATGCTTTATTTTTATATTGATTTTTAGAATTTTTCACCCTACGAGTTATCGCAATTTTTAATGTGTATTATCAAGAAATAGACAGTGCTCTATTTGGTCACGTAAGGTTGGTGTCATCAGTTGACCAATGAAAATGAACGCGGGAATTCTAGCGACTCTCTTTGTTTAGAAAGACGCGCTAATTCACTTTCTCTCAGGAAAGCTATAATATTCACATCAACACCTTTGAATACTGATTCTGTTCCTTTGGATCATTTCTTTAAAATTCACCATCTCCCCTTCACCTTTCCAGCGTTATTTTTTTTTGTATTATTTTATTCATTTTTTTTCTTTTCTTTTTTCATGCATGTATTGTATTGTAGATGAACATACCACAAGGAATTTGCTTGACGATATTAGGCAACCAACTTTCGATTTCAGTTCCTCAATACAGCCAATTAATAAAATCAATTAACTACTATTCGGAAATTCATTATAATTACACCATATTAAGATCAAATGCAGGAATGTGTCATAATTCAATTAAATTTCAATTTTAGTATTACGTAATATTATTTGATATAATTTTTCGCAATGTGTTACAATGTTACAATTAAAGTCACGCTGGTGGCAAAGAGCAACATATACCATGTCTTGTTTTGTTTATATACATTGTAATATGTATTGAAAGATGGAGCTGATGGTCAAACGTCAAGTTAACAACATAAGTTATAGCCCCTTCATACGGAAATCAATTATGGATAATTGTTATAAAAGCTTATGTTTTAAAATGATTGGTGAGCTAGCACTTTAGCTTTCATAAAACACAAAAGGGTGTTTCCTAAACATTTTATTGTTTTGGGGTTGATTTTAATCAACTCTATTATGCAGTTACTCGGACAAACTGAAAGTGAAACAGTGTTTGGACCTCAGCACAAATCATCACTGCTGACAAGACTTAAAATAGTCAGATTTTAAATGGTGCGAACAATTAAGATATTTTTTGTAGTCGTATGTATTTCTACACCAAAGTTCAATATAGTCTCGTTTAACTCGACGCTCGGCTGTCTCCGTAAATCTCCGACATGCAGAGAGTCTGTCTTGCTTGTCGGAGATTTACGGTACCGCCGAGCGTTTGGTTGAACGAGACTAGAGTTCAATATTGCTTGGATCCATACAATTTTCGAGAAATATTTCTATTACTGATACATAGTTTGATTTAAGAAATGTTATCTTTAAATATTATTTAACATGATTCATATGGGGTTTCTCGACATTCTTGTCGAAAAAGTCCAAAATTCATATTATAAAAATCGGCGTAATTCAAATACAAATTAGAAACTACATGTCCTTGTCATGCAAAATAACATATCATTGGTTTTAAAATAAATAAACATCGACAAAATCAACTCCCGTCATTTGTTCAGTACTTTAATTTTATATCGAATTATCATTAACAGAAAGACACAGCGGTGAACTGGACTTGTGATGGAGTGGGGTGGAAGTCTATTTTTATAGAAATGTGAATCTAGAGTGGGCTTCACATTGGCGATGGCGTAGCTTAATAATTGTGCTTTGATTGCTCTGTGTTTACTCTAATTTCATAAAACATTTTTCAAGACTGGTAGAACATCGGTACCGTTTTGTAGCAAGCGTATCTTCTCAGTGTTTCCCGGCATGCTTGGAAAACATATCCGAAATTGTTTTCGGTGGCTGAAGGCAGTTAAGGTAAAGCTAGCTATCTATATGTTTTTTAAAGATAACTTGGCATTATAAACACTAAGCTACAGTTGAATCGGATCATATTTAGATGATAAAACAAAATTCACATGGAACAGTTCGTTTACAATAGTAATGATGATAAAAGGTTCATTTCGCACATTTAGGGGAAAAAATCATCAAATATAAGATTTAATTTCATTTTTTCCTCCTTTGAATTCCCGATGTTAAAGATATCAAATGTTACCGTAAACGGTGTCAATATACTTATAAAAGCACGCTAAATAAAATTAGAAAAAAAAATGAAAAGTAGATTTATTCATTCATTTCAATATTTATCTTTTTCTATGTTACATTTGATGCTACATGTTTATCATGATATTTCTAATTAATCCTTGTTGAGTCTGTAGAAAACGTCGGACACGTTCTTTTATAAAACATAAAAACGATAAATAATTTTGATGAAGAATTGTACCTGTACTGCTAACATCTGTAGAAATTATCACAGTTTGCGACACTAATGACTGTCAGACCTGTCTATACGTCGGATAGGGACAATATGCGTCACGGTTAACCTTAAAAAAAACTAATTCTTACATGCTTAACATTATGATAAAAAAAACCTTTTAAAACAAACGCGTTACATGTATACATTGCATTGAGCGAAACAATATTTACTATATGTACACCGTGAAGGATTGTTTCCAACCGTCATTTTTTTAGAATACTTAAAATCTTTAAAATAAAGTTTGAAAGGGAGTAGCTTAAATTAATAAACAAAAATGTGCAGTAGGCAGTTTAGAAAAATATATATTTGGATAGTTAATGTTGTGTTGTATGATGATTCTTGTAGAGGTATAAGGCATACATATATCTTTTATTCACTTTGATAAGATTTAAAGTACTGGTCCATGTGAACACCATACAGTTTAACATGCTGGATGCATGTATGTCTTTTTGTTTTAAAATATTTTGTGTTAGTAGGTTTTTAAAGAATGAATAAACATGTTACATCTATTCGAAACAAACGATAAAAGAAACTAGCTAATTATACTATCCTTGTGATCATAATTCGTTTCTCTAGCAGTCGCATGTTGAAATAAATGCAAGTTATGATAATAGACACAACAGCTAGTCCGATCAGAG